>OX244040.2:54876910-56076910 GCA_945859785.2 Tridacna gigas | reverse complement strand
AATCACGAAATGAATATTAACTTACCTTAGAATTGTTTAAATCCATGTTTATTTATAAATATGTCGAATGTCTATTGTAGTGACTTCATATGCACCAAACTGCACGTTTACCTAGGTTTCAGTGACGTCAGTGTGTTAGGGCACTCAGAGGGAATATTCGATTTCGTAAGCATACTCGATTCTTGACATCATAAAACAGGGAATATCACGTGAATACAAGTTGGAATAGTAAAACTTCGCAGTATAATATATTCGCCTTCGGCTCGGGCGACATGATTTGCTACAGCGCCGTGAACAAGTTTCCAATTGCTCTGCCACGTGACCGGACAACTAATAATGTACGACTCACGTGGCGACTGAAAGCCGCGAGGGCTAGATGTATTACCTAAGACTGAAAGTAGAATTCGTATAGGGCAAACGTATATGATTTCAGTCCGAAGGTCACAGCTTTTAGCAAATATTTTAACTCTTTGGCTGCTAAGCGCGACTCGATGACCTTTTGCGGACAGTGTAGATCAAGATCAGACTGCACAGAACGTGCAGTCTGATCATGGATCTACACTGTCCGATTAGGAGATGTCTTTGAAATAGGAGAACTTGGGTTTATACTATCGGTTTGAAAGGTTCATTTCTTCTATTTAGCTGGATAAGGGTTAAGGCAAATAAGAGCTCTGTCTGCTAAATATTACATACTCAAAGCTGAAAGTCCACGGACTGAGAGACAGAGAGACAGAGACAGGGAGACATAGGAACTATTAGTTGCAGGGTTTTATTGTGATGCATTATTTACATCAGTGGGCTAAAAAAGTCAGAACCACGTTTTACACAATTAGCGCCCGAAACCTTGTGAACCGCCTGGCACTGGAGGACCACCAGGACGCCCACCAAAATTCCCACCGCATCTACATCCGTTGTCAACACAGTGCATTTCCCTTGCACAGGTACCCTTTAGGTCATCACAGTCAGATTTTCCAATGCAAGAGTGGGTTGCAATCACTGGAAAAAAAAATATGGATTTAACAGTATTTTGCCGGATATATACAGTTGTATGAGTCAAAAACTCTGTGAAAAGGTATTTTGATATTTTTGGAAACAGCATGTTCGCCTACGCAGTCGCTTTCCGCGCAGGTTGACTTTGCTCGATAGTTTTCGTTGCTGGTAAATTATCTGCATGTCACGGAGCCATTTCCTTCGTGATTCAGCTCTTTTTTAGGGGGGTGTGTGGATCCATATTATTTAACACCTTGCTTAGTATTATAATGTACATGTATTATGAAGACGAATTAGACCCCATTTCCCAAGAGCGCCCCTCAGTTATACAAACGGGTTTTACCATTATTTAGCTTTTGCTGTAAAGCGGCAGCACGATCTTTTCCAAAACTACCTAAATCTACCAAAATCTTTCCCAAATCCAGTCAAATCTTTCCCAAATTTACCCAAATCTACCAAAATCTTTCCCAAATATGTCCCAAATCTTACCCATCTATGTAAGAAATTTAATAGGAAGGGAATATGAAGGCGTTGGGTTACACACTTAATGAGCATTTGATGAAAAAGAACATCGATCTATTTACAGGATATCTTTTCGGCGCCTTGACGAATATTGGGCATTGCGGACTGCACAGGCTGGCCTGGGCAGATACTTTTCGTAGATCCGAGATGGTACCTCTTTGTGTGACTGGTTACCGTCGACTGTTTTAAACTTAAACCTTGAAGTGCCTTTCACAGCTAATGTTGATTTTACGGCCAACATAGATCAACTTCGTACTGCACAAAACTTGCAGTCTGATTTTGATGTAGAATTTCCGCTTTCTGAGACATTCTGTACAACTGTAACCTTGAAACTGAAATTATTTAGACCAAAATAATAGACCAAAATCTAGACCTTTTTTCTAGACCAAAACTGTTCGCTGGGTTTATTTATCGCTCTAAGGATTAAACTCGCGCAGGTTTCAGCTATATGCAAGAAATGTTCTTCCGAGACAAACGAGAGTAAACTGATGTATCGGTTTAGTACTACGAAGACGAAAATAGTTATCGCGTGAAAACAATTTGTGAAATACACTAAGTCTAGTCATAATGACGAATGTTGGACTCGATGAATAATACATAGATTGATGGCCGCTCATAGCGATCGAACACACAAAGTCTTCATCGCAAAACCGACGCTCAGAGTTACGACGTCAAATCTCAAAATTTTACACACACGCATAAGGATTATTAAAATGATTTTTGAAAAAAAAAAAAAATCGGCTGTTAGAAAAAATTACTTGCTTTATTTCTACTCATTTATTCAATATGTTGTTGTTGTTGATGATGATGATGATTTTGTTGATGTTGTTATTGGTGTTTTCAAAGCTGTGCTAACAGCATTGCCAATGCCCTAACTTAAACTATGCAACATTTCAAAGTGTACGAGTACCTCCGTATTGCCAAATCTAAAACGATGATATTTCATTGGTTAATAAAGATTTGGTTGGCTGATTTTCGTTCATTTATCGTCGCCACCGGTTGCCCATATGAACGATACCCCTGAAGACTGTTAGGTTTGTGACGGTGGGATAGTGCAGGATAACACATCCTGCAAGCCTGGATCTGGGTTCGTATTCACCAAACATTCTTAAGAACGTTCTTAGTCTTATTCTCCAAGATTTTGTAAATTTGAAAGTAACACAACTTCTGATTGGCTAAACAAAACGGTTTAGCCAATCAGAGGTTCTGGTACTTTCACATTTAGAAAATTCTGGAAAATAAGACTAAGAACATTCTTAAGAATGGTTGGTAAATACGGACTCTGCTCGTTGTATTGTAACGTCACACGGGACCTAGTTTAACTCTTTACCAAACGACAAAATTTTAGACTGGTCCAAATTGAAAGCATTGGCAGACGACAAAATAAATTTGACTCAAAAATTAAAATTTGTTTTTGGTTGGGTAGAAAACATTGTGGGAAAAGAAGAAAATGCTGGTTACCAGCATTTTCTCCTTTTCCCACAATGTTTTCTAAAGCTTTGTTTCTCAGGGTCGTTAAAAGTCTGGATAGTGTGGTAAAGGGTTAATTAACGACTCATTCGAAAGACAATCAGTAATGTTGGTGGCTAGCTGTAGGGATCGAACTCACACCCTCATGTGGATCGAGATTTGACGTTCACAAATCTCGGAATCCAAAATTTGCATTTTTTTTTTTTTTCTATCGGCTTGAAAGTTTCATTCAATTTGTAAAGCAGGAAAATGGTTACGAAACTCGAGATTGTTTTAGTACAGGGTCAATGACAAAGGTACCTGTGCATGTGCAGAGATTTCTGACACAATCTTTATGGAATCCACTGCTGCAGATCTCGTGGCTACAGTCCATGTCTATAGAGTTCATGGTGCAGTTCTCCGAGGTGACGCATACCACTACAACAAAGAAATGAAAAGGGGGGCTTGATGTATCAACAAAAAGTATCGACCTTTGTCAGTCTGGGATCGAAAGTTTTTGCTATCGGTCGATTATCTGCAAGTCCAAGAAACATACTATCTCATATTTCAGTCGTTATTTTAGACAAAATGGTTTCAATGGATCTTTGATCATGTGACGACTTACTCGTTATGATGTATCACGGAGATGCATTAAACTCCCATTTGCCAGTGCAGTTGTCAAAAATATCAAGACTTCATGTAGGCGTATTTGTTAGCAACTTCAGTTTGCGACATCTGGATTTTTTCGAGAAATCTACTTCGCTAGACAGAATAATTTCTACCTAGGCAATTTGTACCTGCGCAAGTGGCACCAGACAATTGGTACCTAGGAAAAGTTGAACCCAAGACAATCGAACCTTGACAATTCATAACAGAACATTAAGTACCAACCAGGTGGTACCAAGGACAAGTTGTACCTAGAAAATTTGTACCAGATCATTAAGTCACAGACAGTTAGTACCAAGGACAAGTTGTACCTTGGACAATCGTACCTAGGCCATTCGTACCCGAACATTTAGTACCAGACAGTTGGTACCCGGGACAGGTTGTACCTAGGACAATCGTATCCAGACAATTCGTACCAGGACATTTAGTACCAACCAGGTGGTACCCAGGACAAGATGTACCTAGGATAATCGTACTTAGACAATTCATACCAGGACAATCGGCACCAGACAATTGCAAAGCGGGACGAGTTGTGTTTAGGACAATCGTAACTAGACAATTCGTACCAGACATTTAGTACCAGACAGTTGGTGCCCAGGACAAGTTGTACCTAGGACAATCACACCAAGACGATTCCTACCAGGACAATTAATACCAGATAATTGGTACTCAGGACAAGTTGTGTTTGGCACAATCATACCTGTACAATTCGTACCAGGACAATTTTTACCAGACAGTTGGCGCCGAGGACAAGCTGTAACTAGGACAATCTTACCTGGACATTGGTACCAGGAAAATTAGTACCAGACGATTGGCACCTAGGTCAAGCTGTAACTAGGACAAACTTACCTGGACATTGGTACCAGGACAATTAGTACCAGACAATTGGCACCTAGGACAATTTGTACTCAAGACAATTCGAACCTTTGGCAATTCATATCCCAACAATAGGTACATGTACATGTACGAAGAACAATATGCGCCCAGGACAACTCTTACTCAAAGTTATTCGTACCAGCAACGACCATTTCTAGTTGGGGATTTTTAAAAGGAGTCACTCACCACTGGTATTATTATCTGAGGTACTAGATAGAAGGCTTTTGAAACTATTGAGGGAAAACGAGAAAGTGTTGTTAAACTTTCGTCTGTAAAGCGCGACATTACGTGCTTTTTGTGCTTCCGAAGACAAATCCGATTATTTGAACCATGTTTTACTAGTAGCCTGAGCCTGGTAGCACAGACGAACGTACAAGACTTGGTCCCCAGGAATCTCTGGTTCAAATCCCCACCTCGGCAAACTTAATACCGAACATTGATGATAATCATAGCGACAGGATACAGTTCTCTCTAGCCGCAGAACATAGTTCCGATAATGTTATGTGGAAAAGCAGCTAGCGGCTTGGAAGAATGTTGTGAGAAGCAATAGTACAAGAAAGTCAAGGAAGACGTAAAAAGAGGCACTGGCCGCCACGATTAATTCATGAAAATCGGTACATAAAGATGTGTAAATACTGACATTAAATTCTGTTAGGCAATTTTTACAATTGCTTATGCACGGCCGAGTAGCCAGGTAGGCCAGTGGTTACGCGTATTAGACTCGCGACGCGGTGGTTGTGGGTTCGATACCCGGTTGAGGCAAGCTTTCTTTCCGGCGATTTTTTTGCCTCTCATCTCTGATGCATGTGAGAAAAATAGTCAGTGGCTTGGAAAGAAAGTTGTGTCAGTACTGGTGTTAGAAAGCCAGAAAACACGTAGACATGTGCTTGGACCGCCATCATATGGCCTAAGCTGTTAAATTCTCTAAACTTGAAAGTAAGGTACATTTTGATTTGCTTAACCATTTGGTTTAGCCAATCAGAGGTTGTTTTCCATTTTGAATTCAAAATAAGCCTCTGCCCCCTCCCCTAAAAAGTCTGATTCTCCTTTTAAAGCAGAAAAAAGCCGAACAATTATTGTCCAGAGAGAGAAACGTTCACTGAATAATTTCAGAGATCTTCACTTTCTATTCCGTCTAATTCACAAGTAAAATTGTTTATTGAGAAAGAACTTTGAATTCAACAGTAATACCGTAACCTCTCACCTAAAACGGCACACAGCAATGCTGCAAAAGTTCTCATCTTTAATGTTGCTCTGTCAATTAAGCTCGGCGAACTGAAGAATTTTCGACGTGACAAAATGATAAAATACTGATAATCTTATCAACGTTCGTGTAGACCTCCGATCACGACCAAATGTGTTATCTCTCGTTGGAAATAGGTTTGGGTCATGTCAAGTAAGATTCCTGTATGCGCCATATGTCATTATCCCGTGCACTCGTCACAACTCGGCCAATTCCGTAAAACATCTAACTTCGTCCTTATCAAAGAGGTTTCCATTTAACCTGCTTTCAGTCGCATGATCATAAACATGGCGATGCTTAAAAAATCTACATATCCAAGACAACAACAACTTCGGCGACGTTATTTAATTTTGTCAACTTGTTCATGAAAAATCAAATCGAAACTGATAAAATCACGTGGAAAACTGGAATCGAAAAACAAAATATTTGTACACATAAAAGTATTTAAAACGATTTCCATTGAATGCTCGAGCATTTGTTGGTTGAGTCTTACAATTTCATGAGTGGGAAAGCGGTCAATTTCTGGCGAAGAAATATAAGGCGTAAGTGAATATCACTTTACTTGATATAGGGATTTTAGGGCAGCCATGCTCTTTGAAAAGGGGGCTAAATGCACCTGCAAAAAGTATCGACCCATGTCAGCCTGCGCAATCTGCGCAGGCTGACATGGGTCGAAACTTTTTGCCATGAGCCAATTTTCTGCATTTTAAAGTATTATTCTACCTCTAGATGCAGTCGATCGTCAAAAAAACAAAACAGATGATATTGATCCGAAATTATGTGATGACTTGTTTTGGTATAATGCATCATCGAGATGCATTAAGCCCCCTTTTGTCAGAGCATGGCTTATATGAATCAAGCTCTGTGCAAAGGGGGCTTAATGAATCTACAAAAAGTATTGACTCAGGTTAGCCTGCCAGTCCGCGCAGGCTGACCGGAGTCAAAACGTTTAGCTATAGACAAATGTTCTGCATGTCGAGGGTTTGTTCGTGATTCAGTCGGTGATTAGAGAAATTTGGGACGAAACTGTTACCGGCATTTTCTCCTTTTCCCACAGTGTTTTCAAATGTTTTTTTTTTTTTTTTTTTTTTCAGGGTCGTTAAAACTCAGGACTGTGTGGTAAAGGGTTAAGCAGTATTTGCTCCTTTCCCGCAATGTCCCCCCCCCCCTTCAAAAGAAGAAAAAAAAAAAGTTTAAAAAGGAAAGAACATTAAGGTTTAAAATGTGCGAGCATGTAGGCTAGCAGGGGCCCGCCGAATAAAAATGTGCACATTTTTGACCAATCAGAAATTTCTATTCATTCATTTCCGTAATAAAAAGTAGATCAAAAGCCATCATATTCAGCCACGCCGAAAAACATTATACTTAGTGCTGTGGTGAGCGAGACTTATATAGCTGAGCCATGCTCTGGCAAAAGGGGGCTTAAAGCATCTCCGTGATCCACGATACCAAGCAAGACATTACATAATTAGGGATCAATAAAAAATAATTATGTCTAACAACCGACTGTTTCATACGCTGGACTGGTCCTTCGACATACAGAAAATTGACAAATAGCGAAAAATTTCGGCCCAGGTCAGCCTGCGCGGACTGCGCAGGCTGACCTAGGTCGATATTTTTCGCAGATGCACTAAGACCCGTTTTCTCAGAGCATGGCTCAACTTTATTTTTCGTTTCGTCTCGTGACGAAAGTGGAACAAAACTCGCTATCTATCGAGATACCGAGGAGAATACCGTGATCCGAATTGACCTGTGCTTGCACTTGTATCACGTAGATGCGTAAAGTACTTTGACATTCTTATGAGGTTTCATACAAAAAAAAAAAATAAGCCATGCTCTGGCAAAAGGATGCTTAATGCATCTCCGTGATGCATGATACCAAGCAAGTCATCACGTGACTATGGATTCATAAAGCTCATTTTGTCTAAAAATCGACTGAATCATGAGCTAAACTGGGCCTTGGACATAGAGAAAATTGACCTATAGCGAAAAGTTTCCGCCCAGGTCAGCCTGCCCGAACTGCGCAGGCTGACCTGGGTCGATACTCTTCGTAGATGTATTAAGCCCCCTTTTAACAGAACATGACTCAAATGTAAGTTATCTTCTGTAAATTTGTATGAGCCATGCTCTGTGAAAAGGGGGCTTTATGCATCTGTGACAAGTATCGACCCATGTCGCAGTCGTCGCAGGCTGACGTGGACCGAAACTCTTTGCTTGTGGTTGACTTTCTACATCATGATTCAGTCGGTTGTTAGACAAAATAATGATGCATAATTGTGTGATGACTTGCTTGGTATCATAGATCACGGAAATGCGTTTAGCCCCCTTTTACCAGAGCAAAGTACTAGCCTAGTACTGGTGGAACCCAGGAAATACATGAATATGTGAGCTGTCGCCGTGATATGACTGAAATTATGTTGAAAGCGACGTAAAACACCATTTAATCAATCATTCAATCACTGTATCAACTCGGGCTTCGAGAACGTTACCAACTTTTGTTAATGTCAGCGAAATGCCTCTTAAATAACAAACCCAACTTCAGTCAGAAAATGAGTCTGTCAACTGATTTGAGAATAACAATCGACTTAACCCTTAGGCTGCTAAAAAAAAACTTTCGAAGTATTGGTTGCTAGAGCAAAAATTGAAATTGTATGTATAAAAAAAACAATCAATTGAAAAATGAGTCTGTCAACTGATTTGAGAATAACAATCGACTTAACCCTTAGGCTGCTAAAAAAGACTTTCGAAGTATTGGTTGCTAGAGCAAAGATTGAAATTGTATGTATAAAAAAAAACAATCAATTGACAGATGTGATGCAGGCAGAGATAGACAGTGCACAGTGATGGATTAAAATTTAAAAAGTACAAACGAATTGGTCCAGATGTCATTATTTATTAGTTAAAAACAAAAAATTGCAAAATCAAAGATAAAAGACTAATTTGTTTATCTAAAACATACCTTGTACTTTTTCAACCGAGTCCTTCACCCTTTGTCTCAAAGTCCCATGTTTGCACAATCCTGAAGCTTTCTGAAAACATAATGGGAATAAAAGGAAGTGCTGGTAAATCAGCATTTTCTCCTTTTCCAACAATGTCTTCTGATCTTTTAATGACAATTCAAAAGAATTGAGACTCATTCTATTTTTCATTTTCAAATGATTTCATTTCGGACAGGTCTAAAATCTTGCCATCTGATGTAGAGGGAATAGAGTGAACCTTTCACCGCGCAATCCCAATTCAGAGGTTTAACGATTCTGAAGCAAGTCTGTAGAAAACATTGTGAGAACAGGAGATAATGCTGGTAACAAACAAATAACTTCTTTTCCAACAATGTTTTCAATCCTGTCTGATGCAAAACTTATTTTTTGTGCCACATCTATTGAATGTTGTTTTACGTCGCTTTCAACATTATTTCAGTCATATGACTGCGATAGTTCGCTTATTCATGTATGTCCTAGGTTTCAGCAGTACTAGGCTTGGGCTCCGATTTATCTTGCCCAAGGACACCCCATGAAAAATACAGTGCTTCAAGTGAGGCTCAAACCCGAGGCCTCCTAGTTACGAGTCTTACACTTTACCACTGAGCCACGCCGGACCCCTTGTGCCACATTTAATTCGTCGTCTGCAGCAGCTTTGAATTTGGACGGGTCCAAAATTGTGTCGTTTGGTTTTCGTGGGAGTGTCTTTGGGCAAGACACTTCAGATCCTTAGCCTACTGGTGAAACCCAGAAGGTATGGATGTGTGAACTGTTGCTTCGATTTAACTGAAATAATGTTGAACTATTTAACCCTTTAACAGACGACAAAACTTTAGACTGGTCCACTTTGAAGGTTTTTGCAGACAACAAGTTAAACCTGACCCATAAACTGAAATATGTCTTTTGACGGGAGGAAAACATGGTGGGAAGATAGAAATAGCTGGTCAACAGCATTCTTTTCCTTTTCCCACCATTATTTTCAAAGGCCTTTTTCCTAAAGGATAAGTAAAACCCATACGAGGAAGAAGAATTTACCAACCATTCTAAATGTTGGTCTAATCCATATAAGGACTACGATACGACCTTTGCTCTTGGAAAAGGGCACATATCGTAGTTCTTATTCCCGACGCTCTTTCCCTAGTCTGCTACATTTACTTTGTTTAAGATTTGCCTTGTCCCTAGGCAACCATTTTAACCCTTTACGAAACAATCACGAGTTTTATTGATCCTTACAAAGAAGGCGTTTGAAAAAATTGCAGAAAATGCGGGTAACCAGCATTTTCTACTTTTCCGCAATGTTTTCTCCTGCCAAAGATAAATTCCATCATTGGAACAACATGTATTTCGTCGTCTGCTAAAGCTTTTAATTAGGACAAGTTTACAAATTTGTCATGTGGTAAAGAGTTAACAACCGCTAGATTTCTCGTCTGCTATATTAGCATTGTATAACAACGGCTAAGATTCTATTCTGCTATTGTAACCGTGTTCAACAGCTGCCATGTCTCTATTTCGCTATTTTGCAGTGTTTTATATTTGATTTGGCTATGTACTCAGGGTTCTATTAGCATACTGTTTAATATGTTACCAAAACTAAATGTGGATCAAATGATGCTGCGGAAAGACTAGATACCAAATTGTAAGAAAACCTCTACTGCCTGGCTCAATGGTTCTTGTAGGGCTCTTAAACTGGAGGTCCCGGATTCGAACCTCATTGTAAGCACTGGGTTTTTCGTGGGAGTGTCTTTGGGCAAGACACTTCAGATCTTTAGCCTTCTGTTGAAACGTAGAACATATGAAATGTGAACTGTTGCTTCGATTGGACTGAAATAATGTTGAGAATGGTGTATAAAAACCATTAACCCTTTACCAGACGACGAAATTTTAAATTGGTCCACCTAGAAAGCTTTTGCAGACAAGTTGAACGTGACACAAAAACTGAAATGTCTTTGGAAGCGGGTAGGAAACGTTGTGGGAAAGGATAAAATGCTGGTCACCAGCATTTTCCACTTTTTCCACAACTATTTTCAAAGGCCTGTTTCCTTAAGGTCGTTAAGGATCAATAAAACCAATACGAGAAAGGACAGTTTACCAACCATTCTAAATGTTGTTCTAGTCTACATTCTAGAATTAGTCATTTGATTGGTGGCTGCGGTTTATTTTCAGAATTCAGAATTCACATCGTGAATAAGAACTACGATATGGCCTTTGCTCTAGCTGCTATATCTCTATTTCGCTATTACGCAGTGTTTTATATTTAATATGGCTATGCACTTAGGGTTCTATTATCATACTGTTAAATATGTTACCAAAACTAAATGCGGATCAAATGATGCTATCCGTCTTGGAAGGACCAGATAACAAATTATGAGTAAATCCTCTAAGAACAATACAAATTTATGATGCATGGCATCATAGAAGCCGCAATGTTTTAGTGACCGATTCCGTACCTGCATGACGATTAACTGTGTAGGGAGGTAAACAGTCTATAGCTAAGTAAAGGTTAACCGCTCTATTTTCTTCACAGATTATAATTAGAGGAAAAACTTGTACATAAAACTGCTTCTGATTATCAAATTCTAAAATGTTCTCCATTTCATAATTATCATTAAATTGTTTTGTAAAAGGGTAGATGAATGTAAAAACCGTAGAGAGGTGGAAAAACCTGTGTTAAACAGATAGCATTACAACTTTATTTGAGAGCACGGTGGGAATCTAATAATTTGGAAAAATTCAAGGACTAGTCAATAAAAGGAAGTTTATTTGTCTCTATTTTTTGTTGTTATTTAAAAAAAAAAACTGATATTGCACGAAAATTCGACTTCATTATGGAATTGTCTATACGAACTAAATTTGCAACACTTACGCGACATTATCAGTAACCTTCTTAACCCTTTCCCAACAAGCCCTGGTTTTCACGTGTCTGCAGTACAAGTCTTTTGAAAACACTGTGGGAAAAGGAGAAATTGCTCGTAACGAGCAATTTCTCCTTTTCGCACAGTGTTTTCTACCCGTTTTGAGACTTTTCTGCCATTTTCATCAAATTTAAAATTGTCGTCTGCAAACTCCTTCAATTTGGACTAGTCCAAAATTAGTCGTCTGGGAAAGGGTTAAACTCTAGCCTACGGACTAAATTCGCAACATTTACGCCTCTCTCTCCTCTCTCTCTTCTCTCTCTTCTCTCTTCTCTCTCTCTCTTCTCTCTTCTCTCTCTCTTCTCTCTTCTCTCTCTCTTCTCTCTTCTCTCTTCCTTCTCTCTCTCCTCTCTCGGCATGGGGTAGGGGAAGGGACAGGGACCATTGGTTAAAAAAAAAAAAAAGAAAGGAGTTCCCTTTTTATGGAGCTCAACTTTCTGACATCTGTAAGGCTTGAAGGTATGCTACATATACAGGTTTTATTCACAAGTTACAAACCTTCGCTAAGGGTTTGACCATTTTAAAGATGAGGCAGAGGTTTATTGATACCTCAGCAGTTTTTTAAGTATAATAAATATTTCACTTTACTTCAGGTTGTCGTTATTCGTTGTAGCAAATTGATTGAATTAAGCGACCAGTTTGAAAAACTTACCCATGCTCGTCTGTCTCTGAAACCAAACGAACACTTAAATTCTGTTTTAAAATTGAAACGTAAAAGTATTTTATCCCCACATCTATATATAGAATCAGGGCGCTAAGCCCTGAAAGCCCGCATTGGTATGTTGAAAGACGTAGCCCGGGGTTACTAACTGTTTAAACTGTCATTACAAAATAGTGACCATTATGTTTACCTGGTTGCAAATATAAATATCTTCTTTTAAGCAGCTTATTTCTTCGAATCAGTCAACTATTTATCCATTCCTTTATCCGTTACGCTCTCTTATCAGTTTGTCTTTATTCATTAGTTTACCCTATTAAAGCTTTGTATCTTTCTTTCTCTCTCTGTCTCTCCCTGTCTCTCTGTGTGTCGGTCTGTCTATGTCTCTGTCTCTCTTAGTTACCCCTTAAAAGCTCTGCCAGCCTGTCCGTCCATCTGTTTGTCCGTCCGCCGTCCCGTCCGTCCTTCCGACCATCCGTCTGTCCGTCCGTCTGTTTGTCTGTCTTCACCAGACTCTAATGACAGGGTCTAATGGCTCTGAAAGGATCTTATGCGACCCCGGCTGTAATGTCAGTCAGGATCTAATGGTTTTGAAAAGATCTTATGCAACATACTGGTGCAGCGAAACGACAGGACAGGACAGGTTCATTGGTGATTACCAGTATTTTCTCCCTTTTCCACCATATTTTTAAAAGGACTCTTCCTCAGGGTCGTTAAAAATCGGGACCGTCCTGTGAAAAGGGTGCATAACATCATTACAAGTAAGAAACAAAGAAAAAGAGGAAGAAAAAATTCACTTCTCTGCATCTTGTTTTCCAAGTGTGCTGCATTTAATTCTTTTAGCTTTGGAAAAGTACAATTGAACGAAAGATTTATGCTCGAATAAACATGCGGACGGTATTTATCCAATTTCAGACTGCACTTTCTGTGCTGCCTCGTCTTGATCTATTCCGTCAGCAAAACTTTTCGATCGCATTGAAGCAACAACTTACATATTCATGTGCGTTCTGGGTTTCACCAGTAGGCTGAGGCTCTGAAGTGTCGTATCAAAGACCACTCGCAAATAAAAAAATACAGTGCTTAAAGTAGTCGAACCATGGACCTCAAGTGTAGGCCCTATATCTTACAACGAGCACGAAAGCATCCTTATATTCGCAAATGGTTAACCCACAAGAAAAAATGTAGGCGTTCATTTTAAAAAAAAAATTGCAGATAGTAAGCTAGCTTCAGCTGAGAATGACAGCAGAACGAAATGCTTCCGGGCCGTAACCAAAAGTAGTCCCACTTTAAAATTTTATATCAAGCACCTGTGGTGAATCATGTTGCCCCCGAGCCGAAGGCGCCACGGCCTTGAACAAGTTTCCATGTGCCCTGCCACCCAATCGGACAACGAATTTGTTATACTGAAAAGTTTTACCGCTCCAATATAAACTCAAGTGAAATTTCCCTATTTTACAGTCTCACAAAATGGTTACCCTTACGAAAACGAATTCCCGTCTGAGTGCCAAGACGCAGTGAAAACTGATGTCACTGAAAACTGAGGTCACTGAATACCGTGTAAAACGTGCAGTTTACTGCGTGAAGTCACTGCGATAGACATTTGACGTATTTTCATTTAAACATGAATTTAAACAGTTCTAAGGTAAGTAACTATCTATTTTATGATTTGTCGTCAAAAACAAACGAATATTAGTTGCTTCAAATAACAAGTAGTTTTTTCAACGTTACAATGTATGGCCTTGGACATTTCACAATTTTTTATATTACGAAGGAATGGCTCGTTTTAACCCCGTATATATGTTCGGAGTAAATTATCCGGGCCTATCGCAAGAAATTGCTTTGCAGTATAATAAATATGGTTTCACTAGTAATCATTTTTGTACATTAAAACCGCTCTCTTTGACCCTATGGTGTCCTTTCCCTGACAAAGCGGAAGCTTTGGTGTTCATTTTCGCGGAAGTATGTCCAATAACCTTAACAAAAAGGTAGAGAAAGTGGCATCATGACAATGAACTCTTTATACCTTAAACTAATCTAAAAACTAAACTATTCTATCTGCGTCATCTTGTATAGGTAGGTTGTGTTGAATTGTGTGAACGAATTCAACACAAAATATCTAAACAAGAGTGATGTAATGACTGATATCAAAATTTCAAGAATGTTTCGTCTAACTACTACTAACCGAAGCAATCAATTCTGGTGTTACACGATATGTACAGGAAATACAGAGTCACTCACAATACTTTGATTATGGGCTCAAACATAATATTCAAATGGTTTAGCCAATCAGAAATTGTGTTGTTTTCTGAACAAAGAATGTAACTAAGGATATAGAATAATACAGGCCAAGGAATTCGTAAAAATAAAACATTAAGAAAAGACACTCGCATTTTAAAATTCGACTTGACTGTGTTCCACAAGGGTACGGAATCGTAGGTTGTCATTCTACATTTCCACAAAGTTATCTTCCTTACCGAGGTTTAATCGCTACATCTGTAGGGACAATCTACTCAAGTAAAAATTAACTTCAACCTTGATAATTCGTCACTTTTTCTTTTATTTAAAAAAATATATTGTGGATATCCGAATCACTGAGGGGTTTTAATGCAATGTTCCAGTTTAACCAGGGCGACAGCTAACTTATTCATGTGTTTTCCAGATTTTGCTGGTACTGCGATAGTCTGCACGAGCCAATGGCTCCCATAAGAAAATGTTGTGCTAGTCTTCCGGCACCGAAAATATCGGCTCGAAACAACTCAAGAAACTGGTAAGCTTGTCTTTCTTTGAATTTTTTTATTTTTAAGATTTTGAAATTCCCAAAACGGAGAATGTCCTGCAGTGCTCTGGGTCCCTATTCACCAACCATTCTTAAAAATATTCTTAGTCTTATTCTCCAAGATTTTCTGTATTTGAAAGTAACACAACTCCTGATTGGCTAAACCAAATGGTTTAGCCAGTCAGAAGTTGTGTTACTTTCAAATGTAGAAAATTCTGAAGAACAAGACAAAGAACATTCTTAAGAATGGTTGGTGAATACGGACCCTGGTCTTTCAACGTGTTTTCTACAACACGGAAGCTTCAGCATGTGTACAGTATTGTCTGAATTATTTGTCATGGGTTGTCCGTAGCTGAAATATTACGTCAAGGTCCTAATTTCAGGTTGTTACTGGCATTAAGTTAGTAAATTGGAGAGAGTTTTGTAGCCCTAAAAACGCGAATTATTGTCTTGAACTTTTCCATTCGCTGCTGGCAAAGAGCTGAAAAGAAATAACACATAATTGACATATGAACAAAGGCTCCGATTACGTGAACTGGTTCTGAATATGTTGGTCGGCACCGATGGATGAGGGCTTCCTTTCAAAAAGTTAGTTGTCTGTAACTTACTTAAGACATTGGATCTATTTTCCCATTAACACCCGTCACTCTAAAAAATAAAGTATTTGTTTGTTAGTTGAAACGTGACTGAATTTCTGAAAGACTGATATCGTCACAAAACAATCTCGTTAAAGATGAAAAAAAAAAAAAAAAACGGGAAAACACTGTGGGAAAAGGTGATTACCCGTGGTGTCTTCAAAACGAAAGAACAATTTGGAAGAGTCTTGATACAAAATAATGAATGAAAAAAAAAAAAGATATATAAAGAAATTACAGCGCCAGAAACTGAATTGTGCAACAACAAAATGGGCATCGGAATGCAAGTTCCTTCCCGTAACCCCTTCGGCACTTGAAATAATTAATCCTCTGTGAAAAGGGGACTCAATGCATTTGCAAAAACGATGAAACATGTCAGCTTGCCTTGTCTGCGCAGGCTGACAAGGGTGGAAACAGTTTGTTATTTGCAAATTTTCTGCATGTCAAATACCAGTCTACCTCATGATTCAGTTAGTTTTAAGGCAATTTCATGGATCCATAATTATTTGATGACTTGCTTGGTATAATGCATCACGGAGATGAATGATCATTACATCTCCTTTTGCCAGAACATGACTCAAAGGGTTTTCTTAACGTTTTGGCAAAAAAGAAGAAACTGCTGGCAACAAGCAATATCTCCCTGTCCCCATTACGTTTTCAGGGACCTGAGCTTGTTTAAAGATACGTATTTCGAATGAAGACTTCTATGTTGCTAAATTATAGACATGTCCATATTGAAAGCGTGTGCAACGGACAAAATAAAAGTAGCACAAATAATTATATTTATCTTTGAAAGAACAGAAAACGCCGGGGGAAAAGGAAAAAGATGGTGGTTACCACCACTTTCTCCTTTTCCAATAGGGTTTTAAAAAGTCCTCTCCCTAAGGTCATTAAAAAAACAAGATTGTTCGGTAAAGAATTATCAATGTGAGTGGTATTCCTCTCTATAAAATGACAAAATTCCTCATGTTTTCCATTTTTACTTTACGCAGTTGCATATTGTGTGTTATGACCGCTCTTCCCCTACGTTTCTTATTATTCCAATGAACCACAAAAATCAAGTAAAAGTAAAAAGACAAATATTGTATTCTCAAAGTTCTTTTATACACGTGCGAATTGTGCGTTATGGCCATTAGCCCTTGTGTTTTCTTCTATGGCAGTCAAAAATGGTAAAAACACAAATTGTGCGATGTCAACGTTCTATTATGTACTTGCGTTTTAATGCGTTGTGGTGCATTTTTTCATTATTATTTCTGTCAATCATGGTACAAGCACAAAAAGTGCAACGTCAAAGTTCTTTTCCGCACTCGCGTATCTTGATTTATAGGTGACATACACTCGTGTGCTCTACTAACTGTATTTCAGTCAATCATAGTAAACCACAAAATTTAATATCACTGTATTGTTGAAATTGTTTTGGCCATACCGGACAGTGCAGAGGAGGCAAGCCCCGATAGCTCAGGTGGTAAAGCATTAGACTTGCGAACATCAATTCTCGGTCCACTTGAGGGTGTTGGTTCAATCCCCTCGACTGGCCATCCAAAATTACAAGAACAGTTTGTTTTTTTTTTTTTTTTTTTTTATAAGACGTTTAAACTTGGTCCCATATGACGGTGTTATATACACTGAGCACGTTAGAGAGCCAGGTATAACTCAGGCAAGGTTTAATGCTGTACCTTGCACTATCCCCCGTAACATATCTAACATTATTCCGGATGCGTTGTCGGTTTCTTCTTCTTCCACAATGTTTTTTTACATTTTCACAGACAAGTCCTACCATCTCAGCCAAATTTAGTTTGCTGTCTGCAAATACTTTTGAAATTGCCCAGTCTAAAAAAAACTGTCTCGCGGTAAATGGTTATAAAGATGCGAAAATAAAGATGTTTTTTCTGCCTGGCTCAGTGGTAAAGTGTAGGGCTCTTAAACATGAGGTCCCGGGTTTGAGCCTCACTGTAAGCGCTGGGTTTTTCGTGAGAGTGTCTTTGGGCAAGACACTTCTGATCCTTAGCCTACTGGTGAAACCCAGAAGGTATGGATGTGTGAGCTGTTGCTTCGATTTAACCGAAATAATGTTGAAAGTGGCGTATAAAAACTATTTAACCCTTTAACAGCCGACAAAACTTTAGACTGGTCCGCTTTGAAGGTTTTTGCAGACAACATGTTAAACCTGACCCATAAACTGAAACGTGTCTTTTGACGGGAGGAAAACATTGTGGGAAGAGAGAAATTACTGGTCAACAGCATTCTTTTCCTTTTCCCACCATTATTTTCAAAGGCCTTTTTCCTAAAATTGCTAAAGGATCAGTAAAACCCATACGAGGAAGGAGAATTTACCAACCATTCTAAACGTTGGTCTAATCCACATAAGGACTACGATATGACCTTTGCTCTTGGAAAAGGGCACATATCGTAGTTCTTATTCCCGACGCTCTTTCCCTAGTCTGCTACATTTACTTTGTTTAAGATTTGCCTTGTCCCTAGGCAACCATTTTAACCCTTTACGAAAAAGTCACGAGTTTTATTGATCCTTACAAAGAAGGCGAAAAAATGCAGAAAAAGCAGAAAATGCGGGTAACCAGCATTTTCTACTTTTCCGCAATGTTTTCTCCTGCCAAAGATAAATTCCATCATTGGAACAACATGTATTTCGTCGTCTGCTAAAGCTTTTAATTTGGACAAGTTTACAAATTTGTCGTGTGGTAAAGAGTTAACAACCGCTAGATTTCACTTCTGCTATATTAGCATTGTATAACAACGGCTAAGATTCTATTCTGCTATTGTAACCGTGTTCAACAGCTGCTATGTCTCTATTTTGCTATTTTGCAGTGTTTTATATTTGATTTGGCTATGTACACAGGGTTCCATTAGCATACTGTTTAATATGTTACCAAAACTAAATGCGGATCAAATGATGCAGCCGAAAGACTAGATACCAAATTGTAAGAAAACCTCTACTGCCTGGCTCAATGGTTCTTGTAGGGCTCTTAAACTGGACGTCCCGGATTCGAACCTCATTGTAAGCACTGGGTTTTTCGTGGGAGTGTCTTTGTGCAAGACACTTCAGATCTTTAGCCTACTGTTGAAACGTAGAACATATGAAATGTGAACTGTTGCTTCGATTGGACTGAAATAATGTTGAGAATGGTGTATAAAAACCATTAACCCTTTACCAGACGACGAAATTTCAGATTGGTTCACCTAGAAAGCTTTTGCCGACAACAAGTTGAACGTGACCCAAAAACTGAAATATCTTTGGAAGAGGCGGAGGAAACGTTGTGGGAAAGGATAAAATGCTGGTCACCAGCATTTTCCACTTTTTCTACAACTATTTTCAAAGGCCTTTTTCCTAAAGGTCGTTAAGGATCAATAAAACCAATACGAGAAAGGACAGTTTACCAACCATTCTAAATGTTGTTCTAGTCTACATTCTAGAATTAGTCATTTGATTGGCGGCTACGGTATATCTTCAGAATTCAGAATTCACATCGTGAATAAGAACTACGATATGGTCTTTACTCTAGCTGCTATATCTCTATTTCGCTATTACGCAGTGTTTTATATTTAATATGGCTATGCACTTAGGGTTCTATTATCATACTGTTAAATATGTTACTGAAACTAAATACGGATCAAATGATGCTATCCGTCTTGGAAGGACCAGATAACAAATTGCGAGTAAATCCTCTAAGAACAAGACAAATTTATGATGCATGGCATCATAGAAGCCGCAATGTTTTAGTGACGATTCCGTACCTGCATGACGATTAACTGTGTAGGGAGGTAAACAGTCTATAGCTAAGTAAAGTTAACCGCTCTATTTTCTTCACAGATTAAAATTAGACGAAAAACTTGTACATAAAACTGCTTCTGATTATCAAATTCTAAAATGTTCTCCATCTCATAATTATCATTACATTGTGTAAATGTTGACAGTGGCGTATAAGAACTATTTAACTCTTTAACAGACGACGAAATTTTAGACTGGTCCGCTTTGAAGGTTTTTGCAGACAACAAGTTAAACGTGACCGATAAACTGAAATATGTCTTTTGACGGGAGGAAAACATTGTGGGAAGAGAGAAATTGCTGGTCAACAGCATTCTTTTCCTTTTCCCACCATTATTTTCAAAGGCCTTTTTCCTAAAGTTCCTAAAGGATCAGTAAAACCCATTCTAAATGTTGGTCTAATCCACATCAGGACAACGATATGACCTTTGCTCTTGGAAAAGGGCACATATCTTAGTTCTTATTCCCGACGCTCTTTCCCGAGTCTGCTACATTTACTTTGTTTAAGATTTGCCTTGTCCCTAGGCAACCATTTTAACCCTTTACGAAACAATCACGAGTTTTATTGATCCTTACAAAGAAGGCGTTTGAAAAAATTGGAGAAAAAGCAGAAAATGCGGGTAACCAGCATTTTCTACTTTTCCGCAATGTTTTCTCCTCCTAAAGATAAATTCCATCATTGGAACAACATGTATTTCGTCGTCTGCTAAAGCTTTTAATTTGGACAAGTTTACAAATTTGTCGTGTGGTAAAGAGTTAACAACCGCTAGATTTCACGTCCGCTGTATTAGCATTGTATAACAACGGCTAAGATTCTATTCTGCTATTGTAACCGTGTTCAACAGCTGCCATGTCTCTATTTCGCTATTTTACAGTGTTTTATATTTGATTTGGCTATGTACTCAGGGTTCCATTAGCATACTGTTTAATATGTTACCAAAACTAAATGCGGATCAAATGATGCTGCCGAAAGACTAGATACCAAATTGTAAGAAAACCTCTACTGCCTGGCTCAGTGGTTCTTGTAGGGCTCTTAAACTGGACGTCCCGGATTCGAACCTCATTGTAAGCACTGGGTTTTTCGTGGGAGTGCCTTTGGGCAAGACACTTCAGATCTTTAGCCTACTGTTGAAACGTAGAACATATGAAATGTGAACTGTTGCTTCGATTGGACTGAAATGATGTTGAAAATAGTGTATAAAAACCATTAACCCTTTACCAGACGACGAAATTTTAGACTGGTCCACCTACAAAGCTTTTGCAGACAACAAGTTGAACGTGACCCAAAAACTGAAATGTCTTTGGAAGGGGGGAAAACATTGTGGGAAAGTATAAAATGCTGGTCACCAGCATTTTCCACTTTTTCTACAACTATTTTCAAAGGCCTGTTTCCTAAAGGTCGTTAAGGATCAATAAAACCAATACGAGAAAGGACAGTTTACCAACCCATTCTAAATGCTGTTCTAGTCTACATTCTAGAGTTAGTCATTTGATTGGCGGCTACGATTTATCTTCAGAATTCACATCGTGAATAAGAACTATGATATGGCCTTTGCTCTAGCTGCTATACCTCTATTTCGCTATTACGCAGTGTTTTATATTTAATATGGCTATGCACTTAGGGTTCTATTATCATACTGTTAAATATGTTACCGAAACTAAATGCGGATCAAATGATGCTATCCGTCTTGGAAGGACCAGATAACAAATTGTGAGTAAATCCTCTAAGAACAAAACAAATTTATGATGCATGGCATCATAGAAACCGCAATGTTTTAGTGACCTATTCCGTACCTGCATGACGATTAACTGTGTAGGGAGGTAAACAGTCTATAGCTAAGTAAGGTTAACCGCTCTATTTTCTTCACAGATTAAAATTAGACGAAAAACTTGTACATAAAACTGCTTCTGATTATCAAATTCTAAAATGTTCTCCATCTCATAATTATCATTAAATTGTTTTGTAAAAGGGTAGATGAATGTAAAAACCGTAGAGAGGTGGAAAAACCTGTGTTAAACAGATAGCATTACAACTTTATTTGAGAGCACGGTGGGAATCTAATAATTTGGAAAAATTCAAGGACTAGCCAATAAAAGGAAGTTTATTTGTCTCTACTTTTTGTTGTTATTTTAAAAAAAAACTGATATTGCACGAAAATTCGACTTCATTATGGAATTGTCTATACGAACTAAATTTGCAACACTTACGCGACATTATCAGTAATCTTCTTAACCCTTTCCTAAACAAGCCCTGGTTTTCACGTGTCTGCAGTACAAGTCTTTTGAAAACACTGTGGGAAAAGGAGAAATTGCTCGTAACGAGCAATTTCTCCTTTTCGCACAGTGTTTTCTACCCGTTTTGAGACTTTTCTGCCATTTTCATCAAATTTAAAATTGTCGTCTGGGAAAGAGTTAAACTCTAGCCTACGGACTAAATTTGCAAGATTTACGCCTCTCTCACCTCTCCCTTCTCCTCTCTCCTTCTCCTCTCTCCCCCCCCTCTCTCTCCCCTTCTCTCGCCTCTCTCTCTCTTCTCCCTCTCTTCTCTCTCTCTCTCTTCTATCTCTCCGGGCAGGGGGTCGGGGAAGGGACAGGGGCCATTGGTTAAAATAAAAAGAAAGGAGTTCCCTTTTTATGGAGCTCAACTTTCTGACATCTGTAAGGCTTGAAGGTATGCTACATATACAGGTTTTATTCACAATTAACAAACCTTCGCTACGGGTTTGGCCATTTTAAAGATGAGGCAGAGGTTTATTGATACCTCAGCAGTTTTTTAAGTATAATAAATATGTCACTTTACTTCAGGTTGTCGTTATTCGTTGTAGCAAATCGATTGAATTAAGCGACCAGTTTGAAAAACTTACACATTCTCGTCTGTCTCTGAAACCAAACGAACACTTAAATTCTGTTTTAAAATTGAAACGTAAAAGTATTTTATCCCCACATCTATATATGGAATCAGGACGCTAAGCCCTGAAAGCCCTCATTGGTATGTTGAAAGACGTAGCCCGGGGGTACTAACTGTTTAAACTGTCATTACAAAATAGTGACCATTATGTTTAGTTGGTTGCAAATATAAATATCTTCTTTTAAGCAGCTTATTTCTTCGAATCAGTCAACTATTTATCCATTCTTTTATCCGTTCCGCTCTCTTATCAGTTTGTCTTTATTCATTAGTTCACCCTATCAAAGCTTTGTATCTTTCTTTCTCTCTCTGTCTCTCCCTGTCTCTCTCCCTGTCTCTCTGTGTGTCGGTCTGTCTATGTCTCTGTCTCTCTTAGTTACCCCTTAAAAGCTCTGCCAGCCTGTCTGTCCATCTGTTTGTCCGTCCGCCGTCCCGTCCGTCCTTCCGACCATCCGTCTGTCCGTCCGTCTGTTTTTTCTGTCTTCACCAGACTCTAATGACAGGGTCTAATGACTCTGAAAGGATCTTATGCGACCCAGGCTGTAATGTCAGTAAGGATCTAATGGTTTTTGAAAGACCTTATGCAACATACTGGTGCAGCGAACTACAGGACAGGTTCATTGGTGATTACCAGTATTTTCTCCCTTTTCCACCATATTTTTAAAAGGACTCTTCCTCAGGGTCGTTAAAAATCGGGACCGTCCTGTGAAAAGGGTGCATAACATCATTACAAGTAAGAAACAAAGTAAAAGAGGAATAAAAAAATCACTTCTCTGCATCTTGTTTTCCAAGTGTGCTGCATTTAATTCTTTTAGCTTTGGAAAAGTACAATTGAACGAAAGATTTATGCTCGAATAAACATGCGGACGGTATCCAGTTTCAGACTGCACGTTCTGTGCTGCCTCGTCTTGATCTATTCCGTCAGCAAAACTTTTCGATCGCATTGAAGCAACAACTTACATATTCATGTGCGTTCTGGGTTTCACCAGTAGGCTGAGGCTCTGAAGTGTCGTATCAAAGACCACTCGCAAGTAAAAAAAATCCAGTACTTAAAGTAGTCGAACCATGGACCTCCAGTGTAGGCCCTATACCTTACAACGAGCACGAAAGCATCCTTATATTCGCAAATGGTTAACCCACAAGACAAAATGTAGGCGGGTCATTTTAAAAGAATTTGCAGATAGTAAGCTAGCTTCGGCTAAGAATGACAGCAGAACGGAATGCTTCCGGGTCGTAACCAAAAGTAGTCCCACTTTAAAATTTTTGTATCAAACACCCATGTTGCACCGCTGTATCATGAAAATTGTTAGAACCGATCTAAAATGTTTTTGTCTGAAGTTGATTTGATAATTTCTTCAGAGAATGAATACTTTTTTGGTGTTTCTTTCCGGACTATTTTTGTGTTTGACCTAGCAAAGAAGCATAGTCTATCACCATTTACGGTCTTGACTCACAATGGTTTTCTGAGGGTAGATGTGTTTGAAAGAGAAATAACAAAAAAGTCCAATGCTCATGATACCATTTCTGCACCTTTTTGTGGAGGACACCGGACACATATTTGATAAGAAAAAATGCAAATGTGCAAATCTCCTGCTTCGTCTGGGACTCAGCAGCAACAAGTCGAAGACAGTGATTTTGCCCTATTTTTAATGAGACAAACAGTTACAGGTGTGACACCTAGTCTACACTATTAGTTGTCCGGTTAGGTGGCAGGGCATGTGAATATTTGTTCACGACTGTGGTGGATCATGTTGCCCCCGAGCCGAAGGCGCCACGGCCGTAAACAAGTTTACATGTGCCCTGCCACCCAATCGGACAACGAATTTATTATACTGAAAAGTTTTACCGCTCCAATATAAACTCAAGTGAAATTTCCCTATTTTACAGTCTCACAAAATGGTTACCCTTACGAAAGCGAATTCCCGTCTGAGTGCCAAGACGCATTGAAAACTGATGTCACTGAAAAGTGAGGTCACTGAATACCGTGTAAAACGTGCAGTTTACTGCGTGAAGTCACTGCGATAGACATTCGACGTATTTTCATTTAAACATGGATTTAAACAGCTCAAAGGTAAGTAACTATCTATTTTATGATTTGTCGTCAAAAACAATCGAATATTAGTTGCTTCAAATAACAAGTAGTTTTTTCAACGTTACAATGTATGGCCTTGGACATTTCACAATTTTTTATATTACGAAGGAATGGCTCGTTTTAACCCCGTATATATGTTCGGAGTAAATTATCCGGGCCTATCGCAAGAAATTGCTTTGCAGTATAATAAATATGGATTCACTAGTAATCATTTTTGTACATTAAAACCGCTCTCTTTGACCCTATGGTGTCCTTTCCCTGACAAAGCGGAAGCTTCGGTGTTCATTTTCGGAGAAGTATGTCCAATAACCTTAACAAAAAGGTAGAGAAAGTGGCATCATGACAATGAACTCTTTATACCTTAAACTAATCTAAAAACTAAACTATTCCATCTGCGTCATCTTGTTTAGGTAAGTTGTGTTGAATTGTGTGAACGAATTCAACACAAAATATCTAAACAAGACTGATATCAAAATTTCAAGAATGTTTCGTCTAACTACTACTAACCGAAGCAATCGATTCTGGTGTTACACGGTATGTACAGGAAATACAGAGTCACTCACAATACTTTGATTATGGGCTCAAACATAATATTCAAATGGTTTAGCCAATCAGAAATTGTGTTGTTTTCTGAACAAAGAATGTAACTGCGGATGTAGAATAATACAGGCCAAGGAATTCGTAAAAATAAAACATTAGGAAAAGACACTCACATTTTAAAATTGTGCTCCACAAGGGTACGGAATCGTAGGTTGTCATGTCTACATTTCCACAAAGTTATCTCCCTTACCGAGGTTTAATCGCTACATCTGTAGGGTTAAATTTCCTATAAACAGAAGGGGACAATCTACTCAAGTAAAAATTAACTTAAACCTTGATAATTCGTCACTTTTTCTTTTATTTCAAAAAAATATATTGTGGATATCCGAATTACTGAGGGGTTTTAATGATATGTTCCAGTTTAAGCAGGGCGACAGCTAACTTATTCATGTGTTTTCCAGATTTTGCTGGTACTGCGATAGTCTGCACGCACCAATGGCTCCCATAAGAAAATATTGTGCTAGTCTTCTGGCACTAAAAATATCGGCTCGAAACAACTCAAGAAACTGGTAAGCTTGTCTTTCTTTGAATTTTTTTATTTTTAAGATTTGTGAAATTCCCAAAACGGAGAATGTCCCGCAGTGCTCTGGGTCCCTATTCACCGACCATTCTTAAGAATATTCTTAGTCTTATTCTCCAAGATTTTCTGCATTTGAAAGTAACACAACTCCTGATTGGCTAAACCAAATGGTTTAGCCAATCAGAAGTTGTGTTACTTTCGAAGTTGTGTTACTTTCAAATGTAGAAAATTCTGAAGAACAAGACAAGGAACATTCTTAAGAATGGTTGGTGAATACGGACCCTGGTCTTTCAACGTGTTTTCTACAACACGGAAGCTTCAGCATGTGTACAGTATTGTCTGAATTATTTGTCATGGGTTGTCCGTAGCTGAAATATTACGTCAAGGTCCTAATTTCAGGCTGTTACTGGCATTAAGTTAGCAAATTGGAGAGAATTTTGCAGCCCTAAACACGCGAATTATTCTCTTGAACTTTTCCATTCGCTGCTGGCAAAGAGCTGAAAAGAAATAATACATAATTGACATATCAACAAAGGCTCCGATTATGTGAACTGGTTCTGAATATGTCGGTCGGCACCGATGGAATAGGGCTTCCTTTCAAAAAGTTAGTTGTCTGTAACTTACTTAAGACATTGGATCTATTTTCCCATTAACACCCGTCACTCTAAAAAATAAAGTATTTGTTTGTTAGTTGAAACGTTACTGAATTTCTGAAAGACCGATATCGTCACAAAACAATCTCGTTAAAGAAAAAAAAAACGGGAAAACACTGTGGGAAAAGGTGAATACCCGTGGTGTCTTCAAAACGAAAGAACAATTTGGAAGAGTCTTGATACAAAATAATCAATGAAAAAAAAATATATATATATATATATATATATATATATATATATAATTTACAGCGCCAGAAATTGAATTATGCAACAACAAAATGGGCATCGGAATGCAAGTTCTTTCCCGTAACCCCTTCGGCACTTGAAATAATTAATCCTCTGTGAAAAGGGGACTCAATGCATTTACAAAAACGATGAAACATGTCAGCTTGCCTTGTCTGCGCAGGCTGACAATGGTGGAAACAGTTTGTTATTTGCAAATTTTCTGCATGTCAAATACCAGTCTACCTCATGATTCAGTTTGTTGTTAGGCAATTTAATGGATCCATAATTATGTGATGACTTGCTTGGTATAATGCATCACGGAGATGAATGATCATTACATCCCCTTTTGCCAGAACATGACTCAAAGGTTTTTCTTAAAGTTGTGGCAAAAAAGAAGAAACTGCTGGCAACAAGCAATATCTCCCTGTCCCCATTACGTTTTTAGGGACCTGAGCTTGTTTAAAGATACGTATTTCGAACGAAGACTTCTATGTTACTAAATTATAGACATGTCCATATTGAAAGCGTGTGCAACGGGCAAAATAAAAGTAGCACAAATAATTATATTTATCTTTGAAAGAACAGAAAACGCCGGGGGAAAAGGAAAAAGATGGTGGTTACCACCGCTTTCTCCTTTTCCAATAGGATTTTAAAAGGTCCTCTCCCTAAGGTCATTAAAATAACAAGATTGTTCGGTAAAGAATTATCAATATGAGTGACATTCCTCTCTATAAAATGACAAAATTCCTCGTGTTTTCAATTTTTACTTTACGCAGTTGCATATTGTGTGTTATGAGCGCTCTTCCCCTCCGTTTGTTATTATTCCAATCAACCACAAAAATCAAGTAAAAGTAAAAAGACAAATATTGTATTCTCAAAGTTCTTTTATACACGTGCGAATTGTGCGTTATGGCCATTAGCCCTTGTATTTTCTTCTATGGCAGTCAAAAATGGTAAAAACACATATTGTGCGATGTCAACGTTCTATTATGTACTTGCGTTTTAATGCGTTGTGGTGCATTTTTTCATTATTATTTCTGTCAATCACGGTACAAGCACAAAAAGTGCAACATCAAAGTTCTTTTCCGCACTCGCATATCTTGATTTATAGGTGACATACACTCGTGTGCTCTACTAACTGTATTTCAGTCAATCATAGTAAACCACAAAATTTAATACCATTGTATTATTGAAATTGTTTTGGCCATACCGGACAGTGCAGAGGAGGCAAGCCCCGATAGCTCAGGTGGTAAAGCATTAGACTTGCGAACATCAATTCTCGGGCTACTTGAGGGTGTTGGTTCAATCCCCTCGACTGGCCATCCAAAATTACAAAAACAGTTTTTTTGGATAAGAAGTTTAAACTTGGTCCCATATGACGGTGTTATGTACACTGAGCACGTTAGAGAGCCATGTATAACTTAGGCAAGGTTTAATGCTGTACCTTGCACTATCCCCCGTAACATATCTAATAGTATTCCGGATGCGTTGTCGGTTTCTTCTTCTTCCACAATGTTTTTTTTACATTTTCACAGACAAGTCCTACCATCTCAGACAAATTTAGTTTGCTGTCTGCAAATACTTTTGAAATCGCCCAGTCTAAAAAAATTGTCACGCGGTAAAAGGTTATAAAGATGCGAAAATAAAGATGTTTTCCTGCCTGACTCAGTGGTAAAGTGTAGGGCTCTTAAACATGAGGTCCGAGTTGAAGCCTCACTGTAAGCACTGGGTTTTTCGTGGGAGTGTCTTTGGGCAAGACACTTCGGATCCTTAGCCTACTGGTGAAACCCAGAAGGTATGGATGTGTGAGCTGTTGCTTCGATTTAACCGAAATAATGTTGAAAGAGGCGTATAAAAACTATTTAACCCTTTAACAGACGACAAAACTTTAGACTGGTCCGCTTTGAAGGTTTTTGCAGACAACAAGTTAAACGTGACCCATAAACTGAAATATGTCTTTTGACGGGAGGAAAACATTGTGGGAAGAGAGAAATTGCTGGTCAACGGCATTCTTTTCCTTTTCCCACCATTATTTTCAAAGGCCTTTTTCCTAAAGTTGCTAAAGGATCAGTAAAACCCATATGAGGAAGGAGAATTTACCAACCATTCTAAATGTTGGTCTGATCCACATAAGGACTACGATATGACCTTTGCTCTTGGAAAAGGGCACATATCGTAGTTCTTATTCCCGACGCTCTTTCCCTAGTCTGCTAGGGTTAATGATTTTTATACACCATTCTCAACATTATTTCAGTCCAATCGAAGCAACAGTTCACATTTCATATGTTCTACGTTTCAACAGTAGGCTAAAGATCTGAAGTGTCTTGCCCAAAGACACTCCCACGAAAAACCCAGTGCTTACAATGAGGTTCGAATCCGGGACCTCCAGTTTAAGAGCCCTACAAGAACCACTGAGCCAGGCAGTAGAGGTTTTCTTACAATTTGGTATCTAGTCTTTCCGCAGCATCATTTGATCCGCATTTAGTTTTGGTAACATATTAAACAGTATGCTAATAGAACCCTGAGTACATAGCCAAATCAAAAATAAAACACTGCAAAATAGCGAAATAGAGACATGGCAGCTGTTGAACACGCTTACAATAGCAGAATAGAATCTTAGCCGTTGTTATACAATGCTAATATAGCAGACGAAATCTAGCGGTTGTTAACTCTTTACCACACGACAAATTTGCAAACTTGTCCAAATTAAAAGCTTTAGCAGACGACGAAATACATGTTGTTCCAATGATGGAATTTATCTTTGGCAGGAGAAAACATTGCGGAAAAGTAGAAAATGCTGGTTACCCGCATTTTCTGCTTTTTCTGCATTTTTTTCAAATGCCTTCTTTGTAAGGATCAATAAAACTCGTGATTGTTTCGTAAAGGGTTAAAATGGTTGCCAAGGGACAAGGCAAATCTTAAACAAAGAAAATGTAGCAGACTAGGGAAAGAGCGTCGGCAATAAGAACAACGATATGTGCTCTTTTCCAAGAGCAAAGGTCATATCGTAGTCCTTATGTGCATTAGACCAACATTTAGAATGGTTGGTAAATTCTCCCTCCTCGTATGGGTTTTACTGATCCTTTAGCAACTTTAGGAAAAAGGCCTTTGAAAATAATGGTGGGAAAAGGAAAAGAATGCTGTTGACCAGTAATTTCTCTCTTCCCACAATGTTTTCCTCCCGTCAAAAGACATATTTCAGTTTATGGGTCACGTTTAACTTGTTGTCTGCAAAAACCTTCAAAGCGGACCAGTCTAAAGTTTTGTCGTCTGTTAAAGGGTTAAATAGTTTTTATACGCCACTTTCAACATTATTTCGGTTAAATCGAAGCAACAGCTCACACATCCATACCTTCTGGGTTTCACCAGTAGGCTAAGGATCCGAAGTGTCTTGCCCAAAGACACTCCCACGAAAAACCCAGTGCTTACAGTGAGGCTCGAACCCGGGACCTCATGTTTAAGAGCCCTACACTTTACCACTGAGTCAGGCAGGAAAACATCTTTATTTTCGCATCTTTATAATCTTTTAACGCGAGACAATTTTTTTTTTTTTTTTTTTTTTTTTTTTTTTTTTTTTTAAAGACTGGGCAATTTCAAAAATATTTGCAGACAGCAAACTAAATTTGGCTGAGATGGTAGGACTTGTCTGTGAAAATGTAAAAAACATTGTGGAAGAAGAAGAAACCGACAACGCATCCGGAATACTGTTAGATATGTTACGGGGGATAGTGCAAGGTACAGCATTAAACCTTGCCTAAGTTATACATGGCTCTCTAACGTGCTCAGTGTATATAACACCGTCATATGGGACCAAGTTTAAACGTCTTATCCAAAAAAACTGTTTTTGTAATTTTGGATGGCCAGTCGAGGGGATTGAACCAACACCCTCAAGTGGCCCGAGAATTGATTTTCGCAAGTCTAATGCTTTACCACCAGAGCTATCGGGGCTTGCCTCCTCTGCACTATCCGGTATGGCTAAAACAATTTCGACAATACAATGATATTAAATTTTGTGGTTTACTATGATTGACTGAAATACAGTTAGTAGAGCACACGAGTGTATGTCACCTATAAATCAAGATATGCGAGTGCGGAAAAGAACTTTGACGTTGCACTTGTTGTGCTTGTACCATGATTGACAGAAATAATAATGAAAAAATGCACCACAACGCATTAAAACGCAAGTACATAATAGAACGTTAACATTGCACAATTTGTGTTTTTACCATTTTTGACTGCCATAGAAGAAAATACAAGGGCTAATGGCCATAACGCACAATTCGCACGTGTATAAAAGAACTTTGAGAATACAATATTTGTCTTTTTACTTTTACTTGATTTTTGTGGTTGATTGGAATAATAACAAACGGAGGGGAAGAGCGCTCATAACACACAATATGCAACTGCGTAAAGTAAAAATGGAAAACATGAGGAATTTTGTCATTTTATAGAGAGGAATGTCACTCACATTGATAATTCTTTACCGAACAATCTTGTTTTTTTAATGACCATAGGGAGAGGACCTTTTAAAACCCTATTGGAAAAGGAGAAAGCGGTGGTAACCACCATCTTTTTCCTTTTCCCCCAGCGTTTTCTGTTCTTTCAAAGATAAATATAAATTATTTGTGCTACTTTTATTTTGTCCGTTGCACACGCTTTCAATATGGACATGTCTATAATTTAGCAACATAGAAGTCTTCGTTCGAAATACGTATCTTTAAACAAGCGCAGGTCCCTGAAAACGTCATGGGGACAGGGAGATATTGCTTGTTGCCAGCAGTTTCTTCTTTTTTGCCACAACGTTAAGAAAAACCTTTGAGTCATGTTCTGGCAAAAGGGGATGTAATGATCATTCATCTCCGTGATGCATTATACCAAGCAAGTCATCAAATAATTATGGATCCATTAAATTGCCTAACAACAAACTGAATCATGAGGTAGACTGGTATTTGACATGCAGAAAATTTGCAAATAACAAACTGTTTCCACCCTTGTCAGCCTGCGCAGACAAGGCAAGCTGACATGTTTCATCGTTTTTGTAAATGCATTGAGTCCCCTTTTCACAGAGGATTAATTATTTCAAGTGCCGAAGGGGTTACGGGAAGGAACTTGCATTCCGATGCCCATTTTGTTGTTGCATAATTCAATTTCTGGCGCTGTAATTTCTTTATATATTTTTTTTTTTTTTTTTTTTCATTCATTATTTTGTATCAAGACTCTTCCAAATTGTTCTTTCGTTTTGAAGACACCACGGGTATTCACCTTTTCCCACTGTTTTTTTTTTTTACTGAGATTGTTTTGTGACGATATCGGTCTTTCAGAAATTCAGTCACGTTTCAGCTAACAAGCAAATACGTTTTATTTTTTAGAGTGACGGGTGTTAATGGGAAAATAGATCCAATGTCTTACGTAAGTTACCGACAACTAACTTTTTGAAAGGATGCCCTCATCCATCTGTGCCGACCGACATATTCAGAACCAGTTCACATTATCGGAGCCTTTGTTTATATGTCAATTATGTGTTATTTCTTTTCAGTTCTTTGCCAGCAGCGAATGGAAAAGTTCACGACAATAATTCGCGTGTTTAGGGCTGCAAAACTCTCTCCAATTTGCTAACTTAATGCCAGTAACAGCCTGAAATTGGGACCTTGACGTAATATTTCAGCTACGGACAACCCATGACAAATAATTCAGACAATACTTTACACATGCTGAAGCTTTCCGTTTTGTAGAAAACACGTTGAAAGACCAGAACATTGCAGGACATTCTCCGTTTTGGGAATTTCAAAATCTTAAATATCCAAAACTTCAAAGAAAGACAAGCTTACCAGTTTCTTGAGTTGTTTCGAGCCGATATTTTCCGTGCCAGAAGACCAGCAAAACATTTTCTTATGGGAGCCATTGGCTCGTGCAGACTATCGCAATACCAGCAAAATCTGGAAAACAAATGAATAAGTTCGCTGTCGCCCTGTTTAAACCGGAATGTTGCATTAAAACCCCTCAGTAATTCGGATACCCACAATACTTTTTTTAATAAAAGAAAAAGTGACGAAATATCAAGGTTTAAGTCAATTTTTACTTAAGTAGATTGTCGCCTTCTGTTTATAGGAAATTTAACCCTACAGATGTAGCGATTAAATCTCGGTAAGGGAGATAACTTTGTGAAAATGTAGAATGACAACCTACGATTTCGTACCCTTGTGCAGCACAGTCACGTCGAATTTTAAAATGTGAGTGTCTTTTCCTAATGTTTTATTTTTTACGAATTCCTTGGCCTGTATTATTCTACATCCTAAGTTAGATTCTATGTTCAGAAAACAACACAATTTCTGATTGGCTAAACCATTTGAATATTATGTTTGAGCCCAAAATCAAAGTATTGTGAGTAACTGATTATGTATTTCCTGTACATATCGTGTAACACCAGAACGGATTGCTTCGGTTAGTAGTAGTTAGACGAAACATTCTTGAAATTTTGATATCAGTCATTACATCACTCTTGTTTAGATATTTTTTGTTGTATTCATTCACAACTTTCAACACAACATACCTTATCAAGGTGAAGCAGACGGAATAGTTTAGATTTTAGATTAGTTTAGTTTAAGGTACGAAAAGTTCATTGCTATGATGCCACTTTCTCCATCTTCTTGTTTAGGTCATTGGACATACTTCTTGAGAAAATGAACAGCAAAACTTTCGCTTTGTCAGGAAAAGGGTACTAGAGGGTCAAAGAGAACGGTTTAATGTACCAAAAAGGTTACTAGTAAAAGCATACTTATTATACTGCAAAGCAATTTCTTGCGATATGCCTGGATAATATGCTCCGAACATATATTGCTGTAAACTGGCAAGCTTCCCGTCGGCATCCCCACTGACTTGATTTATGCACTTCAACACAAAATCCAAGATGGCGGCGTCGACCGATACGAGTCGCCCACAAGCCAAATACACCGTTTTTATTACTAGTTTCCATTGATGGCTGCTAGTAAAGCGGGAAGAATGGCTTGTGTTTGAAAATAAATAAATACGGTTAAATATCTTATCGTTTGTTTTCATTCTAAAACAAATACACGGGATTAAGACGAGCTATCTCTTCGTCATGTAAACAAATCTTGAAGTGTCAAAGGTCATACATTGTAACGACGAGAAAAAAACTACTTGTCATTCGTTTGTTTTTGTCGGCAAATTATAAAATAGATAGTTACTTACCTTAGAGCTGCTTAAATCCATCTTTAAATGAAAATATGTCCAATGTCTATCGCAGTGACTTCACGCACCAAACTGCGCATTTTACACAGTATTCAGTGACGTCAGTTTTTAGTGTGTTGGAGCAATAAGAAGGGAATTCGTTTTAACAAGTTGTCTTCTTTAAAAAAGAAGCCAGGAGAGGTCGGCATCAATGTTTTCAAATAGTTTATTGGCTTCTGATTTCAATATACTTTGGTAGATGTAAACAAACAAGTTAGGAATTAAATGAATGAGAAAAAACATCTTTTTTTTTTCAGTTTTGCTGGTGTAAAGGCACAAAACAGTACATGTTCCACACTGTTATAATATTCTAGGAATTGTAGGCCATATGCTACTAACATGCTTAGAAATGTATTTTTTTTTTTTTTTTTTTTTTCAAAATTCAAGGACACAAAACTGAAGGTGATGACCCATTTGGCTCATTTTCAAAAGGAACAAACCTCTAATGAATGTCTGTAATGTGTGCTCAGATAAGCCAAACTATTTTTGGAAAGGAGAAATCGTTCAATTAAAATTTGATACGATATGCTAATTCCACTGAATATGCAAGAATCTTACCTGATGACAATAAATAAAGGTGGCCTATGCATAATACTAGTACCAGACACGTTAGAAATAAATGTAACATTTTTTAATCCTTTAACAAACAGCAAGTTTTGGACTGTCCCAAACAGAAAAGGCATGCAGACGACAATTCAAACTTTGATAATTAATGTGGAAGATGGTGCTTTGATGCGATGGAAACCATTGTGACAAAGGAAGAAACTGCAGTGACTAGCAGCTTCTCCTCTTCCCACAATATTTTGAAAAGTTGTCTGCTGCAGACATGTAAAATGAAGAGGTTGTTTGTCTAAACGTTAAAAATTAAAAAAAAAAAAGTAGATTAATGAGCCATGCTCTGGGAAAAGGGCGCTTACATGCATCTGCAAAAAGTATCGACCCATGTCAGCCTGTGCAATCCGCCCAAAACCAAAGGACCACGGACTCTTTTGAGGTGTGCGGTACGTAGGGCGAAGAGGCAGGACTTTTTTTCCGCTCATAAGTTGATTTTCGCGGGATTCTCGCAATCCCGCATAATAGAGGCAACTCTGTGTGTTATTTCATCAAATCTATATCATTATAAATCCATAGAATTTTTGTATAAAACTGAGAAAAATGCAAGAGTCTAGTCAGTTTTGAAAAATAGAACTTGAAAACGTACTGATATTTATATCTATTTGTGAGGTACGAGTTCTCCAGAGAGCTCGTGCTTTCGAGATTAGGGTACGAGTTCTCCAGGGTACGAATTCTCCAGCTAGTATCAAGTTACGTGATCTTTTCCCGCGGTGTTCTTTCTCTTTTTTGACGAAATTTGTTTCTCTTTGCTCAGATTTATTTGTTTAATGAAAAACTGCATTTATTGGAGAGATCATTTACAATCAATATAGTATAATAAATCTTTTTGGAAATCCGTCATATAAAAAAAAAAAACGTTTATTTCCTATTTCAGTATTTTGATTTCGGTTTGTTTATAAAACCATGACGAAATAGACTGTGTATCAGAACAATTTCGCAAAAGCAAATGGATTTAGACAGTGATTTCTGTGGCAGTCTGCCTTTTAAACTCACCACTGTTGGAGAGGTCTGATGACCTCTGCAATAAAGGTAATCGATTTGTGAGACTATAAAACAGGGAAATTTCACTTGAATTTACATTGAAATGGTAAAACTTAGCAGTATAATAAATTAGTTGTCCGGTCAGGTGTCAGAGCACTTGGAACTTTCTCACGGCCGTGGCGAGTCATGTAGGCGCCTCGCCTTCGGCTCGGGGCAACATGATTCATCACAACCATGCACAAGTTTCTAAGACTTAGTGCCCTGCCACCTAACCGGACAACTAATAATGTAGATCAGGTGTCACACCTGTAAATGTTTGCCTCATTGAAAATAGAGTAAAATCACTACCTTCAACTTGTTGCTGCCGATTCCCTGACGAAGCGGGTGATTTGCATTTTCCCCCCGATCAAATATATAAGCCGCGCTCAGTGAAAAGGGGGCTTAATGCATCTGCGAAAAGTTTCAACCCTGGTCAGGCTGACCTGGGCCGAAACTTTTCGCTATCAGTCAATTTTCTGTAGGTCCAAGGACCAGTCTAACACGTGATTAATTCGGCTGTTAAAAACAAAAGTGGCTATCATTGATCCATGTGATGGCTTGCTTTCTATAATGCATCACGGAGATGCGTTAAGTCCCCTTTTCACAGAGCATGGCTCATACGTAAAATGTCCTCCACAAAAAGATGCAGAAAATGGCTTAATGAGCATTGGACTTTTTTGCTATTCCTGTTGAAGCACCTCGACCCTCAGAAAACCATTTTGAGTCAAGACCGTTGGTGGTCATAGACCATGCTTCTTTGTAAGGTCAAACACAAAAATAGTGCTGAAAGAAATGCAAAAGAAATGTATTTATTCTCTGAAGAAATTATCAAATCAACTGCAGAAAAACATTTTAGATCTGTTCTCACATCTTTCAAGATACATCAGTGAGGCATGGGTGCTTGGTGTAAAATTTCAAAATGGGACTACTTTTGGATACTACGACCCGGAAGCACTCCGTTCTGGTGTTAATCCATTAAACTGTAAAATAATCAAAGTATGAAAAGTAACCCTAGATGTATTTGCCAGCGTCAGATAGGGCTTTTATAGTTCTAGGGTATCGCTGTGCGAACACAATTTATTGAGGATCAGGTTTCATTTGATTGCCAATACCGACACTGACTATATGCTATTGATTAGCTCGCTTGATCCTTTACCACACGATCCCGAGATTTAACGAGCAGCAAGGAAAAGGCTTACGATAACATTTTGGGAGAAGGAGAAAATGCTGGTCACCTGCATTTTCTCCTTTTCCCAAAATGTTTTCTACCCTTTCAAAAACACACTCTGTATTGTAATTTGTCGTCTACAGATGCTTTCAGTTTGAACCTATCTAACATTTTGCCGTTTGGTAAAGAGCTAGAACCCTTTACGTAACGATCACCTATCTTTTAAATCCCTGAGCTGCGGAGGATGGGTTTCTAAAACATTGTGGGAAAAGAAATCCAACAATGTTTGATAACAATTTATTGAAGATCAAGTTCCATTGTATTGCCAATACGGAGACACCGACTAGTCACTAGCTTCATTATACCCTGTATCCGCCGATCCCTTGAATTAACGACCCTGAGCTGAAACAAACAGCTTTTTAAAACATTGTGGGAAAAGAATTCCAACAATTTTTGTACAATGTATTTAAGTTCAGGTTCCATTTGAATGCCAGCACGGAGACACAGACTATGTTATATTGATTGACTTGGTAAATCCTTTACCCAAAGACCCCTTGTATAAATGACCCTGAGCTAGGACAGACAGCTTTTTAAAACATTGTGGAAAAAGAAGGTCAACAATGTTTCCTACATTTTTTTAAAAAAAGACCATTTGAATGCCATTTTGGTGACACCGCCTATGTGCGATTGATTAGATTGCTTGAAACCATTTCCCCAACGATCCAGTGAATTTTCAACACTGAGCTGGAAAGAAATCTCAAAACATTGTGGGAAAAGAAGAAAATGCTGGTCACCAGCATTTTCTTCTTTTGCCACGATGTTTACTATTCTTTTAGACAAAAGTACAGTCCACATTTACTTTATCGTCCGCAATTACTTCAAGAAAGCACAATTCTATTTTTTTTTTTAGCCTGGTAAAGAATTAGTCTTTAGCGTGCTTAGTAAATGTAATCAGCATTTCGTACCGGTTATAACTGTCAAATTTAGATACTTTTGATTCAGCTTTTTAGGAGAATTCACCAATGAACTGGAAAGTAAAGACCTATGATAAGACAACAGGTTTTTGCAGTCTGATCTTGTTTTTTCGCTATCCGAAAAAGCGTCAATTATTGTGCTTAGGCTTTATAGATTTTCCCTTAACTTTACAGGGGATTCAACATCCTGAAATTTGTCAGATTGTAAACGTAGAATATAAAAGGACAAGTACAAAATTTGAAATCTTGTTTAATCTAATTTCTCATTATAAAGATATTGGGGGTTTTGGAATACTATGGCACCTTTCAGCTATGTCTTCTTATTCTCGAACAATAGTTCCCTGCACGAATACCAACTTGACGTAGAAGAAACGGTAGTATTCCCTTGGGAAAAAGGATTTCAAGAATCGATTGTCAATTAAATTTTCAGATTCATTTTCTGTGTTTGCCATAGCCTTCAATAATTTGACCGACGTCATCGGACGGGGACAGATCGATAGCATGGTCCGGTCGTTTGACAGGGAAAATAAAAAACTATTTCTCAAATGACAGGTTCTAATGGCTCAATTTATGACGCAAATAAGTTATAGGCTGTAGGTTCAAATCCTCGATCTGCATTAGAATGACCAAACGTCATCGGACCGGGACAGATCGATAACATGGTTCGTTCGTTTAACAGGGAAAATAAAAACACTATTTTGATCCATTGACAGGTTCTCATGGCTCAGTTTAGGACGCAAATAACTTATAGGCCGTTGGTTCAAATCGTCGATCCGCATTGGCATGGTCAGGTCGTTTGACAGGGAAAATGAAAAACAACATTTCTGGTTTTTTTTTTTAATCCAATGACAGGTTCTCGTGGCCCAATTTATCACAAAAATAGCTGATAGGCTGTAGGTTCAAAACTTCGATCCCCATATGTGTGACCAGATTTATTACGGACCTCTCAAGTCTGCCTCGTGATCTGGTGGTTGCGGGTTTGATATCCCGGTTGCGGCGACCTTTCTTTCCAACGATTTTTCGCCTCTCACTTCTGATGCATGTGGGAAAAGTAGTCAGTGGCTTGGAAAGAAAGTTGAGTCAGTTCAGGTGTGAGAAAGCCAGGAAACACATCTATAGGTGCACTGACTGCCGTGATATGACCCAAGCTGTTAAAACTGCGTTAAAATATACTACAAACAAAATACCTCTCATTGCGTAACCCTTTACCAGACAATCTGAGTTTCAACGACCCTGACAGAGAAGGCTTTTGAAAACATTGTGAGAAAAGGAGAAAATGCTGGTTGCCAGCATTTTCTCCTTTTCCTACAATGTTTTCTTCCATATCAAAGACAGAAATCATCAATTGAGCTACATTAATGTTGTGGTTTGAAAATGTTTTCTATTTGGTCGAAGCCAAAATTTTGCCTTGCGGTAAAGAGTTCACATTTGGGCTGCAGCACCATTTCTGTTCTTCCTATTCAATGACAAATACCAGCGGCTTATTCTGTGACACACCAAGTCAATGATCCAGGAGGTTGTAAGTTCAAAACTGATCCGAATTAGTATAATGTCCGGCAAGACGACAAAGGCGTTTTTGAAAGCAACCAAATATGTTTTAACTTGTATGAGAGAGAGAGAGAGCAGTGAACCAGGCAACCAGGCGTCAATTAAATAATTTTTTTCCATAACTTTTAATACATCCTATTACATGTTAAATCATTTAAATAGATCTCTATTTACTCTTTATCAATTGACAAAATTTTCGAAAAATCCATTTTCAAAGCATTTTAAGACAACAAAGCATATGTGGAAAAATAAACAATAAAATTGTCATTGAAAAAGCAAAAACGTACAGTGGGGGAATATAGCAAACCGGCATTTTGTCATTTTCTCTCAATGGTTTCAAAAGCCGATCTTCTCGGGGTCCCAAACTCTCGGAATTGATCGGAAAAGGGTGAAATCCAGATTTATAAATAAAAATATGTGAACTTTCTATTGATTAGGTATACAAATTTTCATGAGAATCGGCAAATCTAAACCCGTAACAATTGACTTTCCTGGGACAAAGAGAAACGTCTATGAATATTTCATATTTTTCCATGGCGATATGGTGACACGGTATGTAAATATATTCTATCACCAGAGTTTAAACCCCTTATCCCTAGTTTAAGAGGCATTTTGAAAACATTGTGGTAAAAGGAGAAAATGCAGGTAACCAGCATTTTCTACTGCTCCCACACTGTTTTCTACCCTTTCCAATAGAAATCTCGACATTTGTCTCGCATTTAATTTGTCGTCTACAAATGCTTTCAATTTAGACAAGTCTAAAAATTCGTGTCGTTTAGTAAAGAATTAACCCTTTGCCAAACAATTCCGTGTTTTTATCGGCCCTAAAGAAGAATCCTTTAGAAAACATTGTTGGGGAAGAAAGAAATGCTGGTTACCAGCATTTTCGCTTTTCCAACAATGTTTTTATCGTCTGGAAAAAAAATCTTTAATTTTAATTTATTTGACTGATAGTCTGTAATTGCTGTCAAAATGGACTGGTCTATAACTGACTCTGCTTGATAAAGGGCAGGCCAATTCTATAAATATATAAAAGGTCCACACGCAGTCAATATCAGTTTACAGATGGAATTGAAGTGTCTAACAAAGGTATGTTTGGGTTTTAGCTTGCAGAGTTCTGAGGTGCATGGAACGTTCATTTTTTTGTAAAAAAAAAACACGATTTTGAAATTTAAGACTGATTTTGGAAGGATTATCTTTAAAATGTTAAATAATGTAGATCTTAGATCAGAGAGCACATTCTGATCTTTACCTCAATTGTCTGCAAACGTACATTATGTTGTGTTCGGCACTTTGGAAGTAAGTTTTGAAAATAATGGACGTAGGTATAATGAAGTGATTGTATATTGATTACTTTCGGAATCTTTCCTGTTAATCTTTGTATTTTGTCTTCTTTGGATTTTAATGAAAAACGTTTAAAGGCCATTTCCGACTTCACTTTATTTTATGGGTGAATTCTGTTATTGTTTCAGCTTGGAATGACATTATATTATTTAAAGCAGTTAATTACCTCTTTTCTGAATTTTTTTTTTTTTTCAATCATGCTTTAAAATAGGATCATTTTCAAAACAGTTTCTATAAAGAAGTAGCAGTGGAAGTATTCTTTAGCAATAATTTTGACTTAAGTATTTCTATTTAGTAGAAATAACGTGTGAATTCAGAAATTACACCAGGATCCGTATACACCAACTATTCTTCAGAACGTTCTTAGTCTTATTCTCCATGATTTTTTCTACATTTGAAAGTAATACAATTTCTGATTGGCTAAACCAAATGGTTTAGCCAATCAGAAGTTGTGTTACTTTCAAGCTTAGAAAATTCTTTAGCATAAGACTAAGAATATTCTTAAGAGTTGTTGGTGAATATGGTTGATGATTGATTAAATAGTGTTTTATGCCGCATTCAACATTATTTCAGTAATACCACGGCGACAGTTCACATATTCATGTAATTCCTGGGTTTCACCAGTACTAGGCTAGGGCTTTGAAGTGTCTTGCCAAAGGACACGTCCACGAAAAACCCGGTGGAATCAGTGAGGCTCCAACCCCCGGGTCTCCAGGTCACGAGTCCTACACTTTACCACTGAGCCACGCAGGACCTCTAAGTGAATACAGACCCTGTACACTTTTCACCAGAGGTGATTGTCTTCGAACGGGCCAAGCCCCGTAGCTCAGTCGGTAGCGTACAGGACTTGAGAACAGGAGGTCGCTGGCTCGATCCCCGGCTTGGCCAATTTCTTTCCGAGGATTGATGATAGTCATTGCGACCGGATTCATTCCTCTCTCACCGCTGACCATTGTTTCGACAATGGCTATGTGGGAAAGCAGCCAGTGGCTTGGAAAGAATATTGTGCGGAGTACTGGTAAAAGAAACTCAAGGAAAGCATGGATAGGTGCACTGGCCGCCGCGATATAACTGTGATAATGTTGAAAACGCGTTAAACACATACAATCAATCAATCAATCTTCGAACGGTGTAAAAACAATCAAATAATTATACAGGTTTCCCGTTCAAACACCAATTCTATCAGAACAAAACCCTCAGATCCTTTTCACATTTCCATAGCTCGATATTAGGCTCGAATATTTAGATCGAGACAATTCTTTACGGTCATAATAATTAAGAAATAATCTTCTTTCGGTCGCTGTTTATCGTTCAATAAACCACGGTTGTGAGCTCTTAGGCAAAAAAAAATAATAATCCACAAGGCGATAGCCCGAAGGTTTATTCATTGCGCCTCATAACTCACAACCGTGGTTTATTAAACGATAAATCACGATAGAAAGAAGATTATTTCGATTCTACCATGACCAACTCTTGATAAAAAAAAAAAACAAGTTTATACTTAGTATACAAAAGCGGATGCGGATTAATCCTTACTTTACATAAAATATAGAATGACGTCGATTTTACCACGCTTCCGTTGCAGTGTGTTTATAGAGCCGAATTCGCGTATCATGTTCGAATTCATTTTTTTTTTTTGCAGATGCTGAAAACAACAAATAAACATCCAAAAGGAACAAGTATTGCTCTTTATGTTTGACATCACTAACTAAAAATAATGACCAAAGATATAAACAGAAAATAAATACACATTGCGGAAATAATCACGTTTTCTTATAATTAACCTTACCAACATTGGCATCTAAAATGTCGCAGCCAGTTTCTGCACGCTCCAAGAATAAACTTGTTGTTGGACTAAGAGATAATTTCTCCGAAGGCGCCAAAGAAAGAAGCTTAAGTCCCGCCTTGGGTCTCAGACCAAAAGAAGCCATCGAACTCACAGATATGAAAGACGATTTTCGCAACCAAGCCAGTGACGGTTACGACGCTAGCGAGTACACAAGCTTCTCCGGAACACCGGACCTCGAATCGAATGGAAATTTTTCTCAATCCAGACAAATGTTTACAAATTCCAACACAACACCTTTGTCTGAAACCAGAAAGAAACCACGACCTAGAAGTCAAAAAAGGCGGCTAGACACAGGTTATGAGGATGAAGGTATAGAGATGCATAGCAATCTTGGTTCCGACTTTTCTGATACAAGCAGAGCGGCGTCTTCAACTAGATCTTCCAGTGTTTATACATCGGACGAGGATCTGGAATATTTCTGTGTAGACCATATGCAACTCTGTTCAGATAAGGTAACTGGCTTCTTTGACAGCAACACAGGGTCCATATTCATCAACCGTTCTTAAAGTCTTATGCTAAAGAATCCTTTGAATTTGAAAGTCATACAAGTTATGACTGGCTAAACTATTTGGTTTAGCAAATCAGAAGTCGCGATACTTTCAAATCTAGAAAATTCTCTTGAGAATTAGAAAAAGAATATTCTGAAGGATCGTTGGTAAATATGGACCCTGACAGATCTCCACCATGCATGAGCGGCCCTATGGGAGAAACAAGGTTCAATTCCAGACGATAGAAATTTACACTCGTCTAAATTGAATGCGTTTGCAGACGACGATATCAATGTGGCTCAGATAATGATATTTGTCTTTGAAAAGCTGGTTTCCAGCATTTTCTCTTTCTTCCACAGAGTTTGAAAAGGGTCATTTCCTCATGGTCGTTAAAACATGGGATTGTTTGATAAGACTTAGGGCATCTTCTTAATGCATTATACGAATCCGGTCAACCGACAGTGTGGATTCATTTTGTCTAAGAAGCGGTGGAATGAGGTAGAATGGTCTATTGACTGCGCAGGCTGATTTTGGTCGATACTTTTTACAAATGCATTTAAACTTTTTTTTGTTTTACAGAGCGTGACACGCAAGTATTCGGTCATAATAATTGTTGTGTATCGACTACATAACTTATGAGATGTGTAAGCAATATATAACGCTGGCATGCCGTAAATAAATCCCGGGTTTCAATTTCGTGTTGAGCGGTGTCCACCTTTGGAAACACCCACATCACCGCGCAATTCTGGTGAAGGTTTTAAGGAGTAATCATCGAGGGTGATTAATATATGTCGGGAAGAATTTGTTACACAATCGAACAAAAAAAGTGGTTTAAACGAAGAATGGGAGCAGTCTTAAAGATACATCTATACTCGTTTTCAGCCAGTTTTCAGCTAGTTTATAACCCGTTTTGTCTTTCTTTTATTAAACTATAACCATTTTTGTATCTTCACGCCAAATGTTGCCCCTTACAGCTGCAAGGCTGCACAGATTACAACGGATAAAAAATGCATTTTTTGGCAGCCTTCAAAGAACTTACCGTTGTCGTTTCCGGTTTTACATGAGGACAAATCCTTAGAGTTTCTCTATCCCTTACACCATATAGATTGGTAATTTAACTATGTTTACACAGCTGACTTAGTTCTGAGTATACTTTTAAGTTTTAACTTTTTTTTTTGTGTAAGGATGTATCTTTAAAACTTAATTTTTTTACCATACAACAAAATTAGCGTCTGGTCCATATTGAACGCATGAGCAGATCATAAATTCAAATGTTGCTCAAATGGTAGGATTTCTCTTTGAAAGGGAAGAAAACATAACTGGGTAACGTTTCTAGCATATGCACATTTTCGAACATTTTTTTTTTTTTCCATATGCTAGATTCCTCGAAAAACTCTGGGTCGTTTAAGTTTAATGAACGATCAAACGAAAACCAATTAATTCTATCTCATTGGCGCGTGTCAACACTGGTTTGTTAATGCACGACCGCTTACGTTTAAAGGTTTGCTAAGATCAAACATCTGAATTCTTTCACAACAGTTTAAACGTATTTTATGACGGCAGTGCATTTTTAATCAGATTGCAACACTCCTTAAAATCAATAGTGCCATCTAGAATTAAATGCTTGCAAGAAATGTCATAAAATTATAAAAAGGCAGTCATACATGTCAACATTCATTTAATAGCTATGTAATAAATATTTCATCGCATGTCTAACACAGCAATGAAATACCAATGATAAATTTTTATCACATAACTCTCCTTATTTTCAGTCTAATACTGCCTTTATGAATTTTCTGATCCCAAAAATGTTTAAGAAAAGTAAATAGAGCCGTAATTTCGTCAAAGATCTGTAATCATACGCCACATTTCTAAAATATTACAGATCCAGATTTTTCTGATTTTTGTCACCGTTCGATTCAAAACAAACTATTATAAGCAAGTTCCTTTTGAAGTACTTTTGGTCTGTGATGTACACGCCTATCAAAGCCATGTAAACTCTGTACACATGTAAATGTAGGCCTATGCTTTAACACATCTTGGACATCTTGAGGTAGAGTTATGTGATAAAAAGGATCTGACATTCATTGGCTTTTAAAGTAAAATTTTATTGAACTTGTCGACTGAAAAAAAATGTCATTATGCTCGCCAAAAGCAAGCTTAAAAAAAAAAAATTATCCGAAATGCCAACTCATGTCAGATCGTATGCTTAACCCTTTACCACACAATCCCGACTATTAACGACCCTAAGAAAGAAGCCTTTTGAAAACATTGTGGGAAAAGGAGAAAATGCTGGTAACCAGCATTTTCTCCTTTTCCCACAATGTTTTCTACCCTTTCCAAAACAAATTTCAATGTTCTAGTCACACTTTTTTTTTTTTTTTTGTCGTCTGCAAATGCTTTCAATTTGGGCCAGTCTAAAATTTTGTTGTTTGGTAAAGAGTTAAACAAACATTATGGGGAAGAGTTTTCTTAAACCATGCAGTTTAATGTAAAGAAATATTTCACAAGAGAGAAATTGCTTCCTACAAGTAATTTGTCTTTTTGCCTCTGTCTTTATAGGTGGTCTGCGTGACGAAAGCAGCCACTTGTATTTAGAATATGGCCATAAAGTGACACCATACTTTCCCTTCTATTGTGTTTACAGTTAATCTGGGCGAATACTAGGGTTTTTTTTTTCCTTAAAATATATAGTGACTAAAGATATCTTTCAACCCTTTACTACATAATCCTGGATTTTAACGACTTTGAAGAAGAAGCCTTTTAAAAACACTCTGGGAAAAACAGAACATGCTGTTAACCACAATATTTTCTACCCTTCCAGAAACATGTTTTAATCTTTTGGTCACATTTATTTTGTTGTCAGCAAATGCTTTCAACTTGGGCAAGCCTAAAATATTATCCTTTGGTCAAGAGTTAATGTACACCTCGACCAAACTTCTAACCGGTCACTTTTGTTTCTCCTGTAAACTTGACAAAGTAATAGACAGGTAGATTGTAACATATATGTGAAGGTTAGCAATGATATTGTAATGAAAAGTTTCTCGATCTGCCAACAGAAGACATCTCTTTTTTCGAAAAAAGAAAAAACATGGTTTGTGCACGCGTTGCTTCTGTCAGCCAAAATAGTTTAAAAAGAAAAGCATCAATTACAGAAATTTTGTCAGCAATAAGAAAAAACATGGAAATTATTTCCTGCGCGGAAATATAAATCGAGACAAGGAGCATGAAGTTTCACAAAATTGACTTTTCAATTTTCAATGTCCAGTGAATGACTGTTAAATAAGTTCCTTTTAAAAGTACAAGTAAAAAGAAATTTTGTCAGACTCAGGCTGAGGTATACTTTTACACTGGTTAACTTTATCTCCAAAACATCAAACCAAATGAACTGTCCCTTTCTTGGACAGCGGATGCCAGAAAAGATCTAAGGTAAATTCCATCGTAAAAGTGGCCCTTTAGTTTACATTAATCAATTAATCGGAAGTCTGAATATAACACAAAATTTCAATCCAGGAGTAGTCTGAATTAAACGATCTAATCCTAGCTAGCCTGAAATATAGAATACAGACCTTACCAAACGACAATGTTTTAGGACTCCTCCATATTGAAAGCATTTGTAGACGAAAATAAAATTTTGCTCGAATAATAGGATTTATTCTTAAGCAGGAAGAAAACATTTTCCCACAATGTTTCTGGAAGCTCTCCTCCTTAACGTCGTTGAAACACGGGAATTTTTCGCAAATGGTTGAAACGGTATTTATTATGACTAAATGCTGACATTAGTTAGATTACAAAACCAGCGATGAAATTGCGGAGAGGTTGGAGTGAAGGTTGCTTCTACGGAATCCGCCTCGCTCCATCCACCATTCCGACCTAGCTGTTTGACTCGAAAAGTGGGAATTTGACCTGCTTTCGACTTTTCTATGTTAACTATGGTTCGAAAAATTGAAATACTTTTGACAACATTACAGACGAAAAATATCACAATTCTACTTTTGTTGGAACGCTTTACCTAGAAAACTCCTTGTTAGGTTTCTACTTTTCTTCCTTCGAGTAGATCGAAAGGTGATTGCAGGACAAGAATAGCGTTTGTTGAAATGCTAGTTTAAGAACGTCTGGTATCTTCTAAAGGTTAAAAGGTGAAGTTTCGTTTTAGCAAAACTATAACTTAATCAAGTTATTCAAGTGTCAAAATATATTTCAAAATTCATATTCAGCTTTTAATATAAATTGCGGCTATAAACTATATATTTTTGTACCTTTCAGGCAATTAAAAAGCATCACGACGGTTGTGCAAACGTTGTTCCGGCATTCGAATGGGCAGAAGCTCAGAAAATGGAACGTGACAGAAAGAATACAGAGGCTAGACTCACTCGTTTTGACACATTTGCAGGTAATTTTTTCACATTGCGTAAATGTGTGTTGTCTGGCGTAACAGGAAAATTCGTTGGATAATTTCTAAGGGTGCAGGAAGGAGGGACAATTCTAAAGCCGAGCTTTTTAGCGTGGGTCATCAGTTTCCCAGAGGAATATTTTCTTGTCCTGTAATGGATTTCAGGATATAACTATTAACAGGAAACGTAACTTATAACTTAGATTGAGAATTTACTTCCTTTTCCATATCAACCTTATTATATCTCTTTCGCCGCCTTATATGTAAACTCGTCTTTTATCGAAGGATAAACATTCAAGCCCTGGACTTTACGGTAACAGTTAAGAAAGGCCTAGATCCAAAAATATACGGCAAATCAGTGTAGTGTAATCTTAATTTCCAATTTGTATGTCCGCAAAAGTTATGCATTCCTCACATACCTTCCCCGTCCTTCAGCGTAATACAGCCGTTATGAATTTCTTATCGTACACACGTTAGAGATAAGCAAATCGCCCTGTTTTTGGTCAAGGCTCTGTCATCGCACTCCTTATTTTAATATTGCCGACCCACATTTCTCTGTGAAATTAACTTTAAAAATTGATGATTATGAAAAATCTTCGGATTTTGTCATCTGTAGCTTCAAAACGAAATCGTTATATGCAAGTTTCGTTGGAACTCTTTTTGTTCCTATATACAAGCCTATCAAAGAAGCGAATAGGCGTTATATAAATTTCTGTACACAATGTACTCGTAGGCTATGTTTTAACACTTTATGATGAATAATTTTTGAGATACAGTTATGTGACAAAAAGAATCGAACTTTCTGAACTTTCTTTGTTACTGATGTTTGTAACATGGCGATAGAGTGATACTTCATCACACTATTTTTTAACAAAGACCTGGTGCTTTTAAACATCTGCGTTCTGATGAAGCGTCTTGGTCTAAATTGCAAAATGTTTACGAAGACAAATAGCTAAAATTCATATTACATTTGCAAAATATATTATCTAGAACACTGGTAACATGCACGTGCATTTATTTGCTGCTGTTGACGAAAGCAAAAGTAACGATCTTTTCACTTTTCTGCCACACTTTGTTGCAGTCCGTTTTATCTTAAGAGGGGCTCTAGCTACGTTGATATACTGTCTTACCTGGCCTAATTTTATTTCGAAATAAGTGTGTTTAAAGTCAACATACGATAACATTTCAAAACCTTCGATAGTTAACGAAGAGTGTTTTTCTTTCAGGTATAATGATTGACGAACGAAATAATATGAAAAAACAGCTTTCAGAGAGCAAAGAAGTGGTGACAGAAGATTTCCTGGACATGATGGAGGATTTGATTGCCCATCTACTGAGCAAGCAGAAAGAGTTTATGGCCAAGCTAGATGTAATACATGAGTCCAATCTTAAAAAGATATCCAGCCAGATAAAGCGATGTAAGATGGTGCAGAAGGAGGCAGGGGAGTGTTTACAACAGCTCTCGGTAAGCAATCATTTCTGTTACGGACGGTTTTCGTCGAATCAATAAATATTTCTGCTAGTAGTTGTCTTAAAAACTCTTAAATGGTGGAAGCAAAAGCAAAAATATAATTTTCCTGTTCTTTTGTATCAAACGTAATAACTGGATACACCTTTCAACACATTTATATCCTAAAAAATATTCATTTAACGTGTTTTATACTTATGGCATCGTCCTATTGTTATTCTGTTTTTCTGCCACACTGACGAGCACTGAAATGAGAAATACTAGTAATAATGATGATATTAATGTTAATTAGAGAGGACAGCGAAAATATGTCTTGCCTGTTGCCAAGAAACAGAATTTGCTTTAATATGTTCCTAATGGTTGTATAAGAACCATTGCACAGACAAAAGTACACTTGTATAACATACTGCGTATGTAGGGAGATAAAGCATAGTACGACAACGTTTCATTTGTCGAAGTCCCAAAGATGTTTTGTTTCTGTTCGAAGTCTTGTATTTTATAGTAAAAATTATTGGACAGAACGTAATTTACAAAAATGGGACAAAAACAATTTTGGAGGCAAGTGACAAAATGGTAGTTCAGGATTAATGTTCTCTTCGATACAGTTACCTTTGCACATCTTTTGACACTTCGAATTCGATAATTAATTCATTTATTTTATATCTATAAAATTTTACGTGTAAACTTTGTTAATTTTTGTTTCTTGAATGTGGCAGACTAAAATACCTGCTCGTCTTCTTTATCAAGGAATACCCTCAAGATTCACACGAGTACAACCAGATAAAGAAGAAAATCCAAGAAAAATGTCCTGTATATGAAGAAATTCTTCGGCGGGACTTCAATGGAGCCCTCAGAATGGACTACGAGTTTGTCCCTGACCCAACAGTCGAAAATGTTTTTCAAGGGTTTGATAACTTGGGTACCGTTGTTGTACGGAAGAAACCCTCAAAACTCCCAGGATTTCTGTCAAACTCGAATGAAGTAGACTTTTCTACAAGAAATCTGATAAATGTTAATCGAAATGATGGTACTAGTGCCGCAGATACACAGTCATGTTGCTTTACAGGATGCGCCTATATCACTGAAGGGCGCATGGTGTTAACCGATTGGAACAATTCGTGTGTGAAGATGTTCAACAACAAAGGTATTCTTATCCACAGATTAAACCTACCGAACAATCCTTGGGATGTGAGGAAAATAGACGATAAGACGATCGTTGTAACTATACCCGGAGAACAAATGATCGTCATTCTTGAGTATTCGAAGACTGAACTTGATTTAGTATCGACATTTGAAACAGGGTGTGAGTGTTGGGGTGTCGTACCGCTTGGGGACAAATTTGCGACCACGTGTGATCCCTGGAGTAAGAGTCCGTCCATCAAGATATTCTCAGACAAGGGAAAGCTGTTGTCGTTCTTCCAAAAGGATGAGAACGGGCACATGCTCTTGAAATATCCTGAACATATAGCAACTGACAATAATCATACCACTCTCTTTATATCTGATTCGAGGGCAGACACTGTACTTGCTGTAAGTTTGGATGGAGTTGTAGTGTTCAGATATGTACATGAAAAACTGAAATACCCTGTTGGTCTTGATACAGATATCCAAGGAAATGTTTACGTATGTGGAAAGGAATCGAAAAACGTTCATCAAATTTCAAAAGACGGACACTTTGTGAGGATGATCCTTGACAACAGTGAGGTGGATGCGCCAAGAGCTCTATGTTTTGAGCCCCACGGAGAGATGATAATGCTAACAGATACCTCAAATGACGGATGTGACGAATTCATCACAATGCAGTATAGCTAACTAACTCATGACGAAGAAATATTGCCGCTTTAACCTTTAACCTGCTAAAAAATGTTAAATGAAACTTTCAAGCCGAAAGAGAAAAAACAGCCTAAATGTTGCTATTTGAAAGTTATTGGCGGGGAGGATATCTCCTTATCGGACAGTGCAGATCCAAAATCAGACTGCTAATTCTCTGTAGTCTGATATTGATCTACACTAATTGGAATGTTCGGAAAAGGTCATTGAGTCGCGCTTAGCAGCCTAAGGGTAAAAAAATGGATTAAAGCTAAAATGTGTTATATGAGTGAAAAAGGTGTGTCTTCTTGCTATCAGTATATCTGGTACTATGGAAATTGGAGCCCATACTGGGTTTACTACAAGGAATGGATTTCGTTATCATATACCGACCGATGGAAGATACGTTTATTTATTTCATGCGCTGCATTTGTACCTACCACAATCTCAATTTAACATCATATTCAGGACATTTTTTGTAAGTTTCATACAGTTTTCAATTTATTCAATTGGCAAAGAATATGGCGTACGCCTATGCATGGGTAAATAATGGTCTGAAAATGTTACGGTATGGAATTAATTGTTTACGCACAAGTGTATTATCATTAGATGAAGGTCAATATTGATTCTGGACAGAGTCTGTCAATTATTCTCGGAGTTTATGACCGTTTTCAACTCCATGTGTTGTAAAATACTGCATTCCGGTAATTGTCGTGTGAATATCCCAATATTTTTGCCTGCTTGCTGTAAAAAAAAATATGGTATAAGAATATTTGATTGGAGAGATATGTATTTGGTGTGAGGAAAGTGTTTGACGTAAATAAGTGTGTTCTTAAAATTTTATGCTACCTTGATGTTCTAGTTTCATATCCGTTATTATTCCTTCAGAATTCTATCTTTAAGCGGGCGTCTATTAACCCTTTCCCAAACAAGCCCAGGTTTTCACGTGTCTGCAGTACAAGTCTTTTGAAAACACTGTGGGAAAAGGAGAAATTGCTCGTAAAGAGAAATTTCTCCTTTTCCCACAGTGTTTTCTACCCTTTCCGATAACTTTTTGCCATTTTCGTCAAACTTGAAATTGTCGTCTGCAAACTTTCAATTTGGACCAGTCCAAAATTTGTCGTTTGGGAAAGGGTTAAGTTTTCCTTATCCAAACTAAAAAAAAAATGAACATATTTCTATTTATGAACTGACTTCTCTATAATAAGCGACCAAGAGACACTGTTGGCGTCTGTGTCTATGCCGTACTTTGGTATCGCTTCACCCAACAATTAGCTATCAATGAATGCAGACTGACGACAGACCTAACGAACATGCAGCCGTTGGTTCACATGCTTCGAAAAGAATATAAGAGGTCACAATATGCAGGTATCAGTTGAAATTGCCTCACACTTATCCATTGAAAGTGCCGTCTTAAAAACGACCAAGTCCACGGGTAGGAAATTTCATATTCGGAGCCAATGGCTCCGACGAGAAAATGTTGTGTTGGTCTTCCGGTTCCAAAATTGTCGGCTCAAAAACAACTGAAAAACAGGCCAACTTGTCATTCTTTGTAATTTTGTGTTCCTATGTCTTCGAAAATCTAAAGAAGGAGAATGTCATGCAATGCTCAAGTGTTTCAACGTGTTTTCTACACTACGGAAAGCAGTGGAATGCGTACAGTATTGTCTGAATCATTTGTGGCGTAGGTTGACCGTAGCCGAAATAATACGTCAAGAACTTAGATTAAGTCTGTTATTGCCATTAAAATAGCAAATAAGGGAGAGGTTTGCTGTCCTTAAAGCGTGAATTAGTATTTTGAACTGTTACAATCGCTGTTGATAAAGAATTGAAAAGAAATAGCGTAAAAATGATAAAAACAAAGAAGGGCTCCGATTATGTGAACCGGCTCCGAATATGTAAGTCGGCAACGATTAATGAGGGTTTCCTCTTACAAATTTTAGTTTTCTGTTAGAAATTACTTAACACATGAGCTCTGTTTTTCCGGAAATACCCTTCAGTCCAAAATTTAATACATTTGTTCGATGGAACGTGACCAACTTTATGCCAATACAAAGGACTAAAATTATCACAATTGAAAAATACTGTCTATCATTTGTCTATCTAAATTTTGAAAATACTTTTGTATAGCTTTTGATTAACCTTATGGTCTATTATTAGCTTTGAAATGCTTTCGTCGTAACTGTAGTTAAACACATAATCTCATATAATGAAAAATATTTTTGCATTTTCGGAACGCTATGAGGTCTTTCAATAGTCATTCAAAAGCTAAATAGAAAATGGAATGTACCTATCGTACCTGAGATATTGAATAAAAAATTGAGTCTGCAAAGATTCTTTTTTTCTTTTTTGCAAAACACTGCTTTCTGTAGTGTAGAAAACGGGTTGAAACACTTGAGCAATGCATGATATTCTCCTTTTTTGGAATTTCGAAGATATAAGAACACATAATTACAAAGAATGACAAGTTGACCTGTTTTTCAATTGTTTTTGAGCCAACAATTTCAGAACCGGAAGACCAACACAACATTTTCTAGTCGGAGCCATTGACTCCGAATATGAAGTTTCCTACCCGTGAGTCTACTGGAAATGACGACACATGCCCCATACTTCTCTGAAATGTTTGCTAAGACATATTTTTAGAAACATTATGAAATACCACATCTCAAATGTAACATATATTTATATTTTCTTCAATAGAATAACATAGTACACATGTCATGTAACATAAATTTATGCCATTTCAAGTCTAAGTTTGATACTGATACAATATTTCTGTACTTCGTGATATACAAGATCATATAGAATAAAAGACCTTGAAGATTATCACGCTCGATGTATCGCTAATGACACTTTCTTTTATTTATCATTTCGGGGGAAAACAGTAAAAAAGGCAGAGCTAGTCATTAGGTTTCTATCATTTTGTTTTTGAGGCTTACACAGTTTGTGAACTAATGTGCTTTAGATCCAGCTAAAGGTTTTTGCGATTTGGTTTTCTTCGCACATTTTAGATGATACTGTAATGTAGTATGGTACATCTGTGAACGGTTTTCCGGAAAAAGAGAAAAGTGGGGTAAAGAGTTGGGATCGGTAAATGCATATTTGTAATGCATAGTCGTCGCAAGTCGACGCTAAATATCTTTTATTCTAACAAGACACGTGAATTCGGCTCTGTAAACACAGTGCATTGGAAGCGTGGTAAAATCGACGTCATTCTATATAAAATGACGTCATTCTAGAATAACCATGGTTTATTCAGGGGAATTAATCCACATTCGCTTTTGTATGCTAATATGAACTTGTTTTCCTTTGATAAAGAGTCGGCCATGTTAGAATCCAAAATAAAAATTCTTCTTTCTATCTTTAAGGCGCAATGAATAAACCACTGGGGCTATCGCCCTCGGGGTGTATTCATTGTGCCGAATAACTCACAACCGTGGTTTAATGTAAGATAAACCACGATATAAAGAAGATTATTTCTTAACTAAAAGATGTTCCATCGCTGCATTGTTATTACGAAAATTAGTCATTTCTGGGTGATTTTTCAAGTTTACATATTAACTGAGCTATATGAACGAGTATTATATTTAGTATCCGAACCTGTCCAACTATTTAAGTTAATGTGTCCTTGATTTTGCGTGCTGTAGGACTGACTTTTTACCGTTGTTTTTTTAGCCAGGGAGCTCCACCACCTCTTGAAAGCGAGTAGTGCTACATCATATCAAAAAAAATAGGTCTGATTAGGTAAATATGGTAAAAATATTATAATCTAAGATCGTCGAATGTATCTTGAATATTATTACTTCCTGCAATAACTTGATATTGATCATCAGATAAATCTCTTGCACAGTAACAACGTGAAAAGGTCTGATAAGTGATATTGACAAAGCGGTCCATTGTTATTGGCATTTACAATGTAATAGAATCGCTTGAATTCTTCCTACTGTTTTAACTAGACTTACTATTTTTGTAAACCCATAAATTTTGTGTTTGGTTTGCTGCGTGAATACCCTTGTTTGATAAGTGTTTTGTTACATGGTAAATATTTACTCGAATCATGTTAAATAAAAATTTATCTAAATGGGATTAGTGTTGGTTGATATATCGTCGACGCCAGTGCAGGCTTCAGGGCACGCTTTCCCTTGTTCCACCACAAGCATATATTAGTTTACATGATCGATTGACACGATCGATTTAAATTTTATTACAAAACATTTATTCAACTTGTTTAATTTTCATTTCTTTTGTTTCTCAGTCAATAGGCAGCTAAATCAGTGCTATTGATATTTTCATATCAAAAGAAAACCTTGAAGAGTACACACAATAATTATACAAGGGGTAATTTTAGTTTAATCAAAGGATTCAAAGTCATGAAAATCGGATTTGTGGAACAGAATTAAACTAAGATATGTTGAATGAAAAATAAAATTTTCAATACATGTAATGCAACGTACATATATACGTAATTAGCTTTAGGAGTTAGCAAGGGCAAGGAGAGTCGAATTTGTTTTGCCAAGCGGGACGCGCAGTAACTGTTATTTCATTACTTATTAAAGGCACAGCCCCGGCCAAAAGTTAACAGTGAGCGTGTTAAAAAGTACTTGAATTTAAATCGTACCAATTAAAAAATATGGAATTATTGTGAAGATGACAATCTATTATTGTATGGTAGGTCCGATTATTAGTCGCTGGCAGAAAAAATGATTTCTTAAATTAGGTAAAAAAGTGAACAAAAGATAGAGTAACCTGGCGACTTTTGACCTAATTCTTAAAAGTCAATTTTCTGAAAGCGACTAACACTTGGATACTTAAATGGTATGATTTAAATTCAAATGCATTTTAACTCCTCTGCTGTTTACGTTTGGCAGCAATCTGTTCCATCAATCAGAGGTGGTTTTCTGCTGGTATAAGATTTAGGAATGTACATGTACATGTATGTACACGTGTAGGACTATATATACGGTACTGACAAAAACGAAGTCTATGTGTTCTTGCTAAAACTGAAAGTAGAGTGAGTCGAGCACAAACATGTATGACAAAATATTTGGTTCAGGTCAAGCCGATAACATAGTACGGACCAGCTATTCAAACGGTGTCTGCGCATGCCATATTCTCCGAAAATTTGGCCTGTCTGCTATGACGCATCACTGGATAAAAAATGGACACATATTAATACGCAGTGCGGAAATTGCCGCTTTAAAAGTGCAGGCGAAAATGGCAACAAATAATACGTCCGTGGAAAAATCAAGCCAGTTTTTTCACTTCAAATTTCTTACGAGGGACACTTTTTAAGTTCGTAGAGTAGGGCGGTCTTTTTAAAACCGCTTGAAATATCGAATTTTTATTTATCTAAGACCTTCGAAATATGCCCCGTCTGCCTCCACACACATTTTACACCGATCTACCCATTTCCGGAACGCCGCCCGGTAGTCCTCTTTAGGTATATGTTGCAGACACTGGTAGACCGCACTGCCTATACCACAACGGGATTCAAAACGGTGCCCTGCCAGCATTTCCTTTAGTCTTGGGAACAACCAAAAGTCACAGGGGGACAGGTCAGGGCTGTATGGGGGATGATCTAAGACATCGAGCCCAGATTCTTTCAGATATTCCTGTACCGTAGCGGATTTATGGGCCGGTGCGTTATCATGGAGTAATTTGATGCCACGGACACCGGTGCGCGGTCTGCGTTTCTGATAGAAATCAACAAGTTGAGTAAGAACACTTTCTCTGTAAAACTTTCCAGTGACAGAACTACCTTTCGGGACTGGAATTTGAAGGACTGGACCTTTCGAATCAAAGAATATCGCATACAACATGCGATTTGATGTTTTGCAACGGCGCGCAATGACAGGTCTGTCGCCCTCAGATGAAACCCAAACCTTATTTTTAGCCTTAGAATCGGGTTGAAAATGATAGATCCAGGTTTCATCATCTGTAACTATCTCTTCCAAACGACGTGGGTCACATTTATTATATTTTTCTATAACTTGCGATGCAAGTCTAACCCGACTTTGTTTCTGCTCGTCAGTGAGCAAATGGGGCACCCAGCGCGCGCAGATCTTACGTAGCCCAAGTCGTTCACGTAAGATCTTCAAAACACTTGACGAATGAATGCCACTTAATTCTTCTATCTCTTGCACGGTATAACGTGCGTCTTCCTCAATTAACGTTTTCACAGTAGCAACGTTCTTTTCCGTCAAAACGGAAACCGGCCTACCCACCCGAGGGTCATTTTCAATTGACTCCCGACCATCATTAAAACGACGTACCCACTTGCAAACTGTAGCATATTTTAAAGCACCATTCCCATAAACTTTTTGCAAATCAGCATGAATTTCTGTTGGCGGAAACCCGAGCTGTGCTCGAATGTTACAATATACCCTCTGTTCAGAGATTTTTCCATCCATATTGAACGCTATATTTTACTATAGTGTATAAAACCACGTGTTGAAAATACCCAGCGCAGCGCGCACGTGGACCTCGTGCGCCGCATACCGTGACACCGTTCGAGAGAGGAATGATTACGCAAGTTCTGTGTAAAAAATCGTGCAACTTTATAATCGCGTTAAAAAGTTATAGGCTTACTCTATGAACTTAAAAAGTGTCCCTCGTAAAGTACGAAATGATTTCAAACGGGGAATTTTTTTTTTAATACCAACTGTTTACTGCAAATCTTGGTTGACAGTTTCTAAATATTGACATGGGGAAAACAGGGATTTGTGCAACAGACTTACAACAAAAATAACGTCCCCACCTTGCTGGGCTTATACTTGGGCTTTTTCCCATGCTTGTATGGGCTAATGTTTATAAATGGCTGGTGCACGGGTTATATTCCAGCTGACCATGACTGGATGAATCGTAAAAGGTAGGTTTTAGCGAGTAAAAGTATGTTTTATTTTGAAACTCGTTGCATTGATTCCTGCCTTGAAAAATAGTCCGGTTCTGTACTCAGAATGCCCATATCAGATAGGTTATATATTTGGAAAATGCCACCCAGCGGAAGATAATGGCTATTCAAAACTCAAAGTGAGTGCGCATGCGTTGTTACACATGATGTATTTGTTCCGGCCAGTTCGATTACAGTAAGCGGATGTGCTATACAAATCCGCTAAAAATGAGCCGCCCTGGCAAAAAGGGGCGGATATGCATGACCAGCACTTAAACTTTAGAGAGGATGATAAGGATCAGAGATACTAAAAGGTTATTTCATATGATTTCCTTAAATACAGTATATGAGCCATGCTCTGTGAAAAAGGGGGCTTAATGTATTTGCGAAAAGTATCGACCCATGTCAGCCTGCGCAGTCCGCGCAGGCTGACATGGGCCGAAGCTTATCGCTATTTTTCAATTTCTGCACTTCAAGGGATAATTCTGCCTCATAATTCAGTCGGTTGTTTGACAAAATGAATTATATGGATCCATAATTAGGTGATGTCTTGCTTGGTATAATGAATTACGGAGATACATTGAGCTAACATTCGCCAAAGCATGGCTCATATCCTTTTTTTTTTCCCTTCTATGTCGAAACATTTCTTGTATACAGTCTTGCACAGGAACTAAAATAAGAATAAACTTTATCTGGGTCATGGAGCTTTCTATTTGTCCATATAGTATAACTCTAACTCGATAAACCTTTCATTAAGAGCCTATATTATTGTTTGTTTTGGGGAATATCTGTTTAAAACCACGAACCGTGATGAGATCATATAAACGTTATCGAGTTGGGTTTATAAATTATCTCATCACGGTACGTGATTTTAAACCTGTTATCCCAAACAAAAACAATAATATAAACTGATAATGAAAGGTTTATCGTGTGAGAGCTATATCACTCCGATGTTTTTTTTTAATCAAATCAAATCAAATATTTTATTGCATTAAGCATTTACATGCATATAGCAACATAATAATAACAATAATTTTTTTTAAAACAGAAAGCCTGTCCGATCAATAAATAAATTGTTTTTCACCGATGTGAACATAAAAAAACACGCTTTCTTGCATGTGCGTTTACTGATCACTCTTTATTTATTTATCTAGTCTATTTTCTACTCCTCTGTTGTTCCTTAGATTTAATATTGCTCATTTGGTATTGCTTTTTTTTTTTTCAATGACAAATCTTTATCCAAGCATTCGGTATTTTCAAAAACTCATGGTTCATGCAATGGCAAAAGAGGGCTTAATGCGTGATACCAAGCATGCCTTACAGTATTATACATTCATAAAATCCGTTTTGAATAACAACTTGCTGAATAACTAGGTACACAGAAAATTGACCGATAGCGAAAGGTTTCGGCCCAGGTCAGCCTGCGCGAACTGCGCAGGCTGACCTGAGTCGATACTTTTCGCTGATGCATTAAGCCCCCTTTTCACAGAGCATGGCTCATGTATTTTAATCTAAACTGTCTTGATAATTTTCTCTTCTTGTCTGGAAAAGTTTTTAAAATGATCAAAACCAAAATCGACACAGTTCCATGTCAAAAAAAAAAAAAATGAAAAGCGCCTTTGAAAACATTGAACTATGCAATTCAGTCCTTGTCAAATGTTAATTTGTAATTCCAGCTGTCAGACAACACTTATCTGTAGATAGAATACACTGAAGAAACATTGTAAATTTGTAAAGGAAGTCAGATACTGCATTTCAATGAGGTTTTTAAGGTTTGGATATATTTAAGAAATACTTAACAGGGTGAATCCAGGACCAGCCAATATTATAAGCTATTCTGCGCATTCTGGTCTTCTTTATTGCGGCCCGATCGTGCCAACAAAGCATCAGTTGTTGCCCATAAGAAGCTCAAGGTTTCATTATATTCCCGTCTTTACGGATCATTGGTAATCATAATAGGATCGGTTTGTTTACAATAAATTGGTCCCTTGGGTGAAAACAACTAATATTTCATTCAATTCGATCGAACTTATAAGCTTATGCCTAGGGATGGCGGCGGTTTTTTTAAACTCTTTACCAAACGACAAAATTTTTGACTGGACCAAATTCAAAGAAGCATTTGCAGACGACAAATCAAAAGTTGCTAAAATGACGATTTCTTTCTATGGTAGGGTAAAAAACATTGTGGGAAAAGGAGAAAATACGGGTAACCAGCATTTTACCCTTTTCCTACAATATTTTCTATTGATTTTTTCCTTAGGGTCGTTAAAAGTCGGGATTGTCTGGTAAAGGGTTAAGAGGTATTTTTTTAGGAGGGTGGGTTTGATTGTTTGATTGATTTTAGGTCACGTTCAACAGCATATCATTGATTTCACGGCAGCCAGTGCACTTCCTCATATTGTGTGTGTGTGTGTGTGTGTGTGTGCGTGTGTGTGTGTGTGTGTGTGTGTGTGTGTGTGTTTTGTAGCACAACACTTTTATAAAGCCGCCGATTGCTTTTCCAAAGGAAAAAGTCGAAACAACGTGAAACAGGCAAAGGGAATTAATGTCAAAATTTAGTTACCCAACGTAACAGCGCTCAGCAAATCCCTAGAAGGTAATTGTTTAAAAACAAACGAGTCCACCGGAAATGACGTCATACGGTCTATACCTTCCCGTAGTGTTAGTTTTTTAACCCTTAGGCTGCTTCGCGCGACTCACTGACATCTTGCGGGCAGTGTAGATCAAGATCAGACTGCACAGAAGGTGCAGTCTAATCTTGGATCTACACTGTCCGATGAAAAGATTATTTACTACCAAAAAGTAAGTTTGAAATAACATTATTCGGGTTTTTACTATCGGCTTGAAAGTTTCAGTTAACTTATTCAGCAGGGTAAGGGTTAAACATATTTTATTCACTATAAGTACATTACTCATTACACGTGTACGTATGTTTATACCATTCCATATCCTCGAATCAGTCCATGCTCTAGCAACAGTGGGCTTAAAGTGTCTCCGTAATGCATGATATCAGGCAAGTCATCACAGTTTTACGGATCCATAAAATCCAGTTTATGTAACTACCGAATGAATCCTGATGCACACGTGTCCTTTGACATGCAGAAAATTGACCGATAGCAAAAGGTTTTTTTCAGCAGGATAAGGGTTATCAGACAAAATCAATGATTCTATTCCTACTAGGCCCAAGCTCTAGAATAATGATAGCAAGCTCATTTGTATCGCCGAGTGGCAGTCTCTGATTACCTAAAGCAATATTTGCCAGGGAACAGAACAATGTCGTCCATTATTAAGAACAGATAAAAAGATCGCTTGCTTATTCGTATGTGAATTTAAACATGTCTAAATTCTTCGTCTCATTGCTCCACCATGCGTCAAATTTTGCACTCTGCTCGTCTGTAAACCAGTTCTTCCAATCTCCTATTTGACCTTTTTAAAAAAAAAAGGTTTAAGGTAACAACAGAAGCCAAAAGTACACAAAGCAAGTGTTAAAATGCATTTAAATTTAAACTGTATCATTTAAAAGTATGGACATTTTTGTGAAAATGACAATCTGTAATTGTAAGATCGGTACAAGTGTTACTCGCTGGCAGAGAAATTAATTTCAGCACTAGGTTAAAAGTTGCCAGGTCACTTTATCCGGTAAAGAGATCCCGGCAAAACAAAAAACACTTTGGAATAGCAATATGTAGGTTTTTACTATCGATATGGAAGTTTCATTTGACTTACATAGCAGCTTAATGGTTAAAAGTGACGTAAAACAACATTTTAAGAAACATCCTTACAGCCAGAGGGAAAACACGCTGTTAAAACTTGAAAGTGTATAGAATGGCTCAGAATTTGGTCATTTGCGTAAACACAGATGAATTAGCACCGATATATATGGTGCAAGGGATAGAGAAACTCAAGGGATTTGTCCTTATTTAAAACCGGAAACGACAACAGTAATTGCTTTGAAGGCTGCCAAAGAAATGAAATGCATTTTCTATCCCATGTAATCTGAGCAGCCTTGCAGCGTTCAGGGCAACGTTTAGCATGAGATACAACAGTGATCATATTTTCATAAAATAAAGATGAAATGGGTTAAAAATGTATCTTAAAACAAACCATACAAACACTACGTTACGTAGACATTCAGTTTGTTGACAGAATTGTGGTGATGAATTCACAAAACACATTGTGTTATAAAATTGCCTTTATGACATATGGGTGAATTGAGACAATGAATCAATCAACCAAACGACCAATGAATAAAGAAATTGATCAGTCAGTCAATAAACCAATCAATCAACCAGTCAATCAATCAATTAAACAATCGGCCATTAAGTCAAAGACAGCCAGGCAGCCAGTCGGTCCGTTCGTTTATCCATCCATCCATCCATTCATCCATCCATCCATCCATCCATCCATCCATTCATTCATTCATTCATTCATTCAACCAACTTACCAACTTACCAATCAATCAATCAATCAAATCAAATCAATCAATCAATAAACCAACCAACCAACCAACCAACCAATTAATCAATCAATCAATCAATCTTTGAAGGCTAAGAAACCGAGAGACTACCTTACCTTTTCTGAAAACAGTAAAGCCATCTTTCATGGCTTTTTTATACATCTCTATCCGCTCGGGGTCCATAGCTTTAATCTTGCTCTCCTTGATTTTACTCATGTGACAGTTATCCGCGATCTCCTGTACAAGTTCATCACTTAAATCTAGGCCAAGAAATTGTACCACCTTCTTCATTTCTCCGAAACAGTCCTGATATCGTTGAAAAATAAATGAGCAACGCTCTGGCAAAAGGGAACATAGTGCATTCTCCGTGATGCATGCGACCAAGCAAGTCATTACATGATCATGGATCCATAAAGTCCATTTTGTCAAACAATCGACAGTACCATGAAGTAAATTGGTCCTTGGACATAGGGAAAATTAACCAAGAGCGAAAAGTTTCGGCCCAGGTCAGCCTGCGCGGACTGCGCAGGCTGACCTGGGTCGATGCTTTTCGCAGATGCATTAATACCCCTTTTCACAGAGCATGACTCATATATCGACAGCAGTTAATGCATCTCCGTGACGCATTAGGCCAGACCAGTTATCATAAAATTATGGATCCACAAAATCCACTTTGGCTAGCAATCGGCTGAATCTGGAGGTAGAATGGTCCTTTGTCATGTAGAAAATCGACCATTATCGGAACCTTTTGACTGCGCAGGCTAATCTTGGTTGAGAGTTTTTGCAGATGCATGAAACCCCCTTTTCACAGAGCATGGCTCAAATGAAAGTACATTTTTTCAAAGTCGAGCCTAGTAGCGCACTCGGTGGCGTACATGACTTGAAACCAGGAGGCACTGGTTCGAATCCCAAGCTCGGCGAATTTCTTTCTGCGAATTGCAACAAAATATATTCCTCTTTCACCGCTAATCCTTGTTAGGACGTTGTTTATGTGGGAAAGCAGCCAGTGGCTTGGGAGCAACATTGTGCAAAGTAGTAGTAAAAGAAACTCCAGTAAAGCATGGATAATTGCACTGGCCGTGGCGGTATAACTGAAATTATGTTGAAAACAGCGTTAAACACAACACAAGCAAACAAGATTCATTCTTTTCAATGCTAATTATTGTTAACATGGTGTCTATTTGGGAAAGCAGCCAGTGGCTTAGGAACAATATTGTGCAAAGTAATAGTAAAAGAAACTCCAGTAAAGCATGGATAATTGCACCGGCCGTGGCGGTATAACTGAAATTACGTTGAAAACAGCGTTAAACACAACACAAGCAAACAAGCAAACCTGTTTCAAATCTTCATAGTAGACAATATGAACAGGCAGGTCCGGGTGATCTTGAATAAATTTCTGCCACTCTAGTAAGTATTCTGCATATGAACCATAATCGGCTGAAAAAGATAAATTCGGGAGTTTAAATTTTTTTTTATCTACTGAAACAAATCTTAAGCAAACGACTTTGAAACAATCTTTGAAAAGTATGGTTTAAGATTTAAAGGGGGGGATACGTATATTTTTTTACAATCACACCAGACTTTAAAAATGTTTTATTCTTTACATTAACCCGTAAGCTGCGAAGCACGACTCACTGACCTTTTGCGGACACTGTAAATCAAGATCAGACTGCACAGAACGTGTAGTCTGATCTTGGATCTACATTGTCCGATAAGGAGATATCTTTCTCAAAAAAATAAGTTCGAAATGGCTTTATTCGGGTTTCACTGTCGGTTTGAGGGTTTTATTTAACTTATTCAACAGGATAAGGGTTTAAAAAGTTCATAATTAGCAAACCATCAATAAATAAGGGCTCAGTGAATCACCGAAATACCACCGAATCACCGAAATGCCACCGAATCACCGAAATGCCACCGAATCACCGAAATACCACCGAATCACCGACATACCGCCGAATCACTGAGATACTACTGAAACACCGAAATACCACCGACACACTGAAATACCACTGAAACACCGAAATACCTTTTTATAACTATTATTGAATTTAGAGTACTGAATTTGTGGCTTTCGACACAAATTGTGTTTATATTGATTCAGGGAGGTTAAATTACTTTAAAAAACCCAATGGCATGATTACGACATGCCACTTAGGCAATGTGCGCTTGAATAGAGTTTACAGCACTCGTAAACATTCAACGAAATGCCCGCTTGACCTTGTAAATTTTGCCGATTCAGCGAAATATATACGGAATATTATGTTGTAGTAACTTTCCTGGTGCTTGTATTTGATTTAAGCAGCGCAAGAAAATTTGATATCGCGCAAGACCGAAGGTCGAGCGTTAGGTCAAAATTTTCTTACGAAGCGAGAAGCAAATACTAGCGCCACGATCATATTCCTTTTATTATATTTCTTTTATTATTGTTACGGAATGTTCTTGAATAATCTAATTATGTTTATTTGGTATTCTAATTTTAGTAACAGTGTCAAGATATTTCTAGTACGTTCGATGTTTTGTTTACAAAATATGATGAATGCAGTATAGTCTAGACTGAATATCAATTTTGATAATCACTTTGTAATTAGCGAACGATTTTAATCGATAGTAATATAGGTACTTAACTGTTTGTATGATAAGTCCATATCCTGGTCTTGATGTTGTTATTGAGTAATCCAGCATATATCTTTATTGGGAAATCCCCTGTATTTTTCTAGATTTCACTTCCGGGAGTTTCTGGGAGCACTCGATTGAGATATATAAAGGCTCCCCAGTTGGTGTCAAAAAAGGTGTGAGATTGGCAATAATGGTTTGGTAGGTAGTAACTTCGTTTGAAATGAATGGCAGATGAATATTATAGCGTAACGTTTTTGACCTATCAAATCGCAAATCAATATGTACATTTTCCTTGTGCCTAATACGTCATCATACCATATTTGGAATCGTATTTGACAGTGTGTTGAATCAGAATTTTTTCTGTCGTATGTGTTATTTCATCTTTGTGCGACCCATGTATTTTAGCCGGAAAAATTACAGGTATATAATAAATATAAATACCTTCGCATTTTCACTACAAACATTGAAACTGACTGTACCAAATTAGATAACTGGCAGCCATTTTGAATCTGTGGTTAACCGTCATTACCAGGGTCCGTATTCAACAAACATTCTTTGTTTAATTCTTGGTCTAATTCAAAATTTAGAAAGTAAAATAACTTTTGATTGGCTAAACTATTTGGTTTAACCAATTAGTAATAGTGTTACTCACAAATTTAGAAAATTATTGAGAAGAGAACTAAGAATGTTCTTGAGAATAATTTGTAAATACGGACCCTGGCGTAAAATTTTCAACTTTTCAAAATTTAACATATCTACGCACGACAAATCGAATATGGAAATAGTTAATATTAATTTGATTGGAGTTGACTTCATAAGATAGAAAACATTGTGGGAAAAGGAGAAAATTCAAGATCGGATTGTTCGAAGTGTTAGACCTAAATTCCCTGAAATATAAAAAACTTTTTTTTTTAATTGATACTAATATTGATATTATGGATCTATAAAACTGTAATTTATCTTTCAATCTCTTTTAACCATGAGGTAGACTGGTCCTTTTACATGCAGAAACATTTACCTATAGCAAAAGTTTTCGATCCAGGTCAGCCTGCGCGGCCTGCGCAGGCTGACCTGGGTCGATACTTTTTGCAGATTCATTAAACCTCCTTTTTACAGCGCACGACTCATATCTAAATATCGCCCCTCAGCTCAGTGCCACTTGACAACCCTTTTACTTGTCCTAATTGAAAGCATTAGCAAATGACAAATTAAGTTTCCCAAATAGTTGAGCCATGCTCTGTGAAAGGGGGGCTAAATGCATCTGCGAAAAGTATCGACCCACGTCAGTCTGTGCAGGCTGACCCGGGCCGAAACGTTTCGCTATTGGTCAATTTTCTATGTTTCAAGGGACCATTCATCCTCATGATTCAGCTGGTTGTTAATAAAGGGGGCTATTATGGATTCATTAATCTGTAATGGCTCGCTTGAGGTCGTGCACTAAGTCCCCTTTTCACAGAGGATGACTCATTTGTATTTGTTTCTGAAAGAATATGACACATTTTCAGATTTTCTTCCTTCTTGTCTCAAAATGTTTGTAAAAGCATATACCTGCCTGGATCCTACACGGACCAAATAAATGTGACTCAAAAATTAAAATTGGTTTTTGAAAGGTTGAAAACATTGTGAGAAAAGGAGAAAATGTTGGTAACCATCATGTTCTCCTTTTCCCGCAAAGTTTTCGAAAGTACTCTTCGTTAGGGTTGTTAAAATGTTGACTTTGGTTGTTATTGTTAATTAATACAGACACTTACTATCTCCCCTCATGAACATCTCCAAATAGTTTTCGAACTTGCCACCGTAATCATACATACGTATCCCTTTGGTATGGTTGTAAAAAGAAACAACCACGTCTTTAGGATTTCTACAGATAAGTACTGTCTTTATTCCTTTGGTCACTGTATCCTGTGGATAAATATACATTTCTATGTCAGTTTCAAATTTAACCCGTAAGCTGCTAAGCGCGATTCACTGACTTTTTGCGGACAGTGTAGATCAAGATCAGACTGCACAGAACGTGCAGTCTGATCTTGGATCTACACTGTCCGATACGGTGTTTTCTTTCCGGTGAAATCAAGTTTGAAATCGCAGTATTTTGGTTTTTACTATTGCATGGAAATTTTCGCTTCATTTCTTTAGCAGTTTAAGGGTTAAAGAGTGGGCTATTTATTTAGGTATTCATGATCAAACAAACTTCTAAGATTTTTTTTTTTTTATCTCTGAATTTGAAAAAAGCCTTATCTGGCAAAAATTCAATCAATAAGAATGAAAAATATCGGGAAAAAATCGTGTAATGGCATTTCCTTACTGGGCTACGTACATCTAGCTGCCTAGATTTCGAGCCGGTATTTTGAAAAAGTGTCGTAAGCATGTTACATGATCAATAGCACGCGCCATTTATGTTGGAGTGTATTCAGATACATTTGATGACGTCATATCTGATCACATAAAAATAGGCGGAGTTACCGATTGTAAATAGGCCCTCTAGCTATTCAAACGCTAAATAATTGCACCTTTTCCTGAATGTTATCGTTCGGTTTTTTTTTTTTTTTCCTGCAGAGAAAAATATATTTTGTAGTTTTTGTACAGAAAATTCTGATTCACAGCAAAGAAATCTGAATAAGCCCCTTTAACATAAGGTTGCACCACTTTTGTCCCTGTAAGGGTAGGTAAACTTATGGGAAAAGGAGAAAATAGTGGTTAGCAGACTCCAAAACGCATAGAAAGATGCACCTATGGTCGTCATAATTATGTCTGAAATGGTGTTTAACCCTTTACCACACAATCCCATGTTTTAACGACCCAACAGAGAAAGCCTTTTGAAAACATTGTGGGAAAAGGAGAAAATGCTGGTAACCAGCATTTTCTCCTTTTCCCACAATGTTTTCTACCCATTTGAGAACAAATTTTAATTTTTGAGCCACATTTATTTTGTCGTCTGCAAATGCTTTGAATTTGGACAAGTCTAAAATTTTGTTGTTTGGTAAAGAGTTAAAACGTTTCGAATGATACAACAAACACGTAAGCAGAGAAAGAATGAAACAAGGAGAGAAAAAAAACACGGATGCGTAAGAAAACAAACCTACTTTCGGTAGATATTTAGGTTTGAGGTGCGTGTTCAATATTCTCGGTGAAGGTAATGCGTCTAAAGCTTCCCTCGCCATAGCTTCTATCATCCCACCAAATTTACCGCCACCAGATACGGTCGAGGTTTTGTTGAGTGCCAGGTGTACCATTTCCCACATCCAGTTAGTGCCTGCAGTTAAAGGCGTCCGCGGTAGTAAACTGGTACCCGTTGTATCTCCCGTAACCGTCCGATTGATACGAAGATCGATAACAGGCTGCCAGTTTACCGCGGTAGTTTTTAATGCGCACATTTCTGCGCATCATCTTGTTAATCGGTGGTTTTTTTTTATTATACGCTTCTTTGCAAGAAAATAATTAAGTATGAGGGATTTACCCCGTTATTAGACAAACTGTCATCTAGTTCCTTGAAATGGATTCTACATCATTTTTTTTTTTTTTTATTATTATTATTAGTTATACATATAGCATTGGCTCACTTACTAAAATGCTTAAATTGTTTGTCACAGGTCATGAAACATTTTGCATGATTTAACCCTTTACCACACAATCCCGACTCTTACCGAACCTCTGGAAAAAAGCCTTTTGAAAACATTGTGGGAAAAGGAGAAAATGCTGGTAACCAGCATTTTCTCCTTTTACCACAATGTTTTCTACCCAATCAAAGAAAAGTTACACCATTTGAGCCACATTGTCGTCTGCAAATGCTTTCAATTTGGACAAGGCTAAAATTTTGTCGTTTGGTAAAGGGTTAATGTATCTTCTTATTGAACTTTACCAAGCTAGTCGTTGTGTTATATGGATTTGTCTAAAACCCGGCTGAATCCTGAGAATGAATGGTCCTTTGGTACGCAAAAAAAATTACCAATAACAAAAAGAATCGACCAAGGTCAGGTCAGTCTGCGCGGCCTGCGCGGACTGACTTGAGTCGATACTTTTGGCAGATGCATACACAACGTTTTCACGTGGCACGACTTACATACGAGTATAATCTACCTGTTTTGGGATAGGAATTCAGAAATACGTCATCTGGTCTGCATTCAATATCTGCAATAGAGTTAAAGTGCTCGGATCTTTGTTCTGGCAGGAAGGGAAACATCGGTTGTCTGTAGCCCGTATCTTCATCCACTATCTCAAGGAGTATCGTGTCACCCCCAGGGACGTCATAAAATTTCTGGCCAGGCATTGTTACTGGATTGTTCTTCTTAACTATCGTTTTTGGCTAAAAAGGTTAGAAGAATTAGTATCAAGAAATGGCATCAAATGGTAATTCAAACTTTCCTCAAAATGCTTTAAAGCACAAATATACGTTTCCTATGTATGAAAACAAATCGTTGACAACGAGAAATCACATCCTTTTCGCCGCCAACCACTTTCACCTAAGCTAAGTTCAGGTTTGCCATCCGTCTATCCCCGATTCCGCCCGTCCCTCCCTCTCTCTTTTTATCCTTCCGCTGCTCCCACCCCCGCACCCGGGTCCCACGATACTTCAGAAACTCAGATAGGGGCAAACTTCATGACAGTTCGCTTTTCGATAGATGCTCAACGCCTCTTTGGTTATCAATAAGATGAAGTTCACTGTCAACTAGAAACATTTTACAGAGAGAAACCAAGCGTAGTATCTTTCTTAGTCTATGAGCTAGATCAAGGAAACTTCTTCAGTCGGTTTGTTTGTATTGGAGTTTAACGCCGTTTTAACATCTTAGATCATATCACGGCGGCCAATGCACGTACGCATGGATTCTCTGGCTTCCTTACACCATTACTGACGCAACTTTCTTTCCAAGCCACTGACTACTTTTCTCACATGCATCAGAAGTGAGAGATGGAAAGTCGCCGTAGAGCTAGTTTGCCAGGTATCGAACTCGTAACCAGCAGGTCAACGAGTCAGATACGCTAACGACTGAGCTATCCGGTCGGGCAAGGAAGGAAACTTCTTCACAACTGTGACTGATTGTGATACCTATAGGCCTTCTCATGCACGTATCTACAATTCACAGCTGAAGTCAAACATACAAGGAGAGATCCAGATTTGAAAGCGTGTTGGAAACATTCTCTTGACGAGTGCAAAAGTCAATGTCTTCATCTTCCCACAATTCTCAGCGACATTGATGCATCGATATTTTATTGTCTATACACGTATTTTAGTCAAAGACTTTAATAAAGGTGATAATGCATGATAATACGGGAGATTCTCCTCATCACATATTTACGAATGAGAGACAAACGAGTATCCTCCTTCATTACCTGCCATGCCCTCGTAGCTCAGTCGGTAGCGTACAGGACTTGAGAACAGGAGGTCTCTGGTTCGATCCCCGGCTTGGCCAATTTTTTTCCGAGGATTGATGATAGTCATCGCGACAGGATTCTTCCTCTCTCACCGCTGACCATTGTTTCGAAGATGGTTATGTGGGAAAGCAGCCAGTGGCTTGGAAAGAATATTGTGTGTGGTACTGGTAAAAGAAACTCCAGGAGAGCATGGATAGGTGCACTGGCCGCCGTGATATAACTGAAATAATGTTGAAAACGGCGTTAAACACTATACAATCAATCAGTCCTTCATTACCTTTAGCCTATAAACCGTTTATTGGTCAACATTAACAGTACAGTTAAAAACGTTTACATTCTCACGTAGTCTAGATAGCCCCTCAACTCATGTAGTCCAGGTACGCCCTTAACTCACATAAATTCAGATAGCCCCTTAACGCGTTAGATATGAGCCACGCTCTGTGAAAAGGCGTCTTAATCCAACTGCGAACAGTATCGACCCAGGTCAGCCTGCGCAGTCCGCGCAGGCTGACCTGGGTCGAAACTTTTCACTATTGGTCAATTTTCTGTATGTCCAAGGACCAGTCTACCTCATGATAAAGTCGGTTGTTAAAAAAGTGGCTATACTGGATCCATAATTATGTGATGGCTTGATTGGTACAATGCATTATAGAGATGCAATATACATGCTTTTCACAGAGCATGCTTCATTTAAAAAAGAATAAAACACAAGGTCGATATTCTTTTCTCACTAAATCCGCCTGAATTGCATATTTTGCTGGAGTTACTGCACATATTGTTATATAACGGCTTTCAACATTAGAATATAGATCCTAAACTGCAACGGTCTGGATTCGAAAGGAAAAGTGAATTACATGTAGTAAATTTTGTGCGTCGTTATACCCGTCAACAATCAAAGCGATAAAAGCACTGGTGTGGCATTTGTCAAGGGAGCCATTGTGTGGAGTAATTTAAAAAATAAACAATAGAAATAGATTCAAAATATTCGCTTAAAAGTGAACATTCTATAATAGTCATGCACATTCCGATAGAGCAACATGCAATCTTGTGGGACGAACAAGTTCGGTCGAAAAAGCCATGGGACGAATAAGTCCAGGAACGAACTGGTTTTGGGACGACCAAGCACGGAATCGGGCGGTCAGGAGACAAAGATTGTGTTTATTGTTACGCCAATAACAGGCCATAGCGGATCAAGCTATTTTCGATAAAAAAGAAGTATTTCCACGATTTATGGCCTAATCCAATTTATTTTAAGGTAAGACCTGTGTAATGCACTTCCGGTGAACATTGGGCAAAAATTTTAATTGGTAGTTAAATAAGGATAAATAAGGATTTAAGCCGAAATAATATTTTTGCACATTTCTAATGGATCAGAAATTCCGTTTATGTCTATCTTGAAACTTTTTTTTGATACTTTTGTTTGTTTTCTAAAAAGGGAGGTAATTATTATCTCTTTTTCAATTGAGAATATAGCGGTTTTAAATTTATAAATGATAATTCAAAAAAGGAAAAAATGGAAAAAATGAAAAGGTGAAAGTAGTTCAATAATACTCATTTTTAATTATAGCTAATTTTGCAGGATGATATTTTAGTGGAAATAGCTGTTTTCCATTACACAGGTCTTACCTTAATACGCCATTTTCAATTTCATATCTGAGTGCAATCGAAACACTTTTTTGTCTTAGAAAAATTGAGCTTAATTGGGTTTACTTCCTTCGGTTTTCCACAAGCTACGATACATGATTTTCAAAATGCCGTATTGAACTCGTAGTCGCATAGTCTTCGACAAATGTCACAAAAAACTGCCTAGACAAAAATTCTTTCATCACAAGATAAAGGGCCCGTACTCACCAACAGTTCTTAAAAAAGCTCTTAGTCTTATTCTCCAAGATTTTCAAAATTTTAAAGTAACCCAACTTCTGATTGGCTAAACCAAATGGTTTAGCCAATCAGAAGTTGTATTTACTTTCAACTTTAGAAAATTCTGAAGAATGAGACTGAAAACGTTCTTAAGACAGTGGTTGGTGAATACGGGCCCAGGTTATGATTTCGTTAACGAATCTGTCAGTCGGATCCAGACTTTTTCTGTGACTATTCCAAAGGTGTGATGCCACAAATGGAACACAACAGAAGAATTCCAATCGTTGTTATTCACCCCTGTACTTCCCGATATGTTACCAGTTATCCTACACGTACACATAATTATGTGTCTGTCCACAACAACACAAAAATGAAGTTTAGCATATTGGCTGGATGATGGTTTGGTTGACATTCATTATGCGAGCTAACAACCTTAACCCCTTATCCTGTTAGATAAAAGAAATAAAACTTTCAAGCCGATAGTAAAAACCCAAATATTCCTTTTGCAGAGGTATTTTTTGTGGGAAAATATATACTTATCGGACAGTGAAGATCCAAGATCAGACTGCACGTTCTGTGCAGTCTGATCTTGGATCTATGCTGTCCGCAAAAGGTCGGTGAGTCGAGCTTAGAAGCCTAAGGATTAATCCTCCTTTTGAAAATATCGATTACTGAGGCGCACAGCTGTGCTGTGATCTGACGCATTCCCTTACTGTTTACAACATCTAGTCCTGCCACTGTGGTTGGTTGATAAACCCAAGAGACAAAATATTGGGGAGACTTCGAATGGGGTGTGGGTGGGGGTCGGACGCAGGGGGGTAAGACATGCTTTCTCTGAGACGGCACCACGCAGCTATGCAAACACGTGTCTAACTGTATACTGACAGTGACATTGGGATGACTGCGGTGTTGGGATGGAGCGTCCGTCTCTCACATCAAAGGTTCTGGGCTCGAACAAGCGGTCATCGAGGGTGATTAATATATGAGCCATGCTCTGGCAAAAGGGGGTTTAATGCATCTCCGTGATCCATTAAACCAAGCAAGTCATCAAGTAATTATGGATCCGTTAAATCCATTCTGTCTTACAACTGACTGAAACATGAGGTAGACTTGTCCTTTATCATGCAGAGAACTTACCAAAAGCTAAAACTTCAGATCCAATGTAACGTTATGTGTGAAAACTCAGTTATCAACAACTCTATGGCGGCTCTCCAGATAGGCGTGTATTTTGAGAGTCTAGTTTGCTTAGAATTTTGGCTACTGGTGCCTTATGAATATTGATATTGCAAGTGGGAGTGTTTTGACTCCCTATAAATGTGGTGCGAGGATGGGAGAGAGAGACGTGAAGACAGAGAGATTGGTACCATCAGTTTGTGTGACAAGATCTAGTGGAGAGAGAGAGATGTGAAGACAGAGGGACTGGTACCATCAGGTTGTGTGACAAGATCTAGTGGAGAGAGATGTGAAGACAGAGAGATTGGTACCATCAGGTTCTGTGACAAGATCTAGTGGAGAGAGAGATGTGAAGACAGAGAGACTGGTACCATCAGGTTGTGTGACAAGATCTAGTGGAGAGAGATGTGAAGACAGAGAGACTGGTACCATCAGGTTGTTTGACAAGATGTAGTGGAGAGAGATGTGAAGACAGAGAGATTGGTACCATCAGTTTGTGTGACAAGATCTAGTGGAGAGAGACATGTGAAGACAGAGAGATTGGTACCATCAGGTTGTGTGACAAGATCTAGTGGAGAGAGATGTGAAGACAGAGAGATTGGTACCATCAGGTTCTGTGACAAGATCTAGTGGAGAGAGAGATGTGAAGACAGAGAGATTGGTACAATCAGGTTGTGTGACAAGATCTAGTGGAGAGAGAGATGTGAAGACAGAGAGATTGGTACCATCAGGTTGTGTGACAAGATCTAGTGGAGAGAGATGTGAAGACAGAGAGATTGGTACCATCAGGTTGTGTGACAAGATCTAGTGGAGAGAGAGAGAGATGTGAAGACACAGAGACTGGTACTATCAGGTTGTGTGACAAGATCTAGTGGAGAGAGATGTGAAGACAGAGAGACTGGTACCATCAGGTTGTGTGACAAGATCTAGTAGAGAGAGAGAGATGTGAAGACAGAGAGACTGGTACCATCAGGTTGCGTGACAAGATCTAGTGGGGAGAGAGATGTGAAGAAAGAGAGATTGGTACCATCAGGTTGTGTGACAAGATCTAGTGGGGAAAGAGATGTGAAGACAGGGAGATTGGTACCATCAGGTTGCATGATAAGATCTAGAGGAGAGAGATGTGAAGACAGAGAGACTGGTACCATCAGGTTGCGTGACAAGATCTAGTGGAGAGAGAGATGTGAAGACAGAGAGATTGGTACCATCAGGTTGTGTGACAAGATCTAGTGGAGAGAGATGAGAAGACAGAGAGATTGGTACCATCAGGTTGCATGATAAGATCTAGTGGGGAGAGAGATGTGAAGACAGAGAGATTGGTACCATCAGGTTGCATGATAAGATCTAGTGGGGGGAGAGATGTGAAGACAGAGAGATTGGTACCATCAGGTTGTGTGACAAGATGTAGTGGAGAAAGAGATGTGAAGACAGAGAGATTGGTACCATCAGGTTGCGTGACAAGATCTAGTGGGGAGAGAGATGTGAAGACAGAGAGACTGGTACCATCAGGTTGCGTGACAAGATCTAGTGGGGAGAGAGATGTGAAGACAGAGAGATTGGTACCATCAGGTTCTGTGACAAGATCTAGTGGGGAGAGAGATGTGAAGACAGAGAGATTGGTACCATCAGGTTGCATGATAAGATCTAGTGGGGAGAGTGATGTGAAGACAGAGAGATTGGTACCATCAGGTTGTGTGACAAGATCTAGTGGGGAGAGAGATGTGAAGACAGAGAGATTGGTACCATCAGGTTGCATGATAAGATCTAGTGGAGAGAGATGTGAAGACAGAGAGATTGGTACCATCAGGTTGCGTGACAAGATCTAGTGGAGAGAGAGACTTGAAGACAGATAGATTGGTACCATCAGGTTACGTGATAAGATCTGGAAAGAAGGACTTAGGAAAATACAAGAAAATGTTTTAAAATAAATGTTGCTTGTGAAAAACTTTGACTTGGTTTTTTACAGGAAAAATCCACGTGAAGACAGAGAGATCGGTACCATCAGGTTGTGTGACAAGATCTAGTGGAGAGAGAGATGTGAAGACAGAGGGACTGGTACCATCAGGTTGTGTGACAAGATCTAGTGGAGAGAGATGTGAAGACAGAGAGATTGGTACCATCAGGTTGTGTGACAAGATCTAGTGGAGAGAGAGAGATGTGAAGACAGAGAGACTGGTACCATCAGGTTGTGTGACAAGATCTAGTGGAGAGAGATGTGAAGACAGAGAGACTGGTACCATCAGGTTGTGTGACAAGATGTAGTGGAGAGAGATGTGAAGACAGAGAGACTGGTACCATCAGGTTGCATGACAAGATCTAGTGGAGAGAGATGTGAAGACAGAGAGATTAGTACCATCAGGTTGCGTGACAAGATGTAGTGGAGAGAGATGTGAAGACAGAGAGATTGGTACCATCAGGTTGCATGATAAGATCTAGTGGGGAGAGAGATGTGAAGACAGAGAGATTGGTACCATCAGGTTGTGTGACAAGATCTAGTGGGGAGAGAGATGTGAAGACGGAGAGATTGGTACCATCAGGTTGCATGATAAGATCTAGTGGAGAGAGAGATGTGAAGACAGAGAGATTGGTACCATCAGGTTGTGTGACAAGATCTAGTGGGGAGAGAGATGTGAAGACAAAGAGACTGGTACCATCAGGTTGTGTGACAAGATCTAGTGGAGAGAGAGATGTGAAGACAGAGAGATTGGTACCATCAGGTTGCGTGACAAGATCTAGTGGGGAGAGAGATGTGAAGACAGAGAGATTGGTACTATCAGGTTGCGTGACAAGATCTAGTGGGGAGAGATGTGAAGACAGAGAGATTGGTACCATCAGGTTGTGTGACAAGATCTAGTGGGGAGAGATGTGAAGACAGAGAGATTAGTACCATCAGGTTGCGTGACAAGATCTAGTGGAGAGAGAGATGTGAAGACAGAGAGATTGGTACCATCAGGTTGCGTGACAAGATCTAGTGGAGAGAGAGACTTGAAGACAGAGAGATTGGTACCATCAGGTTGCGTGACAAGATCTAGTGGAGAGAGAGACTTGAAGACAGATAGATTGGTACCATCAGGTTGCGTGATAAGATCTGGAAAGAAGGACTTAGGAAAATACAAGAAAATGTTTTAAAATAAATGTTGCTTGTGAAAAACTTTGACTTGGTTTTTTACAGGAAAAATCCACTATACGATCTAGACAGAAGCATAACGTTACACCAGATCAGCCTGCGTGGACTGCGCAGGCCGACATAGGCCAAAATTTTTGCAGATGCAATAAGCTCCCTTTTCACAAAGAACTTATTTCAAAACCAGTGTTTAAAAGAAAGGTTTAAACAAATTTAACGCGGCTTACAATGTCACTTTCTTGCCGTGGATACTTTTCAATAAAGAAAGAATGTTTTTCGCAAACAAACAAAAAACAACCGATTCGGCCATTATAAAGGATAATCTATATAAGTGTTGTTTAAGTGATGTTTTTCACCTATTCCAACAGTATTTCAATGATATAACAAAGACAGTGCACCTGCTCATCTATCGGGGTTCCAACCGTACTATACTGGGGGCTCCACAATGCCTTGCCAATGGAAATTCGAAAGCCAGCATGATAGGTGTGACTAGGAATGCTTAACATACTTACTCAGAGAAAGAAACATCAGAACTATCCTTCCAAAAGGAATATGACTATTAAAACACCTTTGTGCTTCAATGTGGAAACAAAAAAATTGAATATTGGGATCATAAATGCGCCCGCATATACCGGTAGGCCTGCAAGGGCCGAGCGAATTAACGTGTCTACAATTTCAACCAATAGCAAACTACTGTTTATTCATTCGAGTATAACAATACTGAGAAGTAAGTCAAAAGCCTGCGTATTCGCCGAAAAATCAAATGAAACAAAAATAATGAAAGAGATTTCGAAAGTGGTTACATACGTACGTATTGTCTGATGTCAATATCCCCCCTCGAATGAATGAAAGACACGGATGTATTCCCAACGATATCAGTGTACGTGATCAACCCTTTACAAAAAAATCCCTGGTTTCTACAACCAATGGGATAAAGGATTTGGAAAATATTGTGGGGAAAGGAGAAAATTCTAGTAACAATTTTGTCCTCTTTCTTTTTCTTTTTTTTACAATGTCTTCTATCTTTCCAAGACAAATTCAATAATTTTAACCATACTTAATGCTTCGTGTGCCAGCGCTTTTAATTTGGATAAGTTAAAACATTTTCGTCTGATAAAGAGTGATATGTGTAATAACCCTTTACCACACAATCCCGACTTTTAACTACCCTAAGAAATAAGCCTTTTGAAAACATTGTGGGAAAAGGAGAAAATGCTGGTAACCAGCATTTTCTCCTTTTCCCACAACGTTTTCTACCCTTTCGAAGACAAATTTCACTTTTTCAGCCACATTTTTTTTTTTGTCGTCTGCACATGCTTTCAAGATGGACTAGTCTATAATTTTGTCGCTTGGTAAAGAGTTAACCCTTTACGACACAATCTTGAGTTTCAACGACCCTGACAGAGAGTTCTTTTGAAAACATTGTGGGAAAAGGAGAAAATGCTTGTTACCAGCATTTTCTCCTTTTCCCGCAATGTTTTCTATCATGTCAAGGAACTTCTGTTCATTTGTATTACTTTTAATTTTGGCCTCTGCAGAAGCTTTCAGTTTTAACTGTGTCTTAAAAGCGTCCTTTGATAAAGAGTAAACTCTTCACCAAACGACAAAATCTTAGACCCGTCCAAATTGAAAGCATTTGCAGACGACAAAATAAATGTGACTCAAACATTGAAATTTATTTTGGGAAGGGTAGAAAACATTGTGTGAAAAGGAGAAAAATGCTGGTAACCAGCATTTTCTCCTTTTCCCACATGTTTTTCAAAGCCTTCTCTTTCAGGGATTGTTAAAAGTCGGGATTGCGTGGTAAAGGGTTTAGAAGTATATATGGGCCTACTTAAGTGAATAAACTATCGTATATAGTATAAGGCTGATAGAGTGGCACTTGATAAAGGCAAACCCAAATATTCTTTTTCTTTGAGAGAAAACTTTTATATGAGCCATGCTCTATGAAAAGGGAGCTTAATGCATCTGCGAAAAGTATCGACCCAGGTTAGTCCGCGCAGGCTGACCTGGGCCGAAACTTTTCGCTATAAGTCAATTTTCGTGTATCCTAGGACCAGTCTACGTCATGATTAAGTCGGTTATTAAAAGTAAGTGGCTGTAATGGGCGACTTGGTTGGTATATGCATCGTGGAGATGCACAAAGCCCCCCCCCCCCTCTTAGCCATAGCATAGCTCATATATAAAGGCAATCCGGGCAGGCTGACCTGGGTCGATACTTTCTGCTATTGGTCAATTTTCTACCTGTCAAAGGACCAGTCTATCTCATTATTCCATCGGTTTTAACCCTTTACCGCACAATGACCCCTTTTAACGCCCCTGGGAAGGAAGCCTTTTGAAAACATTGTGGGAAAAGGAGAAAATGCTGGTAACCAGCATTTTCTCCTTTTCCAACAATGTTTTCTTTCCTATCAAAGAAAAATTGCACCATTTGAGCCGCACTGAAATTGTCGTCTGCAAATGCTTTCAGTTTGGACAAGGCTAAAATTTTGCCGTCTGGTAAAGGGTTAAACAAAATGGATTTCATGAATCCTTGATTTTATGAATCCTTAATTACGTGATCACTTGCTTGGTATGACGCATCACAGAGATGCATTAAACCCCCTTTTGCCAGAGTGCTGCTCATATCCAAGTGACACAATACTGAAGACGATTTCGTCAGATAGATTGAGATAAAGTGAATATTCGATAACCTTTAGCTCTTTACCAAACCACAAAAGTTTGGACTTGTCCAATTTGAAAGCATCTGCAGACGACAAATTAAGCGTGGTTCAAATAACATTATTTGTCTTGGAAAGGATAGAAAACATCGTTGGAAAGGGATAAAATGCTAGATACCAGCATTTTCTCCTTTTTCAACAATGTTTTCAAAAGCCATCTCCTTTAAGGTCGTTAAAACTCGGTTGCTAAATGCTTAACCCTTTGCCATACAATCCCGAGTTGTCAAGACCCTAAGAAGGAGGCCTTTTGAAAACATTGTGGGAAAAGGAGAAAATGCTGGTAACCAGCATTTTCTCCTTTTCTCACAATGTTTTCCACCATATCAAAGACATATTCCATCATTTGAGCCACATTTAAATTGTTGTCTCAAGATGCTTTCAATTTGAACAGGTCTACATTTTTTTTGTGTGGTAAAGGGTTAAACGATAAATAGATAATTTTGAAAGCAATCTTTCACAATTGGATGATGAGCATGTGCTCTAGCTTATCAGGTGAATACATGTAAGAAAACACCGTGGCAGACAGGTAAAATGTCTCATTTTGGGAAATTTCTTCTCTAACCACACTATTCGTAAAAAAAGTTGTTCTGCAAAAAGAAAACGATTTGTCTGGGTGACGAAATGCATGAATCGTATTGGTATAATATGACAAGGATAATGTGTCACTTAGTATAGGTTAAACCAAACTGTTTTTCGGCACAAATATAAAATTGATTGATTAATTGATTGATTGATTGATTGATTGTATGGTGTTTAACGCCGTTTTTAACATTATTTCATGTATATCACTGCGGCCAGCGCACCTATCCCTGTTTTCCTGGAGTTTCATTTACCAGTACTCCACACAATATTCTTTCCAAGCCACTGGCTGCTTTCCCACATAACCATCGTCGAAACAATGGTCAGCGGTGAAAGAGGAATGAATCCTGTTGCGATGACTATCATCAGTCCTCGGAAAGAAATTGGCCGAGCCGGGGATCGAACCAGCGACTTCCTGTTCTCAAATCCTGCACGCTACCGACTGAGCTACGGAGGCTTGGCTACATGTAGGAAAACATCGTGGCAGAAGGGTAAATTTCTCATTTCGAGAAATTTCTTCTCTAACCACACTATTCGTAAAAAAAAAAAGTTGTTCTGCAAAACGAAAAAGATTTGTCTGGTGACGAAATGCATGAATCGTTCAGATTTTCTTCAAGAACGATCAAATGTACGAAATGGAACCCTTGCTAATCTGGTAAAACAAAACATCAGGAAAGCATGGATAGGTGCACTGGCCTCCGCAGAATAACTGATATAATGTTAAGAGAGGCATTAAGCACCATGAAATATACAAACAAAGCAAGACGACAGGGTCCCTTTGGTATAATATGACAAGGATAATCTGTCACTTAGTGAAGGTTAAACCAAACGGTTTTTCCGGTGCAAATATAAGAGATAACGCTTACATCTATCATTTGAACGATAAACTACATGCTTCAGCCTTTATCCTGCTATATAAGTTAAATGAAACTTTCAAGTCGATGGTAAAAACTAAAACGTTGGTATTTCAAAGTTATAGGGGTTGGGGACATATCTCCTTATCGGACAGTGTAGATCAAAGATCAGACTGCACGTTCTGTGCAGTCTGATCTTTGATCTACACTGTCCGCAAACGGTCAGTGGGTCGCGCTTAGCAAGCTAAGGGTTAATATAGATATGAGCCATAACCCAAGTACGTCATCACATAATTATGGATCCATAAAATCCATTTTGTCTAACAACATACTGAATCATGTGGTAAACTGATCCTGTGACAAGCAGAAAATTGACCAGAGGCAAGAGGTTTCGATCCAGGACAGCCTGCGCGGAAAGCGGGTGCATGGAAATACCGAATAACACCTGATATACCGAATAACACCAAATAGCACCGAATTAAGTGGGTGCATGGAAATACCGAATAACACCTGATATACCGAATAACACCGAATAGCACCGAATTAAGTGGGTGCATGGAAATACCGAATAACACCTGATATACCGAATAACACCAAATAGCACCGAATTAAGTGGGTGCATGGAAATACCGAATAACACCTGATATACCGAATAACACCGAATAGCACCGAATTAAGTGGGTGCATGGAAATACCGAATAACACCTGATATACCGAATAACACCGAATAGCACCGAATTAAGTGGGTGCATGGAAATACCGAATAACACCTGATATACCGAATAACACCGAATAGCACCGAATTAAGTGGGTGCATGGAAATACCGAATAACACCTGATATACCGAATAACACCGAATAACACCGAATTACACCGAATTACGCTTTATAATACCGAATTATATCAACAAAACACTTATTAGGTAAATATAACCGATACTTTTTGCAGATTCACTAATCCTCCGTTTCAATGGGCATGACTTATATACAATAATATCGCAATTCATAATAATCGTTCTGTGTTGTTGTTTTTAATTTCTTTTTGTATATACATGTAACAAAATATCGACGTGTAAGGATTCCTTGACTGAATTCTTACGAATTATGGGACACATTATGAGTGACCGGGGTCCGTATTCACTAACCATTCTTAAGAACATTCTTGGTCTTGTTCTTCAAAATTTTCCACATTTGAAAGTAACACACCTTCTGATTGGCTAAACCATATGGTTTAGCCAATCAGAAGTTGTGTTACTTTCAAACTTGGAAAATCTTGAAGAATAAGTCAAAGAACGTTCTTAAGAATGGTTGGTGAATACGGACCCCGGTCACATCACAAAGGCTAAGCATATATGTCCACTTAAATAGGTAGTACAGGTATTTGTTAAATGGCTATGCAAGATTCCAGCTAAAGTCCGTGTGGCTAAATGTTTCATTAAGTCGTTGTAGCTATTTGAACGTATGAGACTACTCGATATATTTATGCTTCAGGTTAAAAAGACCTATTTTGTGGCCCATCATATGCTTTGCACCCCTTTAAAATGGACTTGGCAATAATTTAACCAGGATTTTCTCCCTTTCCAACATTTTTTTTTTTTAATCTGTACTTAAAAAAGCTCACCATTTTAGATATATTTAATTTGTCGTCTGCCGATATTTTGAGTACGGACAAATCCAAAACTTTGTTGTCTGGTAAAGAGAACGCGCGTCTCAGTGACCGTGGTTTCGTTATAACGGTTTGGGAGCACTCGTCACAACGATTCCGTGACTATATCTAACTTCATCGGTATCAAGGAGGTTTCCATTTTGAGCACTGCCAATCACATGGTCTTATACACGGCGGCGCCCATGTATATCGATGAGCAATGTTAAAAACCGCTACGGTGTATTTATTCACTTCTATCAACATGTCGCTGAAAAATGGCAACGGAATTGACAGATCCAGTTAAAAAATGAATGTTCAAACCGTTTGTCAACGGAATGTACTCTAAAAGAATTTAAGAGGAAATTTGATTCATGTTTTCTTTTTTTAAGCGAAGCCTTACAATTCTAAGAATGGTAAACCGGTTTATTTCCGGCGAAGAAATATACCGTGTTGGTGCATATTATCTATTGTAATACAGCTGAAGGATTTTATCAACGGTTTACCCGAGGTTTGCCGAATGCGTGACTTCGTTATAACGATATCACGGTGTAGGACCGGAAGTGTACAGTGTTTGAGATTGTATATCACTTGGGAGTCTGTACAGTGGCGAAATGTCACTTGATTCTTGAAAATTGAGTTTACACGGTAAGTTAAGTTAATGTTTTTTCGTTTATTTTTGTGATTAATTGAAATCTTTCCATCCACTTGTACTTTTGATATATATTAAACATACCAGGCACCTGATCGTGCGATGCGCAACCTCCTTATAGCAATAAGAATGTCTTGATCAGCTTGACGTGAGAAAATTGAAATGATTTTCGACTACAAAAAATACCAGAATTTTCGCTTTAGCGCACACGAGAGAGTTCTTTCTACGATATAAAGGTCTGTCTGTGTTTATGCTTCTTCTTTTCATCAACAAGTTCCAAGTTGTGACCTTAAAAGCGATGAAAATGACGAAATTCCTGTATGTTTACTAACACAATTTTGTACAGTCACTTGAAAACCAATATTTTAGGTTTGTACTGTCGCTTGATACGACTTTGTACGGTCACTTGAATCCGTTCTCAAAATTATTTTGTTCTTACTTAAGGAATTTTGACACTTTACAACAAAATCTTGTTTGCTTTGATCCCGTATTTTGACCTACATGATGGAAACAGAGAAATGAAATCGACATATAAAGTATTATTGCTCTTGTGTTGTGTCCTCTGGCTGAAAATGGATTATATTTCAATTGTGGCTTCATACGCTTTAAACACAGAAAAAGATTAGCCAGCGTAGAATACAAATTGAAGATACTACTAATGTGTACCAATTTTTAAAGTGGATAGAGATTATGATGACGCATTTCGTGTCACAAACATTCAACTATGCCAACTGTTGACTGGCATCATAGGTTTGGTTTCTTGATTTTGTGGTGATATTAGGAGCTAATTTATAGCACCATGATGTAGTAGAAAAATAAATACTTCCCTTGCAAGAGCTTAAACAACCCAAAAAAATCCATATTAAATCTGATTTTTGGCTCTTTGTCATTATTACCCCACCGATTCCAAAATGATAATGGCACTTTTATTTGATTTAATTATTTTGGGAGTTTATTTTTTTCTTTCTCATTTGGTGCTGCATTAAATAGATAAGTTTTAATAAGGCTGCGTCGTCTGCTCATGGTAGAATTTGACAAAGTGTTGCATAGTAAGCAGCGACTGGTGGGGACAAGATAGGGCTAGGCGGATATGCAGATAGGCCTTGTATATTTCAGTACATGTAGTTTTGACAAATTAGGATATCTGCAATGCCACATTTATATTATCCCTAGTTATGGCCTTAGTAGCAATAAAATGTGGTTGAAAATAATTATTCTGTCTTTGTTCCTATACCACATTTTGACTTCTATTGAAACAACTTTTCACGCCCCTGAAGCTGATATCTTCAAAAGTAGATATGGCTCGTAATTTATGTTGACTTCATATCATCCTATTATGTTTGATGCCGCTGAAAAAAGCATACTTTTACTTTGCTATAAGTATGCGTCATGTGTAGGCCTAACTTGTACTGAAGTTAGGTAAGTCTAAAATATTTTGACTTTGGACAAGTCCAACGTTTTGTCGTGTGGTAAAGCGTTGAAGCGTTGACGTGAAGCATTCTTGTACTAGACAAATCACGTCATGAGCACGACGTAATTGGTAATTTACCATTAACTGCCTTTGGTAAAAAACTGACAACTTCCTTTTTTGAAGAATTGTCATTCCATATTCACAGGGTATATTCTAGACGTGTAGGCATATCCAATTTATGGATTACATACTATAATTTTTTACCACACACAGTCAATACAGTCTACAGTCAATGACACAAACAAGTTGGCTTCTTTACAAAAGAAGCCAGGAGAAGTCAGCATCAGTCTTTTCAAATACTTTATTGGCTTTTAATATCAATATATTTTGGTATATGTAAACAAACAAGCAAAAAAGCCGCCGCGTAGAAGCATCTTATGCTTTACATGACGGTCATTTGACCTTCTTCCTGCGTGGGCAAGTTGCATGATCTTGTCCAGCGGTCTTCTTTCTCTCTTTTTTATTAAACAAAATTCTTCTTATTTTTTCCTCTGCCTAGATATATTTGCTTAATGAAAAATTACAATTACTATAGAAGTCATTTGCAACCATGGCAAATATAATATAACAAATCTTTACTAAAATTAGTCATATAAAAATAAACCTCGTCTATTTCGTGTTTCGGTTTTTTGATTTCGCTTTATTTACAAAACCATGACGAAACAGACTGTGTATTAGAACAATTTCCCAAGAAAAATGGATTTAATCAGCAAATTCTGCAGCAGTCTGCATTTTAAACTCACCACTACTGGAGAGGTCTGATGATCTCTTAAAATAAATGAACATGACCACACGTTATTTAATATTGGGATACTGTCGCGTGACACCATTTCTTACCTTAAATTCCGATTAATTAGCGTCATATTACTAACAGAATCTTATTTTTTTTTTTTCAAATTTATGAAACTCGCCAAAGGCTCGCTTCATGAGTTTCATATGTATGAATTGAGCACTCGTGTAAAATCCTTTATTTTCTGATGTTCATCTAAGTTTGAACGACACTGGGTCGCGTGCAAAGTTTAGTTTTAGTTTAGTTTAAACATATTTATTTTACATTGATTGAGAAACAAGTTCTTACAACTTATACTAATCTCTCTCGATTCTGCTTCCTGGGAACTACACCAGTACTCGCGCCGAATGTGTGGGCCAATGAAAAATCCCAAAGTTGACATCCACTCCCGGGTATCGATCTGAGGACCTTTAGGTTACAAGGCCAACGCTCTACCTCACGACCACGGACACCACCAAAGTAAATGTAGCCCAAGGGGCTTCGTGTATTCTTTGCTAGCGACCCGGTGTCGCTCATTCTTCGATAAAAATCTAGGCCCAGTTGTTTAAAGCATCGTTACCTTAATGAGTTCGTTTTAGTTTCAGTTGGCTTACTGTTTGAGCGAAACCTATATCAAATACCCTGATATGCTATGCTGAAAAGAAAAAGCTCCTCGAATTTTTTTCAGCCCAGATATCACAGTATATGCGTATAAAACTTCACATTTCGTTGACAAACAACGTCATGGTTCTACGTTTAAATCACAGAAAAAGTTGAAAGATTTGTTTGTTTGAGCAGCTTAACATCGTGAACTCTGTCAAAGTGAAATTAGATTCTCGGGATCAATTGTTTATACTGGCCAAAATTTACGTAAGGTGATACCGCGTGACCCGATCGATGTATTCAAACCAGTATGTTCTGAAAGATTACATAAAGCATTTTATTTGTTATGCTTGTGGCTTTTGTGTCGTTTGTGGCAATGGATTTTTCATTATTTTTTTTTTAGCTCACCTGAGCACGAAGTGCTCAAGATGAGCTTTTGTGATCGTGCTATGTCTGTCGTCCGTCGTCTGTCGTCCAGGCGTCAACATTTACCTTGTTTGCACTCTATAGACCACAGTGTCAGGTAGTCATAAAACTTGGTCGGATTGTTTGTTTCGATGATATCGCGGACAAGTTCGAAATTGTGGGCTAAATATTTAAAGAAGCTTGTGTGCACCCTTTAGACCACTTTTCTCAGCTCGATACGCTTGAAACTTGATCAGGATGTTTGTCTTGTTAATATCTTGGAAAAGTTGGAAAACGGGTTGTGTCACTCTGTCAGTTACTCGTAAAACTTGGACAGATTCTGTAAACAAAATTCATCAAGAAAGACATACAGATATTGTAACGAGAGCTGTCAATAGACAGCACAGCTCGCTTGGACGTTAAGAGTAATGTTTTCAAAAGGCTTTATTTTCAGGCCTGTAAAAACCAGGGATTGTTTGGTAAAGGGTTAAAGGTGGGTATTCAGATTTTTCACATCTCGCCAATTAAAAAATATAAAATATAAATATCACTGAAAATTATATGAAAAAACAATACAAATCATCAATGATTAAGAATCATAAAATTACAAAAACGAAATCGTGTTACCTTAAAAAGCTACGTAGCCTCTTCAGGTATTTTTAGATTTCGCCCCAGAAATCAAAGAAGCATTGTGGGAATGTCTGGTGACTGGCACGTGACTAATGACGCTTTAATTCCATAAAATAACAAACATGTAATTATTTTCCATAATGTCTTCCTGGAACGCTATGATTGAAGCTTCGTCTGTGTATTTCTGGTATGTCAATGAGCGAGTTGCTCATGTAAAAATAGACCGTGTTTCCCGTCGGTGTAGACCTGTAATTCTCTAATTTCTCATGTTGTCGGATGGTTTTTGGATACTGGGGTTTTATGAACGAAAATTAAAAGGCTTTCGGGGTATAAGAATGATTTTTTTTTTTTTTGTATATTGTAAAATTTTCATCGCAAAATCTGAAGGGCCACCTTTAAACCAGTCAAATTCTATTCTCGTTTAGGTGTTCTCGCTAGCCCCGGTAGTTCAGTAGGTAGCGTACAGGAGTTGAAAACAGGGGGTCGTAGTCTCGATCCGGGGCTCGGCAAATTCCTTTCCGAGGATTGAAGATAGTCATTGCGACAGGATTCATTCCTCTCCCACCGTTGACCATTGTTTTGATGTTGGTTTTGTGAGAAAGCAGCCAGTGGCTTGGAAAGAATATTGTGCGAGTACTGATAAAAGAGAAACTAGGAAATCATGGACAGGTGCACTGGCCGCCGCGTTTTCATTTCTGCGCGATATAACGGAAATGATGTGGAAAACGGTGCTAAATAATCAATCAATTAGGTGTTCTCATGCATAAACAAAGCTTTGCGATCTATATCGAAGCGCGCTTTTATGCAGCAGGGTACAAGACGGTATTAGTCAGTTACAGAACTTGAAACTTGCTCCTATTTCCTTGGTACATTATCTTACTGGGATTTTCAGTGTCTAATAAAGTAATCGAATATTATAGCAAGTACAACCAACATTTCAGGGAGCATCTGTCAAATCAATCTACTTTAAAGTAAATCAAACAAGTCAGAGTCTCATATCACTGCAAATAAACAAATTTCTGTCGAATTTCCCTTTTCATTCTTCGTAATAAAAGACATGCTCTTCAAGTCACTGTACAAAATAAAATATTGCAGATCTCAAGCGACTGTACAACAGCTTATCAAGTGACTGTACAAATTCCTTTTGTCGACATGCCATTTTAAACGAACGATTATGAGGATTGTAGTCGATTTTGTCACCAAACCTTTACATGTTTTCAAAAAAAAGTGAATAAAGAAAATATCTATACATTTTCCGTTCAGCAAAAAAGCTTTTAAGGATGGTTAATCAAACAAAATACCTCGTTGTTTTGAGGCAAAATCATCTGTATTTTAGTATGGTTACATGATCAAGGCATCCCCATTCCTCCACGAAAGATTTACAGAGCACATGGGTGTTCCTGATACGGTCTATAATTAACAAACAAAAAACTGGATATGAAGGTTTTATAATATCTATCAAAATAAATGAAAAATCACCAGCTTGACTTACCGTGTCATAGCAGTTTACAACGACCAAGTGACATTTCGCCACTGTACAGACTCCCAAGTGACATACAATCTCAAACACTGTACACTTCCGGTCCTACACTGTGGATATGGGGTTGCGCTAAAAAGGTTATGTGAATTTATCTGTTATCAGTGAAGTGCTACCATTTGACCTTTTAGACTGATGCGTGACGTTGACAGTTTTAGGTCGTAACAAGGACTGAAATGGTGCAAAGGGGATTTTTCGCTGCTCTCGACTGGATTTAAGTCATATTATAGGAACAGTTTATTTGTTCACGTATTTCACCAGCACTAGGCTTTTGGCCATGCAGTGTCTTACTCTCTACCACACGACAAAATGTCGACTTGTCCATCTTAACTCTTTCCCAAACAAGCCCTGGTTTTCACATGTCTGCAGTACAAGTCTTTTGAAAACACTGTGGGAAAAGGAGAAATTGCTCGTAACGAGCAATTTGTCCTTTTCCCACAGTGTTTTCTACCCTTTTTGCTAACTTTCCTCCATTTTCATCAAATTCAAAATTGTCGTCTGCAAACTCTTTCAATTTGGACCAGTCCAAAATTTGTCGTTTGGGAAAGGGTTAAAAAGCAGTTGCAGACGACAATTTCACTATGGCTCAAAGGATGGAATTCATCTTTGATAGAGTAGAAAACATTTTGGGAAAAGGAGAAAACGCTGGCTACGTGTATTCTATTCTTTTCCCACATTGTTTTCAAAGCCTTTTCCAAAGGATCGTTAAAACTCGGAATTGTGTGGTAAAGAGTGAACTAAGGGTATTGTCACGTGATCAGTAGTGCCAGTGAGGTTCGAACCGGGACTCTTATTGAAATGAAATTCCCCGACCACTTGTCTCTTGGACCGAAAATATCGAATGATATCAGACATCAAAAGGAAGTCAACAAAAAAATAATTAATACCGTTTGGCGTGCAGATAATTAACTAAATACCTGAATACCCATATGTAAAAACACCATTTTAAATGTAGAATTGTGGTCCTGCTTTGCTCAGTGGAAAAGTGTAGGCGCCGGGTTCGAGTCTCACTGGAAGCATTGAGTTTTTCGTGGGAGTGTCCTTGTTCAAGCCACCTCAGAGCCTTTGTGAAACCCAGGACATATAGAATATGTGAGATGTCGTCGTGTTATGGCCCCTTTCTTACGGAATGTACAATGTTAATTAAGTGGAAAGAAGACAAAGTTATCATGGGCACATTATAATTGACATGGCCCACCTGATCTTATCGTTTGATTTTTTACTTATTCATTCACAGATTGGACGAAACATATTTATTGCTATGACGACAATGGAGTGTGAAAATTATCATGTGATTTTTTGATGTGCTTCCCGGACATTGGCGTAATATCTAAAAATAGAAACACCAGGTGAACCAGTGTCATGCGGAAAAAAAAAGATTTGATTGCGAAATGAAACTTCTTGTGTTAATGCACATAGCAAAGATAACATGTCACAAATGGTTAAAAAATTCTTAATACCATTCTCAGTCTAACTCACGAGAAATTGATAAATGAGTCATGCTCTGTGATAAGGGGGCTTATAATGCATCTGCAAAGAGTATCGATCCAGGTCAGCCTGCACAATCCGCGCAGGCTGACCTGGGCCGAAACCTTTTGCTGATGGTCAATTTTCTGTATGTCAAAGGACCAGTTTACCTCTTGATTGATTCAGTCCGTTATTAGACAAAATATATTTTATGTATCCACTATCATCTGATGACTTGCCTGGTGTCATGTATAACGGAGATACATAAAGTTCCCTTTTGCAAGAGCATGGCTCAAATTTAAAAGTGACACGTTTTCTGATTAGCTAAACCATTCAGTTCAGCCAATCAGAAATTGCGTTACTTTTAAATCTATAACTTACTTACTATATCTTTGATGAGACTAGGAATGCAATTTAGAACGGGTGTTAAATACAGGCAAGGGTCGTGGATTTACACGATCCAGTTATGTGATATTTTGGCCAGATATGCGTTTAACTCTTTCACCAGACGACAGAATTCTAGACTTTTTCAATGTGAAAGCATTTGCAGACGACAAAATAAATGTCTCTCATATGAAGGAATTTGACTCTGAAAGGGTTTTAATTGATTGATTGTTGATTGTATGGTATTTAATGCCGTTTTCAACATTATTTCAGCTATATCACGGCGGCCAGTCGAAACAATGGTCAGCGGTGAGGGAGGAATGAATCCTGTCGCAATGACTATCATAAAGAAATTGGCCAAGCCCGGGGATCGAACCAGCGACCTCCTGTTCTCAAGTCCTGTACGCTACCGACTGAGCTACGGGGTCTTGACAAAAGGGTTAAAAAAAAACATCGTAGACAGGAGTGTTGCAGTCTGTTCGCAAATACGCAATTGGGTACACTTTGCAAAATAAGACAAATGTTACCAGAGGCCATCAAAAAGCTTCTACGGGTACAATTCAAATGAGCCATGCTCTGTGAAAAGGTGGCGTAATGCATCTGCGAAAAGTATCGACCCATGTCAGCCTGCGCAGTCCGCGCAGGCTGACATGGGCCGAAACTTTTCGCTATCTTTAAATTTTCTGCATGTCAAAGGATATTTCTACCTTATGATTTAGTCGGTTGTTTGTCAAAATGGGTGTTGCGGATCCAAAATTATGTGATGTCTTGCTTTGTATTAATGCATTACGGAGATGCATTAAACCCCCTTTTGCCAGAGCACAGCTCAAATATTTTCTGTGGGGAGAGCCTCCAGACCGTCCTGGAAAAATCCACCCCCCCTTTCTCAACACTTGGCACCTCGATTAACTCTTTGTCACACTACAAAATTTTAGACTGATCTAAATTGAAAGCATGTGCGGACGACAAACTGAATGATATAGAATTTTTTCTTCGAAATGGTTAAAAAAAAACATTGTGGGGAAAAGAAGAAAATGTTGGTTACCAGCATTTTTTTTCCTTTCGCCACAATGCTATCAAAAGTCCTTTTCCTTGGGTCGTTAAAATGATGATTGTGTAGTTAACCGTTTACCACACAATCCCGAGTTTTAACGACAGTGAGAAAGAAGCCTTGTGAAAAGATTGTGGGAAAAGGAGAAAATGCTGGTAACCAGCATTTTCTTCTTTTCCCACTATGTTTTCTAGCCTATAAAAGACAAATTTCATTATTTCAGCCACATTTAGATTGTCGTCTGCAAATGCTTTCAATTTGGACAAGTCTACATTTTTGCTGTGTGGTAAAAAGTTAACAACAGTTAATACCTTCGGTTTATTTTTGCATACACTTTATTTTTGGCTAGCTACGCCCTTGGTAGGCACAGGAGAAAACTGTTTGTTACCAGCATTTTCCTATTTTTTTCCACAGTGTTTTGCAAAAAGCTTGTTTCTCAACTTCCTTAAATCTCGGTAGAGGGTTAAAGGTCTTTCCTGCACAGACAGGAAATGTGAAAATCATTGCCGACTGGTTAAAACCACATCCTAGTAACTATTATTTTGAAATATCCTGATATTTTTTTTTTTTCGTAAAATTGCTGTCTTTCATCTGTGTAATGCACACGTTAAGTTTAAATCACTTTATCAGAGAACTGGGGCTTTTCTCTTTTTAGCTCACCTGAGCACAACGTGCTCAAGGTGAGCTATTGTGATCGCCCTATGTCCGGCGTCCGTCGTCCGTCAACAATTTCTTTAAACATCTTCTTCTCCTAAACCACTAGGCCAATCTCGATGAAACTTGGCAGGGATGTTCCTTGGGTGAAGGTCTACCAAAGTTGTTCAAAGAATTGAATTCCACCCGTAACTCTGGTTGCCATGGCAACAACAAGAGCTTCGCAGAGCGGCGCATATACGCCCGAAGGGGCTTGTCAGTGAAATGAGTTGAAATGAAGGATGGGCCGTGAATGAAGAGTAGTTATTCTCCATGATAAAGAAAGTAAGTCTTGGTTGTCTGTAATAGTTTATGGCCCGGACCAAACTTAAAATTAACAAAAGGCAATAACTCAAAAAATAAGAATGGCACAGTTATGGTTCTTGTAAACTGCACTTCTTCGTAATGAGTTCTATCATTGTATGAAGGTTCGAGTTGATAGCCTCTATAGTATGGAAGTGATGGCCTGAACAAAATTTCAAAGTGAAAAGTTGACTATTTCAGAAATCAAGAGCAGATAATTTTAGAATGCAAACACCTATCCAAATTTTAACGGTCACATGCACAACTAGACATCATACAGATTCATTCTGGCAAGCTTCAAATAATTCCGATGGAAACTGTAGGAGGAGTTGCGCACAGATGAAATTGCTAACGAACGGACGACCGGGGGTATAACATAATACGACCCTTCGAGCGTATAAAAAGGGAAATGCTCCACACATGAAAGAAAGGCCCTAACTGTAAATAATATCGAAGGGAAATTACTCAGAAAATAATGGCAATAAATCAGGAAAGAAGAGTGGCAGAGTTATGGTTCTTGCGCACTGCACTTTTCCACGATGTGTGCTATCAGTGTTTGAAGTTTCAAGTTGAGAGCTTTTATAGTTTGGAAGTTATGGCCTAGACAAAAATTCAAAGTAAAAATTTAAAAATAAATAAAGGGCAATAACTCAAAAAATAAGGGTATCAGAGTTATGGTTCTTGTGCATGACACTTCTCCATAATGTGTTCTGTCAGTGTATGAAGTTTCAAGTTGATAGCTTTTCTAGTTTGGAAGATGTAGCCAGGACAAAAATTCAAAATGAAGTTATTAAAGGGCAATTACTCAAAAACTTAGGGTGACAGAGTTATGGTTCTTGTTTACTGCACTTCTCCACAATCTGTTCTATCAGTGTATATTGTTTCAAGTTGATAGCTTTTATAGTTTAAAAGATCTGGCCCAAACAAAAATCTAATGTGAAAAATATTAAAGGGCAATAACTAAAAATATAAGGGTGGCACAGTTACAATTTTTGTGAATTGCTCTTCTCCACAAGGTGTTCTATCAGTTTTTGAAGGTACAAGATCATAGCTTTTATAATTTAGAAATTATGGCCCAGACGAAAATACAAAGTGAAAACTAACAAAGGGCAATAATTCAAAAAGATGGATGGCAGAGTTATGGTTCTTGTGCAATGCACTTCTTCATAATGTGTTCTATTAGTCTTTGAAGTTTCAAGATGATGGATTTTAAAGTTTGGAAGTTATGGCCTGGACAAAAATTCAAACTGAAAATTAACAAAGGGCAATAACTCAAAAAATAAAGGTGGCAGAGTTATGGTTCATGTGCACTGCATTTCTCCATAATGTGTTCTATCAGTGTATGAAGTTCCAAGTTAATAGCTTTTATAGTTTGGAAGTTATGGCCTGGACAAAAATTCAAATTGAAAATCAACAAAGGGCAATAACTCAAAAAACAAGAGCAGCAGAGTTATGGTTATGTGCACTGCTTTTCTCCATAATGTGTTCTATCAGTGTATGTAGTTTCAAGTTGATACCGGTACCTTTTATGGTATGGAAGTTATGGCCTGAACAAAAATTCAAAGTGAAAAGTTGGTTGTTTCAGAAATCAACGGCAGATAATTTTTGAACGCAAACAGCGATCCAAATTCTAAGAGTCAGGTGCACAACTAGACATCATGGAGATTCATTGTGGCAAGTTTCAAATAATTCCAATGGAAACTGTAGGAGGAGTTGCCCACACAAGAAATTGCTAACGGACGGACGGACGGACGACCGGTGGTATAACATAATACGACCCTTCAGGCGTATAAAAAGGAAAAAAAAAATGCAAAATCTTTGAAAATCTTCTTCCCTGAAACTAGAAGGCCCAGAGCTTTGATATTTGGCATGTAGCATCTCCTAGTGTACCTCTACCAAGTTTGGTCATATGATGCCCCAGGGGTCAAAACTGACCTCGCCCGGGGTTCACAAGTTCGAACATAGGAACAAAGAAGGAAAATTTTAAAAACCTTCTTCTCTTTAACTAGAAGGCATAGAGCTTCGATATTTGGCATGTAGCATCTCCTAGTGGACCTCTACCACGTTTGTTCATATGATGCCCCTGGGGTCAAAACTGGCCCTGCCACGGGGGGTCACAAGTTCGAACATAGGAACAAGGAAGGAAAACTTTAAAAATCTTCTTCTCTGAAACAGAAAGGCGTGGAGCTTTGATATTTGGCATGTAGTATCTCCTAGTAGACCTCTACCAAGTTTGTTCATATGATGCCCCTGGGGTCAAAACTGGCCCTACCCCGGGGGTCACAAGTTCGAACATAGGAAAAAGAGGGAAAACTTTAAAAATCTTCCTCTCTGAAATAGGAAGGCGTGGAGCTTCGATATTTGGTATGTAGCATCTTCTAGTAGACCTCTACCAAGTTTGTTCATATGATGTCCTTGGGGTCAAAACTGGCCCTGCCCCGGGGGTCACAAGTTCGAACATAGGAACAAAGAAGGAAAACTTTAAAATTCTTCTTTTCTGAAACCGAAAGGCGTGGAGCTTTGATATTTGGTATGTTGCATTTCAGCGTGGACCTCTACCAAGTTTGTTCATATGATGCCCCTGGGGTCAAAACTGGCCCCGCCCCATGGGTCACAAGTTCGAACATAGGAACAAAGAAGGAAAACTTTAAATTCCTTTTTCTCTTAAAAGGGAAGGTGTAGACCTTTGATATTTGGTATGTAGCATCTCCTAGTGGACCTCTACCAAGTTGTTCCGAGGATGCTGCTTGGGTCAAAACTGACCCAGCCCCGGGGGTCACATGTTCGAACATAGGAACAAAGAAGGAAAACTTTAAAATTCTTCTTTGAAACTGGAAGGCGTAGAGTTTTGATATTTGATATGTAGTGATTCTCTTCTAAGTTTGTTTGCCCATCTAAGCACAACGAGTTCATTGAGTTCAAAATTGGGTCGTCTTGGGTCATAAATTAGGTCAGTAGGTCAAATTAAAGAAATACCTTGTTGGCACTCTCGAGGCCACATTATTTGCTCAATTGCCTTGAAAATTGGTCAGAAAGTTTGTCTTTATAAAATCTCACTAAAGTTTGAATTTGGGTCAACTGGGGTTATAAACTAGGTCGCTGGGTCAAATTAAAGAAATACCTTGTTTGCACTCTGGAGGCCACATTTATTGCTCAAATGACCTGAAATTTGGCCAGAATGTTTGTCTTGACGAAATATCAGATGTGTTTTGATTTGGGTCACCTGGAACCATAAACTAGGTCACTAGGTCAAATTAAAGAAATACCTTGTGCGCACTCTAGAGGCCACATTATTTGCTCAATTGCTTTGAAAATTAGTCAGAATATTTGTCTTTATAAAATCTCACATGAGTCTGAATTTGGGTCAACTGCGGTCATAAACTAGGTCACTTGGTCAAATTAAAGAAATACCTAGTGGGCACTCTAGAGGCCACATTTATTATTCAGTTGATTTGAAAATTGCTTAAAATCTTTCTTTTGATAAAGTACAAGACCAGTTCAAATTTGGGTCACCTGGGGTTATAATCTAGGTCACTAGGTCAAATTAAAGAAATACCTTTAAGGCACTCTAGAGGCCACATTTTTTGCTCAGTTGACTTGAAAATTGGTCAGAATGTTTGTCTTCGTGAAATATGAGTTTGAAATTGGGTCACCTGGGGTCATAAACTAGGTCACTTGGTCAAATTAAAGAAATACCTTTAAGGCACTCTACCCAGGTGAGCGATCCAGGGCCATCATGGACCTCTTGTTTTGCTCTCCCATAGCCAAAGAAATAAACTCGATCTTTTTCTCCAAGTTAAAACAATACAATATTCAGATCATTTTGGACACAGATCAGCATACGGTAGCGGACGGGGTAGATGCAAGATCAGACTGAACATTCTATGCAGTCTGATCTTGATATACGCCGTCTGCAAAGTCTCTTTAGATCTCTATTGGCAGTGATTTCAAGGGCCCAAAAATTCCTTTCTTCCAAAATAGAATAAAATGGACAGGAAGCTGTATTTACGAACTCTTCTAAATAGCCTACTACGGCTTATTCTGAATCATTTTATAAATTTCAAAGTAACGCAATTTTGATTGGCTAAACCAAAAAAACGGAGGAAACTGTCTATTAGACCTAAGCCCCTTCCCAACCGTGACCGGGTGAAATTTTCGGCACTATTATTTTCTGAACCTTGAATGTCTCCTAAGCATCTTGTCAAAGTCTGTCTCCTGGCGAGCACGGCGTTGGCGAGGTCAAATGTCATCGAGTGCACTTTTGCATAAAGAGTATTGATGTATCGCCCGCCATACAGCTTGTTTCATTTTCTACATTTAGTTTGCCAGAAAAAATCAGACGGGTTAATGCACTCATATCTATTGACAAAAGAAATGTTTTACAGAAACGGTTTTGTTTGAATCAAAGTACTGAAAGAACTGTACTTGGTTAGGTTTGTGAGCCGAAATTGGCTGGTACTTGAAAATCGTATCCATTATACAACATGATCTTCTAGGGTCTTAGAGATACAGAATGAATTTTATGTCAAAACTTGTGTCTTTTATAATAGTTTATGCTATTTTTAGGCTTTTTAGCAAAGCAAGGCAGAGTACTTACAGTAACAGATGTTGAACTTTTTGGACATTTATGACCTTTGCGGGAATTAAATATCATTTTCGCTGTTGACCCCAAAGAGAACATTGTGATCAGATTTATAACCATCACGTATATGGCGGACAGTGAGTAAATTACTTATAGACTTGTGTTGTACTACACCCAGTAAATAAAGTTGGTCATTTTGTTTTCTTATATGATGGGTCTTTATAGAGTTCCAGACAAATACGAAGTTGACTTTTATTGAAATGCTCTCAACAGATCATTTCACACCCGAGGAAAGTCTAGTCGTTATCAGTTTCATTCCCATAAACCACATTCATGAAGTCAACATTGTGATCGTCTTCGTCATTTCTCGGTAAGAAAATAGTTCATTATGTTTCACTATGGACCAAGGTCTGATCGAATTGCTTCATTGCTACAGGTGGAAGAATGGAACTCTTCTGTTCCAAATTGGGAGGGTTTTAATTTTCTGAGAATTACTTAAGCGAAATTTGGAGGCAAGGATTTACCTGACGCTCGACTTCGAACTAGTACCAATGAGCAAAAGATGTCCAGAAAAACTTCGTACACTGTATTCTATTGATGGTAGGCCTGGAAAATTGGATAAACCTTTGAAGAATGAAGTAATGAGGAAGTTAAAGGATAACAAACGTTTCAGCATCGATAGCCCGCGAGAAATTGATCGTAGCTGGATTTGTTTCATTTTTCCAGCGTTGTTTTCAAAACTCGTTTCTAGTAGAATAGTAATACTGCAGACAGTCGATACTTCCCGACGTTGCTAGATACATGTACTATTCTATCACTGAATGGTCCTCATAAATCAGATTACCGCAGATTAACAAAATCTCTGTATAAATTATAAACAGATGTTTCGGGCTTTCAAATTACGACGATGAATTTTCCCCGAGTTCGCTACGCCACTGTAAACGGTGACTATTTCGGAATCACTTTGAGATTTTCCCTCACCAAGACCTCGTCGTTCGATGTTCGCTAACGCGCTCGTCATAATTCGTACAGGTCTAAAAACACGCTGCCATTACCTATCAAAATGGTTGAATAAAGAGTGTGCACACGAAAGTAAATATATGAATTGGACAAAGCTAATGGATGATGTACGAAAAAATGTTTCTTTAAAAAATGCAAATTTGGCGACTCTAAAAAACAAATGGAAGATGATAATTCAGTGGTGGTAACAAAAGAAGACCAGTCGATGAAAGAGGGAAAGCCAAGAATTATTGGTCACGCTCAAAGAAATACAGAAAAAAAAATCAACGAGAAAGATACGAAAGGAAAAACAGGTTAACTTTAATAAACGCTGAGGACCCGATAGAGGGTGTTCTACCAAAAAAAAATTTACTGTCAAGAGTAAATGAACCATGCCTGTGAAAACGAGGCTTGATGCATCTGCGAAAAGTATCGACTAAAGGCAGCCTGCGCAATCCGCACAGGCTGACTTGGGCCGAAACTTTTTTCTATTCGGTAATTTTCTAAATGTCCAAGGACCATACTACCTCTCGATTCAGTCAGTTGTGGAAAAAAAGTAGAGCTCAACTCAAATTCAATGCTTCGATCAGGTTCCCTCAGACCGTTCGTTTTCCTCTCCACCAAGCCATGACCTCAACGTTTGTTGCCGAGCCCCGGTGACTCAGTCGGTAGCGTACGGGACTTGAGAACAGGAGGTCTCTGGTTCGATCCCCAACTTGGCCAATTTCTTTCCGAGGATTGATGATAGTCATTGCGACAGGATTCATTCCTCTCTCACCGCTGACCATTGTTTCGACGATGGCTATGTGGGAAAGCAGCCAGTGGCTTGGAAAGAATATTGTGCGTAGTATTGGTAAAAGAAACTCCAGGAAAGCATGGATAGGTGCACTGGCCGCCGTGATATAACTGAAATAATGTTGAAAACGGCGTTAAACATCATACAATCAATCAATCGACGTTTGTTCTGTAACATGCGCGTTGTTCAGTGAAAGTAAGACATAAAAGGTGTGACACTAGAGACAAAGTCTTGGTAGCAAAGATATACCAGATGTTGACGGTAAGGGACGAGACCTTGCCAACAAATCAATAAAAGTTGACGATAAGGGACGTGACCTTGCCAACAAATCAACAAATGTTGACGGTAAGGGACGAGACCTTGCCAACAAATCAACAAATATTGACGGTAAGGGACGAGACCTTGCCAACAAATCAACAAATGTTGACGGTAAGGGACGAGACCTTGCCAACAAATCAACAAATGTTGACGGTAAGGGACGAGACCTTGCCAACAAATCAACAAATATTGACGGTAAGGGACGAGACCTTGCCAACAAATCAACAAATGTTGACGATAAAGGACGGGACCTTGCCAACAAATCAACAAATGTTGACGGCAAGGGACGAGACCTTGCCAACAAATCAACAAATGTTGACGGTAAGGGACGAGACCTTGCCAACAAATCAACAAATGTTGACGGTAAGAGACGAGACCTTGCCAAATAATCAACAAATGTTGACGGTAAGGGACGAGACCTTGCCAACAAATCAACAAATGCATCCGCTGATGGTTATAATACAAGTAATGTAAAACACAAATGCATAAAAAAATGTGAGCCATGCACTGACAAAAGGGGGCTTAATGTATTCCCGTGATCCATGATTCCTATCAAGCCATCACATATTCTTTTTTATCCAAAATAGCCACTTTTTTATACAACCGACTGAATCATGATGTACGCTGGTCCTTGGACATACAGAAAATTGACAAATAGCGAAAAGTTTCGGCCCAGGTCAACCTGCGCGAACTGCGCAGGCCGACCTGGGTCGATGCTTTTCGCAGATGCATTCAACCCTCTTTTCATAGAGCATGGCTCATATCTTGTTACGTTTTTTTCTTTGCATGAATTAGAAATAGGGTCTAATGGATTACTGCATCTTCAGTGGTTCCTATAGCAAATGCTGCGATACGCGAAAGAACAAAGAATTTCTGATAAATATTTATACCGTTTTACATGGTAACTTAAAACTTCAAACGTTCATTGATCATAATCAATAAGAATAATTGAAAATTCAAATGTTCTGAAAACCTGTTGTGCAGTTCTGTAGCGATTCTATATAGATCTAATGCTTAAACGCTGAACCCCGGTAGCTCAGTCGGTAGCGTACAGGACTTGAAAACAGTGGTTTGCTGGTTCGATCCCCGGCTTGGCCATTTGCGAGGATTGCTGATGGTCATTGCGACAGGATTCAGACTTGTCCAAATTGACACATTTACAGACGACAAAATGAATGTGACTAAAAAGTGAAAATTTGCTTTTGGAAGAGAAGAAAACATTGTGGGAAAAAGAGAAAATGCTGGTTACCAGCATTTTCTCCTTTTTCCACAATGTTTTCAAAAGCTTCTTTTGTAGGGTCGTTAAAACTCGGGATGTTTGGTAAAGAGTTAAATGAAACCTGAGCAGTTGTAAGACATATGAGCTCTGCGCTGGCAAAACGGGGTAAAACCCATTTCCGACATGCGCTATACCATGCAAGTCATCGCATAATCATGGACAATGAAAAATCCATTTTGTCTCACAACCGACGGAATCCTCAGATGAAATGGTCCTTGGACATGCAAAAAAGAAAAATATCAAACGCAAAATTTTTTGACCCAGGTTATCCTACTCGAACGTCTATAATTTTTGCCGATGCAGTAAACCCCTTTTTTACAGAGAACGGCTCATAAATAATTCAAAACGACCAATAACACAATGGGTAATATAATGGCAATAACGCTGAAGTCAAAGCATTGAAAACACTGGTGTGGAATTTGTCAAGGGAGCCATTGTGTGGAATTAATAATCTGAAAAATAACCAACGGAAAGAGTTTCAATATATTCGCTTGAAAGTCAACCTACTATTTAGTAATGCAAAATCCAATAGAGAAGGGTGCAATCTTGTGGGACGAACAAGTCCGGGCGAACAAGCCCTGAGACAAATAAGCCTAGGAATGAACTGGCTTTGGGACGAACAAGCACGGTATGTGTGTATCATTACGCCAATTTAGAAGGCTATAGCGGATCAAGGTAGTTTCTATAAAAAGGAAGTATTTCCACGATCGATGGTCTAATCCAATTTATTGTAAATACCCCATTTTCAATTTCATATCTGAGTGCAATCGAAACACTTATTTGTCTCAGAAAAATTGATTTTAATTGGGTTTACTTCCTTCGGTTTTGCACAAACTACGATACATGATTTTCAAAATGCCGTACTGAACTCATAGTGGCATTGTCTTCAACAAATGCCACAGAAACTGCGTTTTTCTAATATAGTTATAATATTTTCTTCGATACAATGATGTCATTTATTCCTTTCAGTGTCTTTCATGTTTATTTATATCTTCATGCAACGTTTATATTTACGCTTGAATAGAAAATGTAATTTAGAAAATGTAAGATATGTGGAGGATGGCCGCGACCTCTGCATGTTAAATCATGAAGGCACTCAAGTTTGAAAAAGAAAGATGCCCCCGGAGCCTAGAATAGAAAAAATAAACCCATCCGTGGTCTAAAGCCAGTTTCCGGTAATTCAGATGGACATATTTCACACTATCAGTTTTGGGTTATCTTTGACCAAAATTGTTTTTTCTATCATCTACCAGACAGCTGCTTGGGCTAAAAAGTAAATTAACCTTTGAACGTTTTTTTCCTGTCGAATGGGTAAAGGAATTTAGAGATTAAAAAAAAAAACGTTGGATTATTTACTGCCTGGATGCAGCAAGCGAACCATCCATTTATTACATGGAGATATGGTAAAAACTGAAAAATAGATTATGAAAAAAATCATAACTACTTTATCCTAACTAAGAATAAGAAAGCTCTCTATAATATATTATGCACTTTCCACCTTGAAGAGCGGTTTATAAGAACTTGTAAAAAAAAAAAAAGCTTCAGAAAGTGAAGACCAAGATCAGGCTGCACGTCCATGCACACTGATCTACGGCCACAATTTCCGAAAGCCACCAAAGGTTACATTTTCTGCCTGATATGCCTTTAAGACCTTATTTACTATATTTGCCATGGATACTAGTTCACCAGAGCAAGAGAAAGACAAGCCAAACTCGTTCTAGCAATATGTGTAGAGTTCCTGATTGCAGAGATTGAACAAATGCTGCGAAAACAGAATGGCATGAATCAACAAAACTCTTCAAGCGTTTGAATTTCGATAAATTAACCTTGACAGTATAATAATATCATATAGCATACAAAAATATGTTGAGAAAAGGCTTCACTTACACCAAGGTGGGTTTAAATGAGCCCAAAATGCTCTGTAAGTCGTAATGGCGTCCTAACCATGTGGAAACTGCCCGTGCACAATCATGCAGAATCATTGAAGTGAAACAACAGGAAGTGACAAAATAATCAAAGTACTTCTGATACTCAGAGAGAATTCAAAGCATCTGCGGTACTTCGCAATGTAACAACAAAATTCTTCCAGCACAGATTACCCTGTATATTTAAATTGGTGAAACCACATTATTTTGTGGGATTACCAGGGCCCGTATTTACCAACCATTCTTGAGAACATTTTTAGTCTTATTCTCCAAGTTTTCCAAAACTGAAAGTAACACAACTTCTGATTGGCTAAACCAAATGGTTTAGCCAAACAGAAGTTGTGTTACTTTCAAATTTAGAAAATTCTCGAGAGTAAGACCAAGAACGTTCTTAGGAATGGTTGGTGAATACGGGTCCTGCTTTGCCCTTATCAATAATTATCAATAAAAAAGTAATGCATTGCAATATTTTCTCCACCATTAAACATGTGAGAAGCATAGTATTGCTCACATGCCAAGGTCCATAAATCATACTTGGAATTATACAGATCAGTTTCATAAGTCTTCGGTTATTTGAAGGTTTGGGTTCGACCCCCACGGCTGGCCACCTAAAATTACTTATAGTCTTCGGATGAGACGTTAAACCGAGGTACCGAATAATGGTACTATACACCGAACACTTTAAAAAACCAGTGTAACGTAAGGTGGGCTTCGTCCTGTATCTTGCACTATCCTCTGTAACATAATTAACAACCTTGTGGGGGGAGGGGGCTTCGTCCTGTATCTTGCACTATCCTCTGTAACATAATTAACAACCTTGTGGGGGGAGGGGGCTTCGTCCTGTATCTTGCACTATCCTCTGTAACATAATTAACAACGTTGGGGGGAAGGGGGGGCTTCGCCGATATTGGACACCGGTGGCGACGATAGATATGCAGAAAATCAATCAATCAGACCTTGGGGAGACGGGGAATGGGGGGTATCAAGCTGTCGTTAAACAACTACAAGTTTTCATAATCCTACACTATATAAGCTTGCATGGTTCGCCTTTTTGGGCCAGTTTTGGAAAATATAAATTTCATCAAAGTTTGTTTATTGTCATTTTACTCAATCTACAACAACATCTTTTTTTTTTTTCTACATCAATGACGAAATCGCTAATTTTATTTTTTAAAATAAAATTTTCTAACACCATTGCAAATATAACACAAACTATGCACGTAACTATTCTCGGTGCCCTACAAACTTTTAGTAGCGTTGTTTATTTATTGGAAATAAATGAACGTAGTTAAATTGAATTCCAGCCTAGACAAAACATTTTTTTTTTTTTCATTAAACTATTCAATAGCATCGATTCAAATAAGGAATGATTTATTTATGTCTATCTGAGGACATTGCGTTCGCTGAATAAAAATACGTATGAGCCATGCTTTGGCAAAAGGGGGCTTAATTCATCTCCGTGATACATGAATACCAAGAATGTCATTACATACTTAACCCTTAACCAGACAAAGAATTGTTAGCCTTGTCCAAATTGGAAGCATTTGCAGACGACAATTTCAATGTGGCTCAAATGGTACAACTTCTCTTTGATAGGGTAGAAAACATTGTGGGAAAAGGAGAAAATGCTGGTTACCAGCATTTTCTCCTTTTCCCACAATGTTTTCAGAAGGCTTCTTTCCCAGGGGCGTCAAAAGGCGTCATTGTGCAGTAAAGGGTTAAAGACCCATAAAATACATTTTTGTGTAACAATCAACTGTTTCAAAAGGTAAACTGGTCCTTGGACATACAGAAAATTGACCAATAGCAAAAGGTATCGACCCAGGTCAGCCTGCGCAATCCGCGCAGGCTGACCTGGGCCGGTACCTTTCGCAGATGCAATAAGCCCTCTTTTCACAGAGCATTGCTCATATAGAGACTTGGGAGTGTAACATGTATTAGAGACTAATTATGGATTGTAGGGGGGGTTTCATTTTCACAATGTGTGCCAATTACAAGCAGACAATGATTTACTATTCAGTGATTGTGGATCGCCATTAAATATTCAATTATAATAAAGATCCACGCCAGATATACAAGTAACGCGATATCATTTAATGATTAAATTAAAACCGTACAAGGTGTCACACCACTTTTTTTTTTTTTTGCCATATTGAAAAGAGACTGAAATTGACCATCTTTGAAGTTTCACAAATCGCTTAATGGCAAAATTTTGGCTTTACCGTCTCTTGCTATCCAAAGTACAGTCATAGTCCTTCAAAAAAATGCATAAAAAACAACATCAACCGATTGCGTTTTTCGCTAAATCCCAATCAATACAGGCACCCTAGAAATTGTCCTCTCAAAAATGCCTGTTCACCGCCATGACCCCAATTTTTTGGTCCTCCACTGACATAAAATAGTCCAATCAATATCTGATAAAATCTAAATGGTTCCCCCACTACCTAAGTTTGAAGCAAATCTAAATTATATACCACCAAGCCCTCTCAGCTCCACGAACAGAGCAACAAAAGTGCTACTGCAAAATTTCACATCGGACTACTTTGGACTACTCCGACCCGGAAGCAATCTCGCGGGGGTGCGCCACCAGCAAGTGTTTTATACGGGATCGGTATGGTACACTGGAAAATGGAGTAGAAACTACATGGATGTTAAACCTTCTGCTGCATTGTCCGCTATTAAAGCAGGAGCCTTCCTATCTAATTCTTTGAAGCTTATGTCTAATGTCCGTGCAAAAAAGAAAGAGAGTATAACATCGTAAGCAATGAACAATTCAACATTTTTCATATAGGACTATTTTTTAACAACTACGACCCGGAACCACGTGTTTCGGTGTTACACCATGATACAAGCCTACACACGCTTTGCTCACTTGTTGAGATAATATTTAACCTTTTACCGAACAATCCCGACTTTTCCCGACCCTGGGGCGAAAATGTTTCTCAAAACACTATAGGGAAAGCAGAAAATGCTGGAACCAGCATTTTCTCTTTTTTTCCCACAATGTTTTCTACTTTTCTATTACAAAAAGACAATTTTTTACCATACGACTCGATTTTATGGCCCGCCGAATTTCAATATCTCTAAAAATATTTGAACCATGTTCTGGCAAAAGCGAAATAACCGTTTACCACACAATCCCGACTTTTAACGACCCTGCGAAAGAAGCCTTTTGAAAACATTGTGAGAAAAGGAGAAAATGCTGGAAAACCAGCATTTTCTCCTTTTCCCACAATGTTTTCTACCCTTTCCAAAACAATTTTCAATTTTTCAGTCTCATTTATTTTGACGTCTGCAAATGCTTTTAATTTGGACCAGTCTAAAATTTTGTCGTTTGGTAAAGAGTTCATACACCTCCGTGGTCGATAATACCAAACAAGTTATCGTATAATAATAGATCAATTTCGTCCAACAACCGAATGAATCCTGGTGTGGACCGGTCCTTTGGCATGCAAAAAATTGGGCAATGGCAGAAAAGTTTCGACCAAGGTCAGCCTGCGCGGATTGCGCAGGCTGACCTAGGTCGATATTTTTTTTGCAGATGCATTAAGCCCCCTTTTCACAGAGCATGACTTAGTTTATTTAGTAAAAAGTTAAGCGTTGCATGTATACGGTATTATTAACCATTTTCAGGAATAAGTATTGAAAAGGAACTCAAACGTGAGTTTGTTGAAGAGGGAAATATCCGCGAAGCCAATGCTGAATTCACCAAAATATTTGACTATATTTTCCAACATTTACTGGGCGCTAATGGGCGGTCAGAGCCAAGTTAGAACGTGTACAGGAGGCTAGTTTAGAGCGAATTGACAAGGAGATAAAGGAATGCATGGCGGTCAGGAAGGCAACAACGAACATGACTGACATCGACAGGTACTTATACTCTCTTCCTATAAGATTGGTTGGTTGGTTGGTTGGTTGGTTGGTTGGTTGGTTGGTTGGTGGAAGGATGGATGGGTTGGTTGGTTGGTTGGTTGGTTGGTTGGTTGGTTGGTTGGTTGGTCGGTCGGTCGGTCGGTCGGTCGGTCGATTGGTCGGTCGGTCTGTCGATTGGTCAAGCGGTCGGATCGATCGATCGATTGATAGATTGATTGGTGTTTTACGTCGCTTTCAACATTATTTGAGTCATATCACGGCAACAGCTTACATATTCATGCAATTCCTGAGTTCCACCACTACTGGGCTAGGGTTCTGAAGTGTATTGCCCAAGGACACTCCAACTAAAAGCCCATTGGATCCAGTGAGGCTTGAACCTGGCGTCTCAAGGTCAGGAGTCCTACACTTTACCACCTGCACGTAGTGCGCAGGCTGACCTGGGTCGAACCTTTTGCTATTGCTCAATTTTCTGCATGCCCAAGAACCGCTGTACCTCATGATTCATTCGGTGTTTAGACAAAGCGATGCTTTTTGCTATTGGCCATTTTTTCTTGCATGTCAAAGAACCACTGCATTCCTCTCTCACCGCTGAACATTGTTTCCACGAGGGTTATGTGGGAAAGCAGCCAGTGGCTTGGAAAGAATATTGTGCCTAGTACTGGTAAAAGAAACTCCAGGAAAGCATGGATATGTGCACTGGCCGCCGCGATATAACTGAAATAATGTTGAAAACGGCGTTAAACACCATACAATCAATCAAAGAACCACTGTACGTCATGATTCAGTCGGTATATAGACAAAATAGATCTTATAGATCGACAATTATATAATGATTCACCTGGTACACTGCATCACGATGATGCATTAAGCCTCCTTTTACCAGAGCATGGTACAGTTACATATGGTGCTACTGTCGTCTTTGTGCGTCCAAGGCATGGGAGGCTACTCTTTCATAATTATTTGGAGGATTGGTACTACTTACCTCCCTTCATTTCTGATGCGTGCAGTTCGATTCTTAACCTTTATGCTTGCTAAACGCGACTCACTGACCTTTGGCGGACGGAAGTGCAGTCTGATCTTTGATCTACACTGTCCGATGAGGAGATATTTTTTTCCAAAACATAAGTTTGAAATAGCATTTTCGGGGTTTTAACTATCGGTTTGAAAGTTTCATTTAACCTATTTAGGGTTAATGAAAGGTATTATTGTGGAATATAAATCAGGTGGCGAAGAGTGTGGGTAAAGATGCGACTGCAATAATTGGTCATTTGATCTCGGTCCACATTGTTAGTAGTATATATTATACCAGTTTGAGGAAAAAACAGTTTTATACCGTTTTATACCGTTTTATACCGTCTCATACCGTCTCATACCGTCTCATAACTAAATGTTCTCTAAAAAATCTTCGAAAAAAAAAAAAAAAAAAAAAAAAAATTTAATTTTTTAAAATTTCATCATCACGCGTCATTGCATCAGTTAATCATTGCATCAGGCTAACAAGGTGCATCAGGCTAACAAGCTGTATCAACCAACGCATCACGCAATGGCTAGCCAGTTTATGAGTTAGTGGGAAAAAATCGCTTGCCATGATTAAATAAAAATTGATTTTACTTTTAAAAGTTTCTGCAACATAGTAGGACCATGAGTTTGACAAAGATGGAAGATAAAATAAAAAGGTATCTACCTCCAATAAAATATCCAGTTTCATTTTATCCAAGAAATTTTATACCATATTCATTAACATACATAGAATGTAGTATAGATGATTTTAATTTATATTATAATTTAGAAAAAGCTATTACTTTAAAAGAAAAATATGAAAAATTAAAAAACGGAATAAACTATAATACAGAGAAAAAGATACAATATGGAAAAGAAACTTATATTAAACTTTTACAAAAATTAAAGAATCATGTTCTTTTACTTAACACAAAAGAAAAATATAGAGATACTTTAACAAAAGAAGATTTAGAGACAATTGAAAAGATAAATGAAGAAGTAGTCATCATTAATAACTTAATATCAGATTATAATGAAAAAAGAAGTGAGCTATGTAAGAAAATGCAGGAATTAACAAATTGGAGAGAATATACAATTTTTGAAAATAAAAAATACGGTCTTTTTAAAGAATGTTACAACAATCTTCATCATGAAAATGATTGCTATGGCGTATTTAAAATTATACACAAAGAAGGTTTATTTTATAAAATAATAAATTATCTAACAGGCACTAATTATAAAAACAGTGCCAAAGAATGTATAACATGTGGTAAAATTAAAAATTTATAATTTTTATTTGTTCTTAACACAAATAAAAATTTATTTTTTGTACTCCTCTATCCTATGATGGCCCCAAGCAAGTGTATGAATTCTATCAGGTAAAATAAACCTTTTATCATCATTTGCACTTAATGCTATTTTATTAATTTCTTCCGTATAAATTTGATGCTTATAACTTCTTAAATTTGTCATTGTTCTATGCTGTATATTATTTTTTTCTAAACAATTCAGATAATCCTGATGCGTTATAGTTTTCTTAATTATATTTTTCTTAACCCCCTTACATTTTCTATTTTCCACCCCATCATCCATTTTAATACTGTACATTTTTGGTTTTAATCCAATAGTTTCTTCTATTTCCCTCCCACTTGTTTCATCCTTAAACATACCAATCACCTTTTTATTTATACCAACTGGAATACCCGAAGGATGACCCTCTTTTGGGTAGTCACTTGTATCAAACTTTTCTTTAACATCATCTGAAATATCTTTATAAAAATCTTCTGTTTTAATTTCATACAATAAACTATCCGTATCAGTAAGTCCTAAAGTTGCTCTATCTCCATATTTCGCTTTAATATAGTTATAGTGAAAATCATACATCAAAGTTTTACTTAACTCAAGAATAGAAAACCCTAAATAAATAGGCTTGTTAAATGTTATTTGTGTTTTTCCCATATGAATGCTTATCAAATTTTCATTAAATATTTCTAAATGCTTAAAGTTTGGTTTGTTTACAAATTTCCTTGCTGTTTTTCTACTTCTGACAAGCTTAACATTTACCCTTTTTCTTATATTTTCCATAGTTTTGCCAAATATTGAATTATTCATTAACTTATAAAAATCCTTTTCAAAATCATTTTTTGCTTTTGTTCTTAGCTGTGTGTTTAAATCTATGTATTGTTTTAACCAATCGCTCTCCTTAAACTTAATCCCTCTATGTATCTTTTTCAATTTTAAACCAAGACTTAAACACTGTTTTAAACTTTTATAATGTATAATATATTTCTTTTTATCATGTAAATTTGGTACCAGCTTTTCAACTTTATTTACTTTTTTTCTCTCTGCAGCAAGAGGAAGCTCATTAAAATAATCATGCAGTTCTTTAGGAACATCTAAATCAACTTCTAAAAAACAGGGATGACGTTCCCAGTTGTTTAATTCCTTTTCCGTCATCCATTTAAATCCGTCAATTGGAAGCTTCTGACTCATTGCCCAACCATACAAGTTATTAGCATCTAAATATTTACAAAATACTGAAGGCATATTCGAATTGTACTTTTTACTTAAATATTTATTATTAGCTTTTATATGCCTTTTAACAATCATTGAAATTCCACCTCGGATCCCCCTTTCAATAAATTGGATTTTATTTTCATCTCTAATCAGTTTTAACTTAACACCAGTTAACTTTAATGCAGCATCCCAAGCTAAACCAGGTGCAGTAAAATACCAAGCAGGGTCTAATTTATAAACGTTAAAACAAACTTCTCTAAAACTTTCAAACACATCAGCCAAAAGAAGAACATCCGTTTTTAAATATAAATCATGATATTCACCAAGAGTTTTAATTTTAAATGTTTTCCATACCTTTTTTGCATGCTTATAATCTTCTTCTGTAATTCCTTCCCCAGCAAGTTTTGAATAAAATGCTTCTATAGGTGGTAATTGTGTTTCATTAAGTCTTTCTAATGAATCAATATATTCATATGGATAAACACCCTTTCTACGAAGAAGTTTAAACTCTTCTTCTTTTGGAAATTCACTTTTTAAGTTTTTGAATTGATAATCTTTTAAATTTTCTACTAGTTTTGCTAAACCGCTACCCATAAATTTAAAACTATCTAAAAACCTAATATCCTTATAAATATCTTTACTTTTATACTGATCTACTAAAGTCTTTTTTGTAAAGCTTATATATTTTTCTTCGTTATTTGGAATTACATTAATTTCCCCCTCACTAACACCAAGATTTTTAACAAACAAATGTGTATCATATCCAGACAAATTATGAAAGAAAACAGGGAGAAAGTTTGGTTTACGAAATTTAAGATTACATTTATTATGTGTTGCTCCTCTATATCTACCACTAAAATGACAGTGGTCTCTTACTTTTTTCCATCTATCTTCATCTTTTTTCTTTTTCTTTCCTTTTTCTTCCTCTTCTTCCACTCCATCTTCTTCATCGCTTTCCTCTTCTTCATCACTTTCTTCTTCCTCCCCAAACTTCTTATTACAAAGATAACAAACATCCGCGGTATTAAAATCTTTTGCATCCTCTGCAGTAAGTATCATATCTTTTTTTGACAATTTAAAAATCTCTTTGGTCAGACTTTCTATTTCTTCCACAAACTTTTTCTCAGCATCTAGTCCTCGATATAGTAACAATCTAGACTTAAAAACATTTTCATCAAAACTTTTTAAAAAGAAAGCATAACCTGTTGGGACATGCATATGAGTTTTTGTTGTTGTACTTTTACTTGGGTCTGGTTTTACATGTTGTATTGGTATTTGCATCGTTTCAAAATCGCCATAAACAACAAAAGGATGCCATTGTGTTTTAACCCAGTTTTTAAACATTACGGTACACTGTTTTTTTGTTGGTATTTTAATTCTTACAGCATCTTCTTCATAGCAAAACACTCTATGATCTTCTAAAACTCTTTCACTCGTAAAATGTCCTAAACAACTCCAACAAAAAGAAAGTTTATGTCCATCTTTGGATATTTTTGATGCTAATAGTGCACTTGGATTTTTTACCCAAACATAATGACTATTTTCATCTTCATCTTTTATTAACAAAAGAATCACTAAATGTTTTCTACCAAAAGTTTCTTTTCTTTGCCTTCTAAGAGGATATAACCCATCTTTTTCATCATAACCTATAACAACGATAGAAAAATCCGGATTTTGATTTTCAAATTTATTAATATCACACAATTTAACGGGGCACCCGATTCCTTTCATATTTAATTCTTTGATTTGTTCTTTTAATTTTTTATCTAGTCTTTCTAGATGTTCTTTTTTCGGATAAACCACCCTCATACAACAGTATAAAAAACAGTTATGATCTTCTTCGTTTTTAATATTAACAAGCCCATTTCTGTTATTTGCTCTTTTTAATCCTACTGGTAAAGGCATCCATGAACCTGCAAGCCCCTCCCATGATTGTATATTTTCTACAACATGTAATGTTAAGCTTATAACCCCCTCAAAAGTCCAACCAGTTCCTTGTATTAAAAAAGTTTCGAAATTATACATAACTCGTTCTACCATGTTATCATAAGCATCATTTACATCATGTTCCCTTAGTATAATTTCGTGACTTGAAGAAAGTTTAACTTCTTTATATTCTATATCACCATCATTTTTTACCCTTGAAAATAAACATACTAGTTCTAGCTTTACCTTTGTATTTCTATGGTTTCTTAAAAAATTAGTTATGCTTTCTCTACTTACTTCTAAAAAATCATTTGCTCCCCATCCCCCAACTCCATCTATAACATGCTGTGTTGCAAATTCTCTTAATGCAGACGCTTCTTGTCTTAATACGACGTTTGGCATTTCTCTTCTCGGCAAGTCTTCTTCTACATTTTCTAAAACATCGTTTATAACTTGTGGAATTTGCTCTTCTGGAACATTATCAGTCATCCAATTAGTAAAATTAGACACTCTTCTTCTAACACTCTGAGGAATTACTGCTGAGGCAGCCCTTTGAGCACCATTATATAAATTAGATGCAATTGACTGGCTAGCATCTACCAGTCTATTGATAAATCTTCGTGGAAAAGAATTCATCGCTATAATTTTTAAATAAAAAATTCTTTCCTTAAGTCAAATTTTATTATTTTTTTCATAAATAATAAAATTATTGAATATCAATTCTATATTTACCATTCCATACTCTACCATTCCAGTTTTCAATCGTTTGTGGACATTTATCTATATACTTAGAAGCCTTGTAAATTGATGGAAACTCTTTCACCTCTTCAGTTTCAACATCCTTTAAGGTAACCCTCTTTGGGTTTTTAGCAATATCCTTTAATCTTTCATAATTAGGAATTTTTTTTAAAAATTTTTTTTCTTCCTCTTCAGGATACAATCCATGCTCCTTTAACATATCAATATACTTTTTCTTGTTCCAATAGGAATACCACTTAATATTGTTATCTGTTAATATTTTCTTAAAATCAGCAACCTTTTTCATTTTATTTAAGTAAAAAATTACTTAATATACTACACTCATCTTATTCCCATCACTCTGGAAGTTAATTAGTCTATCACTAAGTAAAACAGCATATGCTTGTGTATTTAAGGGAGCAACATTAAATGTTGCTTTAACATGTATATCGGTAACAGAATACTTAAGTCTTTCACTTTGTTTTGTCATATCAAACACAAACAAAGGAAAAACACTTTTAAATTCTAATGGGGTAATATTAGGGTTTGATACCAATTCATCCATGTTAAAAAACTTTTTTCTAAACGTGGATGCCTCTCCATATATTCTACTAAAATGATTTTGTGTAAAATCTATATCATGATCATAGATAGGATATTTTTTAGAACCTAACATTACATAAATATTTTTCACATTTATGTGATTAAACACGGCCGGGTTTTGATTTTGATTATTACTTTTGTCAGTTTGAAAACCAACAATTAAGAATCGTGGTACCTCAGGAGATGATTTAGATGATAACCTCCAAGTAAAACTTGTTGCTTGTGGAACCATAATATTATCACTTTGTATCATTCTATACCCAACCGGGAATTTTTCTTTCTTCTCAATAAATTTATAAAGTTCCATCCTATTTCCATCTTCCGGTTCAACATGAGGAATAAACCAAGATACTTTAGATAATTCCACTCTACCAATATCAATACCAGCATCTCTATAAATTGCATCATTATTATTATTTCTTGTTAATGTAAGGGTTTGTTTCATACCATATAAAACTTTGTTGTAATCTTCACAAAAACCGAATATATGTTTCAATGGTATCCTAAAACTAAATGTTCCAATTGGATCGGAACTAAAAATCATAGCTTGTCTAGCTTTAAAACCTAAATTTGTGGTTGGATCGTTAGTATCATCATTATCTTTGTACCAGAGTTGATTTAGTCCCTGTGATTTAGAAAAGTCATCAGGGTATTTTAACAGTCCTAACATTGTGGTAGTTTGACCAGGATAATTAATGTTTTCTATCTCTTGGCCACTAAGTTGATATCTAATATTTTTAAATAAATACATCAACCCATTATTTATTAAGGTAATTCTATCAGCCTGTCCATAATCTCTGTTTGCGGCGCCGACAGGATCTGCATATTTTTCTAATTTTCCCATAATTTGTAAATATGACTCTGAAGGATGATAAAAAATATCTTGTGTTTCAATATCAATCCTAATATTTCCTCCAGGGTTGTTTAGATTGGTTCCTGTAATAGGTAGATATTCATAGTATTCATATTCATTAATACTATCGTCTTTAAAAATCGGTGCTTTAATATTTAAAATATCCATTTTATTATATGCAATTATAATTTTTAAGTCAAATTATAATTGTTTAAATTAATTTGCCCATAGTTGAGGGAATGACCTGTTTTCATCATTTACATACACACCCTTAAGTTTAATATTTTTAATTTTTTCTACTGAAAGGTTTTTTTTCATTTTTAGATAAATTCTATTTCCATAAAGAATGGTTACCTTAGGTATATTATTTTCTTTTAGATATTTATTTACATCTTCTTCAAATTCCTTAATAATATCAGCTTTTTCAGGCGACAATTTTAAAGCAACCTTTTTATAATCATAATTTGTATCACTGCAATCTAATACTTCACAATCTTCATCAAGTTTAAAATTTGCATAAAGGATACTAACCTTTTTTGTATCGTATTTTTCATAATGCGTTAAATTAAATTTTAGATTTGGCATTTTTTTTATTTAATGTAATAATTTACTTATCTTAACTTAAATTTATAATACTTTAACTCCACCACCCTTACTATTTAATTTCTTAACTAAATCTTGAATAGCAATTGCACTACCATCTATTAAAGCATTAATATTTTGCGCAGCAGGTTGAGTAGTTGTGGTAGGCTTTTGAGCATATTTTTCTATAATCTTTTTAGATTTTGGTGTTAAAGCCTTTTGAACTAACTTTTTACCTGCATCAATTGCTGCTGTCTTTCCAACCTCTAATGCTTTCTTTGCTCCTTCCTTAGCTACGCTCTTACCAACATCAACTGCAGAAGAAGCAATTTGTTTAGCTGCGCTGCTTGTAAAGAGTTTTGTAAGAAAATTGGTTAAAGTATCAAATATTCCTGCTCCTCCATATGCATAACTTCTTTTAAATCCTCTCTTTTGTGATGTAATCATTTTTTATATTATATACATTAATTTTTTATAAGTTTTTGTATTTAAAACATGTTGTCTTTTTAATTCATCACAAATACTTATAAGCTCATTTCTTACACCTGTATGACCGGCTTTTTTACTTGCCATTAAGAGGTCTAATCTTTCTAATAGTGCATTAGGGTCAGATGGGATAATAGTAATTCCACTTCCTGTTATATTCCAAATTTTACTAAGTATTTTTTTCCACTTTGGCATCCCTCTAGCAGATTTATGTCTAGTTTCTAATGGGTTGTTATTGTGATAAAGAGCATTGGATTGTATCATTATGTCCCTATAAAAACTTAAATCGGTGTCATCATATTTTGTTCTGTCTGGGTCTTTAGCAATAATTAATTCCCACAAACCAGATGTATCAATGTCATAATCTTGTTCACCTACTAACATAAAGGTATCACCTAAAATATTAACTTCTTTATCACCAATATATAATGATCCATCTTTTTCATAAAACCCAAACGTTGTATCAACTTTATCTTTATCATCATATCTTTTTAACTGATTTTTTGCAATTTCTCCAAGAAAATTTGGTCTCTTCATACCTTTTTCTTCACTTTCTGTTAATATTTCACCTATTTCATCAGTATCTAATTTTTCAAAATCATATGCTAATACGGAAGGAAAACCTTTTAAATTAATAATATTTTCCAATCTTCTTATTCCTTTTTTAATAGGACCTAGTTCTCCTGTAATATCAAAAGCTGTTTGTTTTTGTGCTTCAGTAACAGGTTTAAAAAACTTAGAAAGCTGTTGTTGATACCTTAATCTTCCTGTTCTTTCTGCAAGATTACTATCTCTTATTCTTTTCTTTAAATCAACAAATTCTTTTACTGTCAATTCCCTTTTTAAAGGGTCTCGTATCTTCAAAAATGACATTTTTTTTTAAAAAGTAAAATATTTTTTTAATTTGTATTGTTTATCTCACATGCACAAGAACACTTAAACTTGGGTGGTTTTATTTTTAATTTGAATGGCTTCCATTGTGCCTTTCTACAAGTCTCCTGAATTCCTCCCGTGCTTCTATTCGTCCCTTCTCGATTAAACTCTCCGATTCCTCTAGCTTGCTTTTTTTCTTTGACTTACTCCTAATTTCTTCCTTCATTTGTTTGTATTTTCCCAATTCTTCCATAATTAAAGTAAATTCTGAATGATCTATTTCGTTGTCTGTTATTGCTTTTGATATATGTGTAAGTAGTGTATTTAACTTTGAATCTGCCAACATTTTTATCTGAAGATGTTTTTCTGATTTTGTTCTGGTTCTTCTAACCACAAACTTACCCACCAATGCGGCTAACCCAACAACTAAAGCACAACCTTCAAGGACTAACGTTGCAGGTATCGCTACTACAGTTGAGAGTAAAGCAATTCCACCTGCACCGGCACCTAATGCTATAGCGGTTAGTCCAGCTTCTACATTGTCCACATTCTTACTAATCTTTAAATACTTTTTACTTAGTTGCTCTCTTTCCTTAACTTCATTTTCCAGAAAATCTTGTATCTCTGATATCTTTTTAAGTCTGAATGATTGGCCATTGTCTTCTGCTGATAGTATTGGTTGTATTGATGGCGCATTTGGTATATTTCGTGCTTCTGGTAACTCTGGATAAATCTTTTCTTTTAGTTCCATTTTATTAACAACAACATATTTTTAAATAGAATAGTAAAGACGGCACAAAAATTCGCCTTCATCAATTTTTACTAACTTTTTTGAGTTGTTTGTAATTGTGGTAACCATGTCATCCACTTCTTCTAATGTAACTTCATTTGTAATAGATATTTGATTAAGTTTTAGAGCATAAGATAGAGAGACTAAAACAAAACCTTTACTCATATTAAAACCCATACCTAAGGCTATCGTTCTTGTTTTACCTCCTTCTAATACTAATGGTTGTTGAGTAAAAATATCCCATGAAACAGAATTAACTTTTTTAGCTGGATACTTACCTTCAACAGGTTTCCAAAAAATAGTTTTTGGTTGATCTATTTTATGATAACCATTTTTATTTCCATTTCCAAATTTATGTACATTCATATTTTTTTAATTTACAATATTGCACCTAATATAGGAATATTAGCAAATGGACTATTAGGCCCTAAAAGAAGACCTTTTCCATCATAAATTTTTCCACCTTGTTTTAAATACAATCCATTACCAACGGAACTCAATCCTTTACCTTTGTATGGTTTAAGATATAAACCTTCACCATCAGTTTCAACTTGACATACACAGCCACCTTTCTTAAGATATAATCCGCTACCCATTGCTTTTTGAACACCTGAAGAAGCAAGACCAGATAGGGCACCAACTCCTATAGCAGGTAAAACGGTTCTTGCTAATGTTGGTAAAACTGATGAAGCTAAACCAGCTAACAAAGGTAAAAATCCCCCCTCTACTTTCATGTTGTGTTTAAGTTGTCTAGGAGACATTCTAAACGTTGCTCCCTTTCCACCTTTATAAGCTTTTGTAAGTTTATTTACTTGTGAATTGGTTAGTGCTATTACATCATTACCATGTATATCTTCATGCTTTAAACGAATACTTGCTGGAGCTTTGTTTCTAAAAGAATGTATAATTTTTTCCTTTTGTCCGTCTGATATATTTATTTTTGCGTTAATGTAGTTTGTCATTTTTTATATCTATCTTGCTTCTCTTATATGAAATCTAATTGTTAAATTTTCCCCTCTTAGATTTAGTAATGTTCCATCTTGATCTGTAATTGATACATTTAAATCATGTATTTCATTTAATGTTAGGGGAAGATAAACAAGGTTTACCGGGTTTTCTATTATTTTATACCCCGGTGATACATTAGGAAAAAAACTGTAAATCGTATTTCTTTGTGAACCATTAACATAACTACCTGAAATTAAATCAATATTAACTAACAAGCTATTAATACTAAGAATATTTACTACATTTTCAGATTCATGAAATCCTTGTAAATATTTTGCTTTGTTAAATCCTAATACTTTTCCAATACTTCTACCTTGGTTAAAATCTACCTGATATCCATTTTCAACATAAAGAATAGATTTTAAAGTATTAGTATTTGCAGAGATATTAATATAATATTCTTCATTAACTAAATCATAATGTCCCCTTTTCCTCATTTCTTGTTGTATTGTATCATTAATATCAGCTAAATCATAAGATCCCTCTGGTAATTTTAGTTTTACCCATGTTGCACCATTGTCTGGTGAATAAACAAAAGTTCCATTGTGTTTATCAATATTAGGAAATGAATAGTAAGTTTCAAGGTTAACCAACGCTATTTCATATTCTTTATCTTGGTCTAATTTAAGTGGAGGAGTAAATCTTTTTTTAAACTCTGTTTTGTTGTCGCTTACTATCAACTGAAATGACGTTTTATGGTTAGTGTTTTTTACTATCTTTTCAAGTAATTCTACTTCCATTTTATAATTTGTAAAATATATTTTTAAAATGAAAATATATTTTTAATGGTAATCCTTGTAATCTCGTGGTATGTAAAAGTTATCAAAACCACATCTATATTTTCCATCGTTACGGTTCTTAGTTAAATCAATCACAACAAAACCATGTGGTTTTTCCCAACAGTTTTTACAAAAATTGATAAACTCTGTTTTAGTCATATCATCCCCAACATGATCGCTATAAATATGATTAAGATTTTTTAAGTCTTGTCTAAACAGGCATATTAAGTTAGCATTTTCTCTAATAGTTTGACGAGGTAATCTAAAATAATTTTGTGCTAGATAAAAACAATCAGCGTTACTATGTCTGCCCCTTACATAATAGTTTTCACACTTGTTTTGCCTTTCTAAAAGTAAGTCATCAAATATCATTAAGTTTTTATTTGATGCATTTAAATCTCTTGGGTCAGGAACATCACTAGCATATTCAAAAAATTCACAATTGATATCAGATTTTTCCTTAATTGTTTTTGCCCATTCTTCAACTAATGCTGTAGGTGAAATATTACGGTTTTGTACTTCATCTTTAAGTGAAAACAACCTTAGTATGTATTCTTTTGGTATTTTTTCTTCAAAGGCTTTTTTAAGTATGCGATATTCTGGTTGAAACAAACTTTTTCCAAAAACGCATAAGTTGTTATAATCTAACCAATCAGGTCTTAACAAAAGGTTAAGTAAAAGTGTAGTTTTACCACATCCTGATTTACCTACTATTAAACCTCTGATACTCCTAGGTAAAAGGGAATGGTTAAATCTTTTTGCTAACGCTTCATTCCATGATAAATTAACAATATCCATATTTTATTTAAAAAAATTTATTTAAATATATAAAAAATGTATTGCGTTAAATGTAAAAAGAAAACTGATACTACAGATATAGAATATGTGGTAAGTAAAAATAGTAAAAATATGGCACGAGGAAAATGTGTTAATTGTGGTACCGTGAAAACACAATTTATTAAACAACAAGAAGGTGGTTCGTTGTTAAACAAAGCAATCAATAACTTACCTGTTGAAATGCATTTACCTGGGCATAACTTTACTGGTCCTGGTACTAAGTTAAAGAGAAGATTAAATCCTGACTTAACACCTAAAGATTGGTCAAAGCCTGTAAATCGTGTTGACAAAGCAGCATATCATCATGATATCTGTTATCTTAAGCATAATGATACTAAAACACGGAATGATGTGTGTGATGCTAATATGCTTAAAGAGTTAAAGGGTATCTATAATCCTACTATTAAGGAAAGAATGGAAAGAGGATTGGTTTCTTCATTGATAGGAACCAAGAAAAGATTTGGTATGGGTGTCGGTAAAAAAAAAATTTAGAAAATATAGTGCTAGCAGAAGAATTACATAAACCTGTAAAAAGAAAATTTAAGAAAAGGAGAGTTAGAGTAAATGGTATCGATAGAATATGGGCAGCAGATTTAGTAGATATGCAAGCATTTTCTAAACTTAATCGTGGAGTTAAATTTTTTCTTGCTGTTATTGATATCTTTTCAAAATATGGATGGCTAATACCATTAAAGGATAAAACAGGAAAATCTGTTTCTGCTGCACTGAAGAGTATTTTTAAGGAAAGAAAGCCTGAGAAAATGTGGGTAGATAAAGGTAAAGAGTTTTATAACAAAGATGTTAAAGATTTAGTTGAATTGTATTCTACTGAAAATGAGGAAAAATCAAGCGTTGTTGAGAGATGGATTAGAACAATGAAAGAAAAAATGTGGAAGTATTTCTCTGCTCACTCAACAAATGTATATATTGATGTATTACCAAATCTTGTTAAGGAATACAACAACACGAGGCATTCTTCTATTAAGATGACGCCAATTGAAGCAAGTAAGAAGAAGAATGAAAATAAAGTTTGGACAACATTGTATCCTGATTATGATCAAGTAAGGGAGGATATCAAACCAAAGTTTTCTGTTGGAGACAAAGTAAGGATAAGTAAAAAGAAAAAGACTTTTGAAAAAGGTTATACTACGAGATGGACTGAAGAGGTTTTTACAGTTTCAGAAGTAAAACATACATCACCTGTAACATATAAGATTGAAGATTTAAATGGTGAAGAAATAAAAGGTTCATTTTATGAACCTGAACTACAAAAAACAAGTCAAGAGGTGTATAGGATAGAAAAGGTTATTAAAAAGGGAAAAAAGAAATCTTTTGTAAAGTGGAAAGGTTATTCTGATGAGTTTAATTCATGGGTTGACAACGATGCTATTATAAATATTTAAATGTATAAAAAATGAAAGATATTACAATTGATAATGTAACTTTAAAAAATAAACCTTTAAGTAATTTTGAACTAAATGATGCTGCAAAAAAATTAAAATTAAAAAATTTTAGAGGAACATTTTTAAGAGATGCCCTACCAAAAAAGAATTAAAAAAATGAATGTGGTATATTAAACCTTGATGACTCTGGTGGTCCCGGTACTCATTGGGTTGCATGGTTTAAAGATGGCAAAAGAAAAATTTATTTTGATAGTTATGGTATTCAACCACCTAATGAAATTATAGATTATTTAAAACAACCTATATACTACAATACTGATCAATTACAACAAGCGGGTGAAGTATTTTGCGGTCATTTATGTTTGTTTATTCTTAAAGAGTTGTGTGATGATAATGAATTTCAAAATGTTTTAAATAAACTTTTTTAGTAATATTAAAAAACGATGCCTGTTGATAAATTTGGAAGAATGGAAGATGTTAAAACAAGTGGCAATGGTGGTGTGTCACTTGCTTACATTACTAACAACTTTTTACGTAAAGATGGAACAACCACTGTTACCGGTTCTATAAATATGAATGGCAACACATTTACGAGGGTAAGTAATCCAGTAAATCCACAAGACGTTGCGACAAAGGATTATGTTGATAATACAGCAGGGGGTAACGCAGAATCACCACTATTAAAAGAAAATGGAAATTTTATTGCTACTGCTCCATTCAATATGGGTTTTAAAAAAATACATAATCTACATGACCCTGAAGAACCGCATGATGCTACTACCAGAAGTTACGTAGATAAGGTTAGTAGAGAAAGTGTCATTGTTAAACGTAATGATGGAAGATTTGTTGCTACAGGAAATATAGATATGAGGAATTATGGATTAATTAATGTCCTGTCTCCGGCTGAACCTGATGATGTAGCAACAAAGGGGTATGTTGATAGTCAATCCTCACCATTTTTGTTTAACCCTATTGATAACTTTTATACTGCAATAGGAGAAATATCTATGGGTAACCGGCGAATTCATTTTGTTGCTCCTCCAATTGAAAATAGTCATGCAGCAAATAAGCTTTACGTAGATAGTGTTATTGAGATGGCTACCGCAGGTGAAAAGGCTTTAACAAAAAACCAAGATGGGTCTTTTTCAGTGGCTGGTAAAATAGATATGGGTGGTAACTCAATTACTGGTTTACCAAATCCAATAAATCTTAACGCTGCTGCTAATAAAAATTATGTTGATAATGGTGGCGCCATTGTAAAAAATCCAAATGGAAGCTTTACAGCAATATCTGATGTAGATCTTCAAGGTTTTTCTATAAAAAACGCTGCGATACCTGTAGATGAGGGAGATTTAGTAACAAAATCCTATGTGGATGAAAGGGTAACGCTTCATAAAACAATTATAAGCGTTTGTGCTGAGGAGCAGGGTTCTTTATCAAACGGTAGTTATGAGTTTTCTTTTGGTAATGGAAGTGCCGGAGAAAGTCATGGGATGGGAGGTTATTGTATGACTGCTTCTGGTAGAATTATAAGAGGGACTTTAATGATTGTTAAGGGAACCGGTATTCTAAAAGAAGAGGCAAAAGTTAATATAGTCGTAAATGGAGTTGAACAGATTGACTACTCTATAATAAAAAAGAAAGGAGAAGGTTGTAGTTGTGTAGTTTTTCCACAGCCTTTAGAATTAGACCAATGTGATGTTATAAACTTTATAACAAGAACAACTAATCCTAATGCTAAAAATGCATATTTAACAATACTGATAGAGTTAGACTTGTAAATTTTTTAACCCAGTAAAGGGTTAAGAAATAAAAATATTTTCTTCGGTTAATATGTTTTTAACCACAAACAGTTTATCAAATTTATTTAGTATCTCTCTTCTAAACAAAATCTTTCTTTTTATATTTGGATATTTTTTAACCATGTTTTCGACTTCATCTAAAATATTATTAATATAAGAAATCACTATCATCCTCATTTCTTGATTTTTATTCTCTCCTTTTGATTTAGGAATATGAAAAAATTTAAATACATTATAAAGAGATGCATTAGAAACTTCAGCGGTTGCTAAAATTTGTTCAATATTATCTACAATAGATTTAGCAGTCTTATTAAGGTCTTCTGTTTTGACTTCTCTTAATACTGTATCGTTTCTCTTGTAAGAGATATGTCCTTTTTTATTAACTCCTAGGACTTTTCCTTTGTACATCTTTGTAAACAGTAGGAATCTATAAATTTCAATTCAAAATTTATAGATTATATAAACTTAAAGTTTATGCTATATTCTTCAATATCGTTAATACAACTTTCAAGGAAACTGTGTTCATTTGGGCAATCTATAAATCTTTGTTTAAAGAGAGATAGCAAATTGGTTAAATCTTTACTGTAAAAACAATGTTTAACGCGTATGTTGTTACCACCAGCATAAAATGTTATGTTTAAAGTATCTTCTTTAGGTTGTTCATAAAGCATTTTACTGCAGTAATAGTAGATATCACTAAACCATCTAGGATTTTTATAGGGCATTAACCCGGTTCCATTTGTGTAAATGATTTTGTTTGTGTTTATAGGATAAATATTTGATTTATCCCTAAGTAGGTCACTTAACTTATGTTTAAAATCTGGCTCTAGTTCTAGCATTTTTAAATAAAATATTTTTTTTAATATGAGTTATGTATCATTTTAAGATAATCGGATAACCATGGATTATCATTTAACTCCTATTTTAAATATATTTTATAATTTTCATCTCGATTTTCTAACCAGACAGTAAAACCTGCTTTTATATCTTCAATAAAAGATACTATAGCAAAATCTTGATTAAAATTTTCTTTTTCACTCTCTTTAACATGATCTAAAAAATCTTTTGCGCAACCTTTGGTATACTCATCAAAGTAATACATTATGTCTTCTTTAACATTTTCCATGTTGTATAGGAGTTTAGACTCTAATTCTCCATAATATTCTACTTCTAGATCATCTAAATTAAGATACTCAACATTATCAAAATTTGTTTTAGGACAAAACAATCGAATATAGACACACTCATACTCATAGTCTATCCATAACTCTGCCCTGTCAAAATCATATTCTTCATATTTAGATTTGTTTACTTCTCCCCAGTTTTTAGTATGTTCGGGGTATCCTTTGAATTTTTTTGCTGTTTTTAATGCTTCTTCTAGTATCCATTTTTCTTTCTCTGTGTGATCTCTTTCATATCTTTCTTTATTGTTGAAATTTTCCCATTCTCCATAATAATGAATATCTACTTTACCATTCCTGCCGTCGTCAATTGTAAACGTGTCAGTGTCTGGGTTATAGTTTTTATAACGGAAAGCCATCTCTCTTCTATGTCCAAAATCATCATCTGCTTCTGGGTTATAGTTTTTATAACGGAGAGCTAAATGTGCTTTAAATGCTGCATCATCATCATATTGTGTTTGTTTACTATTTGTGTTATTCATCTTGTAAGTCTTATTATCTTACCTACTGTCTCTGCGCGATTTTTAAAAGTAAAATCATTTTTTATTTAATCATGGCAAGCGATTTTTTCCCACTAACTCATAAACTGGCTAGCCATTGCGTGATGCGTTGGTTGATACAGCTTGTTAGCCTGATGCACCTTGTTAGCCTGATGCAATGATTAACTGATGCAATGACGCGTGATGATGAAATTTTAAAAAATTAAATTTTTTTTTTTTTTTTCGAAGATTTTTTAGAGAACATTTAGTTATGAGACGGTATGAGACGGTATGAGACGGTATAAAACGGTATAAAACGGTATAAAACTGTTTTTTCCTCAAATTGGTATAATATATACTACTATTGTTTCAAGAGTACTCCAGATATCAAATCGCTAGATAAAGGTTTATTTGTGGTTTGAGCCTCTCTATCTGGCAACAAACGTGACGGCTGAGTGGTCCAAATGGTAGGACATCTATGTGGAAGGGTATTGAGCCTCTCTACCTGGCAACAAACGTGACGGCTGAGTGGTCCAAATGGTAGGACATCTATGTGGAAGGGTATTGAGCCTCTCTACCTGGCAACAAACGTGACGACATAGTGGTCCAAATGGTAGGACATATATGTGGAAGGATATTGAACCTCTCTACCTGGCAACAAACGTGACGACATAGTGGTCCAAATGGTTGGACATGTATGTGAAAGGGTATTGAGCCTCTCTACCTGGCAACAAACGTGACGACATAGTGGTCCAAATGGTAGGACATGTATGTGGAAGGGTATTGAACCTCTCTACCTGGCAACAAACGTGACGACATAGTGATCCAAATGGTAGGACATGTATGTGGGAGGGTATTGAGCCTCTCTACCTGGCAACAAACGTGACGACTTAGTGGTCCAAATGGTAGGACATGTATGTGGAAGGGTATTGAGCCTCTCTACCTGGCAACAAACGTGACAGCTTAGTGGTCCAGATGGTAGGACATGTATGTGGAAGGGTATTGAACCTCTCTACCTGGCAACAAACGTGACAACATAGTGGTCCAACTGGTAGGACATGTATATGGAAGGGTATTGAACCTCTCTACCTGGCAACAAACGTGACAGCTTAGTGGTCCAAATGGTAGGACATGTATGTGGAAGGGTATTGAGCCTCTCTACCTGGCAACAAACGTGACAGCTTAGTGGTCCAGATGGTAGGACATGTATATGGAAGGGTATTGAGCCTCTCTACCTGGCAACAAACGTGACGGCTTAGTGGTCCAAATGGAAGGACATGTACGTGGAAGGGTAAAGAACATTGTGGAAAAGGGAGAGAGTACTTTTTTTTTTTTTTACCGCGAAAAACCTTTTTCTATGGGTCATAGAACAAAGGATTATTTGGTAAGACCTAAGCTCTTAAAACGGCGTTAAACTCCAATACAAACAAACAAACAAACAAACAAATGAACCATGCTCTTTGAAAAGGGGGCTTAACTCTTTACCAAATGACATGATTTCAGACTGGTCCAAATTGAAAGTATTTGCAGACGGTAAAATAACTGTAAACGTAAAATTGAAGTTTGTTTTTGGAAGGGCAGAAAACATTGTGGGAAAAGGAGAAAATGCTGGTTACCAGCATTTTCTCCTTTTCCCACAATGTTTTCAAAAGGCTGCTTTCTCAGTGTCGCTAAAAGTCGGGATCGTGTGGTAAAGAGTTAATTCATCTGCGAAAAGTATCGACCCAGGTCCGCAGAGGCTGACCCTGAGCCGAAACTTTTCCCTTCTGCTCAATTTTCTGCATGTCAAAGAAGCTTTCTACCTCATGATTAAGTCGGTTGATAACAAAAAAAAAGTGTCTTTTATGATAGATAGATATTTTTATTTCACTTGTACATGATAGAGTACATCATGTTACAGCATCCTATGTTTTTCAGATTAACAATAGTCAACAGTGACATACATATGGAGAGAGAGAGAGAGAGAGAGAGAGGGGGGGAAATTTTTACTAGATTCATATATCATAAGTCATAAGGTACTTATAGGAAGATGTTAAAATAAAGTAACATTGAAACCACAGGAGTGTCTTTCAGAACTTTACTTACTTGTGGGGTCAGTGCAGAGTCAGATCAGACCGCATAACAGGTGCAGTCCGATCTTGGAACTGTACTTTCCACTATTAATTTTGGTTAGCATTCCTTTTATAGAATGCAAACTTAACCCTTATCCTGCTGAACAAAAGAATTCAAACTTTCAAGCCGGTAGTATAAGCCCTAAACTTTTTTGCTTAAAAGGTATTTTTGGAGGAAAGATATCTCCTGCCCGGACAGTGTAGATCAAAGATCAGACTGCACGTTCTGTGCAGTCTGATCTTGATCTACACTGTCCGCAAAAGGTCAGTGAGTCGCGATAAGCAGCCTAAGAGTTAATAAACTTACATGTTTTCAAAATGGTATTGTACTCCTCAGATTTCATCAGACTTACAAATTTAAACATACTTGGTTTGACGTAGTACTTTTTATCTATATATTTCTTACGAAGACTTTGATTAAAAAAAAAAAAGTGCCTTTTATGGATCCATAATTATGTTATGACTTGATAAGTGTAATGCATAATAGAGATGAAGTAAGCCCCCGTTTGCCCCTTTTTGCCCACTTTTGCCAGAGCGTTGCTCAAATCTAGTTTTTCTTCTCTTTTTGGCAGCGGGTGAAACCCGCTGTCATAGTCCCCAGGTATGAGTTACTGATTTTCAACGCTTACGATATTTATCTAGGTCGAGAATTCTTGCATCCGGCAGCTTTTTCCTGGATACGCGAGGTAAACAAAACTTGATTCCTACACTTGACTAAATAGTTCCTCCATGAATACACAAACGATCATGTATAAATACGCTCTACTCGCGCAGACGACACCCTTTCAAAACTGCCTTACACCTTACGAATTCATCCATAATGTTACTGTAGAATAGAAACGGAAAGAGGGCGTCGGTATCTACATAGACCGAAAAAGTGCAAAAGAAAATATTTTCAGAGCAAAAGTTTTTATTAGTCGCCGCGCAGAAGCGCGCGACTATATTTTTAATAGTTTTTCGAGTTAGGAAATAAACAATGGGAATTTCTTTTTTATAGGGGTGTTAAGGTTAACAAGGAATCTTTCTACTTCGCCTTAAACTGACTTTTTAATTCATTCTTAAACTACGAAGTATATACGAAGTATATACAATACGATACTATTTTTGCTCTGTTAATACTTACAACATCAAAAAATCCGCCCAAGTATTACTTTTATTTTCGCTATTCGTGAGAAATGGACTCATCCAAAATAAATGCCTTGTTTCCATTGGTCAAGGCTGTACAGGTTTCTAGTCATTTCGTACCTAGTTAATTTCGTACCTAGGTCATTTCGTAGATACGATTTTGGTCATTTCGTACCTACCTATACTTTCTATTTTGGTCATTTCGTATCCAGTTGGTCATTTCGTATCCACTTTCGTCATTTCGTACACAGGTTTAATTATCATTTTGATTATTTAGTACCTAGTTTTTCCTACTATTTGTGTTTTTTGTTGAATGACCACCGCTAAAATTGTACATTGCTGAAATTGTGTTAAATTCCGCCGAAGAACGAGTATGATGGTTATGATTGTATCTAACCATTATTGGTTACTTCTTTCTAAGTTTAATTTTTAAAACAAAGATTGTTTAGAACCCTTTTGTTTATTTCTCACCAAGTTCTAGATAAATTTACAATGTACTTTGTTGGAAAAAGTCTGGAGAGAGACCAGTTTTTCGCTGTGTTGTTCATAAATCGCAATGCAAAACCAATATTCTTTATTAACAGCGTTCACCAAACAATATAGTTTTAGACTTGCTTAAATTGAAAGCATGCCTTGCAAACTTACGTTCTCTTGAATCATACTATCCTAGGACAGCAACATTTTAGTAACTTGGCCCTGTTTTCAACACTTTCCCAAACAAACGCGGGTTATCACGTGCGCTGTCAAATTCTTTTGGAAAAACATGTTGGATAAGGAGAAATTACTCGTTATAAGCAATTTCTCCTTTAACAAATACTTTTCCCCCCACTACTAGCGAATTTTCTACCATTTTTGCAGCTTTTTAAATTGTCGTCTGTCAACTCTTTGAATTTGGAAGAGTCTGATATTTTTCGTTTGGAAAAGAGTTCAGAGAGCGCTATGCGAGGGTATTAGATACTGTAACAGAAGACAACTTTTGATATAGATTCACAGTCACATCAATTTCATAATGTGTTAAAAAATCTGCTGATGAAAACTGACATTTACTTATTTGCCCTGGCTTTCTTGAAGCATTAAATAAAAAAATTTGCGGCGACTTTGATTCTTTGCATCGACTTTTTCTTGTCGGTGTTTGTTTGCATGATGAATTTTGAGCATAGGGCATCGTAATGGGATTCATGTAACATCGCCTTTTATCGCCAAAGTCGTACGGATTCGGCTATGACAGGCGATGTTACACGAAAAGTCACCCATTAAGCCTTTGGCAGACGGCAAAATTTCAGCTGTGTTCAAACTGAAAGCATTTGCAGACGACAATTTCATTGTGGCTCAAATGGTACAAGTTTCATTTTATAGGATAGAAAACATTGTGGATAATAGAGAAAATGCTGGTTCCCAGCATTTTCTCTTTTCCCAGACTGTTTTCACAAGGCTTTTTTCTCAAGGTTGTTAGAAGTCGGCATTGAGTGGTAAAGAGTTAAAAGTAGTTATAACTGCAAATTATATTATGCATTTACTTGTACAACACAATCTCAAGTTTTAACGACCCTTAGAACATAACTTTTTACAAACATTGTAGGAATGGGAGAAAATACTGGTAAGCAGCATTTTCTCCTTTTCCAACAATGTTTTCTACCCTATCAAAGATGTACACTGTTTTTGAGCCATGTTTCAATTTTTGTCTGCAAATGGCTTCTTTCAGTATAATTTATTAGCAGTTAATGAAATTTAAACAGCTTGGGTCATAACAGCTGCCAGTGTACCTATGCATGCGTTTCTTGGCTATTTCCTTAAGGTCATGCACTGAATAACAACATGGCATAAATGATAAGTGGATCAGAAAGAAGACCATGCTGGAAATTTAAACCAGCGGTACCAACTTCAAGTCTTTGAGCTACAAACTCCTTAAAAGGGATCGGCAAAACTTTTATAAAGCACATTATTTGGCCTACAAGGATTTTGAGGTGTAAAACCTCAAAATTATACTAAGACTGGTTTTCAGTACTTTAAGATACCTTTCAAGAATTTCATAAATGTTACGGATTGATATAATAGAAAACATTGGTTAGAAGCACTTTCTCCATTTCCACAAATATCTTTAAAGGCCTCTTCCACAGGGTCATAAAAACTTGGGATTGTTTTGGAAAGGATTAATATCATTTATTCAAGTCTTGTTTTCTGCCTGTGCTCATGTACTAGATTTTATCTTTATTTTAGCCACAAACAAATGAGCTGTGCTTTGGCAAAAGGGGGCTTCTTGCATCCTCGTGATGGATTACACCAAGCAAGACATAAATAATTATTGATCCATAGACCAACCCTTCGATGTACAGAAAATGGACCAATGGCGAAAAGTTTCAGCCCAGGTCAGCCTGTGAAGACTGCACAGACTGACTGCCTGCACAGGCTGACCTAAGTCTATACTGTTTGCAGATCGATTAAGGCACCTTTTTACTTCAAGTCAAGTATAAAGGAAACCTGTGCAAAGAAAGTAATAAGATCTGTAGCTGGCACAAACCCGCTGCCTTCAGTGCGTCAGCGCTTTGAGTTAAGTCGATATAACTCAACTTACTTTATTTCCCTCTTTTTATAGAAACAGTCGCTTTTCAAACACTATTTTGTCTTACAGTTCATTTGAAGTTTTGAAGTCAAAGATGAAAAAAAAATACAAAAGATCGCGATTTCTGGCTCTATGTTTTTCGAACTCTCTCTGTCAATCTCTCTGACTCTCTGTCTGTCTCTGTCTCTGTCTCTGTGTGTCTCTGTGTCTCTGTGTCTCTCTCTCTCTCTCTGTCTCTCTCTCTCTCTCTCTCTCTCTGCCTCCCTCCCCCTACCCATCTCTCTCTCCCTCTCACTCACTCACTCTCTCTCTCTCTCTCTCTCTCTCTCTCTCTCTCTCTCTCTCTCTCTCTCCTGCTCTGTAACAACTCATGACATATTTTATCGAACCGTTATTGAATTTTGCTAACAGTTTATCCCCGTGACCTTCCTTATTTTACATCACTCACAACGAGCCCGCTCCTCTGACGGAAAATAAGGTGCGTCGACGTAAAGCAACTCAGTAATTCCTCGATTGGTAATTAATTTATCGTCCGACTCAAATATCTGGGAAAAAAAGGAAAATTGTGATTTCATTTTAACCTTTACAACACAATCCTTAGATGTAACAACTCTGAGAAAAAAAGTGTATTCAAAACATTGTAGGAAAAGGAGAAAATGCTGGTAACCAGCATTTTCTCCTTTTCCTACAGTGTTTTCAATCCTATCAAAGACAAGTTCCATAATATGCACCATATTTAAATTATCGTCTGCAAATGCTTTAAATTTTGACAAATCTAAAATTGTATCGTCTGATAAAGAATTAACAATTTCCTCCCTAAATAAACATAAAAATTCGTCAGCTTTCGAAGGTAGTATCTATTATTAAAAATCTGTAAATACCTTTTGTGATTGGCGTAGGTGAAGATCAGACAGCACCGAACATGCAATATGATCTTTGATCTGCACCGTCCGCCACCTTTTACCACACTGTGATCGAAATCAGCCCCTTATTAAGTAGAAAGTCATTTTACACACATCCCGACTTTCAACAAGCCTGAGAATAAAAAGGCCATTTGAAAACATTGTAGAAAAAGAATGTAACTACTGTAAATACTGGTAACTAGCATTTTCTCCCTTTTCCAAATTATTTTCTACCCTTTCAAAGAAAGGTTTTATAATCTTGGCTACATTTAGTGTGTTGTCTACAAATGCGTTTTATTTGGACCAGTCTAAAATTTTGTCGTTTGAGAAAGAATTGTGAAAATCCCGGGATTGATTCTCGTTTGAGACACGTGTCACGCGGGAGTGCCCTTAAGCAAGGCAATGTAGAGCCCCACCCTTGTGCTGGTGAATCCCAGAGGCATATACATGTAAGTAGTGGTCGTGATTTTGAAATATTGTTAACCCTTTACCACACAATACCGTCTTCTAACGACCCTGAGGAAGAATCCTTTTGAAAACATTGTGGGAAAAGGAGAAAATGCTGGTAACCAGCATTTTCTCCTTTTCCCACAATGTTTTCTACCCTATCAAAGAAAAATTGCTTAATTTGAGCTACACTGAAATTGTCGTCTGCAAATGCCTTCAATCTGGACAGGTCTAAGATTTTGTCGTGTGGTAAAAGGTTAAACGAGATGATAAAACACCATTCAAACATTTACTTATTCCGAATTATATATAATTCTAGATAAACATCATTTCAAAATGCTATATTATCAGCGATACGGACAAAGTCAAGGAAACATTCAGACAAATGGAGAAAAATTGCCGTTATGTTTTACAAGTAATCTATTGTAGATATAGAAGCCCTGCACTCTGGAAGAAGGGGGGTTTAATGCATCTCCGTGAAACATGACACAAAACAAGTCATCGTATGACTATGGATCGATAAAATACATTTTGTTTGAATCATGGGAAGGACTGGTCCTTTGATATACAAAAAATCGATCAATAACAAAAAGTATCGACCCGGTCAGCCTGCGCGGACTGCGCAGGCTGACCGGGGTCGATAGTTTTTGCAGGTTCATTAAATCCCTTTTCTCCCTTTTCTCAGAGCATAACTCAAATGTTTGTTCCAAATTCGGACCTAAGGATGGCACTTCCGGCCATCGATTTGTTATAAATAAGGTCCAATCCTGTGGATCAAAGAGAAAGAGTATCTTTTCACCCTTCTAAAAATACTTATCAGACATGCAGACGAAGCCAGGAAAAACGTTTAGACAAATGGAAGAAAACAGTAATAATGGTTTTACCCTTTACCATACAAACCCAGATTTTACGACCCTGAAGAAGAAGGCTTTTGAAACATTATCGGAAAAGGAGAAGATGCTGGAAACAAGCACTTTCTCCTTTTTCAACAATGCTTTCTACCCTATGAAAGACAGAAGTAATATTTATAGCTACAGTCAATTTGTCGTCTGCAAATGCTTTCAAGTTTGTCGAGTCCAAAATTTTATTGTTTATCAAAGAGCTTACACTTTACCAAACGACAAATTTTAGACTTGCCCAAATTGAATGCGTTTGCAGACGACAAATTAAATATGGCATAAATGATACAATATGTCCGTGATAGGGTAGAAAACATTGTGGGATAAGGAGAAAATGCTGGTTACCAGCATTTTCTCCTTTTCCTACAATGTTTTCAAAAGCCGTTTTTCTTTGTGTTGTTAAACTCGGGATTCTGTAGAAAAAAATTAAAGCAACCTATCGTAAATATGGCTGCAACCGATTTTACGGCTAAGGATGGTGCTTCCGGCCATCGATTTGTCTGTCATAAATAAGGTCCAATCCTGCGGATCAAAGTGAAAGAGTATCGCATTGGGGCCATTACCTAACAAATCCGCACCTAACTATCACTGTGGAAGGAAGGTTTAAAAATGATTGTGGGAAACGCAGAAAATGCGGCCTACCAAAGTTTGTCTCCTTTTCCCTCAATGTTTTCCACCCTTTCAAAAAGCAAATCCTATTGACCAATTTGATTCAAATCTACCCCTTTACCACGCAATCCCGAGTTTTAACGATCTTGAGGAAGAAAGCTTTGAAAACGTTTTGGGAAAAGGAGAGAATGCTAGTAACCAGCATTTTATCCTTTCCCCGAAATGTTTTCTACTCTTTCAAAGCCATTTTTAACCGTTTTAGCCATATTTAGTTTGTCGTCTGCAAATGTTTTGGATTTGAACAAGTCTAAAAGTTTGTATTTAGGTAAATAGTTAACTTGTCGTCTGCAGAATAAGTTCAATGTAGGCGAGTCCGGAAACGTTTGTCATCTAGTAAAAAGTATCTCTTTACCAAACGATATAATTTTAATTTTACTGGTACAAATTCAAAGCAATTGCAGATGACAAACAAAAGGTGCTTTAAACGATGGAATTATTTGTAAAAAGGTTTGAAAACGTCGTGGGAAAAGAAGAAAATGCTGGTTAACAGCATTTTCTCCTTTTCTCCTTTTCCCACAATGTTTCCAAATCCTTTTTCCCAGATATTGTTTTGTAAAGGGATAGCTCTTTTAACAGAAAAGAAAACTCTGGTGGACTTTTCCAAACTGAAAGCATTTGCAGACGACAAAATTAAATATGAATTAAATGATTGGATTTTTTTTATTTGAAATGTAAAAAAAAAACATTCTGATAATTCTGAGTACAGGGAAAAAATGCCGGTTATCAAATGTTTCCATCATTCTTTTTTTAAGCACTGAGGGTTTTTAGTAAGAGTTTCCTTGGGCAAGACACTTCCGAGCCCTAGCCTAGTACTGGCAAAATCCAGGAAAATACATGATAATATGAACTATCGCCGTGACATGACTGAAATAATGTTGAAAGCGGCGTAAAGCACCACTCAATCAATCAATCAACAGTCTTCTTTCTCAGGATTGTAAAAAATGGGATTGTTTGGTAATGAGTGAAACAGATGTGAACAGTGAATAAACGGTGTGGAGTGACCGCATCAAAAGGGTGCAGCTTCCCTCTAAACAATCGAGCCATGCTCCGTGAAAAGGGGGTTTAATGCATCTGCCAAAAAGTATAGACTCAGGTCAGCCTGCGCGGACTGCGGAGGCTGACCTGGGTCGAAACTTTTTGCTAATATTGATCAATTTTTTGCGCGTCACATTACCAGTTTACCTCATGATCTAGTCTGTTGTTAGACAACGTGAGTTTTATGGACCCATTAACCATGACTTGCTTGGTGCGATGCAAACACGGAGATGCATTAAACCCCCTTTGCGAGAGCATGGCGCAATTATTGGGGAATATTATCAAACTATTGTACAAAGTTCAAATGAAGGACGAGTATTGATACAGTCATTATACAGCTGTTGAAGTCAACCCTTACCGCCAGCGCGATTCTGTCTGCTTTTGCATACAGGGAAAATCAAGATCAGAGTGCACATGACGTGCAACCTGATCATTTATCTACACTGTCTGAGACGTTAGGATTTTTTTCCCAGTAAAATAGATTTTTAAGAGGCACAATTTCAGTGAAGGTTAGAAGTAGTAGTAGTAGTAGTAGTAGTAGTAGTAAGAAGAAGAAGAATTAGAGAGAGACAGAGAGTACTATGAACTAAGTTATGTTTCGATAAACAGTAATGTTCAATTAATCTCCCCAGGAGGCCATAAAGAGAATGTAGTAGTAGTAGTAGTAGTAGTAGTAAGCAGGAATAGAGAGAGACAGAGACAGAGAAAACAATGAACTAAGTTATGTTTCGATAAACAGTAATGTTCAATTAATCTCCCCAGGAGGCCATAAAGAGAATGAAGTAGTAGTAGTAGTAGTAGTAAGCGGGAGTAGACAGAGACAGAGACAGAGAAAACAATGAACTAAGTTATGTTTCGATAAACAGTAATGTTCAATTATTCTCCCCAGGAGGCCATAAAGAGAATGAAGTAGTAGTAGTAGTAGCAGTAGTAGTAGTAGTAGTAGTAGTAAGCGGGAATAGAGAGAGACAGAGACAGAGAACACAATGTACAAAGTTATGTTTCGATAAACAGTAATGTTCAATTAATCTCCCCAGGAGGCCATAAAGAGAATGAAGTAGTAGTAGTAGTAGTAGTAAGCGGGAATAGAGAGAGACAGAGACAGAGAACACAATGTACAAAGTTATGTTTCGATAAACAGTAATGTTCAATTAATCTCCCCAGGAGGCCATAAAGAGAATGAAGTAGTAGTAGTAGTAGTAGTAAGCGGGAATAGAGAGAGACAGAGACAGAGAAAACAATGAACTAAGTTATGTTTCGATAAACAGTAATGTTCAATTAATCTCCCCAGGAGGCCATAAAGAGAATGAAGTGGTAGTAGTAGTAGTAGTAAGCAGGAATAGAGAGAGACAGAGACAGAGAGTACAATGTACTAAGTTATGTTTCGATAAACAGTAATGTTCAGTTAATCTCCCCAGAAGGCCATAAAGAGAATGTAGTAGTAGTAGTAGTAGTAGTAGCAGTAGTAGTTGTAGTAGTAGTAGTAGTAGTAAGCGGGAATAGAGAGAGACAGAGACAGAGAGTACAATGTACTAAGTTATGTTTCGATAAACAGTAATGTTCAGTTAATCTCCCCAGGAGGCCATAAAGAGAATGTAGTAGTAGTAGTAGTAGTAGTGCTTCTGCTGCTGCTGCTGCTGCTTCTGTTGGTGTTGGTGTTATTAATAAGAGAGAGGGGGAAAGGGAGAGAGGCGGGCAGAGAGAGAGGGAGAGAGAGAACAAGAACAACAGTTACAAGCCAATAGAGAAAAAGCCCATTATTGCGATTTTGAACTTTTTAATTGCAGGAGAGTTGTAACCGGATCGGACTGTTTACTGGTCTGGGGTTAGGCAGCACGTTCGGTGCAGTCTTATCTTGATATACAATGAGGAGTGATCGTATCAAAAGGGTGCAGACTCCCTATTAATGATTATCATGGTACGTAATCAAACTATCGTAGTTTTATCAGGTGCAAATAAATGGACAAATCTCGATACAGTCATTTAGACATTTGATCCTTTACGACACTAAACTGCGGTTAACCCTTTACCGCACAATCACGGGTTATAACGACCTTGAACAAAAAGCCTTTTGAAAACATTTTGGAAAAAGGAGAAAATGCTGGTAACCAGCATTTTCTCCTTTTCCCACAATGTTTTCTGCCCTTCTCAAATCAAATTTCGATTGTTGAGTGATGTTTATTTAGTTGTCTGCAAATGCTTTCGATTTAGACAAGTCTAAAATTTTGTCCTGTGATAAAGAGTTAAACAGTACTGGGGAAGAAAGTTTTTTGAAAACACCGTGGGAAAGGGAGAAAAAAATACTAGTATTATGGTATATTATCAAAATATCGTAGATTTTTAGGGTGCAAAAAACACGAAGAATAAAGAGGCTGCGTTGGGATAAGTAAAGATGACTGTGATTTGCATAAGTCACCGACTTAATTTACGTATATGTACATGTTGATTTTTACCGATGATATCTTGTTCAGTCTACGACTTTGCAAGTAGGTATCATTCAAATTGAAGTGGTAGGGATGTTGCAGTTTACGTCATCATTGTTATATCTAACTTTTATCCTGCTAAAGGCCCGGTCCCACTGGCCGATGGACACATAACGTATGCAAAAAGGACACAGCGGACGAGCAAAATTTCGGGGGTGGCTCCATCCGTTTTCATCCGCTCTAGTAATGGACAAAAAAGGCGAACATTTGCGAAAACAGAACGGAAAAGAAGGGACGTTGGTAGTATGTAGCGGGGATGTTAAACGGATGTTCATCGGAAGCCTAGCGGATGAAGCGGATGCACCACGGACTCCTAACGGAAACAAAGGGGATGCCGCGCTAATGTATATCGGATGCAAACCGTTCACTGCACATGCGTGGGGTATGAATTGCATCCGCTCCGCGGATAGAAAGGGATGCAGCACGCACGCAGTCAGCATAAAGCGTAAAGGCCTGCTGGCGGCTACATCGATACATCTCTACTACATCTTCTCACGATCCATCCTCGGACCCACACAGCTCTTGGACGTCTCCTTCTGCCTAAAACTTAATACAGTCTGAACAGGTTGTGGTTCTGCTGTTGAATGAGTGCAGCTATAATATGGACTCTTTGATCATCCATGGTGGAGAACAATTGATGATGTTGAAGAACAAGACCAAGGGTGGTGAGGTCTGTACACCACGGTTGCTCGACTCATACTGAGATCCAGATGATTTTCTCTTCCTTTTTATACAAAATACCGGTTGTCCGTCTAGGTGTCTATCTACATACTGTAGACATACTACAGACATCCTAAATATACGAGATACATCCCAGATACAAGGGCTTTGTCCATTTTGAATATTTTATATACGTGATGCTACGCTTACATCCTTTCTATTTCCGTGCTACTTACGATGTATACACGTTCCATGTACCTTATCTTTCCCCCCTCTTTCCGTTTTCAGCTGCAGCGGATGTGAGTTGCGAGGATGCCCAGAGGATGCAGAGAGGATACAGCGGACATTTAACGGATGATAACGGACACAGAACGTTTGTTGCTCGTATATGTCGCGGATTTACATCGTACACGGCAGAGAGTTCATCTGTTCTAAAAGTTTTGTGCAGCTCAAAACTTTTTGCGCGGATGAAATCACAGTGGACGGATGTTCGGTGGAAAGAGCGTATGAAACACGTATGCAATGAGTACAAAACGGATGCATAGCGTTTTCCAACGGATGGCAAGATTTTTTTACGTTTTACATCCTCTTTGCATCCGGAAGTGCAGTGGGACCGGGCCATAAATGTATTAAGTGAAACTTTCAAGCCGCTGGTAAAAACCCGAATGACGTTATTTAAAACTTATTTTTCGGAGAAAACTATCTCCTCATCGGACAGTGTAGATCCAAGATCAGACTGCACGTTCTGTGCAGTCTGATCTTGATCTACACATGTCCGCACAAGGTCAGTGAGTCGCGCTTAGCAGCTTAGGGGTTAACAGAATTATGGACTTGTCGCAGTTAGATTCAAAGTCTCTGGGTCGAGACTCACATATTCTTTACGGAGTGTAAATCCAAGATTAGACTGCAAAGAACATGAGGTCTTATCGTTGATCTACACTTTCCGAAAAGCACTTATGTGGGACATGGTATGGGAAAATGTTAAAGGCCCACTGTCTTCTCTTCCAATTCACAACAAAATAGAGTAGTGTTGAATCAAAATGGATTAATTCATAAATAGGCATTTTTTGTACAAATATCCTTTTTCAATCGAGAAATTATTTATTTATCTTACTTCAGATGTATACATGTATTTTATTGATCAAGTTCAGTTAAAAGTATCCAAATTTGCTGTTCAAAGAGCTACAAAATTTGATGTCAGAGCTTGCTAAAGGAAACTATGAAGGAACCGATGAGACCCTACTTACTCTGTGAATGTCAAAGTGAAAAATAACGTGCATAGGGGTTTATAAGTGGAACTAGTGTATAAAAGGATCAGACTGAACAAAGCGTGCAGTCTAATCTTTGATCTACACTGTCCGCTTTCTTGAGATATTCGGGGAAAAAGCAACTTAGAAATCGCTATTTTATAGGTCTTATTTCGAGACTGAAAATATTTGTTGGGTTTATTGGGCGCCCTAGTGGTTACTTTTAACCATGCAACTAAAATTAAAGACTTGTCCGAATTGAAAGGATTTGCAAACCAAGAATCAAATTCGTCTAAAATCATCGGAATGTCTCCTTGAGGGTAGAAAACATTGTGGGAAAAGGAGAAAATGCTGGGTACCCAGCATTTTCTCCTTTTCCCACAATGTTTTCAAAAGGGATCGTTAAACAATTGGACGGTAAAGTGTTAAAGAATTAAGAAAAAAAAGGGGGGGGAACACTCCTGCATGAAATATTAGAAGCTCGGCCACTCCTGACGGCCGATTGATTTTTTCCTCTTCATTAGGTGCGATCCTTAATTTAGTTTGTTCATATATGAGCCATGCTCTGTGAAAATGGGGGCTTGATGCATCTGCGAACAATATCGGTCCAGGTCAGCCTGCACAGTCCGCGCAGGCTAACCTGAGTCGAAACTTGTTTTTGCTTTTAGTCAGTTTTTCTGAGTGTGCATGGACCAGTCTACCCCTATGATTCAGGAGATTGATTTATTGATTGTATGGTGTTTAACGCCGTTTTTAACATTATTTCAGTTATATCGCGGCGACCAGTGCACCTACCCATGCTTTCCTGGAGTTTCATTTACCAGTACTACGCACAATATTCTTTCCAAGCCACTGCCTGCTTTCCTACATAACCATCGTCGAAACAATGGTCAGCGGTAAGAGAGGAATGAATCCTGTCGCAATGACTATCATCAATCCTCGGAAAGAAATTGGCCGAGCCGGGGATCGAACCAGCGACCTCCTGTTCTCACGTCCTGTACGCTACCGACTGAGCTACGGGGGCTCGGCATGATTCAGGAGAATATCGGGCAAAGTAGATAGTATGTATCAATACCATTGTGATGACTTGCATGGTGTAATGGATCTGGAAGATGCATTAAACCCCTTTTTTCCAGAGCATGGCTCATGTGTTCTGAAGTCGGTTGAATTCCGCAGTGAATTATCACAACTAAACAGAATAGAATGGGACAATTTCTTTACATACCCTACAAAGATGTTTCCGACGTGTACTTTTTAAAATTCAGTTATATTGCTGAAAAACTCTTTTCTTTCCAACTGCCATTTATTTATTTATTTATTTATTTATTTCATTTATTTATTCACGTATTACTTGTTTTTGAAGGCAACATCGTAAAAAGACTTCTTTTCAGGTTTTAGATAAGCGCAACTCAAGGATCTCTTGCGGACAGTATAGATCAAGATCAGACTACACAGAACGTTCTGTCTAATCTTGAATCTACACTGTCCGATAAGGAGATATCTTTCCCAAAAAAATTAATTTTAAATAGCAACATTTGGGTTTTTACTATCGATTTAAAAGTTTCATTTCTTTTATTTAGGAGGATAAGGGTTAATACAAATTATGTGAGCCATGCTGTTGATTGATTGATTGTATGGTGTTTAACGCCGTTTTCGACATTATTTCAGTTATATCGCGGCGGCCAGTGCACCTCTCCATGCTTTCTTGGAGTTTCTTTTACCAGTACTACACACAATATTCTTTCCAAGCCACTGGCTGCTTTCCCACATAACCATCGTCGAAACAATGGTCAGCGGTGAGAGAGGAATGAATCCTGTCGCAATAACTGTAATCAATCCTCGGAAAGAAATTGGCCAAGCCGGGGATCGAACCAGCGACCCCCTGTTCTCAAGTCCTGTACGCTACCGACTGATCTACGGGGGCTTGGCCCATGCTGTTGGAAAAGGGGGATTTATGCTTCTGCAAAAAATATCGATCTTGATCAGCATTTTCTCCTTTTCCCACAATGCTTTCGAAAGGATTTCTTTCTTAGGGTTGTTAAAACTCGACAATATTTGGTTAAGGGTTAATGCGGTTTTCAACATTAAGTCAGGTATATCGCACACTAGTGCACCTTTCGATGTTTTCCTGAATTTTCTTTCACCGGTACTTCGCACAGTACTAGTATTCTTCCCAAGCCACCGGCTGCTTTCCCTCACAACCATCGTCGAAACAATAACTGCTCTTTCTGTTCAGCCTGATCTTGATCTACAACCTCGCAACAGATGGCTTTGGGGTTGAAACTATTGAAAGTAAAGGAAATAATACGAAAGACGATTTCCATAAACCGAGTTTTGTGATACTAAAGATAAACACACGACCAGCGGAAAACCACAAAACCAATCCGACCATTCCCTCAACTTAAAATTACTTTATTCACGTGATGTTTGATCGAGAAATTGCGAATTTACAATGACTAAAGTTGCGTTTGAACTGAAATAGTTCTGGGAAAAAGGAGGGGAACTCCATTCAAAATATTGTAAACGAAAAAAATAAAGAGTTTATGCTCTGAGTCGCGTCAATCCCTCTCAGGCGAGCAATACTCATTACAATTGACCTCACTGAAAACTGTCAAACACGTTCCCTATTAACCCTTTACCAAACAATCCCGAGTTTTGATGATCCTGAAAGAGAATTGCCTTAAAAACATTGAGGGAAAAGAATGAAATGCTGCTAACCAGCATTTTCTCCTTTTACGTCAATGTTTTCTGTCCTATCGAAGACAGAAAATATCATTTGAGCTAAGCTGAATTTGTCGTCTGCGGATGCCTTCAAATTGGTCTCGTGCAAAATTTTGTCGTTTGGTACAGAATTAACTGCGGAGAGAAATTTGTACTGCAGACGACCTTGAAAAATTATCCTTATATATTATGGATATATGTGGATATACATGGTGCATTTAGCGCACAATCCTGTGTTTTAACTCTTTACCAAACCGCAACATTTTAGACTTGTCCAAAATGAAAGCACTTGCAGACAACAAATTGAATGATACTCAACACCAGTCTGGCTATCATAGGGGAGAAAACATTGTGAGAAAAGGAGAAAATGCTGGTTACCTTTTCCCACAATGTTTTCAAAAGCCCTCTTCCTCAAGGTCGTTAAAAGTCGGGATTGTGTGCTAAAGGGTTATATCCCCGTATCCTCTTTAAGTAAGCCCTTAATAAGTAGACAATGGTTTCAGGAAAAAAATACCAGAACTTTGTTTACTTTTCTGAGTCTTTAACTGATAGGACAATTACGGAAAACCTCCTTTATGCATATTTGGAGGCAAGACCCGCAATATAGTAATGAGATGTGAGGCAGTTTCCTTTCCGTAGTGATATACTAAAATGAAAAAAATCAAATCGGTGAAAGCGCTGCTGATGTGGGGTGCGTTTACTCCTGCTCAAATTGAAATCTAACTGTTGTACCAAATAATAAGCACGTAGTGCTACTAGGAAGAATTGAATAAAAGCAAGCAGACATTTAAAGAGCTGAGAGGTATCTCACCTATAAATCTCAGAGCAAACTAAAAAATTTCTTTTTTTGTGTGTGAGGGGAGGGGGTTCAATAGAATGTCAAAATGAAACGACGTGAAAAATATCATTAAGCAATATCTAGACAAATAAAGCAATCCTATTCAAAGAAATTTCCACAAGAGTTCTCATGATGCTTCTATGCTTTCCATGGCACTTGTTTACGCTTCTTGACGCTATTTAGTGGAACTGATATATAAATGCGTATACCTACGCATGCGTCATGGTAGTCTGTTCTAACAGTCTTTTTTTTTAAATCGTGTTATGACAATGGTGTATTTGTTCACATATTTATCGTCCAAGTCGTGTAAGTTCCCCTATTGTTAACGTTTTAGTCATGCCTTGAATAAAATGTTTTCCCAATAGTACTATTTTTCCAGGTAACGATTTTGCAATGTTAAGTACCCCAGAATCAGATTTTTTAGGTTCAATTTCCCACATGGTAAATCTGAGCTGGGATGCTTCGGACCTCACCTCAAAAATCAACGCTGCACGTATATGTACCCATGCTCAGAAGATACGGTCTCATCCTGGATCTATACTGATCGCTGGTCTGGTCAAGCCTGTAAGACAACAACAATTCTACAGAATTTTTTTGTTATTTTTTTTTCAGTCCTCGACAGAGGTTCAGTCAATATATTTTAGTTACCAGAACTGTATATAGTCTACTAGATCTACGTAATATGTTCAATTGTAGATTCGGCTATGGCTCCGAATTCATTGGCAAGCAATATTTTTATCAGTCAAATTATAAATCTTCAAAAAGTTCCATTTTCCTGAAACAGAGTAAACTGTGTAAATATAAAACATGTACCATAAAGCCTCACTTCCTCTTGGACGTGTTGCACGTTCATCTCACAATGTAGTGTAACAGAACATGAGATGACTATCCTGTACACTCGTCGAAAAAAACTTGTGTATTTTATACAGGGGGATTTTCCCATTTGCAGTTTATAACTATTTTTTTTCCACTTCCATTGTACGTATTGAATTGTAGTGTGTTGTTTTTTTTTTCTCGTTGGCTGTAAGGAAGAATCTTAAAGGGCTATGTTTCGACGATGGTTATGTGGGAAAGCAGCCAGTGGCTTGGAAAGAATATTGTGCGGAGCACTGATAAAAGAAACTCCCGGAAAGCATGGATAGGTGCACTGGCCGCCGCGATATAACTGAAATAATGTTGAAAACGGCGTTAAACACCATACAATCAATCAATCAATCAATCTTAAAGGGTTAACGTCTGTATTACAATATGGTACAATTTAACCTTTAAGCTGCTAAGCGCGACTCACTGACCTTTTGCGGACAGTGTAGATCAAGATCAGACTGCACAGAATGTGCAGTCTGATCTTGAATCTACACTGTCCGATGAAGAGATTTTTTCTTCAAAAATAATTTGAAATAACATTATTCGTGTTTTTACTATCGACTTAAAAGTGCATTGCGTTGCATCCCGTCGCATAGCATCGTATCATATTGTATTGTTTTGTACTGTATTGTATTTCAATATCTTTGATACAATGCTCACTTCCTTCTATGCGCACGCATCTCTCCGCCTCCTCTTTTTTTTTTTGCGTGTGTTATTTTTACGATGGAATTTCCTTAAACGAAAATGCGCCTTATCAGTTTGCTCTTACCGATTTCTACGTTTTTGACCTTTTGCCACACAATACCGCCTTTTAACGACCATGAAAGAGAATCCTTTTGAAAACATTGTGGGAAAAGGGAAAAAATGCTGGTAACCAGCATTTTCTCCTTTTCCCACAATGTTTTCTGTCCTTCCAAAAACAATTTTCAATTTTTGAGTCATGTTTATTTTGTCTTGTGCAAATGCTTTCAATTTGGAAATGTGAAAAATAGTGCCGTGTGGTAAATGATTAAACAAAATAGGGAAAATTAAGGGAAAAAAATAAAGAGGGCATGCGACTTTAACGATCCCAAGTAAGTAAACTTTTGTAAACAGTGTTTTTGTCCTATCAGTGACAAATTCTGTCCTCTGAACAACATTTGATTTGTCGTTTGCAAATACATATGGACGTGTCTAAAATTTTGTCGTCTGGCAAAAAAAAAATCAAGATTTGATATTCGAACACACGAAGGAAATATTGTAGCAAAATGAGAAATTAGTCGACCTCCAAAATTGTATATGGTCTGCTGGTGAAGAGTTAAACGTTTACTGTACGTCACTCTGGAGAACCTTTCATGATGGTAACTCCATACTCCTAAGCATGACAGTTTAACTCTTTACCAAACGACAAAATTTTAGATTTGTCCAAATTCAAAGCATTTGCAGACGACAAGATAAATGTGACTCAAAAATTGAAATTTGTTTTCGAAAGGCTAGAAAACATTGTGGGAAAAGGAGAAAATGCTGGTGACCAGCATTTTCTCCTTTTCCCACAATGTTTTCAAAAGGCTTTTTCTTTGGGGTCTTTAAAATCCGGGATTGTGTGGTAAAGGGTTAACCATTAATGTGATTTCTGGTTTCACCAGGAATACGGTGAAGGACTATGGTGCCTTGCAAAAACGTCTTAACAGATTAAATAGCGAATCTTTAAAATGATGGTTGAAAATGACCCGAGAGGCGAGATAACTCAGACAAATTAATTATAAACACTTTTACCAAAAATGGAAAGTGCAGAATTTGCCAGTCTCAATACTCTCAGTCCTTTGATTTTCAGGTTTCCACGCTGAGGTGCCGATGACAACCTGGGGTGCTTTTCGTGGACTCTGTGGCCATTGGAGATGAAGATCCGGCTGCACAAAACGTTCAGTCTGATTTGTACTCTGACGAATTTAAGCCTTTAATCCCGAGTTACAACCACCCTGAGGTGGGAAAACATTGTGGGAAAAGGAGGAAATGCTGGTAACCAGTGTCTGAGTTACATCCTTTACCAGTGATAAAATTTTAGACCTGTCGAACTCAAGAGCAATTGCAGACAAGTAGCTCAATGGGAGAAAAAAGTGCAAATCCGATTATCCCTCTTTTTAGATAAAAACCATGGTAACCAAACTGCAACTGCAACAAGGTCCCTGTAGGTGCCGCACCACTGCGACATTGCTTCCGGGTCGTATTAGTCAAAAGTAGTCCCATGTGAAATTTTGCTGTAGCACTTTTGTTGCACTGTTTTATGGAGCTGAGAGGGCTTGGTGGTATACAATTTAAGTTTGCTTTATATTTAGGCAGTTGGGGACCAACATTTTCTCCTTTTCCCACAATGTTTTCTACCCATTCAAACACGGAATATAGTAGTGGGTATAGATCGAATTGGGGTAAGACCAGTATATTACATAGACACAAGATCAGACGGCCCCTACTCTGTATGCCTAATCATATCTTAATCTGTTTTTCTCGACGGTCGCTAGCGGTCGCCAATAGTCGCCCAAGGTCGCAGTGCTGCACCATAAAATAGATTAGGATTTCTGTGTTTGTTTGTTTGTTTGTTTGTTTGTATTGGAGTTTAACGCCATTTTAACAGCTCATGTCATATCATGGCGGTCAATGACCTACCCATGTGTTTCCTGGATTTCTCACACCAGCACTGACACAACTTTCTTTCCAAAGCCGCTGACTACTTTTCTCACATGCATCAGAGGTGAGAGGCGAAAAATCGCCGAAGGGAAAGTTCGCCTCGACCGCGTATCGAACCTGCAACCACCAGGTCGCGAGTCAGATACGCTAACCACTGAGCTACCCGGCCGTGCTACATCACACATAGGATTAATGTTTTTAATGAAGTCTAGAAACCGCAAATAAAGGAAAGTGACATTTTCCCTGTACCAAAAATATCCCCTAGTAATGGGTTAACCCTTCCTGAGTTTTAACATCTCTGAGGGAAAAGCCTTTTGAAAATATTGTGGTAAAAGGAGAAAATGCTGGTTACCAGCATTTTCTCCTTTTCCCACAGTGTTTTCACCCCATGCACAGACAATCTCATCATATGAGTTACATTTATTTTCTGAACTTCTTTTAATTTGGATAGGTATGAATTTTCGTGGTTTGTTAAAGAGTTTAGATCGTTTGCACAAGATTAAAATATCTCAAAATATCGCACAGTGTAAGACACAAGATCGGACAGTACCTTCTTAGTAATCTGATCTTAGTCTATATTTCTCTTAAGCGCCCAGGGTCGCCTTGCCGCACCCAATAAAAGGAATAAGCTTCCTTATAAAGTCGAGAAACCACAAGTAAAAGAAAGTCATTTTGTGACCCTTCCCACGTTAGCCTAACACTTAACTAAACCATCCCGTGTTTTAAAGAGGAAGAAAAAGGCTTTTGAAAACATTGTGGGGAAAGGAGAAAATGCTGGTAACCAGCATTTTCTCCTTTCCCCACAATGTTTTCTATCCTTCCTAAGCCAAGTTCCATTATTTTCGTGACATAATTATATATTGTCGCTTGCAAATGCTTTCAATTTGGACCAAGTCTATAATTTTGTTGTCTGCTAGAGAGAGAAGGGAAAAGCCTAATCTAGAAATCGACTGACACGCTGACATAAATTGTGAAACAAACCACAAGATTATGGGATCGGCCAAAACTTATTGTAAACAATGAAATATTTCATCATCGTCTAAAACAAAAATACGTCGTGCAGAAATCTCACGGTTTCGCTTTATAGCTATATTTTTGTTTTCCTAAATTGTTGTTGTTTTGGGGATATCTGTCATTGAGAGTGAGAGAGCGAGAGAGAGAAAGAGAGAGATAAACAATCGATAGTTGTTTTTCTTTCCAATTTTACGGGAGACAGACAGACAGGCATACAGACAGACAGACACAGACACACAGACACACATAGACACACAGACAGACAGGCAGGCAGGCAGGCAGACAGACAGACAGACAGACAGAGATATTCATAACTATTGATAGCTTTCATGTTTTCCTTTTTCATCCTCTTTTTGTTTTTCTGCGTGGCTTTTAACCTACTTATTGGTATAAGTGGCTCTAATTGGGCATGCCACATAAAAACTCTCTTAAATCGTATTGGAATGGCCTATGTTTGGCAAAATCAAGAAATATCAAATAATCAATTCCTCAACATAAAACAACGGATTATCGATATTTATCAACAAACATGGTATACAAAAATTCAAAATTCAAGTAAATTATTTACCTATGGAAATATTAAACATTATTTATCTACAGAGGATTATCTTAGTTTTATTAAGGATAACAAATACAGGATTGCGCTAACGAAATTTAGAACGTCGTCGCACGACTTGGCAATTGAAACCGGACGATACACGGACATAGAACCGAACGAACGAAAGTGCACTCACTGTAATATGCAACGTATTGAATCAGAATACCACATGCTTATGATATGTCCAAAATATAGAACCCTTCGTGAATTATATTTACCTCGATACCATTACACATGGCCGGACATTAGAAAATTTCACTCTCTATTGACGTCAAAGTCAAAGAAAACCATTTCCAATTTATCTAAATTTTTGTACTTTGCATTTAAAAAGAGAAGTGAATTTTAACTCTCATTTACTTTCCCAGAAACCTACTTCATGTTGTATAGCTAATTTTCTACTTAAAAACCAACTAGAACTATATAGACATGGCATTTTGAACATTTCAGATATCAGCTCTTCTCTCGGAAAACATTTTTCACTTTGTTATTGATATGTATTCAGTTGGCTCTAAATATGTACATATTTTATGCCAAATAAACTTTATGTTATGTTATGTTATGTTATAAGTCTCAAATGAAAAAAACTACCGTTAGTATCATGCGATTGGATAAAAATGAAAAATGTTCCGGAAAAAAAGGAAGGCATTAATAAGGAGAGAATCTGCCAGTGTTTGAAAATACATTCTAGACTTAACAATCACGTAATCGTGACATTTATCTATATCAACCCTCATCGTGCTAAATAACTTAAATAGAACTTTTAAGTCGATAATAAAAACCAGAATAATGTTATTTTTGAAGAAAAAAATCTCTTTATCGGACAGTGTAGATCCAAGATCAGACTGCACGTTCTGTGCAGTCTGATCTTGATCTACACTGTCCGCAAAAGGTCAGAGAGTCGCGCTTAGCATCTCAAGGGTTAAACTGTACCATATGCTAATACAGACGTTAATCTTTTAAGATACTTCCTTACAGCCAGCGAGAAAAAAAATGCTGTAAAAATTTGATAGACTGTAGAATAGTTCAAAGTTTAGTCAGCTGTGTAAAGATAGATAAATTTCCGGTACATATGGTGTTAGGGATAAACACATATGAGCCATGCTCTAGCAAAAGGGGGCTTAATGCATCTCCGTGATGCACTACCAAGCGAATTACCACATGAATATAGATCTATAAATATCAGCCGACTGAAGCATGAGGTAAAATGGTCCGTTGACAGGCAGAAAATTGAAAAATAGCAAAAAAATTGCAACCAGGTCAGCCTGTGCAGGCTGACCCGTACGTTTCTATACTTTTTTTTTTTTCACAAAGCTTGACTCATTTATTGGAAATCTCCGATTTAAAATCGGGAACGTCCCAACAGTGATTTCTTTGATGGCCTCCATGAAAATGAAATGCATATTCTATCGGTCGTAATCTGTGCAAACTTGCAGCCGTCAGGGGCAACATTTGGCATGAAGATACACGAATGATTATAGTTTGATAAAAATAATGATGAAATCGATTAAAAACTGGCAGAAAATGGTACTAGAAATAAATATACATAGTAAAATTAATGTTGCACCCCCTGTGTTTTTAACGTGTTTAATTTTCTGGCGTGAATGATATGAAATGGGTTGGAAATTAGAATCTGGCTGCTGTATACAAGAACAAACAAGTCTGTTGTCTCTGAAATGGAATGAACTGGGGTATCCCTTAACCTCATGGCAGCAGCTACTGATCGAGCTGTTTCAACCTCTCGTGAGAGGTGTGAGACAAAGACTGCAAGCTGTTTTGCATGCCCCGGGCGGAAGTACGCAATATTGCCTGATTTTGTGTGTCCATTCTCTGCAGGTCACTTTCAACCTGTCGTAAGTTTTGTTTCGACATTAAATTCCCTGTTTTAACCAAACTTAAACGCTTCTCGTTTTTCTTAAATTTGAAAGCAATATCTAGGCAAAAGATTCCCACTTACCATGAGGTCAAGGGATACCTCAGTTCAGTTCATTTTATGGGCAAAAGACGAGTCTGTTGGTGTATGCAGCAGCCGAATTCTAATTTCGACCCAATTTGATCTCATTCACGTCAGAAAATCAAACCCGGTAAAAAACACAGGGGGTGCAACACTAATTTTACTATGTATAGAAATTTGTGACTGGTAAAAAATGTAGACATGTTTATTTTAAGGGCCCCTGCCAATTTGCTGGCAAATTTACGCCGTTTTTTTTCTGAGATATTTGAGTCTTGCTCTGGCAAAAGGGGGCTTAATTCGTCTCCGTGAAACATGACACCAAGCATGTCATTACATACTTATAGATTCATTTATTTCATGCTTTCCGGTAGGATATCGAGAAATAGCGGTGAAAATATTATTCGATATTACACGGGTACGACCAGTGAGAATACCGACCGCGGGGAGTTTGTACTGATTTTTATGGAAGTCTCGACAAAAAAAAAGGCGTTAGAAGCATGAAATGAATAGAATATTTGGGTTTTTTTTTTCAGTGAAAGATTGAAATTTATTTCATCGAGTGAACATCAACGGTAATATTTTCACGAGTGGCGCAGCAGCCACTCGTGAAAAATATTACCGATGATGTTCACTCGATGAAATAAATTTCGATCTTTCACCGAAAAAAACAAATATCCTCTATATAGTCCATTTTCTGTAACAACCGACCGATTCATGAGGTACAATGGTCCTTGGACATAAAAAAAAATTGACCAATAGCGAAAAGTTTCGACCCAGGTCAGCCTGCGCGGATTGCGCAGGCTGACCTGGGTCGATACTTTTCGCAGATGCATTAAGCCCACTTTCCACAGCATGGCTCATTATTTGTTTGATATTTATTCCATACGAAAATCGTATCCCATTTGATAAGGGGCAGCCAAAATTGCCTTAACAAAGAATGAAAACATTTTGAACGCGGAAGAATAACAATTGCCCAAATAGATCTCGAGATAGAGTCGTTAATTTATCGTATTGAAAGTCGGGAATCCGAATCTCAGCGGAGGCAAATTGTTTTCGCAGAATGATTTGTTTGTTTTTTTCCCCTGCGTAAGCGTAAACAGTCACGTCCATCTGAATGTTTACGTACAAAATATCAGCTGTTTCCCAAAAACATTTTTAGGTCGAAATCCAGTTTTATGCTACCATAAACACGTCATTGACGTATAATAAGAATCATCGTACACGTGTTGTGATAGATGCGTTGTCTGCGCATGTCATATTCTTCGAAGATTCGACCTGTCTGCTATGACGCATCACCCATCCCCCGTATACCTGGGAAAAGTAGGGCTTATATCGAAGCTATTAGCCTATTACGAAAGCATGTAGGGGCTGTTTTAATAAATGGTCAGTGCATAAGTTACATGCTAGCCGATCATAGCTGAATAAATGGCACCAGGTAGCGTTTTATTGAGTAAACGTTTATTTCATTTGAAATTCAAAGTCACGGTTGTTGTTTTGAAAAATTACTCCGCTTCTGTACCCAGGATGCCCAAATTAGATAGATGTGTATTTGTAGAATGCCATCTAGCGGGAGATAATGGTGATCGATGTATAAAGTTTAAGAAAAGGTGACCTTTTGGTCTTCGGTTTATAGCTACTCTTGAGTCAGAAATAAACAAATAACTAAGCTATGCTCTGGTAGAAGGGGGTTTAATGCATCTCCGTGATGCATAACAAAGCATGCCATCACATAGTTATCGATTCGTAAAATCCACTTTGTCGAACAACCGGCCGAATTATGAGGTCGAACGGTCCTTGGAAATGTTGAAAATTTACCAAAAGCAAAAAGTTTCGACACAGGTCAGCCTGCGCGAGCTGCGCAGGCTGACCTGTGTCGATTTTTTTTTTTTTTTCTTTCTTGCATATGCATTAAACCCCCTTTTCACAGAGCATGCCCATTTGTTTGTTTTTCCATGTAAGTGTAAACAGTCAGGTCCGTGTGATTTTTTCCTTACACTATATCAACTGTTTCACCCACAAAATCTTTGGGTCGAAATCTGGTACTATGCTGCTTTTATAAATATATCATAGAAGTGAGCCCCGCTCTGTGAAAAAGGGGCTTAATGCATCTGCGAAAAGTATCGACCCAGGTCAGCCTGCGCAGTCCGCGCAGGCTGACCTGGGCCGAAACTTTTCGCTACTGGTCGACTTTTCTGTATGTCAAAGGACCAGTCTACCTCATGATTCAGTCAGTTACTCGACTAAATGGACTCTATGGGTCAATAATCATGGGATGACTTGCTTGGTATCACGCATCACGGAGATGCATTAAGCCCCCTTTTGCCAGAGCACGGCTCAAGTACAATAGTAATTGAGTTTGAGAAAAGGCGGACTTTTGGCCTTCGGTTTTTATTAAATCTCTAAATCGGGAAATAAACAAATAAGTCTGCGTGTATGTATCTTGAAGGGGGGATCATTGTGGGAGGCGGAAAAGTTTGTGACCATTGCGGTGATCATGTTTTCTACAAAACATATTTGCCGAGTCCCGGTAGCTCAGTCGGTAGCGTACAGGACTTGAGACAGGTGGTCACTGGTTCGATTCCCGGCTCGGCCAATTTCTTTCCAAGAATTCGGATAAGTCATTGCGACAGGATTCATCCTCTCTCACCGCTGATCATTGTTTCGAGAATGGTTATGTGGGAAAGCAGCCAGTGGCTTGGAGAGAATATTGTGCTGAGTACTGGTAAAAGAAACTCCAGGTAAGCAATGATAGGTGCACTGGCCGCCGTGATATAACTGAAATAATGTTGAAAACGGCGTTAAATACCATACAATCAATCAATCAACCAAAACATATTTGTAGATGTTGGTGAATTTGTTCGGAAATTTTATATTAGCAATCCATTTCGAGGATATCTGGTTTTTTTTTTTTATGGTGAAAGATCGAAATTTATTTCATCGAGTGAACATCATCAGTAATATTTTCACGAGTGTCGCACGAGTAAAAATTTTACCGTATGATGTTCACTAGATGAAATAAATTTTGATCTTTTACCATAGATATATATATATATTGCTTCTAACCCCTTTTTTGTTGGGACTTGCGAAGTACATGGAGGCTTTCGGTATTTCCATACTAGTGAGTTTATCAATGGATAAATTCACTGGTTGAAAACGGTGAAATTATCAAATCATAATCCACCATTATCTCCCGATAAACTACCGAAAAGCATGAAATAGTATGTCGTATTAACCCTTAAAGCGCCCTTTCACGACTTAAGTTGCCTTTGCAACCAGTGTAGATCAAGATCAGATGAAAAAGAATGTTCAGTCTGATCTTTGGCATACACTATCTGCTTTGTTGGGACATTCTGTATAAAAGCAAGTACATGTATGAAATTACAATGATTTTGGGTCGTACCCCTTTAGCACACAATCATGATTTACATCGACCATGAGGAAGAAGGATTTTGAAAGCGTTGTGGGAAAAGGAGAAAATGCTGGTAACCAGCATTTTCTCCTTTGCCAACAATGCTTTCTACCCTTTTAAAGACAGATCAAATCATTGAATCAGCATTTGATTTGTCATATGCAAATGCTTTCAATTTGGATACATCTGAAAGTCTGTTATAAGGTCAAGAGTTATTTCTAGACTGAAAATGCCTGTTGGGTTTAAACCATACTCTGTGAAATGGGGGCATATAACCGATGCACCACCTATTTAAAACATAGCTCCTATAAGCTTGAGAAAAGGCCCCGGAATAAGCCCAGCAAGGTGGGGACGTTATCTTTGTTGTAAGTCTGTTGCACAAATCCCAGTTTTCCCCATATCTATATTTAGAAACTGTCTACAGAGATTTTTGCAGTAAACAATGGTAGTTTATAAAAAATTATTTTCTCCGTATGAAATCATTACATTTTTAAGAAATCTGTAGCAAAAAACTGGCTTGATTTTCGGACAGACCTATTATCTATAACCAATTTCCGCTTGCTATTTCGCGTATTAATGTAAATCCTGTTCAGGATTATCGTGATGCATCATAGCAGACAGGTCAAATCTTGGAAGACTATTGACATGCGCAGACAACGTAAAATACGGTTCAAAATATGGTATGATGACGTATGATGACGTAATTCACGCACGGAAAAAAATACGTATTGATTTGTGACCTGATTGGTCAAAATTTACGCTGTGACATTTATTCACCATTCATAAAAACGAATTTACTAGCCGCTACACATTGTTTGTTATATTTTGTTTACCAGTTTACTAATAAACTGTCAGTTTGTCGTTGAAAGTTGTAGGCATATAATAAAAGGAATTTCATGTTGTAATAATTTTCCTGATGCTTGTATTTATTTCTTGCTGCGTAAGAAAATTTTGACATCTCGCTCGACCTTCGGTCTCGCTCGATATCAAATTTTCTCACGCTGCTCGAATTAAATACAAGCACCAGAAAAGTTACTGCGGCATAATATTCCGTATTCATTACTCGTCTTCTTTGAGACAACCTTAAAGAGGTAGGAAAGAAGTTTGACTTTGAACTTTCGGCATCTCACGTGATTCAAAGGTGTGTTGATGTGATGATAAACCTTCCTTGTTGACTCTCAAAATACGGTAATGTGACAGACCAGCACCATCTTGCTTCTAAATCCTTAACCTGCCAAGTGAGTGAACTGAAATTTTCGAACTGATTGTAAAAACCAAAATTCTGCTATTTCAAAGTTGTTTTTTTTTTGTTTTTTTTGGGTTTTTTTTTTGGTTTTTTTTTGGGGGGGGGGATATACCTTATCGGACAGTGTAGATCCAAGATCAGACTGCACGTTCTGTGCAGTCTGATCTTAATCTACACTGTCCGCAAAAGGTCTTTGAATCGCGCTTAGCAGCCTAAGTGTTCCACACATTTTCGCGGCATTTCAACGACCTTGAGGTAGAATATTTTTGAAAACATTGCTGACAAACGACAAAATGCAGGTAACAACAATGTTTTCTACCATTGCAAATACCAACCTCATCATCTGAGCCAAAATGAATTTGTCGTCTGACTTTTTTTTCGATTCGGACATGTGCTAAAATTCTGTCGTTTGGTAGCTGTGTTCAAACTCATAACACGATAGACAGATAAACCACCATCTTGGTTCTAATTGACATTTCTAAAGCTACATGTATCTAGAATGGTTGAGTTTAAACTCTGTACCAAATGACAATATTTTAGACTTGTCCAAACTGAATTTTTTTTTTAAAAACGGCAAATTAAATGTAGTTTGAATGTTTGAATTAGTCGTTGAAAGGGTAGAAAATATTTCGGGAAAAGGAGAAAATGCTGGTTACCAGCATTTTCTCCTTTTCCCGAAATGTTTTCAAAACCTATCTTCCACCGAGTCGTTAAACGTCTGGAATGTTTGATAAAGGGTTAAATTCCAAAACAGTCTAGCAGGAGCAACCACCCCCTTCCCCCGGGAGGAAATATGCGTTTGGTCCCTTATGGCTTGTTTACTTATGATTCCGTGACTATCGTATTATTTTTAACACTGTGAACAAAGCCCCACGCGCATATTCCCTGGAGCTTTACACAGAAGTCTTTCCAAGTCAGTGACCTTGGCAATTTGAAAAATACGGAGTCAAAATATAGAGAATAAACACCTAAACGATTTTATATTGTATATTTAGCCCAAGAATTAAACAAATGTTTTTCAGTTTTGGGTTATATAAAAATGTCCTCACAAATAAGACGATACTTACATACGTTTGCCATGTATCAGACAGGCACTGACCACAGCAATCCAGCCGTTCAACTGTTTGCACTCAACAAGTGGAACGAACAACCTCGGAGCGAATAAGCCGTGGGACGCGAAAGATTCGTTCCCACTACAACATATAATCTTCCGCTAGGTGGCATTTTTCACATACATAACCTGTTGGACACGGGCATACCAGACTATTTTTTCAAGGCGGCATATCAATGCTACGAATTTCAAAAATAAATATACGTTACTCTCATAAACCTACTTTGTACGATTCATCCAGCCATGGTAAGCTAGCTTATAACTTATGCACCAGCCATTTATAAATATTAGCCCATATAAGCTTGGGAAAAAGCCCCGGTATAAGCCCTGCAAGGTGTGGACGTTATTTTGGTTGTCAGTCTGTTGCACTAATCCCCGTTTTCCACATGTCTATATTTAGAAACTGTCTACAGAAAACTGCAGTAAACAGTTGGTATTCTAATAATATATTTTTTCCGTTTGAAATCATTTTGTTGTTTAAGAAATTTGTAGAGAAAACCCGGCCTGAATTTTCCTCAGACGTATTATTTAATGCCGTTTTCCTCCTGCACTTTTGAAGCGGCAATTTACGCACCGTGTATCAATATTTGTCCTTTTTTCGTCCAGTGATGTGTCATTGCAGACACGTCAAATCTCGGAAGAATATGACATGCGCAGACAACGACCACAACGCACACAGGAGAGTCGAAGGCAGAGGTACAAAGTGGCCGATCTTCTATAGAATGGTTACGGAAGATATAACGGTTATCGATTTAGCGACACGATTGAAAATCCATTTTGTCTGTGAGCAACTAGTGGTATCACACAACTGCTTTCTGCCACACCGAAAATAGAGTGAAATGGACGATATTCCGACCCCCACAGATCGCTTGATGCAGACCAATGGCTTCTCTGTCTGTTGCTCTCAAAAGTACATCTATAGTCTTGAAAAAAAAATGCAAAAAAAAAAACATGTCGACCGATTGCGTTTTTCGCTAAAGCCCAACCAACACAGGCACCCTAGAATTTGTCCCCCCATGAAAACATGTTCACGGCCATGACCCCAAGTTACTGTTCCTCCAGTGACACAAAATAGTCCTGTCAATATACTAAAGAACACATCTGTGGTACACTACTGACAAAATTTTAAGCAATCTAAATTATATACCACAAAGCCCTCTCAGCTCCATGAAACAGTGCAACAGTGTAATAAAAGTGCTGCTACGAAATTTCGTATGGGACTACTTTTGCTACTACGACCCGGAAGCAATCTGGCTGTGGTGCGACACGTACCATACTGTGGCGTCACACCAGTAACTCTGTTGATGCCTGGAAATTATAGAATGAAATCGCTATCTTCAACCTTCTGATGCTCTGTCCCTGACGAAGCGGAAGCTTTTCTGTTTATGTGTGTTAAATCTATGTTCAATATCCCCTACAAGGTAGTAGTGAAAGTGGCTCCGTAAGCAAAGGACCTCTCTGATATTCTTTCTCAAACAACACTAGTCCTGAATGAACACGATGAAAAATAACGTTAAACAATTGGTAAATAGTTAAGGGCCTTCTTCCTTAACTCCTCACTAAATAATTCCCTGTTCAGACACCAAGGAGGAAGGCTACTGAAAACATATCGGGAAAAGGATAAAATGCTGGTTACCAGCACTTTCTCCTTTTCTTACAATGTTTTCTTCCATTTTACAGACTATTCCTATGCTTTGAGACAAGTCTCCATATTTTTTCATTTTTTTTTTTTCAATTTGCACAAGTTTATTTTTTATTTGTTTGGTAAAATAATTGAATTTGTATTTACAAATGACACATAGGCCACTGCTACTGTTAATTAGTTTTTCTAAAACAGAATTTGTATGTTAAAATGGCCTATATGCCCCGTTATCTTCGATGTTTTGTCATTTTTGTCTTATTGTAAAAAAATGATTGTGTGTTTATACACATGTCACCAAAATAAAATAAGACATGCTCTGACAAAAGCGGGCTTAATGTATCTCTGTGATGCATGATACCAAATAGGACACCACACTGCCGAGCCCCGTAGCTCAGTCGGTAGCGTACAGGACTTGAGAACAGGATGTCGCTGGTTCAATCCCCGGCACGGCCAATTTCTTTCCGAGGATTGACGATAGTCAGTGCGACAGGATTCATTCCTCTCTCACCGCTGGCCATTGTTTCGACAATGGCTATGTGAGAAAGCAGCCAGTGGCTTGGAAAGAATATTAAGCGAAGTACTGGTAAAAGAAACTCCAGGAAAGCATGGATAGGTGCACTGGCCGCCGCGATATAACTGAAATAATGTTGAAAACGGCGTTAAACACTATACAAAAGGACACCACAAAATTATGGATCCATAAAATCCATTTTATTTGAAAACCGACTTAATCATGAGGTAGACTGGTCCTTTGACATGCAGAAAGTTGACCAATAGCAAAAAGTTTCGGCCCAGGTCAGCCTGCGCGGACTGCGCAGGCTGACCTGGGTCGATACTTTTTGCAGATGCATTAAACCCCCTTTTTCACAGCGCATCGCTCAAACATTTGTTCACTTAAACGCTGTATTTGTCCTTTAATTTCCATGAGGTCGTTATGTGTTTGTTGTAATTAATTACTATTATTGTCCTACTGTATTACTTTGTTCTGGTTCCCCGTTTTCTTGACACTCCGATGGAGAGATATGAGCCATGCTATGTCAAAAGGCGGTTTAATGCTTCACAAAAAAAAAAAAAAAAATGTATCGACCTGTATCAGCCGGCGCAATCCGCGCTACATTTCATTTTCAGATACAAATTCAATAATCGTATAAAGTATTGTATTACAACGGTTCATAAGCAATGGTGGTTGCTAATGGATTACCTGGGTCAAAACTATTCGCTGTTTGGAAATTTCCTGCATGTCCACGGACCAGTCTTCCTCATGAATCTGTCAGTTGTTAGACAAAATGGATTTTATGGATCCATAATTATGTCATGACTTGCTTGGTATACTGCTTCACGGAGATGCATTAACCCCATTTTGTCAGAGCGCTGCTAAAATAGTTATTCACGTACACGGTGTATCTGTCTCTAAAATTCTATTGGGTCATTTAGTGCTTGTTGTAATTAATTACTATTATTGTTATAGTGTGTGACTTTGTTCTGGTTCCCCGTGCTGTTGACACTACGATGGATGGATATATGCTATGCTCTGTGAAAAAGGGGTTTAATGCCTCTCCGTAATGCATTGTCCGAAGCAAGACATCACATAACTAGGGATCCATAAAATCCAGTTTGTTAAGCAACAAGCTGAATCCTGAATCGGCTGGTCCTTTGACAAGCAGAAAAATGACCGATAGGAAAAAGTTTCGGACCAGATCAGCCTGCGCGGACTGCGCAGGCTGATCTGGGTCGATAATTTTGCAGATGTATTAAGCCTCCTTTTCACAGAGCACGGCTCATGTGATTTGTTGCACTTAATTATATACACCGACACGTATTAATTTTATAAATTTATATCAATTTTATCCCTTAGGCTGCTGTGTGTGACTCAGGGAGCTTTGCGGACAGTGTAGATAAAGATCTGACTGCACAGACCGTGCAGTCTGGTCTTGGACCTACACTGTCAGATAAGGAGATACTTTTTCCCTTAAAAAAAACTTTGAAAAAAAAAGAAAGAAATATTTCTGTTTTTACTAAAAAGTTTTATTTAATTTATTTAGCAGGTAAAAGGTGAATCTATTTTATTGTTTCTGTCAGAGTTAAAACGTTCCAAAATCAAATACATTTACAGACGACAATTTAGATTTGGCTTAATCCTTTTCCAAGCAATCCCGCTTTTAAGGACCCTGGGGAAGTAGGCTTTTGAAAATATTGTGATTGACCAGAATCTTTTCTACCCTTTCTACCCTTCCGGAGGCAAATCACATCAATTGAATGAATTTAAATTTGTCGTCTGCAAATGTTTTCAATTTGGGCAAATCTGAAATTTTGTCGTGTGGTACAGTGTTAAATGATGGATTTTGTCTATAGTAAGGGATTAAAACTTCTTTGGAAAAAAACGTGCCAAGTGTAAAGCATTGGTACACGCAAGGCCAAGTCTAGTTGGGTGGGAAACACCAGGGTCTGTATTCACCAACCATTCTTAACAACGTTCTCAGTCTTCTTCTCCAGAATTTTCTAAATTATGAAAATAAAAGAACTTCTGATTTGCTAAACCACTTGGTGTAACCAAACAGAAGTTGTCTTAATTTCAAATTATGAAAATCTTGGAGAATAAGGTAAAGAATGTTCTTAAGAATGGTTGGTGAATGCAGACCAAGGTGTCACTGAAAATTTCATTCCCGGGCTGAGAATCGAGCATGGAATCATTGGATTGGTAGTCATGTGTGATACCGGTACAACACGGCTCCACCCATGAAAAAAGAGTATAAAGGTCGCCGTTCATAAATTTATGGGTCAATGACCGAGACATGGCTGATTACATTTAATCGTTCGAGAATGATTTGCATCTAATTTGCATATTGATCGTCATTACGTGCTGGCATTCATTGGTATAATTGGAACAATTGGCACCAGAAAGTATGAATACTTAACTCTTTGCCAAACGACAAAATTTTAGACGGGTCCAAATTGAAAGCATTTGCAGACGACAAAATAAATGTAATTGAAAAATTGAAATTTGTTTTGAGAAGGGTTGAAAACATTGTGGGAAAAGGAGAAAATGCTGGTTTCCAGCATTTTCTCCTTTTCCCAGAATGTTTTCAAAAGGCTTCTCGTTAGAAGTCGGGATTGTGTGGTAAAGAGTCAATGAACTAGTTGTCCTTGTTTTCGAGGCATGCTCTGTGAAAAGGGCTTGTAATGCATTTGCAAAAGGCATCTGCCCAGGTCAGCCTGCACAGTCCATAATTACTCAATGAACTAGTTGTCTTTTTTAATGAACAATGCTCTGAGAAAAACAGCGATTAAATGCATTTGCAAAAAGTATCAGTCCATAATTACATCAACGAACCAGTTTTCTTTATAAATGAACAAAGCTCTGAGAAAAGGGAGTTTAATGTATTTGCAAAAAGGTATCACCCTAGGTCAGCCTGCGCAGTCCGCGAGGGCTAATCTGGGTCGAAACTTTTTGCTACTGGTCAATTTGACGCATGTCAAAGGACTAGACTACATCGTGATTCAGTCGGGTGTATCTCGGAGATGCATTTAACCCCCTTTTGCCAGAGCGTATACATACTTTGATTGTGGGGAAAAAAATAAATACAAGGAGCGACAGTTTAGTACAGATAAAATGAAACAAAGGTAAAAGAAATCGGGCTTATAATCTAAGATCAAATATGGAGATAATTTTTGACGTAATTAGGCTTACCTTAACTCGTATCCTGTTAAATACCTTAAATGAAACTTTGAAGCCGATGGTAAGAACCAGAATGTTGGTATTTCAAAGCTGTGGGCTTGGGGAAATATCTCCTTATCGGACAGTGTAGATCCAAGATCAGACTGCACGTTCTGTGCAGTCTGATCTTGATCTACACTGTCCGCTAAAGGTCAGTGAGTCGCGCTTAGCAGCTTAAGGGCTAACCTTCGCCCCGCCTATCATTATAAATACTTCAAAAACACATTGCAGTTCAAACCTTTAAACGTGACCTATTTCATATTCAGTCGAAGAAATTTAGAGAAAATGTCAATAAACCATGGTACAAAAACTCTTAGTAGCTGGGAAAGAGCTTTTCGGATTTATAATAATCTCGGTAAACTTCAAAAAATAATTCATGGCTGAAATAAAGCCAAAATAGCGGCCAAAAGTGTTGAAATGATTAAAAGCATTGAGTTTATTGTGGAGATGACAATCTGTTATTGTGCTGTAGGTCTAAGTGTTAGTCGCTGGCAGAAAATGAATTCTAAAACCAGGTAAAAGAGTAAACAAAAATAGAGAGACCTGGTAGATTTTGACCTAGTTTTATAATTCATTTACCTGTCGGCGATTAACATTTGGACCGACAATAATTTCTAGACTTTTGAAAGGTCTGATTTAAAATTAAATGCATTTCAGCACCTACATTGCTGCTATTTGTGCTTTAAGCCTGGCGATAGCTGCCAAAACATCAGTGAAGAGATCAGTGAAGAGAAAAAAAATTTTAAAAAATCATTGACGTTTCTGTAATCGGCTACACAGTTTCTAGATGAATTCCTAGCTTTTGCGCCAGGGTTTTGCAGAGCATGATCAATAAAACAGGTCGAGTACGTGGATTCGCATTCGGCATACCTCGGGTGATCCAGTGATCAAGTTAAATGTAGGTACGGAAACGGCCGAGTTGTGACGAGTCCGTGGATCCGTATTCAAATCAGTACGATGACGTCAAATCTGATGTCATGGAACATAGAACATAGAACACAGTAACCGACTGCAAAACGAATATCCAGTTATTTTAATGCCCAAAACTGCACCTTTTTACTTAGTGCTACCGCATTATTTCCTTACCGTTTTGCAAAGAAAAATGGTTCATGCTCTTTTGAAAGGGGCCTCAATGCATTTGCAAAAAGTATCGACCCAGGTCAGCCCGCGCAGTGTGCGCAGGCTGACCTGGGCCGAAACTTTTTGCTGGTAGTCATTTTTTCTGCATGTCAAATGACTACTGTATCTCATGATTCAGTCATTTGTTATACAAAATGAATTAAATGGATCGACAGCCATGTAATGACCTGCTTGGTACAGTCCATCACGCAGACGCATTACGCCCCCTTTTGCCAGAACATGGTTCATTTCGTTATTCGGTATCAAGTTGTATTTATCGATATATAAACTGTGAGTTACGGCAAAACCAGCTAAGTAGGCCCCTTTCTAATGTCGAGGCAGTTCAATCCTTCTTACAGATCGAGTCTGATAGCGCAATCTTGAGACGAGGGGGGTCGCTGGCTCGAATCCCTAGCTCGGCCAGTTTCTTTTCTAGGATTGGGGATAATCATTGCCACAGGATTGGTTTTTCTGTCACCGTTGATCATTGTTTCGACGACGGTTATGTTGGAAAGCAACCTGTTGCTTGGAAGGATTATTATGCGAAGTACTGGTGAAAAAAAACTCCAGGAAAGCATGAATAAATGCACTGGATTCCGTGATAAAACTGAAATAATGCTGGAAACAACGGTTAACGCCATACAAACAAACAAACCATTCTGGAACAAATTTACAGTAAACAACATTTTTAATTACCTTGTATCATTCGTATAATCAACATGGATGAAAAAATGAGATGTTTCTCATCACTAGCAAGTTTATCTTTAGTCACACTATTTTTCTTTTCTTTTTGTTGTGCGATAAAAGAGACAGGTTGTGTAATTACGACCACAAAGTCCCGTGTTTTGACGATCCTAATAAAGAAGGTTGTTAAAACATTGTGGAAAAAATGTGGGAAAAGGAGAAAATGCTGTTAACCAGCATTTTCTCCTTTTTCCACTTTTTTTCTTTTGGAAGACACATTTTTAACACTTAAACAAATGCTTTGAAAGTGGAAACGTACAAAATTCTATCGACAAGTAAAGAGAAATCATTGTATAAGAAGAAAAGGTTGAACTAAAACAATACTCTATTTTTTTTCTTGCCTAATCTATTAATCTAAACTTAAAACTTTAAGTTATATTGGGTAACGCCCAGCCGCTCCTTGCTGCGTGAAAAAGAAAAAAACAATGGTAGATCCATTGAAGATTTAAATCAAAATATACGTCTATATACCCATTACCACAAAATCCCGACTTTTAACGATCAAGTAGGAGAAGGCTTTTGAAAAAAAATTGTTGGAAAATGAGAAAATCGGTGTGGAGGGGTGTTCGCTCTAGAATTCAACCTGGTAACCAGTGTTTTCTACATTTCCCACAATGTTATCTATCTTTTCACAAACAAATCCTATTATTTAAAGCCTCGATTAATTTGTCGTCTGCAAATGCTCTCAAATTGGACAAGTTTAAAATTCAGTCGTCTGGTAAAGGGTTAAGAAACGAACGCTTCAGTCCCTCCCTGTATCGAACGTTTTTCACTGGGGAGCATTTTTTTTTTCCACTCCAGAAGCCAAGCCTAGAAAACAAACACGTCATTCTGCAAGAATGAGAGTGTTTTAACAACCGATAATCTAATTTACAGAGTAATTAAGAATATTTCTGTGTCGTAATTAACCTTTCAAAAAGAATGTTTTGGGTTTTTTTAAGTAAAAAGTATAGATCTTAATCCGACTGCACAAATCGTAAAGTATGTTGATTGCATTGTACCTATCAAGCCATCACATGATCCCTTATAGCCGCTTTCTGTGTCAACCTACTAAATTAAGAAGGCAGACTGATCCTTTGACATGCAGAAAATTGACCATTAGCGAAAAGTTTCGGCCCAGGTCAGCCTTCGCAGACTGCGCAGGCTGACCTGGTTCGATACTTTTCGCAGATGCACTGAGCCCCCTTTTCACAGAGCATGGTTCTAGTATTTACGCATTCTAATATAATGATGCCAAGAAGTACGTTAATTTATAGGCCACTGAAACTCCATTGGTCTATCACGGGATACGGAATTTTTCATTCTCGGACACCGTTACTATAAATAGCACATTGGCTACTGCCTGTGTATCCTATATATTATTATATACAACCACTCTCTTGCACTACGGATCATTCCCATTCACCTCTGTAGTTGGCTCAGAAAGTAGTCCGTCATCACGTGATATTTTCGTCACATGACCATAACTCAAAATGGCGACACAAACGCCGGTGAAAGAAAGACCAATCGATTGCTTTGTGTGCTGTTCAAACAGCATACGGCCAATCAGACTTAGTGGTAGGAAATGTGAAAAAGAGGGATTTTCTGAAAAGCTTAAATGTCTTTTAAAGGACGATAACTTGTTTTTTAATTTTGTTTAAATTGTCATCATTCATGGGCGCAGCCATTTTTTTTACAATTGGCGTAAGATTCTGATCAGTAAAGAAGCTTGAAAAAATAGTTCCATTGTATACAGGTAAATTCATCAGTTTGAATGCACCTATAATGTATCCGGAATCATATTTCCTTTGTATACTTTATTATGTTACACATGAAACAGTTAAACAGTAACAAAACATGTTTTCCTCGGTTTGACAAGATTCTTGTCATTTAGCCCGTTGCAGAGATGTATGGTGAGAGTAACGAACGACAACTCTGCTCGGAGATTGATATACAACATAGAGGTAGACGCCAATGTGCTATTTATAGTAACGGTTTTAACGACAATTTCAGTATTCCGTTATATATATACAGGCGATGCATCAATGCCCTTATGTAAGTCTTCGATGATCGACCAAGGAAAATTTTAGTGGTTGGTGAAAACCCAATCGAGCCTAGAAGGCCTGTAGTAAATATCCATCGCATTTCCAGCGAAGCCGAAAATGAGCCTTTTGAGATCGCAATACAGAAGTATTAGAACTATGTCTCAGAACACACTAACCATCATAAAATCAATTATAATTCTAAATTATAAGACTTGTCATCTGACTGGTCGATACATTCTGGCTCAGCCTATCACATGGCAAGTCTTAGAATTAGAGTTGAATTTAACAAGGTCAATGAGGGCCATTCCTGTAAGCCAGTTTACCTCCCTTGCCAGATAAAGACTAAAGGTAACCAAATCACAGATTGGTCCTTCTACCTGTGTTCCTCTGCTTTTATCCTTGACTCCCTTGGGGATGTTGCGATAAATATAATTTGATTTGCGATTATATGCAAGATCCCCATATAATTTTAAAGCGGATCATGTTTTCAATCATCAGAGAAATGCGTATATATCGATTTGTTAAACAATCTTACCAGATTTTGCTGAGATACTGCCTCAAGAACATATTTGTGTAGTGCAAGAAAGTCAAGGATAAAATCCAAGTAATCCCCTTTTCAGGACCAATCTAGTACTGGAGAGGAATCAAGGGAAATAACTCAAGAATGGCCCTCATTGGAATATTTGATTTGTATGTGTTCATGTGTTTTACGTTAATTTTGAAAGTAGCCTATACAACAGATTTGTACCAACAATTCTTGATGGCCTTTTCAAAACATGATCGAAAAGGGGGTACCTTCTGAAAGCGATTAATCATTTTGTTTCCAAATTCTGCTTACACTAAAACAACGACAAACAATGATTTTCATCAGTTTTTGAAAATAAGTTTTACAATATCTTTATTCACAATTCCTTCATCTTTTGCTCTGTGCGTCAGTGACAGTGGCGACCAGACGGGGAGAGGTACTATGGCTGACAACTGTGCTGATGTTTATACTTAACCTTGTTATGTACAAATGAAATGAGCCAAGCTCTAAGCCACAAGTAAACAATACCGGCTTTAAATGCATTTGAGGCGTGCTCTGGCAAAAGGGGGCTTAATGCATCTCCGTGATGCATGATACCACACAAGTCATCACATAAATATGGTATCAGGGAAAACTGCCCCACTGAAAACTGCCCCCTGGAAACTGCCCCCGGGAAATCTGCCCCCCCCCCCCGGAAAACTGCCCCCGTGGGAAAACTGCCACCAGGATTTTTTTTTTACCTTGTGATACTGATGCTGATGTTGTTGATCATAGTTTTAATGCATTTCATTTTCATTGATTGAATTTATCCCACATAAATGCACACTTCTCGAAAGATGAAGATTCCCTTTGAAAGGTTTAACCCTGTTAAGGAGAAGTGAATCTTTTGGAAGGTTTAATCCTATTAAAACTAAATGATTGCTTTTAAGTATTTACTGTAAAGAATTTTGCGCTTCAAACTGTACTGTGAACATTTAAAAATGCATTGTAAATATAATGTTTAAAAAGATGATAGTACTAAAAAAGGGAAAAAAGGATGTGTACTTTGCCAAATAAAAAAAAATGTGCTTTATTGGAAATAAACGAAAAATAAGAACAGGTGGGTGCACCATGATCATTCTTGAAAAGCGCTTATATTTCTTTGTGTATGTATGTTCCATTTCCTTTAATGTTTCCATTACAGTATTAGAACTGAAACAATAAAGTAAGATAATTAAAAGAAAAATGATACAGCGGGAACATCTATTGCAATTTTATCTTTTTTTTTTAATAGAACTTGCCATCACTGCCTGTTGGGTCTTGTAGATGAGCCAAAATAGTTTTTTTTTTTTTGCTTTGTAAAACAAGAAATACACAGTGTGGGCGAGGGCAAATCACGGGGGGGGCAGTTTTCCGGAGTGAGATTTCCGGGGGCACTTTTCAGGGGGCAGATGGGGGGCAGTTTTCCGGGGGGGGGCAGTTTTCCTAAAACCCATAAATATGGATCAATAAAATCCATTTTGTATAACAACCGACTCATTTATGAGGTACTCTGGTCCTTTGGTATACAGAAAATTGACCAGTAGGGAAAAGTTTCGGCCAATTTCAGCCTGCGCGGACTGCGCAGGCTGACATGAGTCGATACTTTTTGTGGATGCATTAAGCCCCCTTTTCAGAGAGCATGGCTCATTAGATTTTAATCATGCCATTTGAAAGTATGAAAATTACTGCGTTGATCAATATCTGTTATTGTGCAGTGGGTCCAAGTAAGTTGCTGGCAGAAATAAATGAATTTTAAAACCAGGTAAAAAGTTAACAAAATATAGACCGACTTGGCAACTTTTTACCTAGTTTTTAAATTCACGTTTGTTGTAGCCACAAACACTTGGACCGACTGCACAATAACAGATTGTCATCTTCACAATACTTTTCATACTTTCAAAGGCATTTTAATATCAGCATTGTATACTTTTGGCCGTCACTTGGCCTTTCAGAAATAAGCAACCCGTATTCACAAGGATCAAGCAAATACTGAGGTCCCAGAGAAAGCAATTATGTTCCAGTGTGCCTGAATTAAGCAAGCACTTGCCTAAGACAATCGCATTTTAGCACCCGCAAGGCACTTGCTTCATACAGGTTACACTGAATAGAAAACACTGTACAATAAGGAGCAATCGTTGAATACAAGCAATTGCTCCATTTCCTACAATGTTTCAAAATCTATACACTGCATTGACGCAGTGTCACACTGTCTGAGCGAAATTCGGTTAAAATATATTTACGCGTTCGGAAAAAATAGTACGGTATATTTTACACGGGATAGGCCCAGTAACAGTTTCTGACGTAAGTTCAATACTTACTACTACATAAAAAAAGCCCCGGATGTTAACTACCACTTTTGTTCCCAAAAATAGTATCTTTCAATTGTATGTGGGATGTATCATTTAATTACTGAAGTGGGGAAAGGTATTTCGGGGGAAAATGGATTACACAACTCCCGGTACATCGGGTAATTTGCATATAAATTGTGTAAAGGGACTGGTTTAAATGAGTTTGCGTGTTTACTTTTCCATTCTTGGGAGCGGGAACGTGTTGACACCGAAGCATTATGTCTTCCTTTGGGAGATTTTTGCGTCTTTCAACTGATCGTTTTCAAAAACCATGTGGCAAATGGAGATAATGATCTGCTAATGTCTCGCTGCGAGTACTGTTTATGTTTACAGGAAGCAATCACAGAGAGTGATCTGGTAGAATTGTATGATCTGATGCCACAAGTGACATGTAAAATAAATGAGCCATGCTCTTGCAAAAGAGGGCTTAATGCATCCCCTTTGTTTTGTTTAAACATATTTATTTTACATCGATTGAGAAACAAGTTCTTACAACTTAAACTAATCTCTCTCGATTCTGCTTCCTGGAAACTACACCAGTACTCGCGCCGAATGTGTGGGCCAATGAACAGTCCCAAAGTTGACATCCGCTCCCAGGTATCGAACTCAGGACCTTTAGATTACGAGGCCGACGCTCTACCTCACAACCACGGATCCATGATACCGAGCAAGTCATTTCATAATTATGGATCTATAAAATCCATTTTGTCTACCAACCGACAGAATCATGAGGTATACTGGTCCATGGACATACAGAAAATTGACCAATGGCGAAATGTTTCGACCCAGGTCAGCCTGCGCGAACATCCGCTCCCAGGTATCGAACTCAGGACCTTTTGATTACGAGGCCGACGCTCTACCTCACAACCACGGATCCATGATACCGAGCAAGTCATTTCATAATTATGGATCTATAAAATCCATTTTGTCTACCAACCGACAGAATCATGAGGTATACTGGTCCATGGACATACAGAAAATTGACCAATGGCGAAATGTTTCGACCCAGGTCAGCCTGCGCGAACTGCGCAGGCTGACCTGAGTCGATACTTTTCGCAGATGCGTTAAGCCCCCTTTTCACACAACGTGGTTCAAATATATTTAACCCTGTAGAAAACAATCCCGTTTTTTACTAGCTTGACGGAGGCCTTCAAAAATGTTGTGAGAAATGGAGAAAGTATTAGTAAACCAGCATTTTCTCCTCTTCTCACAATTTTTTTCATCCTTTCAAGCATCTTTTCCGTTATTTGGACCATATTTAATTTGGCATCATGCAAATGTTTTGATATGGCCGAGTCTAAATTTTTTTCCGCTTGAAAGTAGTTGAAATATTTGAGCCATGCTCTGTGAAAAGGGGGCTTAATGCATAATACCAAGCAAGTCATCACATGGCTATAAATTCATAAAATCCATTTACTCAAACAATTTGACTAAATCTGGGAGTAGAATAATCCTTTCACACGCAGATATTTAAAGATAGCAAAACGTTTCGGTCCATGACAGCCTGCGCGGACTGCCGACATGAGTTGATACTGTTTGCAGATGCATTAATTCCCCTATTCACAGAGCAAGGATCATTTATACAAACCGTCTTCTGCGAAAAGGAGATTTAACGCATTTACAAAAAAGTATCGAAACAGGTCGGCCTACACAGTCCGCAACTTTCTGTCGAAACTTCACGCTATTAGTCAATTTTCCATTATCTCCCGCTAGATGGCATTCTACAAATACACATCTATCTAATTTGGGCATCCTGGGTACAGTAGCGGAGTAATTTTTCAAAACAACAACCGTGACTTTGAATTTCAAATGAAATAAACGTTTACTCAATAAAACCCTACCTGGTGCCATTTATTCAGCTGTGATCGGCTAGCATGTAACCTATGCACCGACCATTTATTAAAACAGCCCCTACATGCTTTGATAATAGGCTAATAGCTTCGATATAAGCCCTACTTTTCCCCGGTATACGGGGGATGGGTGATGCGTCATAGCAGACAGGTCGAATCTTCGAAGAATATGACATGCGCAGACAACGGTTAATTTTCTGCATGTCGAAGAACTAGTATACCTTCAGATACAGTCGGTTGTAAGACAAATGGATTTTATGGACCCGTAATTATGTGACTATTTGCTTGGTTTATGCATCACGTATATTATTAAACCCCCCTTTTGCAGAGCATGGTTCATATATTATTTCATGTTTAATAACAATATTGTGAAATTATGCTTTCAAACTCATCTGCTGTCAAACTGTTTTCGCTGAGTTCGTTCTAAACTAACAAATCTCTCTCTCTCTCTCTTATTATACATCTTTCTCCTCCTTCTCTTCCCCTCCTACTCTCCCCGTCCTTCTCTCTCTCTCTCTCTCTCTCTCTCTCTCTCTCTGTCTCTCTCTCTCATCCAATGCTCCAGTATCAGGATAGATTTATTAACATAATTACATAATGATTCATAAAACAGATCAAGATATCACCCTCCCAATAGAGACAGAATGTAAACACAGATGACAAGTTTTTGTAAATTTATCTCTCTATTCAAACAGTGATGATGGAACGCGTCTTTTTTCATTGTGAGTCATCTATAATTCTGCAAGTCATCATCAATGGTTTAAAAGACGCCTTCAACTTTTTTCGAAATATTGATTGATTGACTGTATGGTGTTTAACGCCGTTTTTAACGTTATTTCAGTTATATCGCGGCGGCCAGCGCACCTATGCGGCTTATCCATGCTTTCCCGGAGTTTCTTTTACCACTACTCCGCACAACGTTCTTTCCAAGCCACTGGCTGCTTACCCACATAATCATCGTCGAAACAATGGTCAGCGGTGAGACAAAAATGAATTCTGTCGCAATGACTATCATCAATCCTCGGAAGAAACTGGTTCTCAAGTCCTGTATGCTACCGACTGAGCTACCGGGGGTCGGCTTTTCTATAGATAACGCCGGTGCTATTTTAGTCACGACACAGAGCTTGAAATCAGGGAGGAGGTCGCTTGTTCGAATCCCCAGCTCGGCAAGTTTCTTTCCGATGATTTGTGATAATCATTGCGACAGGGTCCATTCCACTCTCAGCGCTGATCATTGCTTCAACGATGGTTAAATGGGAAACCAAACATTGGTTTTGGAAGAGTATTGTGCAAAGTGTTTGTAAAAGAAACCCCAGGAAAGTATAGATGGCGAGATTATTTTTCATTATTTCTATTCATATTAAAGGCGCAGTAGCGGCCAAATGTAAACAAAGCTGGTGTTAAAATGAATTTAGATCAATATCATACCATTTAAAAGTATGGAAATTATTGAGAAATGATAATCTGTTTTTGTACGCTCAGCCCAAGTGTTACTCGCTGGCCATTATCTCCCGCTAGATGGCATTCTACAAATACACATCTATCTAATTTGGGCATCCTGGGTACAGAAGCGCAGTAATTTTTCAAAACAACAACCGTGACTTTGAATTTCAAATGAAATAAACGTTTACCCAATAAAACGCTACCTGGTGCCATTTATTCAGCTATGATCGGCTAGCATGTAACTTATGCACCGACCATTTATTAAAACAGCCCCTACATGCTTTCGTAATAGGCTAATAGCTTCGATATAAGCCCCTACTTTTCCCCGGTATACGGGGGATGGGTGATGCGTCATAGCAAACAGGTCGAATCTTCGAAGAATATGACATGCGCAGACAACGACTCGCTGGCAGAGAAGTGAATTTCAAAACTAGGTTAAAAGTTGCCATGGCACTCTATCTTACGTTTACTTTTTACCTGATTTTCAAATTTTATTTTTTCTGCCAGCAACTAACATTTGAACCAAGCACTCAATAATAGATCTTCATTTTCACAATAATTTCAATTCTTTTAAAAGGCATGATTTAAATTTAAAAGCATTTTTAACACCTGCATTGTTTTTTGACTGCTATTTGGGCCTTTAAAGACAAACACCTATGAAATGCAGTCGATACAAGAGTATATTTAGTGTATTTGTGTGAACTGCTGAATAAACTAATCAATTGTTTTAACGGTATTTCTTTAGCAGACAGTGTCGTGTTTTAAGAACCTTAACTTTTTTCCAAACAATCCCGGATTTTCACGACCTTGAGAAAGAAGCCTTTTGAAAACATTGTGGGAAAAGGAGAAAATGCTGGTAACCAGCATTTTCTCCTTTTCCCACAATGTTTTCTACCCTTCCCAAAACAAATTTCAATTTTTGAGTCACATTTATATTGTCGTCTGCAAATGCTTTGAATTTGGACGAGTCTAAACTTTTGTCGTTTGGTAAAGAGTTAAGAAAGACCCTGAAGACCTTGATGAAGAGGGCAAGGTAAACATTGTGGGAAAAGGAGAAAATGTGATTGACACGAACAGTTTTCAATGCTTTCCAGGTCAAATTCTAGCACTTGAAATTCGTTTACTCTGTCTTCTACAAAATTAATGCTTTCAGTTTGGAAGAGTTCAGAATTCTGTCCCAAAGAGCAAAGTGATGTTGATCACAGAAAGACACGCCCACACTGTGTTGTATTTTCGATATTATTCAGATAGGCTTTAGATAAAAGAAATACTTCCACTTATTTCCCCAGAAATAAAATACTCAAAAACTGTCGGATAAATACGGAGTATTATGTTGTAGTAACTTTCCAGCTGCTTGTATTTGATTCGAGCAGCGTGAGAAAATTTGATATCGCGTGAGACCGAAGGTCGAACTGACTATTGTTTGGCCAGTGTTAACCCATCTTCGCAAGCCAAGGATACTAACTCCACTTTGTTCGTTACGTACCCTTGGCCGCTCACCTCTTTAAAAATCGAAACTCCCGCTGCGCCACCTATCGAATATCACGAGTTGTGTAACCTTTGCTGATGTTATTTCTGACCAATCAAAATGCTCATAATAACATTTGTTAGGCTGTGCATCAAATATGGCTGCGCTTTCGGATTTATCACAAATTTCTGGAATTAATCAGACACACGATGATTCGCAATCATTTGGCTGTGGAACCCGTCCTAATATTGCACAAAATTGATCATGAACTATAAAAAACTCATTAAATATCGATTGCCTACTCTTTTTTGGCAAATGTTCGTCAGAAACACGACCGCTTTAGTTTTTGACGGGCGCCGCCATTATTGTTTTCTGTTTCGCGGAAGATTTCTTGTTACGGATGGTTTAATTGGACGCGATGGGTTTTGATCGCATCCAATGAAAGGGCGCGGCGGGAGTTTCGATTTTTAAAGAGGCGAGCGGCCAAGGGTACTACCTTAGTATCCTTGGCTTGCGAAGATGGTGTTAACCAGAGAAAGCAGCCCTTTGCTTAGAATGAATGTTGGGCAAAGTACTGGTAATTTTAGCAACCTCGTGAGAAGCGTCGATAGTTGCACAAGGCGCCGCGATGTAACCGAAACCATGTCGTAAAATAAAAATAAAACAAATAAACATCTTCTCAAGCCTTTACCAAAAGATCCTGTGAGTTCACCAACAATAGACGAAAACCTGTTAAAAAACCGGCTGGGAAAAGAGAAAATGCATTTTCTCCTTTTTCCACTATGTATTCTCTATCCATACAAGGACATATACCACCCTCTGAGCCACATTTACTTTGTCGTCTGCAAAAGCTTTCAATTTGGGCGATTCTAAAATTTTGTCGTTTGTTGAATGTAAGTAACTATGTAACCGAACATGGATAGAAGGGGCGAAGAACCACTCAAAACCCAATTTCAGAACGTTGTGTTATTGTCGTAAAAAGCTGAAACATGGAAGAGGAGCAATTATAGTCCTGACAATTCCAGTTGTAACAATACTGCTGTGGTTTATATTATATTTCTTTTGAAATTCTTTAGAAAAGGTAGTATCCATCTAAATATCTAAACATCACTATAAGAAAACATTTCAGGAAAAAGAGAAAAGGTTTCTTTACTTCTAACCGATGACTTTTAGTGTCTAAACCTACTGTATGCTGTAAAGACATGAATAATTCATTTCACTGGATCATAGTGCTATTTTTTTATAAACAGTCAAAAGACCCTTTGAAATGAATACAGTTTAACCAAACAGTCAAAAGGATATTTCACTGAAAGTTGCCCAAACTTCCAAAACAGAATCCACTATTATAGGTGACAGTATCAAATATTAATAAATGACTGCTTAATTGACTAGAGACAGTTAAAATGTTTCTACTTGAAACTACAACATCATATCAAAACTTATAACAGTCCGATCTCGGTTTTAGTACGAACGATACTGGGTACGATACCGTCTTGAGACTTATGATGCCTTGAGTTCTATTACGAGAGGTTTCTACATGAAATGCATGGCCTATACAGTCTGATCTGCACCTAAATTATTCAATACCTGAACAATGCAGAGAAACTTACATTATGGCTCGACAAAATGCAAACAATCATCGCAAGATTTTCTACCACGATTTCCGTGCGTTCAACCGGAAGCATTCTTAAAGAGCGGTACCTGTAGACCGGCATCGAAACCATGTACCAATAAAGATCGGCATGGTAACTCAGCTGTACTTGTGGAAACCTTCGATAAAAGGACGCTTCATAAAAACAAACTAAATGATTGTTTCACCACAAACTAAATTACAATTTTGTGACCGAGTTTCGTGATGACTTACTTTTTATCCTTGTCCCAATCTTGTGTTTTCACGACCTGGACAGAGAAACCTCATGAAAACATTGTAGGAAAAGGAGAAAATGCTGGCAACCAGCATTTTCTCCTTTTCCTACAATTTTTTCTACGCTTTCAAATGCAAATTTCGTCATTTGAGCAACATTACATTTGCCTCTGAAAATGCTGAAATGCTTTCAGTTCGGAGCAGTCTAAATTTTATCGTCTCTGAAAAGGTTATACAATTTGAACTTGAACTTGTGTAATAAATTAATGGCAAGCGACACTCCCAAAAGATACATTTTTACGCGCACTATTTTATGACCTCCTCGTGTTTACACGTGTTTATTATTGCTGTCCTGTGTAGTGGAAAACATCAGGACTACTTTTTCTCGCGAACTGGCGTTTTAGTCCAGAATGTTCTAGATTGGGGTTGTTTTACTATCGCAGAACTCTTGTTATCCGCGAAATTTTGGTAGAATTTTAGACCTGAGAGCGTTCAGCTATTGAAACATTAGTGAACAGCACTTAGTGAAAAGGGGGTTTAATGATCTATTGACATGTAGAAAAATTGCCAATGGCAACAGGTTTCGAATTAGATCAGCCTGCGCGGACTGAATCTATAATTTTTGCAGATGTATCAAAGCAACCCTTTAACCCTTAGGCTGCTAAGCGTGGCTCACTGATCTCTTTCGAACAGTGTAGATCAAGATCAGACTGCACAAAACGTGCAGTCTGATCTTGGATCTACACTGTCCGATAAGGATATTATTTTTCTCCAAAAAGTAATTTTGAAACAGCATTATTCTTGTTATTTACTATCGGCTTGAAAGATAATTTAACTTATTTAGCAGAATAAGGGTTGGTAGGGCTTGACTCTTACATATGAGCCAATGAAAGTTACAGTATTCTGTGATAGGCAAGTGGATTTTCGGTGGCCTATCCTCCAACAAAGACAGGGTGTGAGGGGATGGATGGATGGATGGATGGATGGATGGGTGGATGGATCTTGACTCTTACATAGACGTCAATGAAAAGTTGAGTATTCTGTGACGACAAATAGATTTTCGGTAGCATATCCTCCAACAAAGACAGGGTGTGAGGGGATGGATGGATGGATGGATGGATGGGACTTGACTCTTACATATGAGTCAATGAAAAGTTACAGTATTCTGTGATAGACAAATGGATTTTCGGTAGCATATCCTCCAACAGAGACAGGATGTGAGGGAATGGATGGATGGATGGATGGATGGATGGATGGGGCTTGACTCTTACATATGAGTCAATGAAAAGTTCAGTATTCTGTGATAGAAAAATGGATTTTCGGTAGCATATCCTCCAACAAATACAGGATGTGAGGGAATGGATGGATGGATGGATGGATGGATGGATGGGTGGGTGGGTCGGTCGGTGGGTGGTTGGATGGATGGATGGATTAACGAAGAGACTAAACAACGAAATAAATGAAGGGCAGTTTGGTAGATGCATTTTGTCAGTACATGGGTGGGGTTGGTAAGTTCAGTAGTGGGTGGGAGATGGATGGTTTTGGTCGATGGTAGGTTTACAAGTAGGTGGTAGATGGGTGGGTTTGGTCGATGGATGGATTTGGCAGGATAGTGGGTTGATGGATCAATTTGGTGGGCGGGCTTCATCGTAGTTTTTGGTAAAAAATGGTTTGTTTCATAGACTGTTCATATCTCTTAATCCTTAGTGCGCCGAATAATCAAACTGACTGAGCCATTCTTGGAAAAAGAGCCTAATAAGAGCAATGTCAAGGTTGCCATTGTCCCGAATGCCTCAGGAAAGCGGAAAGTGTAGATCAAAGATCAGACTGCACGTTTTGTGCAGTCTGATCTTGATCTACACTGACCACAAAGGCAACTATAGTTTTAAAAGGCGCTTTAAGAATTAATTATTTATACTCAAGGATTGACTAAAACCCTTCACCACATAATCCCGAGTTTTAACGACCCTGGGGTAATAGCTCTTTGAAAACCTTGTTGGAAAAGGAGAAAATGCTGGTTACCAGCATTTTCTCCTTTTCTCGCAAGGTTTTCTACACTTTCACAAACAATTGCCGTCATTTCGGCTACATTTTATCCATCGTCTGCAAGTGCTTTCAATTTTGACAAGTCTAAAATTTTATCGTTTTGTAAAGAGTTAAACGCAGGTTACAGAGTTGATACTCTGACAAGTTTCCGTTATCTGTAAACCATTCTCTGTGAACAACTACACGTAATAAAAAGACTTTTTAGGCCCCGGTCTTTGATTGCTTTTTTTAAGTACAAGTTGTTAAAAGGCCCTACAGCTGCCAAAATCAATTAAACAATGAGGTCGTAAATTGCATTTAAAACATGCCATTTTAAAGCATGGAAATTATTACGAAGATGAGAGTCTGTTATTGTATGGTCGCTTCAAGTGTGAGTCGCTGACAGAAAGATGAATTTTCAAATCAGATAAAGAGTAAACACAAGTTGGCTTCTTTAAAAAAGAAGCCAGGAGAGGTCAGCATCAATGTTTTCAAATAGCTTACTGCTTTTAATTTCAATATATTTTGGTACATATAAACAAATAAGTAAGGCATTATATGATCGCCGCTGTGTAAAAAGAAGAAACCTCTTCTGCATTACATGACAGACACGTGACCTTTTTCCCACGTTTTCAAGTCGCGTGATCTTTTCCCGCGGTGTTCTCTTTTTTAACGAAATTCTTTTTTTGTGTGTGTAGCTTTATTTGTTTAATGAAAAATTATAACCACTGGAAAGGTCATTTGCAATCAAATCAATATAACAAATCCTTTTTGAAATCCGTCAAATAAAAACAAAACACGTCTATTTCCTATTTCAGTTTTTTGATTTCGATTTATTTATAAAACCATGACGAAACAGACTGTGTATTAGAACGATTTCGCAGAAAAGCATGGAGTCTGCCTTTTAAACTCACCACTGATGACCTCTCCAATAAGATAGAGGGATCTGGCAACTTTTAACCTAATTTAGGATTTCATTTTTCCGCCAGCGACTAATACATGGACCAACCATACAATAAATGGCTGTCATCTTCGCAATAATTTACATACTTTCACGCGGTATGATTTTAATTTAAATGCATTTCATCACCCTCGTTGTTTACCTTTGGCAGCCATTGGGCCTTTAAAATAATACACTGCTCCTTTTCTCACATTGCTTTCTATTCTGTTGGACAGCGGTATTTAAGTATGGATTATTTGTATAACTCGTAACAGCTTTGACAGGCGTCAAAATAACGTGTACAAAAGTTTGCTAGTACTAGTGGTCCGTTGGGAAGAAATCTTCTTCATACATTGTGGGAAAAGGTTGAAATTCTGGTCACAAGAATTTTTTCCTCCCTTTCCCGCGGTGCCTTTTTCCCTGTCGGCGATAAACTCCATGGTTTAACCCTTTCCCAAACAAGCCCTGGTTTTCACGTGTCTGCAGTACAAGTCTTTTGAAAACAATGTGGGAAAAGGAGAAATTGCTCGTAATGAGCAATTTCTCCTTTTCCCACAGTGTTTTCTACCCTTTCGGAGAACTTTGCGCCATTTTCATCAAATTTAAAATTGTCGTCTGCAAATACTTTCAATTTGGAGAAGGCTAAAATTTTGTCGTCTGGTAAAGGGTTAAAGCACATTAAATTTATCTACCTTGTCTTTCTCGTAGAAATGCTCTTAGTGTCGACAAATCTTAAATCTGTCGTCTGCAAACGACTTATAATACTTACAATGAGATCAACAATTTTATTCACCCACCATGCTATTATTGCACTCATAGACGTAGTTTAGATTTAAAAAAAAAAAAACTCTCAATTTCAGATTGGTTAAGTAATTTGGTTCAGCCAGTGAGAAATTGCGTTACTTTGAAATTTAGAGATTTCTTTAGATCTAAACCAAGAATGTCATTCAGACCGATTAGTGAATAGGGACCCAGTATAATGGGAAACAGGACAATTCATACCTTGAAATTAGTATCAGGACAATGAGGGCCATTCCTGTAAATCAAATTATCTCCCTTGCCAGATAAAGACTAAAGGTAACCAAAAAACAGATTGGTCTTTTTACCTGTATTCCTTTGTTTTTATCCTTGATTCCCTTGGGGATGTTGCTGTAAAAATAATTTGATTTATGATTATATTTTAAGTCTCCATGTAAATTTAAAGCAAATCATGTTCTCAATCAACAGAGAAATGTATATATATGGATTTGTAAAACAATCTAACCCGATTTAGCCGAGATATTATCTCAAAAACATATTTGTGTAGTGCAAGAAAATCAAGGATAAAATCCAAGTAATCTCCTTATCAGGACCAACGTAGTACTGGAGAGGAATCAGGGGAGATAACTGAAGAATGGCTCTCATTGCTTCCATGTAAAAATGGTACTTCTGGTCTCGTATATTGATTTTTTCGAAGTCATCAAATATTTCAGAAAAAATGTCTACGTTAATCCGATATATCAAAGTCTGCATCTATTTTACAGGTGTCAGGGAGAGAGGTTAGATATGGGCCGTGCTCTATGAAAAGAGGGCTTAATGCATCTGCGAAAAGTATCGACTCAGGTCAGCCTGCGCAATCCGCGCAGGCTGACCTGAGCCGAAACTTTTCGCTATTGGTCAATTTTCTGTATGGCCAAGGACCAGTCTACTTCATGATTGAGTCGTTTATTTAAAAAAATAAATAAATAAAGTGGCTATAATGGATCGGTAATTATGTGATGGCTTAACTGGTACCATGCATTACGGAGATGCATTAAGCCCCCTTTTGTCAGAGCATGGCTCACATATATATATATATATATATATATATATATATATATATATATATATATATATATATATAAGCACTTGAGACCAGCCTTGCTGTAGAGCTAGCTTTTACAGCAATGCGGTTTTGGTATATTTCTCTCCATGGAAGTAAAGTAACATGCGTTGTGGTTAGTGCCCGGATGGCTGACCAGGCCGTTGCACGTTACAACAAGTTTTACCTTAGTCTGGATTACCTGCCCCTACGTTATCGGGTCAGGCAAAGCGGAATAATGGCGGCCCCCATGGCGTCCTCAATTGTAGCCCTACATGCTTTCCTGTTTTTCCCAGTTTCATGTGATCCAGTTTGATCAGTGAATAAAATGAAATAAATTTTATACAAAATATACATTACCGAATCTAAAACGTGCTGGTGGGTTGTAGTTTAAATATAAATTCGACTATGAATCATTTTTAAAGTAGCCCTGTTTTCGGACGTTATACAGGTCCATTGACATTTCGGATACTTAAAGCATTTCTGATATGTAGTTTCTCTCGCTAAATAAGAACGACAGTTAAAAAAAAAATAACTGCCATTACTTTATTGCAAGCGATCTGTTTTGAATTCAGCCTATGATCCGATTTAATAAAGTGAAATAACAATATCCTGTTATCTTTGCATATTACCGACGGGGACGCCATTCTTGCACTTTGCCTGACGTACTCTTGAGGTACGGCGGGGTAGCAGACTGGTTTTACGTTTAAAAAAAAATATAAAAATCTCTGGGCTGTTTTTTTTCTCCAGTTTTCGAATTATTTCGACTTTTTAATTTTGAAACAAATGTTTAAGTCTACGAATGACAAGACTAATAAGACTTCAGAATGTTCTCAAGAATGGTTGGCGAATATGGACCCTGGGACCGTATTCACCAACCATTCTTAAGAACGTTCTTAGTCTTATTCTCCAGAATTTTCTAAAGGTGAAAGTAACACAACTTCAGATTAGTTAAACCAAAAAAGGTTTAGCCAATCAGAAGTTGTGTTACTTTCACATTTAGAAAATTGTGGAGAATAAGACTAAGAACGTCCTCACGAATGGTTGGCGAATATGGACCCTGGTCTGGTCTGAATGATACAGGTACGAGTTGTCCTAGAACAGTATAATGTGTGTGGATGTGTGGGGGCACAGGCGTTCGTTTTTGAGGTGGTGTGCGAAGCATCGCAGCTCAGATTTACCATGTGGGAAATTGAACCTAAAAAATCTGATTCTGGGGTACCTAACATTGCAAAATCATTACCTGGAAAAATGGTACTATTAGGAAAGCATTTTATTCACTGTGGCATCAAGGCATGACTAAAATGTTAACAATAGGGGAACTTACACGACTTGGACGATAAATATGTAAACAAATACACCATTATCAAAACACAATTTTAAAAAAAGAGTGTTAGAAAAGACTACCATGAGGCATGCGTAGGTATACGCATTTATGTATCAGTTCCACCAAATAGCGTCAAGAAGCGTAAACAAGTGCCATGGAAAGCATAGAAGCATCATGAGAACTCTTGTGGAAATTTCCTTGAATAGGATTGCTTTATTTGTCTAGATATTGCTTAATAATACTTCTTACGTCGTTTTATTTTGACATTCTATTGAACCCCCTCCCCTCACACACATACAAAGAGAAATTTGATAGTTTGCTCTGAGATTTATAGGAGAGATACCTCTCAACTCTTTAAACATCTGCTTGCTTTTACTCAATTCTTTCTAGTAGCACTACGTGCTTATTATTTGGTACAACAGGTAGATTTCAACTTGAGCAGGATTAAACGCAACCGTCCTCAGCAGCGCTTTCAACGCTTTGATTTGACGAACTTCGCCATCTATATAATGTTATATATATTTTATATGTTACATTATATAGTTGGCGAAGTTCGTCACAATACGAACGCCTGTGATGTGGGGGTAAAGGGGGAAAGGGGGAGGGGAGGGTTCGATCATTTAATCATTTAAAGAATACATCATTGTACTCCGATACGAGAGTGATAACAGACATAAAATCAACATATGGGTTAAACCTATGACATGATGTATATACAGATGAAATATATTTGAACGTTGCTCTGTGGAAAAAAGGGGTTTAACCCTTTCCCAAACGACAAATTTTGGACTGGTCCAAATTGAAAGAGTTTGCAGACGACAATTTTAAATTTGATGAAAATGGCAGAAAGGTCTCAAAAAGGGTAGAAAACACTGTGGGAAAAGGAGAAATTGCTCGTTACGAGCAATTTCTCCTTTTCCCACAGTGTTTTCAAAAGACTTGTACCGCAGACACGTGAAAACCAGGGCTTGTTTGGGAAAGGGTTAATGCATCTCCGTATTGCATTATACCAAGCAAGTCATCACATAATTATGGATCTATAAAGTCCATTTTGACCAACCGGCTGAATCGTGAAGTAGAATGATCCTTAGACTTGCAGGAAATTTACCAAAAGCAAAAAGTTTCGACCTGTGTCAGCCTGCGCGTACCGCGCAGGCTGACATGGGTCGATACTTTTTGGTAAATGCCTTAAGCCCTCTTTTCACAGAGCGTGGCACATATAAATATAGATTACAGACAGAGATAACCGTTTGAATAGGGTACAGGTGTTCAAATAAAGATGAAACGTGATTTTTGTTTACTCTAAACTTTTTAAAAAACGACGTAAATTTGGACAAGTCCGACTCAGAACCATTGGTAGACGACAAATAAAACATGGCTCATGGTTGGATTTTTTTAGAAACGTTAATTTAACGATCGTTGTATCAATATGAGAAAAGGGCTGACCATAGTTACAAAAAGAGTACCAACATAATTATTCTGTCCTTTTTTCGGCGTAGATGAATGTCCTGGCTTTTCACCTACTTCTTAGTATAATGAAATCGAATGAATATATGGTGATTTGTGATTGGTCAAAAATGTGCACATATTTATTCGGCGGGCCCCTACTGGTTTATATTCTTGCACATTTTTAACTTTAACTTTCTCGCGTTTTATAAGTTTTCTTTGTCCTTTTTCAACGATGTTTGGGATTAACATGTCACCATAAAATTTATATCTAATTTGAAAATTCCACTTTCCTTTAACCAAATGAAAAACAATGAGGAAAAAGGGGCAATTGCTCTCGACTTTATTATGTACTACTTTTCTTCATTTTGAGCCATGCACACAAAAAAAGAGCTTGAATGGCTATTTGCCAGTCACTCTTACACCGTCTATATTTTTAAAATACATTTCTTGTTTTTATTTTGTTAACATTTAACAAAATAAATATATGATAATATAATATCTAAACTTTAAAGGAGAAGGCTTATGAAACCTTATAGGAACAGGAGAAACATTTTCAACCGGCATTAAATTTTGGTGTAAATACATGTAATTATATGTACGTGTCTCGTGTCCCTGTTTGTGCTTGTAATTTTTTTGTGCCGGGAGGAAATTAATTGATTAATGAATGAACAAGTATAAATAAATAAATAGTCTTCTACAAGTACCTCCAATTTGGACAACTCAAAAAGGATCAAAAAGCAACGTCGCTATGAACGCTTGGCTGCCACAAGCCAGTTATCCCTGTGGTAACTTTTCTGACACTTGCTTCAAACTCTAAAGAAAATCAAAAAGGATCGATAGACCGTGCTTTTTACAGTCTGTATTCGTACTGAAAATCAAAATCAAGTGAGTTTTTGCCTTTTTGCAGTCCGCGCAGGCTGACCGGAGTCGAAACTTTTTGCTATTTCGTCAATTTTCTGTATGTCAAAGGACCAGTGTACCTCATGATTCAGTCTGGTGTTATACAAAATGGATTTTATGGATCCATAATTATGTGATGACTTGCTTGGTATCATGCATCACGCAGATGCATTAAAACCCCTTTTGACAGAGCATGACTTAGTTATATAAAGCATATGAAACTATCAGTAATTCATTTTTGTTGGCTTTTTTTTTTTTCACATTTTCTGTAATCCCCTTACAACACGGCCCTGCATTTTAACCCCTAAGCTGCTGATCGCGACCCACTGACCTTTTTGCGGACAGTGTAGAGCAAGATCAGACTGCACAGAACGTGCAGTCTGATCTTTGATCTACACTGTCCGATACGGTATTTTCTTTCCGGTGAAATCAACTTTGAAACCGCAATGTTTGGGCTCTTAGTATTGAGTAGAAATTTGCATTTCATTCATTCAGCAGCTTAAGTGTTAAGACTTTTAACATTTTCTGTAATCCCCTTACAACACGGCCCTGCATCTTGAGACTTTTACTCTTTACCAAACAATCCCGTGTTTTAGCCTTACCGAAGAAGAAGGCTCTTGAAAGCATTGTGGGAAAAGGAGGAAATTCTGGCAAAAGCATATTCTCCTTTTCCCACAATGTTTCCAGCTCATTTAAATACAGTTTTCACAATTTGAGCCGAGTAAATGATTTGTTGTCTTGGAGTCTAAAATTTTGCCGTTTGGTAAAGACAAAGAGCGGTGGTGTGTTTCAAAACCTCATGGGACAAGAGCAAATGCTGATGGTTAGCAGCATCTTCTCCTTTTCCGGCCAAGCCCCGTAGCTCAGTTGATAGCGCGCAGGACTTGAGAAGAGGAGGTCGCTGGTTCGATGCCCGGCTTGGCCAATTTCTTTCCGAGGATTGATGATCGTCATTGCGACAGGATTCATTCCTCTCTCACCGCTGACCATTGTTTCGACTGTGGTTATGTGGGAAAGCAAAGCACCTAGCGGCTTGGAAAGAATATTGTACGGAGTACTCGTGAAAGAAACTCCAGGAAAGCATGGATAGGTGCACTAGCCGCCGCGATATAACTGAAATAATGTTGAAAACGGCGTTAAAAACACCATACAATCAATCAATCAATCTCCTTTTCCGACAATGTTCTTCTTCGGGAGCGTGAAAACTCAGAGTTGTGAGGTAAAGGAATTTGTTAGTATTGGAGTTTAACGCTGTTTTAAAGGCTTGTGTCATATCACGGCGGTCAGTGCACCTAGGCATGTGTTTCCTGGCTTTCTCACACCAGTACTGACACAAATTTCATTCCAACTCATAGACTACTTTTCTCACATGCATCAGAGATGAGAGGCGAAAAATCACCGGAAAGAAAGTTTGCCTCAACCGGGAATCGAACCCGCAACCACCAGGTCACGAGTAACGGATACGCTAACCACCGAGGTACCCGAGCGGACGGTTGTGAAGGAAAGGGATAGAGTAAAACAATCGCGAAAGCACGAAAAAACACTCGGAAATGCTCAACCAATGATAGAATTGCTAATTATAGAAACTGATTATAGAAACATAACAATATGAACCTATCATTAGTTATTCTATTGTTTTTTCATCCTACTCTCCCTTCACAACATGGCCCTGTATTGTTAGAATTCGAGGAAATGGTTGATTGCATGGTATTTAACACCATTTTCAACATTATTTCAATTACACTGCAGCGGCCAGTGCACCTATCCATGCTTACCTGGAGTTTCTTTTACCAGTGCTCCGCACAATATTCTTTCCAAGCCACTGGCTGCTTTCCCACATAACCATCGTCGAAATAATGGTCAGCGGTGAGAGAGAAATTAATCCTGTCGCAATGATTATCATCAGTCCTCGGAAAGAAATTGGCAGAGTCAGAGATCGAACCAGCGAACTCCTGTTCTCAAGTCTTGTACGCTACCGACTGAGATACCGGGGCTCTGCAGAATTTGAGGAAAATGGGAGTGGCTTTTGAAAACCTGGTGGGACAATGAGAAAATGCTGGTTATCAACATTTTCTCCTATTTCCACAATGATTTCTTACCCTTACAAAGGCATGTTGAATGGATCTCCAATTTTGACTGCATAAAATTGTCGTCTGCGAACGCTTTGAATTTGAAGAAGTCTTAATTTTGTCGTCTTGGAAGGAGTTAACTCTTTACTAAACGTCAAAACTTTGGACTAGACCAAATTGGAAACATTTGCAGACGATAAAATAAATGTAGCTCAAATGATCATCTCTGTCTTTGATAGGGTAGAAAACATTGTGGGAAAAGGAGAAAATGCTGGTTACCAGCATTTTCTCCTTTTCCCACAATGTTTTCAAAACCCCACTTCTCCAGGGTCATTCAAACCCGGGATTGTCAAGTTAACACTACACCAAACAACCCCGAGTTTTAACAACCCTGGGGAGATTGGCTTTTGAAAACATTGTGGGAAAAGGAGAAGATAATTGGTTATCAGCATTTTCTTCCTTTCCTCACAATGTTTTCTACTCATCCAAAGACATGTCGTATCATTTGAGACAAATCTAATTTTGTCGTCTGTAAATGCTAGCATGGGCAAATCTAAAATTTTGTTGTCCAGTAAAGCGTTAACCCTTTTCCAAACAACTAAATAAAAATATCTTTAGATTATTCCAAATTAGAACCATCTTCAGGCGACAAATCTGAAAACAGTCCAAATAAACTTAGGTCCTGAGGGTGTAAAACATCTTGGGAAAAGGAGAAAATGTCGGCCACCAGCATTTCAAAAGCCTTCTTTTTTCGGACCTGTTTGGTAAAGCGTTAAGCCTTTACTACGCGATCCTGAGTTTCGAAGACTCCAGGTGAAAAGAACTTTTGAAAACATTGTGGGAAAAGGAGAAAATTGCAGGTAAACAGCATTTTCTCCTCTTTCCACAATGTTTTCCATGCTTACAAAGAAAAAAAGCCTAATTTGTGCAATATTTAGTTTTGTCTTCCAATTTGGGCCAGTCTGAAATTTTTCTCGTTTGGTAAAGTTTTAACCCTTTCCCAAACGACAAAATTTTGGACTGGTCCAAATTGAAAGAGTTTGTAGACGACAATTTTAAATGTGATGAAAATGGCGGAAAGGTCTCAAAAATGGTAGAAAACACTGTGGGAAAAGGAGAAATTGCTCGTTACGAGCAATTTCTCCTTTTCCCACAGTGTTTTCAAAAGACTTGTACTGCAGACACGTGAAATCCAGGGCTTGTTTGGGAAAGGGTTAATTAAGTGACTTCACGGATAACGGATCGTCAAGACACTCCTTATACAGTCAATAAACCCCTGGTGAGAATTTACTCATCCGTGTGAGGCATACAAAAACCGCAGCCAAAACATTGCTATAAATAGAATATTATCAATAATAACACGCCATGGATAAGGGGCGGGATTTGACCCTTTTCTGTCAAAACCTTTTCGCGTAATTTACGACCTTGAGGAAGGAAGGCTTTTTAAAAAGATTGTGGGAAAAGGACCAGCATTTTCTCCTTTTCCCACAATGGTTTCTAAACTATCGAAGACGAATTCCATCATTTCAGTAGCATTTCATTTTCCCCTTGAACTTTGTTGAAGTGTGGAAGAGTTTAAAATTTTTCTCATTTCGTAGAGTTTAATTTTAAAGATTTTGATATATTTAATTCGGAAAAAAGACCTAACTAAAGTGATTAAAAGCTCATTTTGATCAGAAATATCTTCTATGATATCGAAAAAAGCAGGTCGAATTTCATATCTTGATCTTTCTTGTTCCCAAAACTAACTGCAAAAAGTCTGCCTTGCATGGAAAGAGTTAACTGTTTACATGACAACAAAATGTTGAACCTGTATATAACGATTGCATTTGCAGCCGACAAATTACACGTCCTTCAAATTATAAAACTTGTTCTGGGTAGGATAGTAAAAGATTGAGGAAAAAATAAGAAAATGCTGTATTACAAGCGTTTTCTCCTTTTCCCGTAACTTTTTCGGAAACATTTGTAAAGGTCTTGAACTCACGCAATTGTTTGGGTAAAGGGTTGACTGACGCTATATGAGAGAATATAGTGAATGAAGAAATAGACAATAACGTGACGGATCGGGTCAAAGGTCATATCATGTTTTGGCGTTATTTCCGAATCAAAAACGCAATAATTCTATTGAGTTGTGTATATTAATAAAAGTTAGCGAGTGTAGGATAGCCTGAAATAACACAACGTAGTAAAAATCTATTAATTGATCGTTTAACGTGGCGCTACTTTCTAGGCCGCGTAAGTACGTGCGTGAACAGGCTTAATAGCTAGTTCATTCACAGGAAGTGTATTACTGCCCCATTCATAAAGGTTGTATGAGATAAACTAGTTGATAGTCGGTTGTATTTGCTCAAGGGGATCGGAACTATATTAAACTAGACGAGACGTTGGATAGAGCGTGCAGATTTGAAGACATAATTCGTGTCTCGATGAAAGAACAAATTGCTTTGAGGGTTTCCATAGGTATGACCTCGGTTGAAGAACACATTGCGGGCGGAATTAGCGTGGCAGCAGTTCGGGACTGCATCAAGGTGTCTGCTATACCTACGCTGATCCTTGACTGTCGGCCTTTCATTGCCTTCAACACGAAACATATCACAGATGCAGAGAACGTGTATTGTCCACCGATATTAAAGCGAAGGTCAAACGGATTTGTTGCCCTGGAAAACATCGTGACATGTGAAACAAAACGAAGACTGTTGCTGGACGGACATTACAAAACTGTGATAGCTTATGACGACGAAACCACAGATCTGGCAATGTCCGCGAAAGATTCGAACTTGTATTCTGTGCTAAAGAGTCTGAGACAGCAGGTGGATTTAAGCAAGGTTGACTTCATCATCGGTACGATAACTATTTTATATCTCTCTCTCTCTCTCTCTCTCTCTCTCTCGCTCTCTCTCTCTGTCCCATCTGTCTCTCCGTCTCTCTCTCTCTCTCTCTCTCTCTCTCTCGAATGCCCATGATAAGATCAAATGACAATCATCAACCATTTTCACCTTTAATAATACATACTAGAATCCACAGCTATTTTTGCTGTTGCAGCCAGTGTGGATCAAGATCAGCCTATAAAAATGAAGCAATCTGATCTTGATATGAAGAGACGATCTAGTCAATAGCAGACTTGAATTTGATTTTTTAGGAGGATTTTTTTTTTTCCTGTCTGAAAATTTTGATTTTGTGTAAATGGCACTTTGACTCTTTTCCAAACAGTCCTCTGTTTTTTCACGACCCTGATAAGAGAGGCTTTTGAAAACATCGTGGGAAAAGGAGAAAATGCTGGTAACCAGCATTTTCTCCTTTTCCCATAATGTTTTCTACCGTTTTCAAGGCAAATTCCAACACATGGGCTACGATTAGTTTGTCGTCTGCAAATGCTTTCAATTTTGACAAGTCTAAATATTTGTCGTTTGGTAAAGAGTTATGCGTTTATAAGGCTTATAATGAGGCTGTTCGCAGATTTGTCACCATGACTTAATAAGTCTTATTTACAACTGTTTTTTTTTACGATTTGTTGTTTTTCTCTACTATCCTTTTTCACGGTCAGACTGCACGAGCTATTTTTTTCTTGCGTTGCTTCTTGCGTGCTATTTCTTCTTCTCAAAAAAAGCGGTCTGTTGGAAGAAGCAAAAAGTCGACAGAATACGAATGATTAGTTGATAGAGAATTGTTTCCGAAAATGTATCAATTTTAAATTTCCGAAATGGAAAAAAGTGGGGGAAAAGCAGGGGCTGTGGTTCCTTGTATTCATAAAAACTGTTCTATTTATTTATTAAATTGTTTCAGTGAAATTATCTCTACTTAATGCGTTCAGTGCCTTAGGCTAAATCACGGGTTCTTGCGGACGGCATATCAAGATCAGACTGTACAGATCATGCAGTCTGATCTTGATCTAAACCGTATCCTTGTTTAGTCAAGCCTATAAAAATAGAGAATCTTTCTGAGAGTCAGTTGGTTGTATTTTCTGCCGTAGAAAGGGGTCGAGTTTACATTCAGCGCTGAAAGAATTAAAAAAGTTTTGGCTCGACTTATAGACGAGTGGCTCGACTTATAGACGAGTATAAGATTTCTTTATGTCTCTAAGACAGCTGTCATGTTTATTTTTTGTCAACGACATGTAGATTTGAAAGTAAACTCTTTAATAGCCTATCCTGAGTTTTAAAAAGACCATGACAAAGAATGCTCTTGAAAACATTTCGGGAAAAGGAGAAAATATTTTTTCCCACAATGTTTCTATCGTATCAGAAACAGAAATCATCACTTGAGCCTCATTTGGTCATGTCCAAAATTTTGACGTATGGTAAAGTTCAAAGACCATGGGAAAGAAGGCTTTTTTAAAAACATTGTGGAATTACTGGTAACCATGGAGCATTTTCTCCTTGTCCTCACTGTGTTTTCTACAATTTCAAAGACAAATCTTACCATTTAACTCTTTACCAAACGACAAAATTTTAGACTGGTCCAAAGTGAAAGCATTTGCAGACGACAATATAAATGTAATTGAAAAATTGAAATTTGTTTTGGGAAAGGTAGAAAACATTGTGGGAAAAGGAGAAAATGCTGGTTACCAGCATTTTCTCCTTTTCCCACAATGTTTTCTAAAGGCTTCTTTCACAGGGTCGTTAGAAGTCGGGATTGTGTGGTAAAGGGTTAAGGCCCACACTGAATTTGTCGTCTTTCAAATTAGGCAAGTCTAAAATTTTAGTGTCTGTTAACCCTTTCCCAAACGACAAATTTTGGACTGGTCCAAATTGAAAGAGTTTGCAGACCACAATCTTAAATTTGATGAAAATGGCAGAACGTTATCAAAAAGGGAAGAAAACACTGTGGGAAAAGGAGAAATTGCTCGTTACGAGCAATTTCTCCTTTTCCCACAGTGTTTTCAAAAGACTTGTACTGCAGACACGTGAAAACCAGGGCTTGTTTGGGAAAGGATTAAAGCGGTAAATGACACATTAGTATATAAAGACTTTGGACTGAGTCCAATATTGACTTAGACGCTTTCTTAATTTTCATAAAAGTAGTTCTCATGTTTAAAAAAAATAAATAAACCGGATTTCCTCTCCGCTGTACAAGCAAAAGTAAGGAAGAGGAAAAAAAGCCTGTCAATCATATAAAAATTAGAGTTCTGCGAAATACCAGCAGCCCTTTTTTATAATTGCTGTTCTCAAGCGAAAAATTCCAAAGTCGTTTTACAAAATTTTCTGTTCAACTTTGCCGTTAAAAAGATATTATGCTATTATAAGACTCTTGTCGCCAACCAAACGTCTTTGTTTATAAAAAGGATACGATTTGTATCTCGAGCCAAGTGACGACTTTTATCATTTTGTCCATACAAAATACAAACATGTATTGGCGTTCAGTTAAGAAAAAAATAGTAGAGAAAAAGTAGTTCCAATTTTAGTAAGCTAATGTTGTTTAGATAAAGGAAAAGCGGAATCATTTGCGTCAACATGAAAACTTAGAGATAGTATGTTTTTTTAGTTTCGAATTACAGATAAAAAGGAAATTTGGTATAAAAAAAAAAAACGTCAACGTGAAAACCTAAAGATAGATTAGAACAAGTTTTTTGTTTAGTTTTTTTTTTAACCCTTAACCCTTTACCGCACAATCCCGACTTTTAACGACCCTGAGAAAGAAGCCTTTTCAAAACATTGTGAGAAAAGGAGAAAATGCTGGTAACCAGCATTTTCTCCTTTTCCCACAATGTTTTCTACCCTTCCCAAAACAAATTTAAATTTTTGAGTCACGTTTATTTTGTTGTCTGCAAATTCTTCCAATTTGGATTAGTCTAAAATTTTGTCGTTTGGTAAAGAGTTAAGCTGCTAAGCGCGACTCTCTGACCTTTTGCGAACAATGTAGACCAAGATCAGACTGCGCAGACCTTGCAGTCTGATCTTGTATCTACACTGTCCGAAAAGTAGATACATTTCTCCAAGAAATATAACATTTTTCGGGCTTTTACTATCGGCTTGAACATTTTATTTAATCTATCTAGCGGGATATAGGTTAACCCTTTACCACACAATCCCGACTTTTAACGACCCTAAAAAGAAAGCCTTTTGAAAACACTGTGGGAAAAGGAGAAAATGCTGGTAACCAGCATTTTCTCCTTTTCCCACAATGTTTTCTACCATTCCCAAAACCAATTTCAATTTTTCAATCACATTTATTTTGTCATCTGCAAATAATGCTTTCAATTCGGACTAGTCTAAAATTTTGTCGTTTGGTAAAATGTTAAACTGGCAGTATACATTTCAATAATCCCCCCCCCCCCCCCCCAGCAATGGATTTAACATGGACGTCACTTTTATTTTCATATTCAAAAAATATCATATAAACCTGCTTGAATCTAACAATTCATCCTATCCCTTAGGCAGATAAGCGTAATTCAAAGCGCCTGCACAGACTGTGCAGTCTGATCTTAACTTACACTGTACGATACCGTGGGACCTTTTAAATGGCAGTACATGTGAGTCATGCTGCGTGAAAAGGGTGTTTAATGCAGAACAGAACAGAATTTTATTTTGACTTGTACAAAGTACATCGTCAGTCGCACTACAATATACAAAAAACAACGTGGTACATGGAGATACTATCAAGATGTTACAAAAAAGACATATAGGAAAGAAATAAGCTGAAAAGTATTATGATTAGAAATAAAAAAAAGAATAATAAACAATGCATCTGTAAAAGGTATCGACCCAAGTCAGCCTGCGCTTTAAAAATCGCCATGCATTTGAGCCGTGCTCTGGTAAAAGGGGGCTTAATGCATCTCCGTAATGCATGATGCCAACCAAGTCATCAGATAATTATGGATCCATAATAGCCACTCTTTTCTAACAACCGACTTAATCTTGAGGTACGCTAGTCGTTGGACATACAGAAAATTGACCGATAGCGAAAAGTTTCGGCCCAGGTCAGCCTGCGCGGACTGCGCAGGCTGACCTGGATCGATCCTTTTCGCAGATGGAATAAACCACCTCTTTCCACAGAGTATGATTCACTTATACCGTGTTTGTCGTAAAGAGTCAAGATCAAAGTTTAAAGCTATCGAAACCATAAATTTTAATTTAACTTTCTACGTCGTTTGCCGGCCTGTTTCAAGTAGGGATACGTCCTCCACCCGATTCGTAAACTTAACCTATATCCTTTGAGTCGCGAACCCCTTACCTTCTTTGCGAAGATAGCAGATAAAAGATCAGTTTGCACATTCATTCAGTTTGATCTTGATCAGCTCTCTTACATACCAAGTTATTCATTTCGAGAGAGATAGAGAGAGAAGAAGAGGAAGAAGGGAGAAAGAGAAACAGTGAGACAGACAGAGAGGACAGGGAGAGGAAGAAGACAGAGAGTAAGGGACATGTGCAAAAGACTGATGATTCGGGATTGGTCGATAGACGACAAGAACGAGACAGACAGACAGACAGACAGAGAGGAAGAGAAGGAGATAGAGAGTAATGGACATGTGAGAAACACTGATGATTCAGGATTGATCGACAAAATATTAGGCGAACTGAATTATGAATGGAACAAAATTAACCAATAATTATCTCTTTACCACACAATCCCGACTTTTAACGACCCTGAGGAAGAAGCCTTTTGAAAACATTGTGGGAAAAGGAGAAAATGCTGGTAACCAGCATTTTCTCCTTTTCCCACAATGTTTTCTACCCTTCCTAAAACAAATTTCAATTTTTCAGTCACATTTATTTTGTCGTCTGCAACTGCTCTCAATTTGAAGTAGTCTAAAATTTTGACGTTTGGTAAAGAGAACTGTGTCAGTGCCAATGGCAACTTAAGTAGCCTTTGCGGACGGTCTTAATCAAGATCAGACTTCATAGAACATGCAGTCTGATCTTGAATCTACACCGTCCGCTAACAGTCAAATTGGCTACTATATTTAATAAAAAAAAAAAAACATCTTCCTTTTCACTGATTCATTGCTTTTAGATCACAAAAAATAAACCGTTGGATTTGCTTATTTGAAAGAAAAAAGAGTTAACCATTGACTTGCTAAATGAAACTTTCCAGCCGATAGTAAAAAACCTTGATGTTGCCACTTGAAAGTTATTTTCGATGAAGAAATATCTCCTTATCGGACAGTGTAGATCCAAGATCAGACTGCACGTTCTGTGCAGTCTGATCTTGATCTACACCGTCCGCAAAAGGTGTCCTTGAGTCGCGCTAAGCAGCCTAAGGGTAAAACAGGGAGAAGGATGGACAGAAATCAATACACGTTCAAGGTTGGGAAGAAGTTCCCAATAATTAGGTGTGGTGCTCGTTATCACATGACTTGGATGTAGGATTGGTGTTTTCATCACGCTCTTAGCCTGTTGTAGTTCTTAAGTAAGACTAAAGCGCGCTATTACGCAACCGGAAGTAATTTTACCACGGTACCGTCAAACATTGTATTATTACAAGCACGAAAAGTAGTTCTACAATTTTACATGTATTAAAAAGAAGAAAAAACTTCTATGGAAATTCAAAGAACTTTCGCATTTAACTCTTACCAGACGACAAACTTTTCATCCTGATATATATAGAAAGGATTCTCAAACGATAAATTAAATGTTGCCTGAATGATTTGATTTAATTTTTGTTTGAAAGGTTAAAAAAAATGGTTCTTCTTTTCCACCTTGTTTTTTTTTAAAGGATATTCTTTGTGGTCGTTAGAATGACATTTCCATTTAAAGATACATCTATACTCGTTTTCAGCCACTTTTTACCCCATTGCATCTTTATTTTATGAAACTGTAATCTTTCTTGTATCTTCATACCAAATGTTGCCCTTTACAGTTGCAAGATTGCAAAGATTACTACGGATAGAACATGGATTTCATTTCCTGGAGGCCTTTAAAGAAATCATGTTGTCGCTCCGGTTTTAATTAAATGAGTTCAAATCTCTTGAGTTTCTCTATCCATTACACCGTATATATTGGTGATTTATCAATTTTTAACCAGCTAACTAAATTCTTAGCCTTTCAGCCTTTCTACACACTATAAAATTTTCTTTCTGGCTGTAAGGATGTATCTTTAAAGGCTTGCTGTCAGCACTGTCAGAACTTTGAACTGTTAAAAAGAAAAAAAATAAAGATATAAACTCTCTACACAATAACAAAATTGTAGACTTATCTTAACTGGAAGTATTTTTCAGACGAGATATTTAATTTAGCTCAAATAAAAAGATTAGTCTTTGAAAGAGTAGAAAAGATCGTGGGAAAAGGAGAAAAATGCTGGTTTCTAGCATTTTCTCCTTTTCCTACAATGTTTTCCAATTCTTTTATCCCAAACACCTTTCCCAAACAAGCCCTGGTTTTCACGTGTCTGCAGTACAAGTCTTTTGAAAACACTGTGGGAAAAGGAGAAATTGCTTGTAACGAGCAATTTCTCCTTTTCCCACAATGTTTTCTACCCTTTTTGAGACCTTTCTGCCATTTTCATTAAATCTGAAATTGTCGTCTGCAAACGCTTTGAATTTGGACCAGTCCAAAATTTGTCGTTTGGGAAAGGGTTAAACCGTATATATTGGCTATTTATCAATTTTTAACCAGTTTACTAAATTCTTAGCCTTTCAGCCTTTCTACGCACTATAAAATTTTCTTTCTGGCTATAAGGATGTATCTTTTAAAGGCTTGCTCTCAGCATTGTCAGAACTTTGAACTGTTAAAAAGAAAAAAAGTAAAGATATAAACTCTCTGCACAATAACAAAATTGTAGACTTGTCTATACTGGAAGTATTTTTCAGACGAGATATTTAATTTAGCTCAAATGAAAAGATTTGTCTTTGGAAAGGTAGAAAAGATTGTGGGAAAAGGAGAAAAATGCTGGTTTCCAGCATTTTCTCCTTTTCCTACAATATTTTCCAATTGTTTTATTCCATGGTCATTAAAACACGAAATTATTCTGCAAAGGAAAGGGGTGGAGTATATTTTAAACGTTGACGAAAGGCTAGCAACAGAATTAATAGTTTTTCTACAAACAATAATGAGGTTATATATTCATGTCGGTAGACCAAAAGATAAATACAAACTATTATTTATACTATCAAACCAGATCGAGGCTAACGTGCCACTGGGAAGCTCCCCGCTGCGGACAAATTGACAAAACAGCGAGTAACCTTTACCTAATTTTAACCCTTTCCCAAACAAGCCCTGGTTTTCACGTGTCTGCAGTACAAGTCTTTTGAAAGCACTGTGGGAAAAGGAGAAATTGCTCGTAACGAGCAATTTCTCCTTTTCCCATAGTGTTTTCTACCCTTTTTGAGACCTTTCTGCCATTTTCATCAGATTTAAAATTGTTGTCTGCAAACTCTTTCAATTTGGACAAGTCCAAAATTTGTCGTTTGGGAAAGGGTTAAAAGTTTTGGGTCCTTAACACTTTACCAGACGTCTCAAATTTAGACTGGTCCAAATTGGAAGCACTTACAGACGTTAGACGACAAATTAAATGTTACTCAAAACACGTCATTTGTCTTTCATAGGGTAGAGAATATTGTGGGAAAAGGAGAAAATGCTGGTTACGCTAGTTCTGTATCAACTCCTGCCAGCCTATTTTGTAAAGGGCCACCTTTTTGAAAGGTCTTAAATTAACCCTTTCACCAAACGACAAAATTTTGAAACTTTTTAAGTTCAAAGCATCTGAAGACGAAGAACAAAACTTGACTAAAATAATGGAATTTGTCTTTGAAATGACGGAAAACATTGTGGGAAAAGGAGAAAATGCTGGTTACCAGCATTTTCTCCTTTTCCCACAATGTTTTCAAAATCCTGTTTTCCTCAGGGTCGTTAAAACTCCGAACTGAGTGATAAATGGTTAAACCGCTAAGTCGATTAAATTTACATTTTCTGTCAAAAGATGACACGCCAAGGTAGCACTGTCGAGTCAAATTTTGTTTAGGTTAAGTCTTAATTTATTGTGCAGTGTAGTTCAATGATCAGACTGCGCGTTCTAATCTGGACCTGCACTGTCTGAGAGAGCATTTTTTTGTTGTCCTTAGTATGCTGATAATACTAGTTCATCTTTTTTTATCGACCCCGAGAAAGAAGCCCTCTGAAAACGTTGTTGAAAAAGGACAATACTGGTGACCAGCATTTTCTCCGTTTTCGACAATGCAGTCATTTCTTTCTCTCTACATCTCTGTCTGTCTGTCTGTCTGTCTGTCTGTCTGTGTGTCTGTCTGTCTGTGTGTGTGTGTGTGTCTGTCTGTCTGTCTGTCTCTCTCTCTCTCTCTCTCTCTCTCTCTCTCATTTTCCCCATTTTCCACAATATTTTCAATCCTTTGAGAGAACTTCAGTTCATTTGTACCAGCTTGGATTTTGTCATCTACATAAATGCACAATGCTTTCATCTTTGATAGAGAGTCAAAAGATTTTGTTTGAAGAAAGTCGATACAAGAATCAAAACTGTTGAAATACATGTACATGTATAAGAAAGAGTAAGCAATCAGTAACTTTTGAAAGAAACTGGCTGCTTCAAGCAGTCGAAATCATGAAAATCTTCCAATCCATATTCATGGCGATTTCTAAGACGAGCGGTTTTTTTTTTTTTTTTTTTAGCCATGCTCTGGCAAAAAGAGGCTTAACGCATCGCCGTGATGCATGATACTAATCTCGCCATGGCATAATTTATGAATCCAAGATACCCACTTTTTTTAACAATCGACTTAATCCTGAGGTAGACAGATCTAGGGATATATAGAAAAAATTACCAATAGCGAAAAGTTTCGGCCCAGGTCAGCCTGCGCGGACGGCGCAGGCTGACCTGGAGCGATACTTTTCGCAGATTCATTAAGCCCCCTTTTCACAGAGCATGGTTCGTTTATATTTTGGAGGGAGGGGTTATCGCGTCTTCAAGGGCAGAGTTTTTTTTTTTCTTAAAAAAAAAAAATCTTAGTCATGATTTTTTAACCTCCCGCCGAGTTAGTAAAGTCTTTGAAAATCTCTTTGTAATGTTTAAATACACTTGGGTCTATATCCGGCCTCCCTTAATGTCTGTCACCCTGAACCCCTCTTTTTTTTTTTCAAACAAATCCGTTTTTAACCACTAGGCTGCTAAGCGCGACTCACTGACCTTTTGCGGACAGTGTAGATCAAGATCAGACTGCACAGAACGTGCAGTCTGATCTTGGATCTACACTGTCCGATAAGGAGATAGCTTTCCCTTTAAAATAGCAAAATTTAGGTTTTTACTACCGACTTGAAAATATTATTTCAATTATTTAGCGGGTTATCGACTCTATAGAACAAAGCATTTTAAAACATTGTGGGAAAATGAGAAAATGCTGGTTTCTACCCTATGTAAGACAACTACAATTGCTAGATCCGCTTTTGATTTATCGTTTGCAAATGTTTTTAAATTTGCACAAGATTAAAAAAAATTGTCGTCCGGAGAAAATCCCTTACCAGACTTATAGACTTGTCCAATTTGAAGGCATTTGTAGATAACAAATTAGATTTGTATCCTCAGTCTTGGGGAATTTGTCTTGAGAAGGGTAGAAACGCTGGTCACCAGCATTTTCTCCGTTTGCCATAATGTTTTCAAAAACTTTATCCACTGAATCTTTAAAACTTGGAATTATTAGATAAAAGATTAAAGCGTTCCTTTCACAACTTTAGTGCCGAGTCCCGTAGCTCAGTCGGTAGCGTACAGGACTTGAGAACAGGAGGTCGCTGGTTTGATCCCCGGCTCGGCCAATTTCTTTCCGAGGATTGATGATAGTCATTGCGACAGGATTCATTCCTCTCCCACCGCTGACCATTGTTTCGACAATGGCTATGTGGGAAAGCAGCCAGTGCCTTGGAAAGAATATTGTGCGGAGTACTGGTAAAAAAAATTCCAGGAAAGCATGGATAGGTGCACTGGCCGCCGTGATATAACTGAAATAATGTTGAAAACGGCGTTAAACACCATACAATCAGTCAATCAATCAGTCACCACTTTAGTTGCCTTTGTGACCAGTGACTAGTATAGATCATGATCAGACTGCGAAAAAAAGTGTAGTCGAATCTATGATCTACACTTTTTGCCAAAGATTCGACTACTTTTTTTTTTTCGCAGTGTGATCATGGTCTAGTTATTATCTAGAATTGAAATGAAACTTTAGACAAAAGACGTTCTGGGAAAATACGAATCTGAATTGTTATGTATATTGTTATTTACGTCTAAATTTTCATTTCAATGCTAGATAATGACTCACGCGAAAAAAAAAAACACAATTTAAAAAAAATATCATAAAGCCTACATGTAGAAAAGGGTTCAAATTTAATCCTTAACCTGATAAATGAAACTTTCAAGCCCATTGTAAAAAACCCAAAATTGTGCCATTTCAAAGTTTTTTTTTTGACGGGAAAATAGCTCCTCATCGGACAGTGTAGATCTAAGATCAGACTGCACGTTCTGTGCAGTCTGATCTGGATCTACACAGGCCGCAAAAGCGCCTTTGAGTTGCCTTTAGTAGCGCAAGGATTTTTTTTTTTAAATTTGGAGATAAAGAAATGTCAGACACCTTGACACGTTGATTTGTGACGACATGTTGGCGTAACCGAAACCTGAAACTTGACCCTTTACTATAAAATCATGAGTTTTTTTTTAAACGATCCCAGGGATGAGAAAGGCTTTTGAAAAAAGTTTTTTGGAAAAGGAGAAAATTATAGTAACCAGCATTTTCTCCTTTTCTCACAATGCTTTTTACCCTGTAAAAGGACTTACGATCATTTGTTCTTCTCTCAGAGTTGTTGTATACAGAATGCTGTTAATTTGGGACAATCTAACACTTGTCATTTGGGAATGGGTTAAAGATACATCAATACTCGTTTCAGCCAGTTTTTAACCCATTTCATCTTTATTTTATGAAACCATAATCATTCTTGTATCTTCATGCCAAATATTGCCCCTGATGGTTACAAGTTTGCACAGATTACGACGGACAGAAAATGCATTTCATTTTTTTGGCTGCCCTCAGAGAAATCACGTTGTCGTTTCTGGACAAATCCCTTGAGTTTCCCTATCCCTTACGCCATATACGAGTATATTGGTAATTTATCTATGTTTACACAACTGACTGAATTCTGAACCATTCTACACATTTTCAAGTTTTAACAGCGTTTTTCTCTCTGGCTGTATGGATGTATCTTGGGGTCCGATCTTGGTCTACATTATCCGCAAGAGGCAATCTAATCTAAATCTAAAGAAAAGTTGCGAGTAGCGCCCAAGTGTGAATCGTATTTTTAAGACCTTTATACGGTCATGGGAATCTAAGACACGAGATATCCGAGCCCCTTTGGCAAAGTCTGACACAGGAAGATTGAATTAATGATAGTTATTGAAAGCAGGTCAACGATATTTTTTGGGGGGGAAAGCAGCCAGTTGCTTGGCAAAAACATTGTGCGAAATGATGGTATGAAATTAGAAACTTGACGGTGCACGGCGAAACTCCGCTGTGCACGGGCCGCTGCGATTTACTCTGAAGCTGCGAAGCGTGACTTACTGACCGTTTGCGGACAGTGTAGATCAAGATCAGACTGCACAGAACGTGCAGTCTGATCTTGGATCTACACTTTCCGATCAGGAGATTTTTTTTTTTTTCCAAAAAATCAATTTGAAATAGCATTATTTGGGTTTTTACTATCGATTTCAAAATTTCATTTCACTTAATATGTAGCAGGAAAAGGGTTAACTTGAATTAATGTTGAAAACGGCATTTAACACCATACAATCAAACATTCAATATTCGAAGTCGTTCGGCGAGGGGTAAAACACGAAATACAAACAAACGTTGATAATAATATCTGTACACAAATGTTATTACTTCACGGCAGAATGTGGGGCACATAGAGAATTTTTCATCAAGTGTGACAGTTTGTCCACCTACGCCTTATGTCGGTCTACCAAGTACCACAGAAACTTGACTTCTGTGTTGACACTTGAACGACATTTGCCCTCATTTCTACTGTCTTATCTTTCCCTGAGATAGATCTTTCTGCGTCTATCGACACCCTCTCTCTCTCTCTCTCTCTCTCTCTCTCTCTTACTCTCTATATCTATATATGTATCTAGCTGTGCATGTATGTATGTATGTATGTATCCATCCATCCATCCATCCATCCCATCCCATCCCATCCCATCCCATCCCATCCCATCCCATCTATCTATCTATCTATCTATCTATCTATCTATCTATCTATCTATCTAACCATCCATCCATCCATCCATCCATCCCATCCCATCCCATCCCATCCCATCCCATCCCATCCCATCCCATCTATCTATCTATCTATCTATCTATCTATCTATCTATCTATCTATCTATCTATCCATCCATTCATCCATCCATCCATCCATCCATCCATCTATCTATCTATCTATCTATCTATCTATCTATCTATCTATCTATCTATCCCATCCCATTCCATCCCATCCCATCCCATCCCATCTATCTATCTATCTATCTGTCCGTCCGTCCGTCCGTCCGTCCGTCCGTCTCTCTCTCTCTCTCTCTCTCCATTCCACCGAAAAAAGTCATAGATCAAAGCCCTTCACCTTCTGTACAGACTGATCTTGAACCGTCGGCAAAAATGCATTGTTACTCGCTTAGCTGCCCAGGGGTTTGATTATCTATCGTTCAAACAGTTTAGTCACAACATGTATGTCCACCTGCTCTCGGTTCTTTCAGTCCTTTGAATTCTGCAGCAACTATCTACGATAACTCTACCAAAACAACAAAATTTTAGACTTGTCCGGATTAAAAGCATTGGTAGCTGAGAAACTAAATAGGGCACAACTACTGTTATATTTGTCCTTGAAGGGGTAGAAAACATTGCGGAAAAAGGAAAAAATGCTGGTTACCAGCATTTTCTCCTTTTCCCACAATGTCTTCTAAAGCCCTCTTTCCCTGGGGTAGCTAAAAGTCGACATTATTTGGTGTAGGGTTATTTTAAGTGGGCGCTTTGCGGTCGTTACACCGAATAGAAATCGGAAACCTTGATGTTTTGATAATCATGACCCAAATACAGTTAATGCACTAATACAGCTTGTGAAAACAAGAAATAGCTATGGGCCGTGCTCTGTGAAAATGGGGCTTCATGTGGACTGCGCAGGCTGACCTGGGCCGAAACTTTTCGCTATTTGTCAAATTTCTGTATGTCCATGGACCAGTCTACCTCATGTCTCTAACGCAGTTTCCAGCAATATTTCAGTTATACACGCGGCAGCCACTGTACCTATCCATGTTTTCTTGTTGCGAGATTTTGACAGGTTCTTCGCACAATATTCTTCCCAAGCCACTGGCTGCTTTATATATACAACCATGCTTCTCTTGAGTTTCTTTTACCAGCACAATATTCTTCCCATGACACTGATTACTTTTGTTGCAATGACTATCAACAGACTTCGGAAAGTCATTGGCCGAACTAGCTACCCCCTGGTTTCAATACCTATGTGTTACCGACTGAACAAGCGGCCTCAGTTGCTTAAGGACACTCCATCTGAAATTTGCACAAATCAAGCACTCTAGACAACTCCTCAGTCCTTGGCTGACTTTTAATATAAACCCTTAACCACACGACAAAATATGGACTCGTGCATATTGAAACCAATTGCAGAAAACAAATTAAAGTAACAATAGCTGCCAAAAGTAAACAAAGCGGGCGTTAAAATGCCTTTAATTCTAAATTATGTTATTTAAAAATATGAAAATTATTATGAAGATTACAACCTGTTATTGTGCGGTCGGTCCTAGTGTTAATCACTGGCTGAGAAATTAATTTGAAAAAACTAGGTTAAAACCTGCCAGGTCACTCTACATGTATCTTTTGTTTACTTCTTTTCCTGATTTTAAAATTAATTTTTCTGCCAGCAAGTAACACTTGGGCCGACTACACAATAACAGACTGTCATCGCCACGACATTTCCCATACTTTTAAATGGTATGATTGAAATTCAAATGCATTTTAACACTTGCGTTGTTGTTTTGGCCGCTAGAGGGCCTTTAACCCCTTCCCAAACAAGCCCTGGTTTTCACGTGTCTGCAGTACTAGTCTTTTGAAAACACTGTGGGAAAAGGAGAAATTGCTCGTAACGAGCAATTTCTCCTTTTCCCACAGAACTTTCTGCCATTTTCATCAAATTTAAAATTGTCGTCTGCAAACTCTTTCAATTTGGACCAGTCCAAAATTTGTCGTTTGGGAAAGGGTTAAATGTGACTGAAATGATAGTTTTTACCTTTAAAAGTATGAAAAGGATTGAAAACATTGTGGGAAAATGGAGAAAATGCTGGTAACCAGCATTTTCTCCTTTTCCCACGATGTTTTCAGTAATGGTTTTGTTCCCCTAGGTCGTAAAAAATACTGGAAGGTTTAATGAAGGTAATTTCATCCATCCTTCATTGTCAAGTGCGTCAACTGACATCTGCGTGAGGCAACTTGTTAAATCTTTACCAGATAACAAAATTTAAGACTCGTCCAAATTCAAAGCGTTAGCAGACGACAATTTAACCCTTATACTGCTAAATAATTAACAAAACTTCAAGTCGATTGTAAAAACCAAAATCTTGCTTTTTTATGAATATATATCTCTCTATCGGACAGTGTAGATCAAGATCAGACTGCACGTTCTGTGCAGTCTGATCTTGATCTACAATTTCTGCTAAAGGTCAGTGAGTCGCGCCTAGCAGCCCAACGGTTAAATGAGGTTCAAACAGTTAGACTTTTCTTGGAAAGAGCAGGGGAAAAAAAAGAGTGTGGGAAAAGAAGAAAATGCTGGTTACCCGTATTTTCTCCTTCTCTCAGTTTTCAGAATTCTGCTTTATGAGCCCAAAACGCGGGATCGTTACGTAAACGGATTATTTTTTAGATTACTCAGCACATTTCCCCGACAGCGTGGAAAAAGCTCAAATCGCATTGAAATATCTGTAGATCTTCTTGTTAAAATGACCTTAACACTCCAATAATTATGTAGGTGTATTTTTAAATATATATCCATTTCTGGTATAATTCATTTCATTTATAGAACAGAATTAAGCCGCTTAGATTTTTTTTCCTTTCCAGATATATTTTACAGAACCGACCTTGAAAATACAGTCATTGGGTCTCATATATTTTTTCCGTGGTGAAAAAATTACATACACACATTTGAGTCATTCTCTAACAAAAGGGGGTTTAATTAACCCTTTACCAAACGACAATAATTTAGACTGGTCCAAATTGAAAGCAGTTGCAGACGACAAATTAAAGGTGGCTCAAATGACAAAAATTTGTCCTTGATAGAGTAGAAAACATTGTGGGAAAAGGAGAAAATGCTGGTTACCAGCATTTTCTCCTTTTCCCACAATGTTTTCAAAAGGCTTCTTCCTCAGGGTCGTTAAAAGTCGGGACTGTGAGGTAAAGGGTGAAGGCATCTCCGTGATGCAGTATACCAAGCAAGTCATCACAGAATTATGGATCCATAAAATCCATTTTCTCTAACAACCGACTGAATCATGATGGAGTCTGGCCCTTGGACATGCAGAAAATTGACCAATGGCAAAACGTTCCGAGGCTTATGTCGGCCTGCGCGGACTGTGCAGTCTGACAAGGGTTGACACTTTTGCAGACGCATTTAACCATTTTTTTTTCACAGAGCATGGCTCATAAATTCATTCATTCATAGCGCTTGCAGACACCTGCTCCAATCAAACGGAAGTGAAATTAAGTCTGAACCAGACGACAAAAAACTGCACTTGTCGAAATTGAGAGCGTTTGCAGACGACAAATGAGATGTACCCTTAAATGATGCAATATGTCTTTGAAAGGGTACAGGACATTCTTCTTCTTCTTCTTCTCCTTCTTCTCCTCTTCCTCCTCCTCCTCCTCCTTCTTCTTCTTCTTCTTCTTCTCCTTCTCCTCCTCCTTCTTCTTCTGCTCCGTCTTCTTCTTCTTCTTCTTCTCCTCGTCCTCCTTCTTCTTCTTTATCTTCTACTTCTTCTTCTTCTTCTCCCCTTTTTTTCTTCTTCTTCTTCTTCTTCTCCTCCAGCTCCTCCTTCTTCTTTTTCTAAAATTCTTCTCCTTCTTCTTCTTCTCCTCCTCCTCCTTCTTCTTCTTCTCCTCCTCCTCCTCCTCCTCCTCGTCGGTGCCGCAAGGGTCTTAGTCGTCGCCATAGTCGTAATCCTCGTTGACATTGAATTCGACAAATGACGTGCGCATTATGTAAGATTAAATAGCACAATTCTGCATCAGTATAAAAAACATTGTGGAAGCGTGATCGGTAAATACTTGAGCCAAATTATAGTTAAGCATTCATGATGTTGCGTTTTTTATAATATGCCGGAAATAGACTGTACTGAAGTTGAACTGTATATGAACTTCAACTATTTTAATTAAGTCGGTTCTCACGTATGGACGTATTCTTTGTGAGTTCGTTAATGAACCCTATAGACTGCTGAGAGCGACTCAGTGCGCCTTTTGCGGACAGTGTAGATCTAAGATCAGACTGCACAGAACGTGCAGTCTGATCTTAGATCTACACTGTCCGAAACTGTGCAGAATTGAGAAATTATGTTGGGTTTTTTTTTTTGAGAAATTTGTCAAGCAGTTGAGAGTTTAAAGTTTACCAGACGAAAAGAAAATGGTCTTTTCCATATTGAAAGCATTTACAGACGAAAACTTAAATGATAAAGAAAAAAATCTTCGATAGCGTAGAAAACATTGTGAGAAAGAGACCCAATTTTGGTTACCAGCATTTTCTCCTCCTTCCACACTGTTTGCAAAAGGTTTTTCGTCAGTGTCGTTAAATCTCAGGATTGTGTGGGAAAGGGTTAAATCGATTTTCGTTTGTTTCTTGTCTTTTTTACATGTCAGTGTCTTCACGCATCTCGGACGTATCAATGACGAATGATTCGTTAACCCTTTACCACACAATACCGCCTTTGGACGCCCCTGGGAAAGAAGCCTTTTGAAAACATCGTGGAAAAAGGAGAAAATGCTGGTCACCAGCATTTTCTCATTTTCCCACAATGTTTTCTACCCTGTCAAAGAAATATTGTACCATCTGAGCCACACTGAAATTGTCGTCTGCAAATGCTTTCAATTTGGACTAGGCTAAATTTTTGCCGTCCGGTAAAGGGTTAATGTACATGTATACTAAAGCGTCTAGGTTAATACAAATAAGGAGTAACCTTAAACCTGTCCCTATTTACCTGTCAAGGCTAAGATCAGACTGCTAGGGTTTTGCCGTCTGATCCCGATCTGTTTTCTTGGATATCAATTAAATTGATTTACTTACAATTGCATATGCTAATCTTAACGTGCAAAAACATCGACACATAACACAGTTGATATGGAAGAATTTGCAACGGAAATCATATGAGCTATGCTCTGTGAAAAAGGGGCTTAATGTATCTCCGTGATGGATGATGCCAAGCAAGTGGTCATGTTATTAGGGATCTTTCAAATCCATTTTGTAGAACAGCTGTCTAAATCATGGGGTAGACTGGTTCTTTGCCATACGGAAAATTGACTGATAGCGAAAAGTTTCGGCCCAGGTCAGCCTGCGCGGACTGCGCAGGCTGACCTGGGTCGATACTTTTCGCAGATGCTTTAAGTCCTTTTTTCACAGAGCATGGTTCACATCTATATACAAAGACAAAAAGACAGACAGATTGATACAGACAGACAGAGAAAGAAAGAAGAAGCCTTGTGACAGAAAAAGAAAGAGAGATGAGAAGAGAAAGACGGACAGAGAGACAAGCTGAGAGGGAGTCAGAGACCGAGAAAGAAACAGAGAAACAGAGAGCAAAACAGTGATAGAGAGAGAGAGAGAGATGGACGGAGAGACGAACAGAGAAAGAGAGACAGAGAGAGAAACAGAGAGAGAGAGAGACAGAGAGAGAGAGAGGTGCAAGAAGGCAGGAAGAAATAGAGAGAGTTGTGCACTTCAAAGTAAATGCCAGAAACTGTTGTTTTCCACACAGAATTTTTTCTCTCAAAGAAGATGACTTGTTTACACAATGCGGGGGAGATATTTATTAGAACGTGTGGAAACACAGGCCAGACCTTGTCATAATTCATCTTGCGTATATCAAACAGAGAAATAACTAAAATTGCTTGGCTACAAACAATACCGTGTGTTTACGACTCTGGGAGGAAGTAGATTTTTGAAAACATCTTGGAAAAAGGAGACAATGTTGGTAACTAGCATTTTCTCCTTTTCCCACAATGTTTACAAAATTCTTCTTCTTCGGGGTCGTTAACAACACGGGATTATTTAGTAAAGGGACAAGTGTCTTTTCTAAAAATGACGGTAATAAGTTTAGGTACAAAGAGTTCGTTTACTAGAATTAGTTTTATGGGACGGAATGTTCTTGTATCTTACGCGATCTGAAGCAGCGAAATTGTGACTGGTTTCCAGGTGAACTTCGCGCACGTCAATATCAATAGGAAATGAGGAAGGAAACCGGTATTGAATATCAAAACCATGAATGGAGCCAAAAAAGTAGTTCCGGCGGTATCTGTTGATGCGATCTGTGAATGAATCCTGGGTAATCAATACTCAGCATCCGCAGAGAGAGGTGTAGGAGTGGCTGGAAAACCCTTGATTCAGGTCAATAACTCTCTGGTTAACCCTGTTCCAGACGGCAAATGTTCCACTCTACCAAATTCAAAGCATTCGAGATTCAAAATTAATACAAATGAGCTTAAGTTCGCTGATACGATAGAAAACTTTGTGTGGAAAGGAGAAAATGCTGGTTACCAGCATTTTCTACTTTTCCCACAATGTTTACGAAAGTTTTCTTCTTCAGAGAAGTTGAAATTCGGAATTTAATTGTTTTTCGACTCCGGGAGGCAACAAATTTGAAAACGTTGTGGGAAAAGAGAAAATGCCGGAATCCAGTAAATTCACTTTTTTTCCCAAATGTTTTCTACACTTCAATAGACTAACTTCAGGGATTTTTAATCACATTTTATTTCTCGTCTGCAAATGCTTTCAATTTTGGTAAGTCAAAAGTTTTGTCGTCTGGTTTAGCGTTAAGACTTTTGTGATCCCTCTACCAGACGACAAATTTTCAGACACATCTAAATTGAAAGAATTGGCAGGCGACAAAATTAACGCGGTTTAACCCCTTTCCCACGCAAGCCCGAGTTTTAACGACTGTAAGAAAGAATCCTTTTGCAAACATTGTGGGAAATTCAATCATTTGAGCCACATTTAAATTGTCGTCTGCAAATGCTTTCAATTTCGACAGGTCTAAAATTTTGTTATCTGTGAAAGATAATGATTCCAGTGCATTTCGGTCATCATATTTTACCGAACTACTTTTTTTCTAAAAAATGTTTTAAACCTTCACTAAAAAATCTTATGTTTTGGAGACCTAAAGGAAAGAAGGCCTTTGAAAACATAGTTTGAGAAGGAGAAAATGTTGGTCACCAGCATTTTCTCCTTTTCCCACAATGTTTTTACCCTTCTTAAGACGAATCCAGTTATTTTAGACACAACCAATTTATCATTTGAAAATCTCTGTAATTTGGGCAAGTCGAAAATTTTGTTGCTTGACAGAGTAAATGGTGGAGTGAAGAAAATTCTATATTGATTGGGAAAAAAAAGATGAGACTTTTTTGGCACATTTTCTCCATCCGTTCCCCCCACGAGTGCAAGGAAATAAACATGACATAATGAGAAGGTTTCTCGCTTTGAAAACACGCGTATGCTGACTAGGCCGGACGGTAAACAGGAACAAGTTCTCGTAAATAAGTGGAGTTTTACTCTCGTACCGTTCACCTGGCTCTATTTAACAGGTAAACATCCGCGTCACAGAAAAAAGTTCCATCGGTAATTCGGTTTGGCTGCAGCCTCCGGTTTGAAGCATCGGGGCTTTTGTGAAAAAAAAAATGTAAACCTTTTCGAAACTATCGACCCTTAGGAAGAATACTTTCGAAAACATTTTGGGAAAAAGGAGAAAATGCTGGTTACCAGCATTTTCTCCTTTTTCCCAAAATGTTTTCTACCCTTCCAAAGACAAATCTCATTATTTGAACCAAATTGAAAAAGTCGTCTGCAAATGCTTTTTTTTTTTTTAAGAGTCCAGAATGTTATCGTTTGGTGAAGACTTGTGGAAGCAAAGGATCGTGCAAATGACTTTCACAAGAAGCAGGCAAACAGCAAGATCTGGTAAACAAATAACAAATAGATAAAAAGCTCAAAGGATGGGCACCAGTTTATTACTTATCACTCCGATTTCCGGTTTGTTGATTTCGGAACTTCCGGTTAGGAACCAGATAAACAAGATTCGTACGCCTAATAGCACGCTTACAACGTACGTAACATAGATCACTTTTTTTTTGGGGGGGGGGGGATAATATGGAGGAAACCATGTCTTTCAAAGCCATTTTGTGAACAAACTTTGAGAGCATATCAAGGGTCTTAACCCTTTGCCAAACGACAAAATTGTAGACCAGTCCAAATTGAAAGCTTTTGCAGACGAGAAAATAAACGTGACTCAAAAATTAAAATTTGTCTTGGAAAGAGTAGAAAACATTGTGGGAAAAGGTTACCAGCATTTTCTCCTTTTCAAGAATGTTTTCGGCAGTTTTACTGAACGTTTCCATATTAAATGACTCTGAGGAAGTGGACTTTTCAGAAAATTGTGGAAAAAGGAAAAATTGTAGGAAAAGTAGAAAATGCTGGTAATGTGCATTTTCTCCTTTTCACAAAATGTTTTCTCCCCTTTCCGATACAAAATCTCATCGTTTTGGCTACATTAGATCTGTTATCTGCAACTGTACTTTGAATTTTGACGATTTCAACTTTTGTTGTTGGGAGTTAAACGTTGATTAAACGTTATTGAATTAGTTAAACGTTAATTCGAGGGCCTGTCGTTTGCTGACAAGGCTGTACTGAAAGTACAAAAGAAATTAGCGAGGTGTGTTATTTTTGTTTATTGTTATTCAGGAAAGTAAACAGGCATTCCATTCTCTCTTCTTAACCCTTATCCCGCTGAATAAATGAAATGAAACTTTCAAACCGGGTAGCAAAAACACAAATTTTGCTCTTTCTAAAGTACTTTACGTGAAAGAAAGAAAATCCTTATCGGACAGTGTAGATCCAAGATCAGACTGCACGTTCTGTGCAGTCTGATCTTGATCTACACTGTCCGCAAAAGGTCAGTGAGTTGCGCTAAGCAGCCTAAGGGTTAATAATCAGGAAAGCACTCCTTTTTGACGCCATCTGATTGAATCCAACTTTTTCGAGGCCCGAAAGTAGGTTTCTCGTGCAGTCTATGGTGAATTTGCTAAACGTTTAGCATTAGGTAGCGGCCGTTGTAAACCAAAGATCAGACTGCATGTTATGTGCAGTCTGATATTGGTATATGCTGTCGGCAAAATGATATCATGCTGCCACATTGGGTGTGATACAGTAAAACATTATACGGCGCAACTGAGAATAGAGTGGCGGCAAAATAATAATAACTCTTCCGGCGTTGAACATAACTTATATGTTGCTTTTTACATTTGTGTAGATCATGATCAGACTGCAGGAATGTTCAATCAGATCTTTGATCTACACAGTGTTATGTTTCCGTGGGAAATATTTGGCGGGGAGGGAGGGATATGTTTGTAATTCGACGGAAATGCCTCAAAGAAAAAGACTAAAATATTGAACAATTTATTCGTTTCAAGTTTCAAGGGCCACACATATTAAAGAGAATTTTTAAGGTCTAAATATCGTCAAAGACATCAATCAACTTAAATGAAGGAAATCGTTAATCACACACGAGAGTTAGACCGGAAACGCGGAGTGATATCGACAAATCATTTCCAAACGATAACCACTCGATATCAAAGGAGAGGGACTTAATTTTATCGTATGCACCTTGTTTGCGGAAGTTGTAACTCGCCGGAAACGCATTTATTTCATTTCCGGTACTAAAACGCTTCGGATGTTGAAATTAATCAGAAATATAACCTTGGCAAATAACTATCTTTCAGAATTCCTTTCGTCTGCGCAAGAGGTGTTTGCTTATTACCGCCGGAAATAGCCAGACGTGTATTTTGTATTGTTACACATTTCTGCTCTGTTAGCAATCTCTGATTAATTGCAGCTTATTTTCTTTCGCCGCGTGCTAAATATAGTTCCCTATGATATAAGAACAATTTATTTAGATACCTAGATACTTTCGAAATTAATATTGTAAGTAAGTTACCGGAAGAAATTTATTAATATTATTATTATCATTATTGTTGTTGTTGTTGTTAGCGTTTTCATCATCATCATTGAAATGTGTGTATACATATATATACGTAAACTGTGAAAAGCTGTTGCACTCAAGCGTGATTTCCGCAAATACAATATATACTTATTTATTCAGTGTCTGTTATCGTTACATGTATGTACATGCTATTCTTATATTTTTGTATAAGCTTTGTAATGACGATGAACATAGTTCAAGTCATTTTGAAATAAAGTTCTGTTCTGTTCTGTAAGCCATGCTCTGGCAGAAAGGGGCTTAATGCATATCCACCACGCATTATACCAAGAAAGCCATCACATAATTAAGGACCCATAAAAAACATCTTGTGCAACAGGCGACTGCATTCTCATGTAAAATGGTCCTTGGAAATCCAGAAAATTGACCAAAAGCAAAAGGTTTAGACCCATGTCAGGCTGTGCGGACTGTGCAGGCTGACGTGGGCGATACTCTTTGCAGATGCATTCAAACCCCTCCTTTACAAAGCATTGGTCATACATATTACTTAACCCTTATCCTGCTATATAATTAAAATGAAACTTCCAAGTCGATAGTAAAAACTCAAATATTGCCATTTCAAAGTTATTTTTTGGGGAAAAAGATCTCCATATCGGACATATATGTGCAGTCTGATCTTGATCTACATTGTCCGCAAAAGGTCAGTGAGTTGCGCCTAGTTGCAGCCTAAGGGTTAAAAAAACTGTCTTTATTTTTTTCAGGAGGATTCCGAGCCTTCGAACAAGACTACCCAGAACTGTGCACGAGACAGACAGACACACCTGTTGGTCTAACACTAGCCCCGCCTCCAAACTATCGTTCCAATACAAAGGTAAGTTCAGTCATTGCATAGGCTATCGATCTGACTGATTCTGACTTCAGTCCTTTCTTAAATCGCTTTTTAGATTGATTGATTGATTGATTGGACGGACGGACCGACCGACCGACCGACCGACCGACCGATCGATCTTTAATCAATCAATCGATTCAGTGAAGTGATTGATGGAAGTTTTAACAGGTTAATGGGTTTGTTGGTTTGCCTGTCAATCCTCTCGATTGATTGTTGACGGCTGACACGATTTTAAATTCCAGAATGATTAACAAACGAACCAATATTACTTTGACAAACATCCTTACCCTCTGCGTCACCCCCTTCCCCGCTGTTTACTTACGACATAAATTCTCTTATCCGCTGTCCAGCCTTGTAAATAACTACACTTTGCCCATATAAAGAAATCCGAAATGTTTAGAAAGTCTCAGAAAGAACTCAGATCACCCGGATGTGGTTTTTTCCCCAAACTATCATTTGCCCGTTCGGACATTGTACATCAAGATCAGTGCGCACAGAATGTCCGAAATGTTAATGAATAATTTATCCTTTTGTCAAGATATTTTTTACAAGTGTTTTATGTATTAAACCGTAATAAATACATCTTGGTTATCCATATTTAACGAGGATTTTACAATATGACATGTTGCAAAATTATTTATGAAAACAGTCCCGGGTTTTAACGACACAGTGGTATAAACCTTTCGAAAACATTATGGGAAAAGGAGAAAATGCTCGTAACCAGCACTTAGCATTTTCTCCTCTTCCCGCAATGTTTCCTATCTTTTCGGAGACGAATTTCGGCATTTTGGCCACATTTAATATGTCGTCTGCAAATGCTTTCAGCGTCGGCATCAATCTCCGAGCAGAGTTGTCGTTCGTTACTCTCGCCATACATCTCTGCAACGGGCTAAATGACAAGAATCTTGTCAAACCGAGGAAAACATGTTTTGTTACTGTTTAACTGTTTCATGTGTAACATAATAAAGTAGACAAAGGAAATATGATTCCGGATACATTATAGGTGCATTCAAACTGATGAATTTACCTGTATACAATGGAACTATTTTTTCAAGCTTCTTTACTGTTCAGAATCTTACGCCAATTGTAAAAAAAAATGGCTGTGCCCATGAATGATGACAATTTAACGCACCGATAGATCTAAGTTTGTAAGATTAAAAAACAAGTTATCGTCCTTTAAAAGACATTTAAGCTTTTCAGAAAATCCCTCTTTTCCACATTTCCTACCACTAAGTCTGATTGCCCGTATGCTGTTTGAACAGCACACAAAACAACCGATTGGTCTTTCTTTCACCGGCGTTTGTGTCGCCATTTTGAGTTATGGTCATGTGACGAAAATATCACGTGATGACGGACTACTTTCTGAGCCAACTACAGAGGTGAATGGGAATGATCCGTAGTGCAAGAGAGTGCGTCGGCATGTCCAAAATTTTGTCGTTTGAAAAAGGGCAGAGAGTTAAAAGGTCAAAGTGACCTCCAAGTGAAGGTGGTGTAAACAACATTTCGTTAAATCCTTTACAAGACGACAAAAATATAGACTTTTTCCAAACTGGAAGCATTTTGCAGACAACAATTTCAAGTATGCTCAACTGATGAAATTCGTCTTTCAGATGAGTAGACAACAATTCGGGAATAGAATAAACAACTCTCAGTTTTATCCTGTCGCAGACGACAAAAATCTTTGACAAATTGAATGCATTTGCAGACGACAAATTAAATATGGCTAAAATAATGGGATTTTGTCTTTGAAATTGAATAGAAAACATTGTAGGAAAAGGAGAAAATGCTGGTTACCAGCATTTTCTCCTTTTCCCACAATGTTTTCAAAAGGCCATCTTGTTTGATAAACGACCAAGTAAATACGTAATCATTTCCCAATAGCGCCATTACTATGCAAGGTTGTATTTACCTCAATTAACGAAATTACGTAAACCTGGGATTGGCATTGTACAACGTAATTTATGTTTACCGTGGTTTGCAAGTCGATCTTGTTACCTCACTTTTGTTATTTGAGACAGTAGCTTAAAAAAAAAACCCAACTTTTGAATGAATTTACCATGTAAAATATGGTAAAATAGTATCGACACTAGAACGAGATAGATTATTATGCTTTTCATTTCCGTACTCCTTTACCAACAATCTGGTGTTTTAACGATCCTGTAAGAGAGACTCTTAAAGGCCCAACAGCGGTCAAAAAGACAATACATGTGTTAAAATGCATTGAAATTTAAATCATACCATTTAAAAGTATGGAAAATATTCTGAACATGACAATATGTTATTGTGTCGTCGGTTCAAATGTTAGTCGCTGGCAGAAAAATTAATTTCAAAATCAGGCAAAAAGTAAACAAAAGATAGAGTGACCTGGCAAGTTTTAACCTGGTTTTGAAATTAATTTCTCCGCCAGCGACTTACACTTGGACCGACAGTGCAATAACAGATTGCCATCTTCACAGTAATTTCTATACATACTTTTTACCACACAATCCTGACTTTTAACGACCCTGAGAAAGAAAGCTTTTGAAAACATTGTGGGAGAAGGAGAAAATGCTGGTAACCAGCATTTTCTCCTTTTCCCACAATGTTTTCTACCTTTCCTAAAACAAATTTCAATTTTTGAGTAACATTTATTTTGTCGTCTGCCAATGCTTTTAATTTCAACTAGTCTAATATTTTGTCATTTGATAAAGAGTTAAATGATATCGGGTATCATTTAAAGTTAATACAATGCATTTTTCACGCCTGCTTTGTTTACTTTTGGCAGCTATCGTTACTCTAACTTTTTACCAAACGACGAAATTTTAGACTTAATGAAATTGAAAGTTTTTGCAGACGACAAAAAAAAATCACATGAGGCTCAAATTTTGGAATTTGTCTCTGAAAGGGTAGAAAACATGTGAAAAGAGAAAATGCTCGGTACCAGCATTTTCTCCTTTTCCCAGAATGTTTTCAAAAGGCTGCTTGCTCAGGGTCGTCAAATCTCGAGGTTGTGTGGTAAAGAATTAATTTAAACCTTTACCACACAATCCCGAGTTTTAATGACCCTGAGAAAGAGGCTTTTTGAAAACATTGTGGGAAAAGGAAAAAATGCTGGTAACCAGCATTTTCTCCTTTTCCCACAATGTTTTCTGTCCTTCCCAAAACAAATTTCAATTTTTGGGTCACATTTATTTTGTCGTCTGCAAATGCTTTCAATCTGGACTAGTCTAAAATTTTGTCATCTGGTAAAGCGTCAGAGTACTTGTACCTCTGTTTATGGCGTGATAATCTTCACGGTTTTGAACCGGAAACGCGTAATCGAGTTATCGATAATAACACTCTCAGTAGCGTCTGTATCCTTGTCTGTACAAAAATGGTGTGGACATTCATTTCAAGTTTTAGGTCTGCCATTTCTAATCGGGATTTTAATTTTAAGCCTGTTATTGTGACCGCCCTCAACTCGAGGGACGGCGCTGAAACACTCGCTAGCTAGAACAGAACAGAACAGAATGGCTGTTCCGGGATACTTGTACTGTAGCGGTCCTCAATCAGAAAGAGGATGCTGGAAAGCTTGCACTTTATCACACCACAGCAAGAAGGACTGCGCTAGAACACCTGCACTGTAGCAGTCCTCTGTAGGAAGGACGGCGCTTAGATACTTGCACTTTAGTGGTCCTCAAATAGACGGACAGCTCTGAAAAAGTTGCACTTTAGCGGTCCCCAACTGCAATGACGGTGCTGGGACACTTACACTTAAGCGCTCTCTCGTATTTGCTAAATAGAAATACAGAACAATACCCTCGAAGCTGCAAGCGCAATGATACAGAAAATAACTATTTTCACGCGGGTTACTGCCATAGAGACCCGACATCTTTCTTTTTGAAATGATGATTTGGTAAATAGAAGTAGGTGCTACTTCCGGGGACCGCAAAAGTGAAAACTATCTACCATGCAGAATCGAATGTAGATTCATGATTTAACGTATAGTATAGTCTTTCATCGATTCTTGAAACCCAAAGGAACTTATGTAACCCTAAAATTGATTCTCAAAGTAATGAATGAAAATAGGAATTTGTGTCGCATTTATTTTGTTCAACCGGAACTGACGACCGCATTACTACCGTCACCGAAATATTCGACCGCAGCACGACGTAGAAAGTAGTACTCTTTGGCTCTATTGTTGTAGTACCATATCCTTCTCCGCTAAATATGACTATGGCTGTATTTTGGGACAGTGTAGACAAAGATAAATCTGCAGATACTTTACTATCGATGGTTTCACTCAAACTATCATCATGGCAGGATACAAAAGTAACGAAATCTATTCTCGTTTTGCTCAACAGTGTTATCAACTTGACAATATGACTGTTCACCCTTATCCTGCTAAATACGTTAAATAAAACTTTCAAGACGATAGTAAAAATCCGAATAATGTTATTTCAAAGTATTTTTTGGACAACAATTTAATATGGTTCAAATGATGATTATTGTCGCTGAAAGGGTAAAAACAATTTGGGTAAAACAGAAAATGCTGGTTACCAGCGTTTGATCCTTTTCACGCCATGTTTTCAAAAAAACCTTCCTCTTGAGGGTCGTTAAAACTGGGGATTGTTTGTTAAAGGGTAAAAATGCCTAATTAACCCAATGGACAACATCAGTGCAGCAATAAGGCCAACATAATTGTGATTTCAAGACTGCTCATGTCCAGAATGTTTCAGCAGAGCGGACAGTGTAGTACGTTTTGTGCAGCTTGTCCTTGATCTACACTGGCCGCAAAGGTCACAATAGTTTTGAAATGCGCTTTATAGGTTAACTTCGAGTTTGTTATCGGACCAAAAATATTGTATGAATTCGTTAACCTATACTATAGCTTTTCCTCTCTATTTATTGCAAGGCGTCAACCTTTCAAACTAACCTCTAGGGCCCTGTGTGGTTCAGTGATAAAGTACAAGACTCGTAAGCTGGAAGCCCCGGGTTCGATAAAATCTTAGGCCGGAGGCCCCTGGTTCGAACTTCGAATCTCACTGGAAGCACTGGGTTTTCCGTGTGAGCATCCTTGGGTAGAAAAAAAAAAAACTTAAGTGTCTCGGCCTAGTTCTGATAAAACCCAGGAGGAACATGAATGTGTGAGCTATGACTGAAATAACGTTGAAAGCGGCGTTAAACACCATTCAATCAGTCAAAATAAATTTAAATATTATTTTTCGACTCCGAAAAAAAAAAGCATCAGGAGAAACTCATGCAAATTATTCTCCAGCCAGTCTTAACCCTTATCTTGCTGAATAAGTTAAATAAACCGTTCAAGCCCATTGTTAAATCCAGAATAATACTATTTCAAACTTAATTTAGTGGAGACGAATATCTCCTTATCGGACAATGTAGATCCAAGATCAGACTGCACGTTCTGTGCAGTCTGATCTTGATCTACACTGTCCGCAAAAGGTCAGTGAGTCGGACTCAGCCGCCTAAGGGTTAAGGCTGTATTAGGAGCCTTGATAACCGGAAATGACCTTTAATGACTTGTTGAAATGACCTTTTATCAATTGTTAAGATCATCTCGGATATGGGCGGGAGTGGCAGCTTCCGGTCGGTATTGATAAGGAAGTTTGTTTTTGAGTGTATGCGTGAGAAATGCTGGTCAGTAAACTTTAACCCGATACCAAACAAGAAATATCATTTAAAAAGAAAGACGGCGTAAATCTGCCAGCAAATAGGCAGAGACCCTTAGAATAAACATGTCTACATTTTTTACCACAGGGGCCCTTTGAATAAACATATCTACATTTTTGACCAATCACAAATTTCTATTTATTCATTTTTTTTTTTTCAATATCAAAAAGTAGGTCAAAAGCCAGCACATTAACAACGCCATAAAATCCGATTTTATTAATGACTTCGAGGAAGAAAGCTTTTGTAAACATTGTTGGAAAATGAGAAAAAATGCTGGTAATCAGCATATTTCTCTTTTTCGAACAATGTTTTCTACCATTTCAAAGTAAAATTTCGGTCATTTGACCACATTTAACCCTTAAAGCGTCTTTCACGAATATAATTACCTTTGCGGCAAATGTAAATCAAGAAAAATTACAGATATATGATAAACGGCTTTATTTCAACTATATTTCATTGTATTGCAACATCATACACTCAAGATCGGATTGCATGTTCTTTGCAATACGAACTTTGATCTACGCTGTTCTTAAAGGCAAATGAAATGGAACCATACTCTGGCAAAAGGGGGTTTACTGCATCTCCGTGATGCATTATACCAAGCAAGTCACTGTATAATTACGAGTCTGTTGTCTAACAACCGGCTGAATAATGAGTTGGACTGGTCCCTGAACATGCAGAAAATTAACAAAAGGCAAAAAGTTTCGACACAGGTCAGCCTGCGCGGACTGCGCAGGCTGACCTGTGTCGATACTCTTTGCAGATGCATTAGACCTCCTTTTCACAGGGCATGGTTTCCTTGTATTTGGCACTTCGCGGATTAAGTGTGACTATGTTATAATGCGCTAGCCATTTTATTCAGTTCATGTATTGTCATAGACAAAAAGGTGGGCGAATCAACGCTTTACAAAACAATCCCGTCTGCTAAAGTCCCTGGGGAAAATGGCTCTCGAAAACATTGTGGGAAAAGGAGAAAATGCTGGTAAACCAGCATTTTCTCCATTTCCCACAATGTTTTCTACCCTTCAAAGGACAAATCCAGTCATTTGAGGCATATCTAATTTATCATCGGCAAATGCTTTAAACTTTTCCAAGTGTACTGTTTATGTCTCGTGGTACACTGTTAAATGACAGGTGAACGGAGTGCAGTGCGATATATACATCACGAGGGCTGGTCAATAAATTCGGAAATGTGTTGGATCAATGCACGACATTTCCTCGAAAGGGTGTGTCGTCCAAATCCATACACGTTTTAAAATACTGACTGCTAAATTCCCAGATTTATAGCTTGTGAGATTGTGAACGTCAAATCCCGGGCCGCTTGAGGGTTTGGGTTCGATCCCCACGGCTAGCCACCTAAAATTACGAAAGCGTCTTTCGGATGGGACGTTAAACGCAAGTCCTGTGTGATGGTGCTATGCGCCGAGCACGTTAAAAAACCAGGCGTAACTTAGGATGGGTTTGTCCTGTATCTTGCACTGTACCCCGTAACAAAACTAACAGGGGGCGTTGCCCATATGGGCAACCGATGGGAACGATAATTAGGCGAAAATCAAGAAACTGTTGTCTAAAATTACAGCTATTTTTCTAACCGTCACACTTCTATCCACCATTACATATAACTCTGCAGCAGTAGGCCTACATTTTTCTTCTTTTGTCTGCGTCACAAGATGACCAGGAAAAGTGTGCAGGACTTTCTATCGACATTAAATCGATTCAGGGTCCTGCGTAGCTCATAAGTGCAAGTGCTGGATCCGAAAGCCGGTGGTCCTGGGTTTGATCCTCTCTCTGGGCGTTGGGGTTTCCCCGGGAGTATTCTTTGACTCGTTATCAAACGATAAAATTTTAGCTTTGTCTAAACTGAAAAGAAATGCAGACGACAAATTAAATGAAACTCAAAATATTAATTTTGCCTCTTAACCCTTTAAGCGCCATAGGCGAAAACAGGGACTTTTGCGGACGGCATAGATCAAGATCAGACTGCACAGAACGTGCAGTCTGATCTTTGATCTATACCTTCCGCTTGTTTGGTCAAGCCTATATGATAAAAATCTTTCGGAGACTCAATGGATTCTATTTACAGCCATCAAAAGAAGCCGAGTTTGTTTATTAGGCGCCGAAAGAGTTAAAGGATATAAAACGTTGTGGAAAAAAGGAGAAAATGCTGGTTACCAGCATTTTCTCCTTTTCTCACAATGTTTTCAAATGCCTTCATCTTCAATGTCGTTAAAGTCGGAACTGTCAATCTTTTTTTTTTTTCTGCACCATATAAATGTTGCTATAGTTGAACCGTTTTATCAAGTGCAACAGGAAAACTTCGCGAATTTATTGACCACCCCACGTGTGTATTGAACCTGAGTTTTGCCAGACAAAATTAATGAGATGAACAAATTCAATAAGGCAGAAAATATTCAGATGACGTGATGATTTCAAAGCATACTTTTCTGCTAAAGTGTCTCAGAATAGCCGTATTTTGCAAGATCAGGCTGTGTGTTCTGGTCTACACTGTCTGCAAATGCACTGAGAGTCAAGCTTAGCATTGCTTATAAGTATTGTCCTACCTGCGTCCCAAATCGCTATCAGCCCTTTTATAAGCAATCCCGACTTTTAAGGACTCTTCGAAAAACAATTTTTTAATACATTGTGGGGAAAAGGAGAAAATGCTGGTAACCAGCATTTTCTCCTTTCCCCACAATCTTTTCTACCCGTCCAAGGGGTGAGTTACTATTTTTTGAGTCACAATTTTCTGTCATCGGCAAAAGCTTTCAATTTGGACTAGTCTAAAATTTTGTTTGGTAACGAGTTAAGCCAGGTTATGAAAGAAAGAATAGTTCAACCCTCTACCACACTATCCCGAGTTTTAACGACCCCAAAGGAAAAGGACTTTTTGAAAACATTGTGGGAAAAGGAGAAAATGCTGGTAACCAGCATTTTCTCCTTTTCCCACAATGTTTTCTACTCTTTCAAAGACAGCTTTTGTAGTCTGTGCATTATTTGATTTGTCGTCTGCAAGTGCTTTCAATTTAGAGACTGGTGTGTCCAAAGTTTTATCGTTTGGTAAAGAGTTAGTAGGTTGGACCGAAAATTTTCAACCAGAGATGTTTTGGCACCAATGTATCTTCAAAAAAAAAAAAAAACGGACCAAGTAGATCCAAGATCAGACTGCACGTTCTGTGCAGTCTGATCTTGGATCTATATTGTCTGAAGAAAGCGTCTAATTATTCCTTATCAAGGTAAAGGCTAAACCGCAGATTGAATCCCTGCCAAAACAGTGGGCGACGAACCACAATGAATATGCAGAGATTTTCGCCATTACCATACAAACATACAAGGGAGAAAAAAAAAAACATTACACCATACAGCGACTTAAAGGAAAACATTTGGAGGGAAGGAAAGGAAATATATCCATAATTAAATGGAAAACATTACGAGAAAAGGAGATTTTGCTTACAAGCAATTGCTCCTTTTCCCACAATGTTTTAACCTTTTCAGCTACAAGTATTATATAAAAAGTTATCTCTTTTGTACGGCCGAAAATACAATCAACTGAAATACACATATAATTTTATCTTAAAGGCTTGACTTGAAAAAGCGGACGGCATGGATCAAAGATCAGACTGCACGTTCTGTTGCAGTCTGATCTTGATCTGCGCCGTCCACAAAGATCCTTGTCAGTCTATCATTCTGAAAGGATTTAACCCTTTACCACACAATTCCGAGTTTTAACGACCCTGAGGAAGAAGACTTTTGAAAACATTGTGGAAAAAGGAGAAAATGCTGGTAACCAGCATTTTCTCCTTTTCCCACAATGTTTTTCATCCTTTCGTAAAGACTAAAGAGTCAAAATGGTGAAACGTAGGGGTATAAAAAGCCCATTTTCTTTTGGGGGAAGGTTTGAAGACTAGGGTTCATGGCATACATTGTCAATATGGAAATATTATAGCACGCATAAATAGTGATTTCAATACAGAAAATACGGACCAAACCGCAATGACCATATTTGGTCACAAACGCTCTTATATTTTTTGGGCTCATTCCAAATTTCGCAACTTGCGGTTCTATGCACGATTGTGAGCGGGTTTTTTTTTCCTTTTTCTGTGATGTAACGTTTTAAAAGACGGCCTTTGTTCGATTGCGCCCCCCCCCCCCCCCCTTCCTCCCTATAACCTCTTATCTAGTGAGGTATTTTTTCTACTTGTCCAATTTCAAAGTATTTGCAGACGCAGGACCGGACTGAATGTTGCTCGAAAAAAAAAAATGGGATTTGTCTTCAAATGGGTAGACAACATCGTGGGAAAAGGAGAAAATGCTGCTAACAAGCATTTTCTCCTTTTTGCACAGTGTTTTCGAAAGCCTATTTTCCTCAGGATCGTTTAGAACACGAGACCCTTTGATGAAAGGTTATCTTATTGAATTTTAAGACGCAAAATAAATGAAATCAACAATGAATTTAAAAAGCTACTTATATGATGATAGTAGTAATAAAAATGATGATGACAATGATGATGATGATGATGATGATCATCATCATCATCATCATTTTTTGTTCACCAACAAATTTTGATAACAGGAGAAAGTAACACTATGCAGCAGTAAGTAGATCAAGTGTGATTCTATTTATTTTCCTCAAAAAGCACGTTTGATAAGAATGTGCTAATATGGTAAAGGCCACATATATGTGTATGTGTCCTAACACCCACGCACAGATCGAGGTAGATCTTTGCTTTAAAGATACGTCCCTACAGTCGGAGAGAAAACACGCTCTTAAACTTTGAAAGTGTGTAGGATGGCTCAAAATTTGGCCAGCTGTGTGATGATTGATAGATTACCATTATATATGGTGTAAGGAATAGAGAAACTCGAGGGGTTTGTCCTTATTTTAAACCGGAAACGACAACCGTGATTTCTTGAATGGCCTCCAAAAAAATGAAACGCACTTTCTATCCGTCGTAATCTGTGCAACCTTTGAGCGGTCAGGTACAATATTTGGCATCAAGATACAAGAATGATTATAGTCTCATAAAATAAAGATGAAATGGGTTAAAAAATCGATGAAAACGAATTTAGGTGTATCTTTAAGTTTGAGGGGGGAAAAATGTCCTCATCATACCTGTATATTACACTTATGAACTGACTGATTTCGAGCTCTATAGTATACAGCTTTAGGTGTATTAGCGGACAGTGTAGAAACAAGATCAGACTGCACTTACCGTGCAGTCTGATCTTGTATCTACACTGTCCGCTACTATGTCACTTTGTTTGGTTTAAATCTTTACCACACCAGAAAACTTTAGACTTGTCCGAATTGTAAGCATCTGCAGACGACAAAATAGGTCTAAATGTTGACTCAAAAATCGAACTTAGTTCAAAGCAGGGCAGAAAACATTGTGGGAAAAGGAGTATATGCTGGTAACCAGCACTTTCTGCTTTTCCGACAATGTTTTCAAAATCCCCGAGCCTTAGGATCGTTAAAACTTGGGACTGTTTGGCAAAGGGTTAAAAAAAACCAATGAAATAGTAATGTTTATATGATCTTTTTTTACCTGATGAGAAAGTGTCAGTATGATTCATTCGTCGATCCCAGGGTAATGTAAACAAAATTTTTGAAGTTATGAATAGTTAATTTTCAAGCTTACAAAGTCTATTTGTAGTACATCATTTTCTGAAATTTCAACTATTTTTTCTTTCGCCGATTTTTCGGAAAGTTTTCGGCATGTTCCGGGAAAACTCGCGATCATGTACGGAGTATGCCGAAAAGGCCTCGGTCATGGTCAGAACACACGTAATTCTCCGGAGGTAGCCACCAATCGTCTAAAAGGAAATTTAATTTGAACAACTGCACCTTACTTTTTTTTTCTTTTAAAAAAATATCAGTATTTGCCATGATTATGATCAAGACCAATCATTTACATATTTTTCCCCCACTTTTCATGAGGGGAAACAGATCCTAATTTGAGCACAGCCCTGTGAAAAGGGCTCTTACTGCATCTCGGTTATGCATTATACCAAGCAAGCCATCGCAAATTTATGGATCCATAATAGCAACATAAATTTTTTAAACAACCGGCTTAATCATGAGGTAGACTGGTCCTTTGACATGCAAAAAATTGACCAATGGCGAAAGGTTTCGGTCCAGGTCGATACGCTTCACAGTTGCATTAAGCCCCCTTTTCACACAGCATGACTCCTATATAAGAATAATGTATCTGTATATATTTAAAGAAGAAAATAAGGGAAAATGCACGTGCGTTTATTTTTTTTTTGTAAATATTCAAATTTGAAAAAGGGAGTGTAACGTTATTTGACAGCAGATCGTAAAATATACACACGCACTGTCCTACGATTTGAATAATGAACCCAGGTGTGTTCTTTCGTCAGACTGTATCCTCCACGTCTGCATTTTGCATGTTCAGTCGTCCGTCTTTCCACCTATCATAGCCCCGGATGTTTATCTTTTCAACAGCACAGACAAAACAAAGAGGCTTTTTGCGGACGGTATAGATCAAGATCAGACTGCACAAAACGTGCAGTCTGATCTTGGATCTATACCGTCCGCTTGTTTATTAGAGACTGAGCTCAGTGGCTAACGTGCACGGCTTGAAACAAGGGAGTCGCTAGTTCAAATACCCAGCTTGGCGAATATCTGTCCTTGGAATGATAATACTCAGTGCGAGAGGATTCATTCCTCTCTTACACCTGATCATTGTTTCGACGATGGGAAAGCAGCCAGTGGCTTAGGATGAACATCGTGCAAAGAACTTGTAAAGAGAGACCCAAGGAAAGCATGGCCGCCGCGATATAACTGAAATCATGTTGAAAACGGCGTTAAACGCCACACAAAAAAAAACTACAAACCTTGTTTAATGGAGAGAGGAAAAAATCCTGACGAGATTACTCTCATCTTTTACCGGAAAAGGGTTTTGCCTGGCTGGAATTCCAACCCCCAACTCTCTGGACTACTATCTCCACTCCTTACCTCTTACATGGCCGAGCCCTTGTAGCGCAGTCGATATATCGTACAGGACTTGAGAACGGTGGGTCGCTAGGTCGAATCCCCAGCTTGGCAAATCTTTTTTCTAAGAATTGATGAGAGTCCTTGCGACAGGATTTATTCCTCTCTCGTTTCGACGACAGGTTTGTTGGAAAGCAGCCAGTGGCTTGCTTGTATGTTTGTTTGTTTGTATTGGAGTTTAGCGCCGTTTATATCAGCTTATCTCATATCACGGTCAATGCACCAACGCATAAGTTTCCTGGCTTTCTCACACCAGTACAGACACAACTTTCTTTCCAAGCCACTGACTTGGAAGGAATATTGAAACACCAGAACTCTTTAAAAAAAGAAACGACAGAATTTTGTCAAAATTGAAAACAATTACAGATGACAAATATGGCTAAAATGATCGAATATTTTTCGATATACGGAAAATACTGATGATCACTGCTGACATTCAACATATTCGCCTTTTCCCGTTCTGTTTTCAAAATCCGTTTAACCCCAGGGTCGTCAAAATCAGGGGTTGTATACAAATACAATCTATCGAACCTCATTTATAGGCGTCATTACTAAACAAACGGACGGTATAGATCCAAGATCAGACTGCACCTTCTGTGCAGTCTGATCTTGATTTAAACCGTCCGCAAAAGCCCCTCAATGGTTTTCACCTATCATAGTCTCGTGTTTAACCGACCCCAAAAAAAGAAGACTATTGAAAACATTGTGGGAAAAGGAGAAAATGCTGGAAACCAGCATTTTCTCCTTTCCCCACAATGTTTTTAAACCTATTAAACATAGAAATCATCATTTGAGCCACAACTGAATTGTCGTCTGCAAAAGCTTTGAATTTGGTTTAGTCCAAAATTTTGTCGTTTGGTAAAGAGTTAAAAATGTGTTGTCAGCCCACAGAAATGATCAAGAAACAGGGAACTATGCTTTCAATTAATTCATTGTTTGTTTTGTTGATAATTTCCTTGTTGACATTTCATTTTCATGTACATTATGACTCAATTTACAAGTCGAAATATACATGTAGGTTTAGTTGCCAAGCGAGGGTGTTCCTTAGGATATATTTAGAAATCGTTACGTCATACGTGCTAAAATTAGAAAGTACTCAATCAAATGTGTATATAATGTAAATGTCAACTGCATGTAACTCTTTTATCAGACGACAAAATTTTAGACTCGTCCACATTGAAAACAAATGCAGACGACATATTGGACAATAGCTAAAATGATTGGTCTTTGTTTTTGTAAGGATAAAATATTACGAGAGAAGAGGACAAAATACCGGTTACTCAATGTCTTTTCCCCACAATCTATTCAAACGCTTCTCTCGGTTGGTAAAAAGTTGATGCGAAATACGTGAAATGTCATGCCTAATTTATACGCATCATTTCGATAATTGAGAGAGAGAGAGAGAGAGAGAATTGGAAACATGGAAACATTTCATATACTTTCTTCTCCTTCTTCTTCTGCTTCTTCTTCCTTCTCACCCCTCTTCTTCTAATGTATCTTCTTCTTCTTCTTCTTTTTCTTCTTCTAATTCAACAACTACTATTACTGCTGCTGCTGCTGCTGCTACTACTACTACATGCTCAGAAAGTGCGATCTCATCTCGGATATACACAGTTCATCATTTGGATTTAGACTTACCAAAATAAAGTATACATGTACTAGTGTTGTGTTTGATAAAGCGAGGACAAAGTTAAAGACGGATTAAGAATATAATGTAGATCAACTTAGCATTTAAAACCCATTACTGTATTGATACGACTTTTTACGCCTATACCGTCGACAGCTTTGAAAAACATTGTGGGAAAAAAGGAGCAACTACTTTAATTAACCCTTTACCAGACGACAAAATCTTAGCCTTGTCCAAATTGAAAGCATTTGCAGACGACAATTTCATTGTGGCTCAAATGGTGCAATTTTCTCTTGATAGGGTAGAAAATATTGTGGGAAAAGGAGAAAATGCTGGTTACCAGCATTTTCTCCTATTCCCACAATGTTTTCAAAAGGCTTCTTTCCCAGGGTCGTTAGAAGGCGGCATTGTGCGGTAAAGGGTTAACAAGCAATGACCGCTTTTCACTCACTGTTTTCTAAGCTACCGAAACGATTTTCCTTCGCCTTTTTTCTTAAATGCATACATACACTGTACATGAAACTTGTTACAGTTTGTGTTTAAAAAAACCCGTACAGTAAAGGGTGAAATTTCGATACTTTAATAAGGATTAAACTCGAAACAGACGTAAAATATTAGAGATTTTTGCCAAATATGGGAATTTAGATAATGTCTAACTAAACCGTCTTATTCAATCCAGACGTTTCTCTCTGCGCCGGGTCCGATAACACACGAGGTCATTCGGCAAACCTCGGGTGATCCAGGGCAGAGTCCGATAACACACGAGGTCATTCGTCAATCATCGGGTGATCCCTTACGCCCTATTTATCTTTCCCGAAAAATCCATACTCGACCAAACCCTTTTCGATGTTAAATGATACCCATTTCCACTTCGTTTATGTAACAATCAGTTGTTCCTTTTCCAACAATGTTTTCCAAAGCTTTACAATGTAGAGGCGTAACCACTCATATCTGTGGTTATTGGTTGGCTAACGACAACAACAACCGTGAATTCTGACGGAATTTATCAACCAATCGACAGAATCATGAGGTAGACAGGTCCTTTGAAATGCAGAAAATTGTCTTACAGCAAAAAGTTTCGACCCGGGTCAGCCTGCGCGGACTGTGCAGTCTGACCTGAGTCGATACCTTTTGCAGATTCATTAAACCCCCTTTTCACAGAGCATGGTTCAAATTATTTTGATACCTATATATATATTTTTTCCAGGGTGGACCAGTAGAGATCCTACCCGGACTGTTTCTCGGGGACTCCCAACATTCAGCCCAACAATCCAATCTCAGGGAACTCGGAATTACGGCCCTTCTGAATGTTTCCACGAACTGTAAAAATTTCTTCGAGGGGGATTTTGACTACATGAATATTCCAGTAAACGACAACGACACAGCAATTATATCTACGTGGTTTAATGAAGCCATACAGTTTATCGGTGAGTAGTAAAACTGTATGAGAGAGAGAGAGAGAGAGAAAGAGAGAGAGAGAGAGATGGGGAGGGGGTATTTCGATAACGCAAGTACTCCAGTAAACCACAACGACAAAGCCATCATATCTACGTGGTACAACTCTTTGCTAGACAGACAGACAGACAGACAGAGGAAGAAACTATCTTCATCTTCTACTACTACTACTACTACTTATACTGCTACTATATTCTCAAAGAAAAAGAGAGGGAGGATGAACGAGTTTATGGCTAGCCTGTATAAATATCTTCGACTCTATATTATTCAGTAGCTCGTGAACAACACTTTTAAAAACAATTGTTCAGAGGGGGAAATTTTGCTTCCAAAAGATTAAATACTAATTAATGTTCGCAGACTATACATTACAAGAATGTTTACAAAATCATCTGATGCATATTTATGGGGTAATTAGTTCACCCTTAAAGCGCCAAATAGCCAAATAGATAAAGAAAAACAAACATTTTCAAGCTGGAAATAAAATCCATTTTTTTTTTGTAATACAGGATGTCACAGACAAGCGGAGTGTAGGTCAAAGATCAGACTGCACGTTTTGTGCAGTCTGATCTTTGATCTACACTGGCCGCAAAGGTAACTTTGAAACGTGTTAGAAGGGTAGATCTATCAACAATTCAGTTTCAAATTTGTTTTACTCTCTTTCCAGATAACGCACGAGACAACGACGGAAAGGTGCTTGTACATTGCCAGGCTGGCGTCAGCCGCTCGGCCACTGTTTGTATCGCTTACCTCATGTACAAAAACAATATGACTCTCGAGAAAGCATTTGACTTTGTGCGAGCGAAACGCGGAGTTATCTCCCCTAACTTGAACTTTATGCAACAGCTTCTTGAATTCGAAAAGGACATTTCCGGTGCAAAAGAAACAGACTTACAAGACCCGGTCTCATCACTTTCCAACTCACTGGCGTCTGTGGAATTTGATTACAGTTGTTCGTCGACGTCGGCGTCAGACTTTTCTTCATCAAGTGGAACATTTGAGTTCACATTCGCTTCCCAACAAGTCCCTCCCGTGTCACCAAGAGAACTTGTGTCGCCGAGCTGAAATCGAGGCTGAGAAACACAGACGTGTTCGATTCTACAAGAAAAAGAATCTGGAGCTCTTGTATCGGAGCTGTGTTCGTTTTCCAACGACGTTAAAATACCGAAAATATTGTTCGATTACGGTGGAACCCTGCACACCGGATGTGGAACTTTGTTCGCATAGCGACGCCAAAATCAAAGACACAGATCTTGATAGAAAACTATCCCCATAACTTGGGGAATAGTCTGGTTTTTTTTTTGTTTCATTTTGTGTATCATTTATTTAAGTACCTTTTTGTTCATTATGATAAAGCCTATTACGCGGGCAATTGTTATGTTACCGATATTTGCTGAGCTCATACGAATCAGCCAAACTGTGGCTAAAAGGGAATTCAATGTATCTCCGTACTGTAACAAGCAGGTCATAACAGAATTATGGATCCATAAAATTTTGTTTGACAACCGACTGAATCATAAGGTATTTATAATAGTCCTTTGACTTATAAAAAAAATTAAAGATATCAAAATGTTTTGGCCCATTTCAGCCTGCGCGGACTGCACAGGCTGACATGGGTCGATACTTTTTGCAGAGCTTCTCTTAGTTCATTGGTTGACAATGTTGATCTGTATCAGGCTGCACAAAACATGCAGTTTGATCCTGAATCTACACTGTCCACTACCGACGGATGCCCGTGTATTTGCCACAAATCGGATGTGTTGTATTTACACAGCATTATGTTTTTCATTGATCTTGTATACTTAAGACTATGTGATCATACGGAATAATTCAGAAGAATACTGAAAAGTGCATTTTATGGTAGTCCTTGAACAAAAAATAGCATTACTTAGTCTGGAGAAATTTCCTTAGGGAAGGGACTAGTTAGTATTTATGCCGTAAATAAATATTTCAGGTAAAACACGGATACATACAACTTGACATAGTTTTCTTTGCAACCGTAAAAGCCTTGCGTTTAAACTAAGTGAAAGCAGCAGTTTTTGGTGTTTAAATAACAGGATGGTCGTTTAGTAATTGGTAACCCCGCTTACTTTTTTTTTACATCAGATATGACGTCATCATACCAATTTGAATACGAATACTCGTCATCAACGCGCCTTATTGATCATGTGACATTCCCACAAGTCTTTGTGAAACTGACGCGAAGTCTAAAAATAACTTAAGAGGCTATGTAGCCCATTCAGGAAATGCCATTTAAAATTTTTTAATCACTTTTGTCCCTCTTCTTTAAATAATGGGTTGCCAGCTATCGCCGTGCTTAAATCAATGATAAATGTTTGGGTTTTTTTTAAGTTCGTCGAGATTATGAAAATCTGAATTGATCTAGCTCCCGTGAAAAGCAGTACATTTAGTTTTCTTTTGTATATTCCCTAATATCGTTCAAAATAGATTTCCTTGTGTAGTATTTATTTCATTTGTTCATATTTCTTATGTCACATCCCTTTACCACACAATTCCGAGTTTTAACGACACCGGTAGAGAAGGCTTTTGAAAACATTGCGGGAAAAGGAGAAAATGCTGATAACCAGTATTTTCTCCCTTTCCCACAACGTTTTCTACGCCACCAAAGACAAAAAAAAAGAAAAATCATCCTTTGGGTTACATTAATTTTGTCGTCTGCAAATGCTATCAATTTGGTCTAGACCAATATTTTTTCGTTTGGTAAAGAGTTACAAGCAATTGGCTGACTTATATTTTCTAAATATAGAAATGACTTTAAAATCTTTGTCATCTCTTACGCTGCCAGGTGCGATTAAGTGCGCTTGTTTGGACAGTATAGATTAAGATCAGACCGTAGATCTACTTCCGAGCTTGCAGTCTAATCTGGGATCTACACTGTCCGATACGGTGAGATTTTTCAAGCAGAAAAGGACTTTGAAATCGCAGTGGTTGAGTTTTTCCTACTGACAGGAAATTTTCGCATGATTTACATAGTAGTTTAACCCTTTACCACACAGTCTCGAGTTTTCAATACCCTAAATAAGGGAACGCTCGAAAACATTGTGGAAAAAAGAAGAAAATGCTGGTTACCAGCATTTTCTTACTTTTCCACAGTGTTTTCCCCTTTCTCAGACAAATGTTAACATTTGGTTCACATGAAATTTGTCGTCTGCCAATGCTTTCAATTTGGTCAAGTGTAAAATTGCGTCTCGTAATGAGTGAAGGGTAGGCCTGGTGTACTTAGCCATTCACACATGACGACGGGTTTATCCGATTACTAAGGGTAAATTTGATCATTTTCTAAAATGGGGGGGGGGGTGCTTTTTTCACCCATTACAAACGACAAAATTTTAAACTGGTGTAAATCAAAAGCACGTTACAAATTCAATGTGACTTAGAGACTGAAATTCTTTATTGGAAGGGTAGAAAACATTGTGGTAAAAGGAGAAAATGCTGATTATCAGCATTTTCTCCTTTTCCCACAATGTTTTCAAAAGCCTGACCTATCAGAGTCAATAATACATAATAATAATAAGGTAAGTTACCACCGTTAGGAAACTTTCTGCTTGTTGCAGTGGACCTTTTTTTTTCAATCGGTGTGACAGTAGGAGAAATTTCTCTTTAGCAACAATTTTCCATATCAGTCCCTCGTACCAGACAGTCACGAGTTTTAGCGATCCCCGGGCGTTGGAAAATGAGAAAATGCTGGTGATCAACATTTTCTGGTTTTTTTTTTCAACAGTGTTTTCCAACCCTGGACTAATCCCATCGATTTAGTGACTTATAATTTGTTGTCTGCAAATGTTTTAAATTTGGACTGGTCTCAAATTTTGTCGTCTGGTAATTCGAAAAAAAAACCGTTGAGATTTCAAATTTTGTAACACACTTTCAAATTCGTCTGTACAATATTTGTCTCATGGAGTAATTTGGTAGCTTTTCATCGTTTAAACCCGAATTTTTTTTGTGTGCAATCGCTTGCAATAACAACAAGTCTTGAAGATTGTCGTTTTATAATCAAGGGGACCAACCATTATTTTAAGCTCCACGCAGTGACCTCCCTTGCCTTTTTCATAAGGAACAGTTCAGCATCATTGGATAGATGTACAATAAATATTTCTTTTATTTTCCTACAAAAAAAAAAAAATCGAACATTTATGCTCAGGGATTGAGAACGTTTAAAAATAGATCTTTCACTCTGACAGCTTGTATATTTCAACACTCCATTTCTAATTCATATTTATTTCTCTACTGATGGTAACTCAAGTTGCTATTGCGGCTGGTGTAGATCAAGATTAGACTGTACATTCGGTGCAGTCTGATCTTGATCTACACTGTCTGCTACTCCATGCTAAACTATGACCAAAAATATTTACAGTGAAGTTATATGTTAAGACGACGAAAAGTAGTTGGATTTATTAATTCTTTATCAATCAATCCCGAGTTTTAAAGACCCTGAAGAAAAAGACCTCTGAAAACATTGTGGGAAAAGGTGAAAATGCTGGTAACCAGCATTTTCTCCGTTTCTCACAATGTTTTCTACCCTGTGACAAATTTCATGTTTCGAGTTACATTAAGTTTGTCGTCATTTGGACCAGTTTAAAATTTTGTCTTTCGGGAAAGAATTATGTTGCCACTACTAGAGTTAAACCACGTTATGTAGATATGAGCCGTGCTCTGTTAAAAAAAGGGCTTCATGCATCTGCAAAAGGTACCGACCCAGGTCAGCGTGCAGGCTGACCTGGGTCGGTACTTTTTGCTATCGGTCAATTTTCCCCCATGTCCAGGGACCAGTTTGCCTCATGATTCAGTCGGTTGCTAGAAAAAATGGACTTTATGGATCCATGATCATCTGATGACTTGCTTGGTGTCATGCATTCCGGGGATGCATGTATCAAGCCCCCTTTTGCCAGAGTATGACTCATGTACAATGTACCTCGTGCCTTACTGGGTTATTCAGTAATTCAAATTACCTTGTAAATATCACTTTAAAAAATCATTTTTTTTTTCATGTGGAATTTTCATTTATATGTAAGTCAACATACTTTACTTGTTAGTTTTATATTTTGTCACTTATTTACTTGCACGATCCTCATGTCTGTTTTAGACTATTTCACCCCCCCCCCCCCCCCGAAATGTTGAATGTAATACTCAATATCGCATTGTCTTTGAAAATTAAATCACCTTTTTTTTCCTCCAACCCTTACAGCCCATTTCCATTGATTTTATATTGATTTAGTTGTCTTTGTGGCCAGTGTAGATCAAAACCAGACAGCACATACCTTGCTGTCTGATCTTTGATCAACACTGTCCACTTTTCTTAGTTATCCTGAAAGAGAGCAAACTTTGAATTGCAATTATATGGGTTTTATTTCTAAACTGAATGCCTCTTGGTTTGAATGGGCTCTCAAAGGGTTAACCCTTTACCAAAAAAGGGCTATTGAAAACATTGTGGGAAAAGGAGAAAATGCTGGTAAACAGCATTTTCTCCTTTTCCCACAATGTTTTTCTATCCTACCAAATACATACACCACCATTTGAACGATATTTAATTTGTTGTCTGAAAATGGGTTTCAATCTGGACCAGTCTAAGATTTAAAAGTCTGTTGTTTGGTAGAGTTAACTCCTGGGCTACTAAGCACGACTCAATGCCATTTTGCATAGTGTGGATCAAGATCAGACTGTATAGAACTTGCAGTCTGATTTTGGATCTATACCGTCTGATAAGGAGATATTTTTCTCAAGAAAAAAAAACAGGTAAGTTTGAAGTAGGATTATTCAGGTTTTTACTATCGGCTTGAAAGTTTGATTTAAATTGTTTAACAGGATAAGGGATCATATCAAATATGACAGGTAAAGCTCTCATAGACTTCATTTGTATTTTAGTTTGGCTTTGAGGGGGAGGGGAGGGAGGGGACTTTTAGCATCCGTAATAAGATACTCTTTACCACACGACAAAATTTTAGCCTTGTCCAAATTGAAAGCATTTTGCAGACAACAATTTCAAAGTGGCTCAAATGGTGCAACTTTTCTTTGATGGGGTAGAAAACATTGTGGGAAAAGGAGAAAATGCTGGTTACCAGCATTTTCTCCTTTTCCCACAATGTTTTCAAATGGCTTCTTTCTCAGGGTCGTTAAGTCGGGACTGTACGGTAAAGACTTAAGTCAAATGTTGAAAAAAAGCGGTAATCATGGATCCATAATTATGTGATGGCTTGCTTGGTATAATGCATTACGAAGATGCATTAAGCCCCCTTTTGCCAGAGCATGGCTCATTTATATGTGAAAAGTAAGTCTTCATTTTTCATTTGTTTCTTAACTTGAGCAAAACCACATTTTTGTAATTACATGTCCAAAGAGTTTTTTGTATGTAATTTTGTCTGATCTTTATTTTTTTTTTTTCAGTTGTATATGTTAATAAATAACTGTTATCATTTGTTACATATTGTTCAATAAACCACAAACTTGCATAATTAAAACAGTTCGTGAAAAAGTTTACTTTGATACTTTCTCATTTTTCTTTTTCCTTGGGAGCAAAGGGGTGGGGTGGGGGAGCAAAGGGTTGGGGTGGGGTGGGGTGGAGGAAGCAGGGTGGGGGAATATGGATTTTTTTTTATTCCATTTCTTGAAATCATTGGGGAAAAAAAGGAGCAAATTCTTGTTAACCCTTTAACTCACAACCCCGACCTTTAACAACCCTGAGAAAGAAGGCTTTTGAAACCATTGTGGGAAAAGGAGAAAATACTGGTAACCAGCATTTTCTCCTTTTCCCACAATGTTTTCTACTCAATGAAAGGCAATTTTCATTGTTTCAGCCATTTTGTCATCTGCAAATGCCTTGAAAAGTCTAAAATTTTGTTATGTGGTAGAGTTAAACAGGCAACTGCTCTTTTACCCACATTTTTCTGTACCATTGAAACAGACCATTTTCTTTTCCCTCTAGCATTTGTCTTTTTGGCATCTGAAACCGTTGAGGGATCTTTCATGGCTCCATGGTAAAAGTGTAGGATTCATGACCTGGAGGCCTCAGGTTTGAGTCTCACTGGAAGCAGTGGTCTTTTTGTAGGAGTGTCCTTGGGCAAGACACTTCAGAACCCTAGTCTGGTTAACCCTTTACCAGACGACAAAATTTTAGCCTTGTCCAAATTGAAAGCATTTGCAGACGACAATTTCAAAGTGGCTCAAATGGTGCAACTTTTCTTTGATAGGGTAGAAAACATTGTGGGAAAAGGAGAAAATGCTGGTTACCAGCATTTTCTCCTTTTCCCACAATGTTTTCAAAAGACTTCTTTCCCAGGGGCATCAAAAGGCGTCATTGTGCAGTAAAGGGTTAAAACCCAGGACATACATGAATAATTGAGATGTCCCTGTGATACGACTTAAATGGTTAAAAATTGCATAAAACACATTCAATCATCAATTGAAATTGTAGAGAGTATGTTTATGTCTATACACACAAAAAATGTAACTATGGTAATGGGTTAATAATTTTACCAAAGTTCCCTGTGTCTTGTGGACGCCGAGAGAGTAGGCTTTCAAAAACTTTGTGGAAAAATGAGACAATGCTGGTAAACAGCATTGTCTCATTTTTCCACAATGTTTTCCAAAGTATGAAAGACAAATCCCATCATTTAAGTCACATTCTGAAAACTATACCAGTCAGTCCCAAGAATAGATGAGGGTAATTGTGACAAAATCCATTCTACCCTTATTGCTGTAGATTCATACAGGGTTAGGCTGCGGTGACAATTCACCTCTTCACGTCTCCTGGCTCCTATACCAGCACTAAGACCCAACAGCAGAGCTGTGACAAGCCCTGGAAATTTTTAAAGTTTAACTCTTTACCAAACGACAAAATTTTAGACTAGTCCAAACTGAAAGCATTTGAAGACAACAAAATAGACGTGACTCAAAAACTGAAATTTGTTTTGGGAAGGGTAGAAAACATTGTGGAAATAGGAGAAAATGCTGGTTACCAGCATTTTCCCCTTTTTGCTCAATGTTTTGAAAAGCTTTCTGTGTCAGGGTCATTATAAGTCGGCATCGTGAGGTAATGGGTTAACCCATTGCAATACCATCCCGAGTTTAAACAACAACAAAGAAAGAAGGGCTTAGAAAAACATTGCGGGAAAAGGTGAAAATGCTGATAACCAGCATTTTCCCCATTTCCCACAATGTTTTACCCTGTCATAAACAACTTACATTAGCTGAGCTATTTTTGACTTGTCGTCTGCAAATGATTTGAATTTGGACCAGTCAAAAATTGTGTTGTTTGGTAAGGAGTTTTAAGTTCAATTCCACTCTGCCAACATGGTTTCCAAGAACCTACGATAGTCATTGCAACAGCATTCATTCCTCTCTCATCACTGGATGTAGTTACAGCTTTGATAAGGAAAAATCTAAGTACTGAAAGTACTGACAGACTAGCCAATTTGATCGATTGATCGTTTGTATGGTGTTTAACCGTTTTCAACATTATCTGAGTTATGCAGCAGTGGACAGTGCACATATCTATGCTTTCCTGGAGTTTCTTTTACCAGTACCCCGCACAATATTCTTTCCAAGCCACTAGCTGCTTTCCAATTATTGTTGAAATGCAAGAGAGAAATGAATCCCTATCACAATGACTATCATCAATCCTTGGAAAGAAATTTGCCGAGTCAGGGATCAAACCAGCAACCTCCTGTTCTCAAGTCCTGAACGCTACCGACTGAGCTGCCGGGGCTATACATGCTATTGGTTAACTATAACCCAGTTTAAGTTTAACCCTTAACCTGCTAAAAACGTTAAACTTTCAAGCTGATGGTAAACACCTGAATATTGCTATTTCAAAGTTACATTTTGGAGAAAATAATATCCTCTGATCCGACATTGTAGATCCAAGATCAGACTGCACGCTCTGAGCAGTCTGATCTTATCCCCACAGTCTGCAAAAGGTCATTGAGTCACGGTAGTGCTGGTAAAAGAAACACCAGGAAAGCATGGATAGGTGCTCTGCCGGCTGCAATATCACTGAAATAATGTTGAAAATGGCATTAGACACCATGCAATCAATTAGTCAATATCTGATAGCACAAGATGCAGTTGACTATTTAAATCTCTTTACAAAACGAAAATTTTTTACACTCGTCCAAATTCAAAGCTGTTGCAGACCATAAGTTAGATGTAGTTGAACTGATGAAACCCGATTCCAAAAGGGCAGAAAACAATGTGGGAAAAGGTGAAAATGATGGTTATCATCATTTTCTCCTTTTCCCGCGATGTTTTCAAAGGGATTCTTCCCCAGTGTTGTTAAAACTTGAAATTGTCTGGTAAAGGGTTAATATTCAAGAGGTAGAGTAACAGTTTAACATAACAGTTCAACTGTGTACACAATGATCTAAATGAGAATGGCTGAAGGAATGACAAGGGTTCCCTGTCCAGTAAAGATTAATATGGATGGGATTTGCTACAAGCTACCTAGGTGTATCTATTAACTCTTTACCACACAATCCCGACTTTTAACGACCCTAAAAAGGAAGCCTTTTGAAAACATTGTGGGAAAAGGAGAAAATGCTGGTAACCAGCATTTTCTCCTTTTCCCACAAAGTTTTCTACCCCTCCCATGACACATTTCAATTTTTAAGTCACATTTAATTTGTCGTCTGCAAATGCTTTCAATTTGGACTAGTCTACAATTTTGTTGTGTCGTAAAGAGTTAATAGATTCATTCATAATGTTACAGTGGTGTAGGAATAAGTGATTCTCTGTTTTGCATAGGTCACTTAATTTACATATAAGCAAAGATCTTGTACCTTATAAATGACATCTTGTTCAGTTTATCACTTTGTAATATGACATGTTCAAGTTGGACTGGTAGAGATTTAGTGGTTTTTGTCAAATTTGTCATATATAACAGAATTAAGATCACTAACAGAAAGAAGTATTTTCTGTGTGAGGCAGTATTTGGCAACTGTGGGGTTTTTTTGTTTACTTTGACTCTAGGTCAATTTTGATGCCTATAGACTAGCTTTGCTAGTCAAAAAGCAGCCAGTGGTTTAGAATTACTAGTGTTTGCTAAGAATCAATCAAAGAGAGTCTAGTGTAATTACCAGCAGGTTGCAACAGAGAACAAATTATGCTAGCCTACTAAATACATGTATATCTACTTCATTAATTTTGTATTTAACTCTTTACCAAACAACAAAATTTTAGACTGGTCCAAATTGAAAGCATTTGCAGAGGACAAAATAAATGGGACTGAAAAATCTAAATTTGTTTTGGGCAAGGTAGAAAACATTGTGGGAAAAGGAGAAAATGCTGGTTACCAATATCTTCTCCTTTTCCCACAAGGTTTTCAACAAGCTTCTTTCACAGGGTCGTTAAAAGTCAGGATTGTGTGGTAAAGAGTTCAATGGTTGACAAATGACATGGGAAAGGAGAGAGAGAGAGAGAGTGAGAGAGATAGATTGTAAGTTATTGCTTGATGCCTGTAACTGAACTGTAAGGTGTTGATCAAGGTTCATCCTGCAAATTGACTTGCCGGTATATTTGTCATGGAGAGAGGTTAGATATATAAGCACTTCAAACCTGCCTCGCTGTTGAGCTAGCTTTAACAGCGATGCAGTTTGGTGCATTTCTGTCCGTGGAAGTTCAGCAGCGTGCATTAGGTTAGTGCCTGAATGGGTGACCAGGTCGTTGCACCTTACATATTCTTCACAACTTAAGTGAAGATATGTGTGACATTCTTATGTGGAAGTTATAAAACTAAAAATGAAAAGAATTCATATTTCAACACATTTTATTTATACAATTACTTAGTCTAGAAGGACAAATTGGTTCACATGGATAAAAAGGTGGGGGGAAAAAGACACATTCATTCAAAAACCCAGTTCAACTCTTTACCACACAATCCTAAGATTCAACAGCCCTGAAAGATAAAGCTTTTGAAAACATTGCGGGAAAAGGAGAAAATGCAGCTAACCAAAATTTTCTCCTTTGCCCACAATGTTATGTACCCTATGTAAGACAGAAATCATCAAGAAATGTTGTTTAACTCTTTACCACATGTCAAAATTTTAAGGTCGACCAAATTGAAAGCATTTGCAGACGACAAATTAAATGTTAAAATGAGGATTTCTCTTTGACAGGGTAGACAATATTGTGGGAAAAGGAGAAAATGCTGGTTACCAGCATTTTCTCCTTTTCCCACAATGTTTTCAAAAGCCTTCTTTTGTAGGGTCATTAAAGTCGGGACTGTGTGGTAAAGAGTTAAAACTTCTGTCTTTAATTCCTTTTTCGATTTCAGTCGTTCAAATGGGAGAAAACATTGTTGAAAAAGAACAAAAGGCTGGTTACCAGCATTATCTTCTTTTCCCACAATATTTTCAACAGTCTTTTCTGTCAGGGTTGTTAAAACTTCAAATGGTGTGGTAAAGGGTTATCTGAGTAAACAGATTGAACCCTTTCCCAAACGATGAATTTTAGACTGGTCCAAATTGAAAGAGTTTGCAGACGACAATTTTAAATTTGATGAAAATGACAAAAAGTTCTCAAAAAGGGTAGAAAACACTGTGGGAAAAGGAGAAATTGCTCATTACGAGCAATTTCTCCTTTTCCCACAGTGTTTTCAAAAGACTTGTACTGCAGACACGTGAAAACCAGGGCTTGTTTGGGAAAGGGTTAACAAGCAAGAGCGCCATGAGGGGCTTTTATCGCTCCACTGCCTTTTAAATAAATGTGCTATGAACTTAATTGGCAACAACAGACAATTACACAAATGAAGTTTGTAAGGCAAAGGATTTCAAAGAGAAAATAGCCTAGCCTCACACGAAGTCATATCTTTTTCACATGATGTCAGTGAACTGAGTTGACTGAATGTCATTTTCAGTCACTTTCAACATCATTTAACCCTTTACTACACAGAAGTTTTAATGACCCTGAAGAAAAAGCCTTTTGAAAACATTGTGGAAAAAGGAGAAAATGCTGGTAACCAGCATTTACTCCTTTTCTCACAATGTTTTCTACTCTTGCCGAAACAACTTTCGATTTTTAAGTCACATTTATTTTGTCGTCTGCAAATGCTTTGAATCTGGACCAGTCTAAAATTATATTGTTTGGAAAAAGTTAACAGACATGGGGACACACCCACAGACACAGGGCCATGACAAAAGCTTGATGTCTTTTGGCCAGAGGAGCTCAAAATTAAAAATATCAGTTTGCAATCTACAACTTATGATACTTATGATACTTAACACATAAACAACAAAAACATAGTTACTATCATGTGCTCAAAACAATGCACTTTCATGTGCTGACAACAACATAGTTACTTTCATGTGCTGACAACAATAAAAACAAAACAAAAAAAAACAAAAAAACATTAACAAAACATAAAGCATACCTAAGCAACAAGCATACAAAAAGAACTTTTTTAGCAATGCATGCAAGGATCCCTTCAAACTGAGATCATAGAAATAACAAGAGGGCCATGATGGCCCTGTATCGCTCCACTGGCTTATAAATATAAACCATAAATACTAAACATTTCAATTCTGAGCCAAATGGTTTCAAAATGAAGACTTACAAAGTTTTCTCTGTAAAAGCCCATGTGAAAGTTGAGACCTGCAGGGCAAAGCCATTTTTGATCCCAGAGCTATAATTACTTGAACCCTGGTAGAGGTCCACAAGATAAAGCCACATGCCAAAATAATACAAATCTATGCTGTATGGTTATAAATAAGGTGATTTTCAAGTTTTGTCCATATGAAGCCTCTGTAAAACATAAAACCCCTGATGCAAGGCTAATTTCAAAAAAAAAAAAAAATCAAAACAGGAAGATTTCTTAAGTTGTCACTATGTAAGCCCATGTAAAACTTGTGACCCCTGCAGCGAGGCCAATTTTGATCCCAGGGCTAAAATTTTGGCCCACTTGATAGAGGCCCACTAGATATAGCTACATGCAAAATTTAGTAGCTTTAGGCCTTATGGCTAGGTACAGGAAGATTTTTAAAGTTTTCTCTATATAAGCCTATGTAAAACTTGTGACCCCTGGGGCAGAGCCAATTTTGACCCCAGGGCTATAATTTGAAGAAACTTGATAGAGGTCTACTACAAAAAGCTACATGCCAAATTTGGTAGCCCTATGCCTTATGGTTTCAGACAAGAAGATTTTTAAGGATTTCCAATATTTTTCAGTTTTGTTGCCATGGCAACCAGAGTTTTTGAAGGTATCAAATTCTTTCAAGAAATTCTGAAGAGGACCATGGCAGGACCATTTCTGTGAAGTTTCATGAAAATTGAATGGGTAGTTTCAGAGAAGAAGATGTTTGAAATAAAAGTTAACGCACGGACGGACGGATGGACGCATGGACAGACGGACGCACGACAGACACCGGGCCATGACATAAGCCCGCTGGCCTTCTGCCAGTGGAGCTAATAAAAAAAAACTAAAATCTGTAATTTTAGAGCATGTATATTTTTTAAATCTTTGCAATGTTTTCAAAATCTGTTAACCAAATGGGTATAAAAAGTTGTGTATTCCAACAGCTTTTTTTCCTTTTTCAACGATGTTTTACTTCAAATTTATTCCAGTTGTCAAAGTTTATGAAACCTTTTATGTAAATAATTGATCTATGAAAACAGTCTTTCATGGGAGTGTCATTGGCCTCGTACTAGTAAAACCCAAGACACAGAACAGTAAGTGAACTGTCATCGTGACATGACTGATGTACCCTTGAGAGCTGCTAAACCCTTTACCACACAATCCCGACTTTAAACGGCCCTGAGAAAGATGCCTTTTGAAAACATTGTGGGAAAAGGAGAAAATGCTGGTAACCAGCATTTCTCCTTTTCCCGCAATGTTTTCTAACCTTTCAAAAGCAAATGCATTCACTTTAGGCACATTTAATTTGTCGTCTGCAAATGCTTTCAATTTGGACCAGTCCAAAATATTGTCGTTTGGCATAGTTAAAACACCATTCATGTCTTAACCTTTTCCCAAACGACAAATTTTGGACTGGTCCAAACTGAAAGAGTTTGCAAACAACAATTTTAAATTTGATGAAAATGGCAGAAAGTTCTCAAAAAGGATAGAAAACACTGTTGGGAAAAAGGAGAAATTGCTCATTACGAGCAATTTCTCCTTTTCCCACAGTGTTTTCTAAAGACTTGTACTGCAGACATGTGAAAACCAGGGCTTGTTTGGGAAAGGGTTAAAATAGCCTATGGGTCAAACTTTCAATTAAGCACACATAATATATACATAACATTTAAATAGAAATAAAATCTGCAAGCAACACTAGGCGAGATAAGTCATGGCTTGAGCATAATAATACTTGGAATTTCTTTTTTGGCTTTCTGACCATAGGCACTTCTTTTTTCAGACAAAATTTGTTTTACCTGGCTGGTTGATTGTCTTTGATCTATCATTGCCACTTGTTGCTATATGGGCGACGCCCCGAGAAGACTGTTAGTTTTGTTACAGGGGAAAGGGCGGGATACAGGTCAAAATCTACCCTAAGTTATGCCCGGTTCTGTAATATGCTCAGTGTGCAGCACCGTCATATGGGGCCAAGGCTTAACTTCTCATCTGAGAGACTTTTTAGTACTTTAATGCGGACAGCCATTTGCACAAAACCCACAACTCAAGTGGCCCAAGATTTAACGTTTCAAGTCTCATGCTATTGGGGCTGGTCAGCCTATTAGCAGAGTTGAATCTAGAATGCGGGATTGGTAAAATCACGCATTGTCTAAATAATTGGCGCAAATAAAGAATATCTCTGGGCCACGTATCACGCATGTTGTTAATCTATGGCGCAAAATAAAAATTCCTGTGCGTTTAAAACGAAAAAGGAAATTGCCGGAGAACTGCAGGCCGAAAAAATAAGTCAATACATAGATACACTATGCGAATCGACTGTACCAATTTTAGATAAATGTTAGATTCTATTTTTAGACATATTAAACACTCGGGCGTCATCGAGGCTACGGAATCGGCTGAGTTGCCATAAATGACCTCCAAATGTCAACCATGTGTTGCCTATGCAATATTTGACGTCATTACTGTGTCAAATCACGCGGTAATTTCAGCAGTTCAGCGTTAGCTTTACAAAATGTCGAATCAACTCAAGTTGACAGAATTTCTTAAAAAGAGAACAAGGGATGAACGAGACAGTCCTTCAGAAGAATGCTTAACGGAGAAACAAGACACGTCGCCGAAACAGTCAATTCCAGATAGCAAGAAAAGGAAATATGAGCACACTTTCCAGAAAAATTGGCTCGGAACGTACCCATGGCTTAGAAAAACTGACTCGGGAATGATTTGTGCGTTATGTTCAGAGTATGGAAAGATTAACACTTTTACTCGTGGCTGCAAAAACTACCGATCAAGTACTTTAACGAGACATGTTTCCTGTCAGGACCACTGTGACTCCGTCAGAGATTCAGTCTTACGCAACAACATGGCAACTGTAAGTTTCTTTTCTTTGGGACGTTTTCTCATTTTAGTTCCGAATCTCATTTTGGTAAAATTTCTATATGAATATATAGATCTAGTGATAAAATATCGGTTGCATTGTTTTCCTTTTGAGCCCGGAGAATAAACTCGTAATTTGATCCAGTGCGCATGCGCAATGAAAGTAGAAAAAAATAACATGGCAACCGCTTGAAGGATAATCGCCAGAAGTATGAGCAATCGATGGCCTTCTGTGTAAATTATTACTTACTGAATGTATTCAGTTAAAAACTAACTGACCTTATTTTTTCCTGGTGAATATTGATCATATTTGTAGAATGAATAGTGTCTCAAACGATCCGTAAACTGCGATATCGTATCTGTTGTGTCTGCTGATGTTATTTTCTGTCCGGACTAGTTTTTACGTTCATAACCCCTCATTTGATAAGAACTCCTGACATACGCATGTCTTAAGATTGATAGGTAAATTGATGTAAGGAAACGTTGTTGGGTTTTCCCGTATTTTTGTTAGAACTTTTCCTTCAATGTTTACAAAAGGTTGTGACTATATGAAACTACAGAAGGCATATGATATGTATGTTTCCAAATCAGATTACGCAAAGCAAACCTATCAGTACTGATATAATATTTAACTTTGAAAACTCCAAATTTGCATTTTTCTCTTTTTTTAGAAAAGAATGAAAACTTACGATTAATATTGCTTTCATTACAGCAGCTCTTCCTATTCTCAAATCTAATGTAAATTTTGATTTGAAAACCAGAAGAGTTGCTGTAATGCTAGTAACTCCAATAATAAGCATTTATATTGACATCCTGGTACTTTCCATTTTAGGCTACAAATGAGGCTCTGAAAAGAAGTGATACCCCCCTCACAGCAGCAATGCGCTCAACATATTGGATGGCAAAGGAAGATATTCCCATAAACAATTATACAAGTGTATTGGAACTACAAAAGCTGAATGGCTGTGTCATGTTACAGAATTTAAGCATCTCCAATAATGCAACATACTCATCAAGAGCAACAGGTATTGAGCTGCAAGAATGTATCGCTGAGACAATTCATCACAGCACGATAGAAGCTATAAGAAAAGCTGAAATGTTTTCTGTTTTAATTGACGAATCTACTGATATCAGTGTTTCCAAACAAATGGTGGCCTATGTTAGAATAGCAAATGAAAATTTTGAACCTAAAACTTACTTTCTGAAGAACATGACAATTGACAATCCCAAGTCTGATGCTGAAGTCTTGTTTAACCTAGTAATGGATCTAATAAATACAGAACAGCTTGATGTTACAAAATTAAGGGGTTTCAGAAGTGATGGTGCTGCGGTGATGGTCGGTAAGAGAAACGGAGTAGCAGCTAAACTGAAGCAGAAGAGTCCTCACTTGGTGTCCATTCATTGTATGGCACACAGGTTTAACCTTTGTACTTCACAAGCATCAAAAAATAACCCACATTTCAAAGACTTTGAAAAAACTTTATCAGATCTCTACTACTATTTCGGTGGTTCCAAGTCAGGGAATCGTGCCTGTGAGCTTGCTGAAATTCAGAAAGTACTAAATAATCCAAAAGTGAAGGTGAAAGAGTGTCATGAAATTCGATGGTTAGCATTCTATGAGGCACTTTTTGCATTGTATAGATCATGGCCATCATTAATAACTTATTACAAAAAACATGATGATAGAAAATGTAAAGACTTTCTGCATAAATTGTCAGAGTATAAATTTTTGTTCATTTTGTATACCTTAATGGACATTTTACCATCTGTATCTCAAATGTCTTTACTACTCCAGAAACAAGATGTTGACATTGCTGCAGTTGGTCCAGCATTAAGTAACTTGAAGACCAAGATAAAACAGGCACAGAAGGGAAATGGCCATTATCAGTCAGAACTTTTACAGCAACTTGTGTTCAAAAAGGATAAAGATGGGCAAGTGCTGGAGTGTTCATTTAAAGGTCAGAAGCTGATTCAGATTAACGACCAAAAGAAGGTGTTAGACGAAATCAGAGATACTTTTTGTGAAAAACTATCAAACAACGTTACTGAGAGATTTCCCAAAGATGTTGTAGATGTTTCAACAGCCTTTCATGTATTTGGTATGAGATCTTTATCATTTTTAAGTGACAATGAAAAGGAACAGTATGGCAACAAAGAACTGGAAATTATCATCAACCATTATGGGAGTGATGCTGTGATTGGAGATGTCAAAAGCAGCAAGCTCATAGATGGTGATAGCTGTAGGACTGAGTGGTCTCTTGCCAAACACATTGTTGTTCAGCAAATGTATCCTAGAGATAGTACTAAACTTTTATGGCAACTGTTGTACAAACACCATAGGGAGTCTCTACCAAATTTAATCATTCTTGCCAACATTTGCCTCATACTACCCTACCAGACTGCAGACTGCGAGACAGGTTTTTCCTGTCAAAATGGAATAAAAACTAATAGAAGAAATAGAATGCAGGAAAAGACCATGAATACATTAATGACCATAAAAATTGATGGATCACCCATTGAAAAGGCCGATTTCTCTGAGGCCATGAAGTTGTATAAATCAAAGAAAGACAGGAAAATATCTAAAACTTAATTTTTACTCTAAGTAGAAATTTTAAATCAGCTGTAAATATTTCAATTGAGACTAGCCCAAGATTTTTTTTTTCAAAACAGTTTTTATTTGTATATAGTGAATGACACATAGAACTTGCAAAACCTTTGATTACAAAGCAGATAGAAGCATTCTCTTTTCACAAGAAGAATTCTACATCCACTACCACATAGATCTGAGCTAATGGAAAATCAGGTAAGATAAAAAGTTGTGTTTTTGTTTCTTTTTAATTCTGTAAAGCAACAGAAAAGAAAGAAACATGGAGAAAGTTGATTTTCTTATTTTCCCACAATCATTTATTACCACTGTGTAAGATTTTTTTTTTATCATTTTGTCTATATTTTGATATGCCATCTTATGCAAATGCTCCAGCTACTGTGTATTTTTCCTAAAATGAGATCTTCAAAATATAAGTTTAAAAATGGTATGTTTATTATTTGCTTGGCTTATAAATCCAGTTATTTAAAACAATTTGGGCCAATAAATTGATCTTCCCTGTTCAGATCTGACTCGATTCATGATGGCCCATTGCAAAAATTTATTGGCCCACATTTTTGTCAGGGGTGGGGGAGTTGGCCCATTTCCAAGCAATCCTAGATTCAACACTGTATTAGCTGTCAAACCTAACCCCTTGTCATTTGTCAGCATGTCACATATTTCTTAACTGAAATGGAAAAAGTTATAACTTTCATTGTGATTTTTCTCATTTACCTTCAATCTGGTAAACAGAGCAAACTGACATACAGAGAGTTCAGGTCGAAACTTTGAAGACCCAACAATTTTTTTTTCTAATTCCCTAGTGAAATTAAAAATTTAATAGCACAGTGAATAAGGGAAAAAGAAAATCTGATTGTTCAATGAAATTTAGGTGTAAGCCGATGAAATAACAGCAACCGCTGAAAATAGTACTGACCAATCTGGTTGGTTGGGAAGTTTTGTCCAATGAAAATAAAGTGCCTGTGGTCATGGTGTATTCTTCTCCATTATTTTTTGAGCATTATACTTGACTCTTTACCACACAATCCCGACTTTTAACGACCCTGATAAAGAAACCTTTTGAAAATATTGTGGGAAAAGGAGAAAATGCTGGTAACCAGCATTTTCTCCGTTTCCCACTATGTTTTCTACCCTTCCCACAATTTCATTTTTTCAGTCACATTTACTTTGACGTCTGCAAATGCTTTGAATTTGGGCTTGTCTAAAAATTTTGTCATTTGGTACAGAGTTAATATTGTGATCGTTCACATTATTGTGACTTTTACCCTTGTAGAACTTAAACCTGATTTAATTGGTAGGTCAAGATCAGACTGCACAGAGCATGCAACCTGATCTTGGAACTACACAGCTTTGCTGAGAAACTCTTGAGTTATTCTAGCACTATATGAGTATATCACCAACCAATCATTTTAACTTTACCATACGACAAAATTTCGGACCAATCCAAACTGAAAGCATTTGCAGACGACAAATTAACTGTGACTCTAAAACTGAAATTTCTTTTTGAAAGTGTGAAAAACACTGTGGGAAAAGGAGAAAATGCTGGTTACCAGCATTTTCTCCTTTTCCCACAATGTTTTCAAAAGCCTTCTTTGAGAGGATCATTAAAACCAGGATTGTGTAGTATAGGGTTACTGGTTTTTCTAATTCCTAACTCCAAGCCAAGCTCTCTGATTGGCTGAGATATTCTGTAATTCCTGCAAGTTTTACTTAATCCTTCACCACAGTTCCGAGTTTTGATGACCATGAGAAAGCTTTTAAAAACATTGTGGGAAAAGGAGAAAACCCTCTCAAAATCTCATAATTCCAGCCATATTTAAATTGTTGTCTGCAAATGCTTTCAATTCGGATGACTCCAAATTTTTGTCCCGTGGTTAACAGTTTACTCTTCACCAAACTAAAAAACTTTGGACTTATCGATATTAAAAGCATTTGCAGACAACAAATTACATGTGGTTTGAATGGTGGAATTTGTGTTTGATAGGTTAGAAAATATTGTGGGAAAAGGAGAAAATGCTGGTCACCAGTATTTTCCCCTTTTCCCACAATATTTTCAAAAGCTTTCCTCCTCAGCGTTGTTAAAACACGGAAATGTTTGGTAAAGCGTTCTGAGGTTTATTCAAAATGAGTGGGGAATTCCACGAGACAATTTTTACCCCTTTTGTCATAAACAAAAAGCAAAATGTAATAGGAAAGAAATAAAATACTTATAAAAAATAATCAAAATATGTTAAACTGTGAAATGCCATAAAATAACTTTTGGGATAAATCTATTACAATCCACAAAGATATATCAAAAGAAATCAGAACACATAAAAGTATATAAACAATGAACAAGCTATTGTGTTAAAGTGATATTCCTGGCTGAAAAAAGCCGAGCTAAAAGTCTGCAAGCTATACTAGGCGAAGAAACATATTAATTCAATACCTCTGAACCCCTTACCATACAATCCAGAGTTTTAACAACCCTAAGGAATTAGGCTTTTGAAAACATAAAGGAAAAAAGGGAAAATGAGGTCAGCAATTTCTCCTTTTTCCCACAATGTTTTTATCCTTTCAAAGACAAATCTAACAATGGAAGCACATTTAACCCACAGTCTGCTAAGTGTGAGTCACTGCCCTTTTACAGATAGTGCAGATCAAGATCAGAGTGCACAGAATGTGCAGTCTGATCTTTGATCTACACTGTCTGGCAAGGAGATATTGTTCCCAAAAAAACTTTCAAAAGTTTCAAAAAACATTATTCGGAATTTTACTATCGTCCTTCAAGTTTTATTGAACTCTTTACCAAACGATAAAATTTTGGACTCGACCAAACTGAAAGCATTTGCAGACAACAAATCAGATATAGCTCAAATGATAGAATTTGTCTTAGATAGGGTAAGAAAACACTGTGGGAAAAGGAGAAAATGCTGGTTACCAGCATTTTCTCCTTTTCCTACAATGTTTTCAAAGGCCTTCTCTGTCAGGGTCGGGATTGTGTGGTAAAGAGTTAAATTACTGAGCAGGAAAAGGGTTAAGATTTAACCTACAGATCCTTTCAATTTGGAAAACTCTAGAATTTTGTCTGGTTAAGAATCTGGGCAATTTTATTCCACATCCCATGGTCAAAAAGATGTTGATATTCTGAGTCTGAGCCAATTTCCATCCGTATAAAGATAGGAGTAGCTCTCTGGCAAAAGGAGATTTAATGCATATCTGTGATGCATTATACTAAGTAAGTAATCATGGATATATGGATCGACAGAATCCCCTTTGGTCTACCAACTGACTGAATCATGACATCCTTTGACATGCAGAAAATCAACCAATAGCAAAAAACTTTCGACTCGGGTCAACCTGCTCGGACTGCACAGGCTGACCAGGGTCAATACTGTTTGCAGATGTCTTAACCCCCTTTTAACAGAGCATGGCCCATGCATTTACATAGTAAACAAAAATGGATACATTATCTTCAACATACATCAGTAATGGCAGTTAAAGGTTGATAAAAATTGCAGCAAAACCTAATCAGCTCTATATCAAACAAACAGTTAAGACTCTCCAAGCATGCTTTTATCCGCCTTCTTTCTCAAGGTGGTCAACTCTTTACAATCCCGACTTTTAACAACCCTGAGAAAGAAGCCTTTAGAAAACATTGTGGGAAAAGGAGAAAATGCTGGTAACCAGTATTTTCTCCTTTTCCCACAATGTTTTCTACTCTTTCGGACACAAATCCAATTGTTTGAGTCACATTTAATTTGTCATCTGCAAATGCTTTCAAGTTGGACCATTCTGAAATTTTGTCGTTTGGTGAAGAGTTAAATACAGTCAATCTTGTACGTGCTACCACGTGTTTTAAGCGACTTTTGTTCTAAACGACCATTTTTAAGTATGCCCGAGCTATTTTCCTCTAATTACATGTTGTATTAAGCGACTTTTGTACTACGTGACCAACGACCACCTATTTAAGGCCCCAAATAGTCTGGTACCCTGCCGTACTACAAGAGTATGTCAGGCAAAGTGCAATAATGGCGGCCCCCGTTGGTAATATGGAGAGGAAATGGGATTTTGTTATTTCACATGATCAAATCGGATCATAAGCTGATTTCAAAACAGATCGTTTGCAATAAAGTCATGGAAGTGAGTTTTTCTGCATGTCATTCTTATTTAGCGAGAAAAACTACATATCAGAAATGCTTTAAGTATCCGAAATATCAATGGACCTATATAATGTCCGAAAACAGGGCTATTTTTAAAATGATTCATAGTCGAATTTATACTTAAACCATACCCTAACAGCACGTTTTAGATTCGATAATGTATTTTTTGTACAAAATTTATCTCATTTTACTAACTGATCAAACCGGATCACATGAAATTGGGGAAAACGGGGAAACATGTAGGGGTACGCTTGAGGACACTTAGGAGGCCGCCATTATTGCGCTTTGCCTGGCCCGGTAACGTAGTGGTAGGGGCAGGTAATCCAGACTAGGCCCCAAAGACCATTATTTCTTTCATTAAGCGACCCATCAACACTCATCATCAAAATTGTGGATCCTCAATTGACAGTATATGATAACAACCTGATTTATCCTAATCAAGACATCACAGCATGTGTCAATTACAGGATTAACGCATTTACATGTCTAACTGTTAATTACCCTTTGACAATAGCGTCAACGATGCAGAGCCATGTCAGAATGACCAACAAATCCCTTATCAGCTGGCCTACGGACGTGTGAAAAGGATGGGACATTCCGTTTATTTATCCTTGTGGTCTCCCTAAATGGAATAGAACTTTGTTCCATTACAACTGCACAAAGTTGATTTTTGATTCGGTTAAAAATAGGCACTCCAAATCAAGTGTGTCCTTTAGTGACAAATTCAATTTGAGAACGTCACAGAATAAATAGTTGTTCTTGATTACGTTGAGTCGTTCACACATGCTTATATTTACACACTGTTTGTGTATTTCACGAATTACTTGCCAGGTATCCCACAAACATCGAGAAATTTTTTAGATAGGTTTGTTCACATGAGATTTCTTGGTGACTACTTTGACCTACTTTCGATTTCTTCTTTCTCTTAAGAAAATTCTGTGGATTCAAAAAAAAAAAAAAATATTGAAGCATTTTCTTGATACTTACCCAAGAAAAGTAACATATACCTATAGTTAAGAATATATTTAAATCAATCTAATTAATGTGTAAATAATGTAATTTGCAACCTCTCTCTCTCCCCCTCCCCACCTGATTTATTCAGCGACCATTTTATTTTGCGACCATTTTTTTAATGTCTCTAGCGTAGTCGTTTAATACAAGATTGACTGTATAGGATATGCTTGATTCCATGTAACAATAATACCGACATCAAAAAAGGGACATAACTTGTGTTACTTTTAAATTTAGAAAATTTTGGAGAATAAGACTAAGAATGTTCTAAAGAATGGTTGGTGAATATGATACCCACTGAGCTTAAAGTAAAAAGACAACCCACTGAGCTTAAAGTAAAAAGACAATCATAAAATAACATTTACAAAAAAAATTCCCTAACAAAAACTTACATGTATATTTATACAGCAAGAGCCTATATTCCTAACAAGCTATTACAAAGAAGCTACATTTTGTCTGCTCTGAACAGTCATAAAAGTACAATTTTATTTTGTACTAGAATTGGCATGTAAAATACCGTAATGTCTCCTATTATCCCTACCCCTCTAATTGACGCCCCCCCCTTTTTTCTAACCAAAATGGGCTTACCAGACTGCCAATCCATCAATAAAGTTGAAGTAAATCAATTGGAATAAACTTACCGCATTGCAATAATCCGAATTACTTCACAAATCTATGTCATTAACACCTGACTATCTGAACATACATACACTTTCGATTACATTATAAACTTCTGGTAGTAAAAAATTTGTCAAGTAACTTGGAAAAACTTAAGTGAAAGTATCGAGGACTAGTAATCCATATTAATTGTGAATGCTATTTAATGCCCATATTAATCATGATTGGCTGTAAAATGGGTATTCTGAAATAACACAATGGGTTTCTCAAATGGTGATCACTGACTAAAACCTGCATGTTAATGTTATTGTCATCCTCGGAAAATTTTATGTCGTTTCACCTCTATTAATCACCTCCCTTTCGGAAAATGTAATGCCCCTGGGGGGCATTAAAAAGGGCCAATACAGTATTATGACAAAGCTAGCAACAAAGGATCCTGTTTGTGAAGGAATGCCAAATTAGAAGAGTAGCCAAAACTAGTACTGACTTCTCCTTTTCCATTTTCAAAGATCTATTTCTGTCATTTCTTTGACTTTCAAATCAAATTCACGCTCAACAGCAATAGACAAACATAAATATATACCAAATAATCCCTTTTCCAAACAACCCCTTCTTTTGACAATCTTGAGGCACAGAGCTGCTAACATTGTGGGAAACGTAAACAAATGCTGGTAACTGGCATTTTCTCCTTTTCTTACAATGCTTTCAAAAGGCCTCTTACTCGGGTTCAATTAAACTTGAGATTGTTTGCAAAGATTCAAGAATTAAATTCACATGCTACTAAACAGACAAGTAATTCAAACATTGAGCCATGCTCTGTGAAAAGGGGGCTTAATGCGTCTGCAAAAAGTATCAATCTAGGTCAGCCTGCACAGTCCACACAGACTTACCTGGGCCAAAACTTTTTGCTTTTGGTAAATTTTAACCATGTCAAAGGACCAGTTTACCTCGTAATACAGTCGCTTGTTAGACAAAATGGATTTTGTGGATCCATGATCATGTGCTGACTTGCTTGGTATAATTGATCAGAGAGATGCATTAAGCCTGCTTTTGTCAGAGCATGGCTCATATATATAAAACAGCAACAATTAAATGAACAAGTATTGAACAAATTTCTAAAACTCTTGTCACCTGATAAAGAGTTCAGAAATATTCTGTGCTTTACACTTACAATGTAGTGATGATTTTCAGGTAGAAAACACTGTGGAATAAGAAGAAAATGTGGGTTATGATCATTTTCTACTTTTCCCGACAACGTTTTCAGAACTTTCTTCAGTTAGTCTGTTAAAAGATAAAATTATTTGGTAAAACTCGAAATCTTAACATGAAAAGAAAAATTGTCTTTACCCTATACCAAACAATCCTGACTGTTAACGACCCTGAGGAAGAAGTCTTTTGAAAGCGTAGGAAAAGCAGAAAATGCTGGTAACCAGCATTTCCTCCTTTTCCCACATTTTCTACCTTCTGAAAGAAAATTTTGCTAATTTATTCAGCATTTTGTTCGTTGTCTGCAAATCTTTTCAAGCAGAACTAGTCTATAATATTGTCATTTGGTAAACAGTTAATGAATGATAAATGAACATTTCAAAAGGTGTTCAGTGGTTGGCACAAAAGAAAAAAAAAAATAGACAGGAAAAGTCTCTGTCTCACTAAGATCAGACTACAATGGCAGCATATCAAAAATAAAACAATCTTTTACCAAGTTTTCCCATTCACTTATGATGCAATATCGGTCATAAGTAATTCAAGACAATTCCAATTAACCCATTACCACACAATCCCCAAACTTTAACGACCCCAAGACAAAGGCCTTTTGAAAACATTGTGAGAAAAGAAGAAAATGCTAGAAACCAGCATTTTCTCCTTTTCCCACAATGTTTTCTACTCTTTCAGACACATTTAACATAATTTGAGCCATATTTCAATTGTCGTTTGCAAATGCTTTAAATTCAGACAAGTCTAAAATTTTGTCATTTGGTAGAGTTAACTTTCAACAAAGCAATCCAAGATGTAACAACCCTGAAAAGGAAGTCTTTTGAAATCACTGTGGAAAAAGAAAAAAAGATTTTTTTAACTTTCCCCACATCCTATCTACTTTTCCACAGACAAACCAATCATTTGAGCCACATTTTATTTAACCCTTAACTCTTTACCAAACGACAACATTTTAGACCAATCCAAATTGAAACCTTTTGCAGGTGACAAAATAAATGTTACTCAAAAATTGAAGTTTGTTTCGGGAAGAGAAGAAAACATTGTGGGAAAAGGAGAAAATGCTGGTTACCAGCATTTTCTCCTTTTCCCACAATGTTTTCAAAAGGCTTTTTCCTCAGGGTCGTTAAAAGTTGGGGTTGTGTGGTAAAGGAATATGCTGATAAATAAGTGATAATTTCAAGTCGAAAGTAAAAACCAAAATTTTGCTCTTTGAAATGTAATTTTTTGGGGAAAAAACCTCCTTATTGGGCAGTGTAGATGCAAGATCAGACTGCACTTTTTTGTGCAGTCTGATCTTGATCTACACTATCTGCAAAAGGTCAGTGATTCATGCTTTGCAGCTTAAGGGCTGACGGCAAACACTTTCAAATAGGTTTCGGTATAATTTTTGCTGTTTGGCAACAATAAAATATAAGGTCATAAATACAGATAGCGCATGAATGAAAAGACACTATCTTATATAAAAAAAAACAAAAAACATTGTAATAAATGGTGAAATCTCCACATGTTTTCTGAAGCCTTCTCTTGCACAGACATTTGCTTTGGGAAACGAGCTATAGAGTTTGTAACCTTTACCAAACAATGCCGAGTTTTAATAATCCTGAGGAAAAAAAGTTGTTCGAAAACACGGTGGAAGGAGAAAATGCTTGTAACCAGCATTTTCTCCTTTTGCAAACAACATTTTCTACCATTTTAAAGACAAATTTCATCATTCAAACCAAATTTATTTCGTCATCCGCTAATGCTTCAAATTTGAGCCAGTCTAACATGTTTTGACAAAAAATTTAAGGACATTTCCAAATTGAAAGCATTTTAAAAATGACAAAATATAGCTCATATGATGGAATTCGTCTTTGAAATATTAGAAAACATTGTGGGAACAGGAGAAAATGCTAATGACCCGCATTTCTTCTTCCCCATTATTTTCAACAGTATTCTTCCTTGAAGGTGTTTAGTTTTTGGGTTAACCCTTAACCACGCTGTCCCAGGTTTTAACGACCCTGAGAAAGAAGCCTTTTAAAAATGTGGGAAAAGGAGAAAATGCTGGTAACCAGCATTTTCTCCTTTTCCCACAATGTTTTCTACCCTATTAGGGACAAATTCAATCATTTGAGCCACTTTTAAATTTTCTTCTGCAAATGCTTTTAATTTGGACCAGCCTATACTTTTGTCGTGTGGTGAAGAGTTACGGATTGACCTTCTTTTTTTATACCTACATGAATAACTGCAGGAGCACTGCTAATGTGTGATAAGTCTTTGTAAGACTAGAGAGAGATTCACGCCCGAGGTAATTCCCAAAACCAGGAAAAACGCCATCATCATTCCCGCTCGTCCGGCCTTTTCAGGTTCAACTTCCCTGTAAAGTTAAAAACAGTGTAACCTTTCAGTTGAGTTTGACGTGTATAAAACCATTTACGAGTTTAGCTATGAAAGAAGCCAGATCAAGTCTGACATCCTGTACTGCCCATCAACCATACAATGAGCTGAAAACAAAAGCAACGCATGTGGGTGCGAAAGCTCAGCTGCATTTGCTTGATTTTCATTGAAAATTCTGAGTTGAAAAAGGGGCCTTACTCTGTCAAAAATACCTTGATGGTTACCTACCCTTCTTGTATCCCTTTCAATAGTTGACAACTTGTCCAAGTTTTATGCAAATATCTTCAGTGATAACAGAGAAATCGTTTAACCCTTTCCCAAACAAGCCCTGGTTTTCACGTGTCTGCAGTACAAGTCTTTTGAAAACATTGTGGGAAAAGGAGAAATTGCTCGTAACTAGCAATTTCTCCTTTTCCCACAGTGTTTTTTACCCTTTTGGAGAACTTTCTGTTGTTTTCATCAAATTTAAAATTGTAGTCTGCAAACTCTTTCAATTTGGACCAGTCTAAAATTCATCATCTGGGAAAGGGTTAATTGTCAAAAAAAATATCTGCATGACAGCCAGGGCTACAATAATTAACTTGACATTTTCTTCGAAAACAGCCAAACTAAAAACCACTTTCTTCTATTTATAAAACAACAGTCATTGGAATTGAATTTCTTCATCTTAAAAAGGCTTGACCTTTTATCAGACAATCCTAAATTTGAACGACAAAGAAAGCCTTCGAAAACATTGTAGGAAAAGGAGAAAATGCTGGTAACAAACATTTTCACCATTTTCCACAATGTTTTCTACCATATCCTGGACAATTTACATTAGTTATGCTATATTTGATATGTCAACTGCTAATACTTTGAATTTGGTAAAGTCTTAAATTTTGGTGTTGAAAAGGAGTTACTAGCTATAGAAAGAGAGCCATGATAGCCCCGTATTGCTCCACATCCTTATAAATGAGCAATGCTCTGGCAAAAGGGTGCTTAATGCATCTCCGTAATACATTATACTAAGCAAGTCATCACATAATAACAAATCCATAAATGCTACTTTTTTTTTTTTAAATAATCGACTTAATCATGAGGTACATTGGTCCTTGGACTTACAGAAAATTGAGCAATAGCAAAAAGCTTCGGCCCTGGTCAGCCTGCGCGGACTGCGCAGGCTGACCTGGGTTGATGCTTTTCGCAGATGCACTAAGCCCCCTTTTCACAGAGCATGGCTCAAATTAATGTCATAAACATGTTGTATAAGTAGAAATTTTTGCAATTTCGCAAATCTGAAGAAATCATAAACTTTTCTGTTTGCGTATTTTACCCTAAGTATACCAACAAATAACAAGTGTCTTAAACTCACAAACATTTCCGTACGCAAAATGTCCTTAATCAGTAAATTGCAAATTTTTCGACTTTCGTATATATCCACATATACAGTACTGGCCTCAGCAGACATTTAAGTGAAAGTAATATAAAAATTCACAGAGGAAATAAGCTCTGGCCAAAAAATGTTCTACTTTTTCCAAATGTCAAATATCAACAACTTAAAACAAATAATACTTTGACAAGATTTCCAAAAATTTAAACTGAACATTTTTGGCCAATGCACTGAATATCGATCAATGTTAAAAGAGTTTCTTTTTCAAAAATTAATATTACTCTTTACCACACAACGTCTCTGAGGACTGATTGATTGATTGATTGATTGATTGTATGGTGTTTAATGCCGTTTTCAACATTATTTCAGTTATATCACAGCTGCCAGTGCACTTATCCATGCTTTCCTGGAGTTTCTTTTACCAGTACTCCGCACAATATTCTTTCCAAGCCACTGGCTGCTTTCCCACATAACCATTGTTGAAACAATGGTCAGCAGTGAGAGAGGAATGAATCCTGTCGCGATGACTATTATCAATCCTCGGAAAGAAATTGGCCAAGCCGGGGATCGAACCAGCGTCTCTGAGGAAGACAGCTTTTGAAAACATTGTGGCTAAAGGAAACAGTGTTTCATTTACCTGTGCGTCCTGCGTCAGGGACGCTAAGAAATCACCGAGGACGCAAAACTTTGAGATATGTGCATTTTCGAGACGCACTGATTTTGATATCAATGCGTTTTGCAAAATTTCGTTTGATCCCGATCAATTAAAGTGTTTACATTTTCTATCGAAACACCGGTAATTTTTCCACTCTAGACTGGTAAACCTTCTTTTTTCGTTCTATTTTTAGCCTAAGTAATGTTCTATATATAGTCTATGGAATGGTTTCCAGTTTTCTTTTTATTCGGGTACAAGGAAGATCGACATCCAGCACGGACGTTATTATGGATCCGCTCCAAGGCATAGCCTACTCTTTCTTTCTTAATTGCAGAAAATTGTAGTCAAAATGATTGAACAACTATCATTTCATGTTCTCATCGGCAAATAATTACTTTTTGAATCGTTTTTATACCCCGACGATTTCCATACCCTCAAATGATTTCCATTTCGTCGGAAAAGTTCCAATGCGTATTTAAAGCCAACCGTCTTTTTCTAAACTCGCAAACGATTCAATCTTCAAGTTCGATTTCTCCAATCTGAAGTAGCTTTTATTTTCCATCAGTTTTCTACAATGCAGACGAATATCTTAACGATGTAAAGCGTAAGCATGCCACCAAAAAAGAAGGCTAAATCCGACCACAAACAACAAACTTTAACTACATGTAGTTTGTTTACGAAATCACAAGAGTCTGACCCGCGACTCAAAGTGACTTACTTACCGATAAAAATGCCGAGAATAATGAGAAATCATCGGCCAGTTCAATCGGCGTGGATTCGGCCCCGGCCGATTCGAAATCGAGAAAATTCAAGTCACACTGGCTTAAACTTTTCAGTTGGCTAACTTACGAAAAAAATTAAAAAATAGTGCTCTATAGCAAATTAAAAGATAATTAATACTAGATCTAGTCACATTTATCTTCGTTATCTTTTTGTGCTGGTATAAGAAATAAACGAGATAAACACACAAAGTTAATTGTATTTATCACAAAACCATACAGAATCAGACCATACAGATTTTTTAACAATTTGAACAAATTATTTAAATGGGGTTTAAAAGGTGGGACTCGTAAAGTTGGTTTCAGACTCATAGTTTTTCATCCCAGCGAGTCCCAGGACTCACTTATAGCAAATTGTAAAAAAATCACTGAGGAGACGATGCTGGCCATCAGCATTTTCTCCTTTTCCCACAATGTTTTCTATCCTATCAAGGACAAATTCCATCATTTTAGCAACATGTCAATTGCCATCTGCTCATGTTTTCAATTTGGACAAGTCTACATTTTTGTTTTGTGGTAAAGAGTTAATTTTCCGTGGATACAAAAACTGTCTCTCGTAGGGTAGGTATGCACATTCACATACATACAATAAGACTGGCTGCTTCATTATTATCTTAACCCTTTCCCAAACAAGCCCTGGTTTTCATGTGTCTGCAGTACAAGTCTTTTGAAAACACTGTGGGAAAAGGAGAAATTGCTCATAACGAGCAATTTCTCCTTTTACCACGGTGTTTTCTACCCATTTTGAGACCTTTCTGCCATTTTCATCAAATTTGAAATTGTTGTCTGCAAATTCTTTCAATTTGGACCAGTCCAAAATTTGACATTTGGGAAAGTGTTGACCAAACTCCAAAACTACACTTGTCCAACTTGGCAGCATTCGACCCTTTCAGCACCATAGGCGAAAACGTGGACTGCACAGAACGTGCAGTCTGATCTTTGATCTATGCCGTCCGATTGCGTTTTCAAGCCTATGAAGAAAAGATCTTTCTCAGTTTCAATGGATGGCATTTTAAGCCATTGGAAGAGAACAGGTTTATATATTTGGCACCGAAAGAGTTGAAGATGAAAATTTTAATGTGACTAAAATTATGGAATTCGTCAGTGATAGGCTAGAAAATGGAAAAGAAGAAAATGCTGGTTTCCAGCATATTCTCCTGTTCCCAAAATGTTTTTAATTCTTTACAAAATAACAAAATTCTAGACTGGTGGAAATTGAAAGCATTTGCAGACGACATAATACATGTGGCAGAAATAATTGGATTTGTCTGTGAAAGTTTGGAAAACAATGTAGGAAAAGGAGAAGATACCAGTTACCAGCATTTTCTACTTTCCCCACAATGTTTTCCAAAGCTTTCTTTCACAGGCTCGTTAAAACTCGGGATTGTGTGGTAAAGGGTTAAAAGACAACCAAATTCTAGACTTGTCAATACTGAAAGAAATTTCAGAGAACAAGTCTACATTTTTGCCATGTGGAAAAGCGTTAACCCTTTACCACACAATCCCGACTTTTAATGACCCCGAGGAAGAAGCCATTTGAAAACATTGTTGGAAAAGGAGAAAATGCTGGTAACCAGCATTTTCTCCTTTTCCCACAATGTTTTCTACTCTTCCCAAAACAAATTTCAATTTTTGAGTAATATTTATGTTGTCGTCTGCAAAAGCTTTCAATTCGGACTGGTCTAAAAAATTTTCGTTTGGAAAAGCGTTAAACCAGTCATTCCAATTTACTCCAGTTTCATCATCGTCTAGATGGCCATGAAGGAAAGCAGCCAGTGGAGTAGGGTGAATACTGAGCAAAGTATTGAAAATAAAAACTTCAAGGAAAACATGGATAGGCACCCACCAGCAGCCACAATATAACTGAAACAATGTGGAAAAAGGTGTTAAACACCAAACAAACAAACCAACTTACTTTGGTCCATACATCATGGTCAGACTGCTATAGTAACCACTTGTGAAGGCCATGACGATACCAGCGAGGATATACACGATATCACTCTGTATAAGGACCGGGAACCGTCTTTCCATATTGTACGGTTGGTAGTTACACAATACGTAGACTGGGATCAGGACAACGGCCCTTAAAACGATGGGTACCCAAACATGTTTGGGTCCCGGCTGAAACACGGATATAAATAAACTTCTAAAAATAAGGTCATTATCCTTCTACCACACAGTCCTGTGTTTTAACCCTTTACCAGACAGCAAAATTTTAGCCTTGTTCAAACTGAAAGCATTTGCAGACGATAATTCCAGTGTGGCTCAAATGGTGCAATTTTTCTTCGAAAGGGTAGAAAACATTGAGGAAAAGGAGAAAATGCTGGTTACCAGCATTTTCTCCTTTTCTCACAATGTTTCCAAAAGGCTTCTTTCCCAAGGTCAATAAAAGGCGGCAATGTGCAGTAAAGGCTTAAAAACCCCAGGAAAGATGATTTTTAAACACACTGAGTGAAAAGAAGAAAACAATAGTAAACAGCATTTTCTCCTTTTCCCACAGTTGTTTCTTTCATTTCAAAGATGAGTCACATCATTTGTGGGGCATCTAATTTGTCTTCTTGATAATAAAATATTCCCGTTTGTTGAAGGACTACCTGTCTACATAACCATGAATTCCTATATGATCCTACATTCCTACACGTTCCGTAATTCTCCCTCTGAGCCACTGATTGGTTGTTTTCTCACGTAAAAGAAAGTTAGTGAGAGCAGAATAAATCCTACAGTAAAGGTTCAAATAATCCCCAGAAAGAGTTCTAGCTTGGCCAAGATTCTATCTCACAATCAGTGCATTTCCACTAAAGGTATAGGTCATGGACTGTTTGTTTTGGTGCTTAAAGTCTTTCCAAGACCATAAAATTTCAACTTCGCTACATTTAACTCTTTCCCAAACGACAACATTTTAGACTAAACCAAATTGGGAGTATTTGCAGACGACAAAGTAAGTGTAGCTCAAATGATGATTTCTGTCTTGGACAGGGTAGAAAACATTGTGGGAAAAGGAGAAAATACTGGTAACCAACATTTTCTGCTTTTCCCACAATGTTTTCGAAAGTTTTCTTTCTCAGGATCATTAAAAGTTGGGTTTATGTGGCAAAGGGTTAAAGCATTTGCAGACAATAATTTAGATAGGATTCATCATCAAATGGGTAGAAAACCATGCAGGAAAAGAAGAAAATGCTGGTTACAAGCATTTTCTCCTTTTTTCCAAAATGTTTTCAAAAACCCTCTTCCTAAAAGTAGTCAAAACTCCAAATTGCTTGATTCAGGGCTAACTCTTTACTGGTTTTTAACAACCCTTAGAAAGAAGACCTTTGAAAACATGGTGGGAAAACAAGCATTTTCTCCTTTTTCCACCATTTTTTTCTACCCTATGAGACAAATTTCACGTTTTGGGTAACAAATTTGCCGGCTGCAAGTGCTTTCAATTTGGACAAGTCTAAAATTTTGTTGTGTGGTAAAGACTTAACTCTTTACCAAATGACAAAATTTTAGACTCATCAAAACTGAAAGGTTTTGCAGACGACAAATTATATACAACTCAAATTGTGAATTTGTCTCTGAAAGGCGAGCAAACACTGTGGGAAAGCAGAAATAATGCTATTTACCAGCATTTTCTCTTTTTCCCCCCAAGATATTTTCAAAAGCCTTCTCTTTCATTGTTGTCAAAATTCAGGATTTTTTGGTAAAGAGTTAAAACAATTTGAATCAAGAAAGTTTTGCCTTTACTCCACAATGTAAGCCCTGTCAGAACACAGTATAATCTTACCCATCTAACAAACTCAGAGGTCAAGTTTCCCAGGAAAGCAAACAGGTTGAAGCTCAGGAAACAGAACACTGATACCCAATAGCCTTTCTCCTCTGTAAGAGAAATAAAAAAGTATAATGAGCTATGTTCTGGCAGAAGGGGGCTTAATGCATCTTCGCGATGCATTGTACCAATCTAGCAATCACATAATTACGGATCCATAATAGCCTGTTTATTTAATAAGCCACTGAATCTTAAGGTAGACTGGTCCTTGGCCATACAGAAAATAGGCCAGTAGCGAAAAGTTTCGGCCCAGGTCAGCCTGTGCTGACTGCGATACTTTTCGCAGATGCATTAAGCCCCCCTTTTCACAGAGCTTGGCTCATATAGAATTACAACTGTTCCTCTCAAGTGCTTTGAAACAGAATAAAGAACTTTAACTCTTTACCAAACAACAAAATTGTGGACCTGTCTAAATGATTTGCAGATGACAAATTAACTCTTTACCAAACGAAGACATTTTGGACATTTCCAGATTGAAAGCATTTGCAGACGACAAAATAAATGTGACTCAAAAACTGAAATTTGTTTTGGGAAAGGTAGAAAACATTGTTGGAAAAGGAGAAAATGCTGGTTACCAGCATTTTCTCCTTTTCCCACCATGTTTTCAATAAGCTTCTTCCCCAGGGTCGTTAAAAGTAAAGGGTTAAACACATTAAACATGGCTGAAATGTAGGATTTTGTCTTTGAAAGGGTAGAAAACATTAACCAGCATTTTCTCCTTTCCCCACAATGTTCTGAAGAGCCTTCTTCCTCAAGCCACTTATTTGTTTGTATTGGAGTTCAACACCGTTTCAACAGCTTTGGTCATTTCATGATGGTCAGTGCACCTATGCATTTGGTTCCTGGCTTTCTCACACCAGCACCGACACAACTTTCTTTCCAAGTCACTGACTACTTTCTCACACTGCACAGGCAACAGACGTGAGAGACAAAAAATCACCTAAAAGAAAGTTTGCCTAAACCAGATATCGAACTTGCAACCCTCAGGTAAGGAGCCACTGAGCTACCTGGCCAGGCTCAGTCCAGTTGAAACTTGGGATTGTGTGTTAACTCTTAACCAAATAACAAATTTTTAGACTGGCCAAAACTGAAAGCATGTGCCGACGACAAATTAAAGGTGGCACAAATGGCGAAATTTGTCCTTGATAGATTAGAAAGAGAAGGAGAAAATGTTGGTTACCAGCGTTTTCTCCTTTCCCAAGAATGTTTTAAGGAGCCCTCTTCCTCAAGATGGTTAACACTTAAGCTGCTGAATAGATGAAACACAAATTTCTACTCAATACTGTAAGCCCAAACATTGCGGTGTCAAAGTTGATTTCACCAGAAAGAAAATAGCGTAGCGGACAGTGTAGATCAAAGATCAGACTGCACATTCTGTGCAGTCTGATCTTGATCTACACTGCCCGCAAAAGGTTAGTGGGTCGCGATTAGCAGGGTTAAAACTCGGAATTGTGTATTAACCCTTTACCAAACTATCCCAGGTTTTTACGACCCTGGGAAAGAAAGCTTTTAAAAACATTGTGGGAAAAGCAGAAAATGCTGGTAACCAGCATTTTCTCCTTTTCCCACAATGTTTTCTACCCTATCAAAGACATAAATCATCATTTGAGTCATATTTCAATTGTCGTCTGCAAATGCTTTGAATTTGAACTAGTCCAACATTCTGTCGTTTAGTAAAGAGTTAACCCTTCACCGAACGACAAATTTTTAGACGCCCTAATTGAAAACATTTGCTAACAACAAATTAAATGTGGTAACCAGCATTTTCTCCTTTCTCCACAATGTTTTCAGTAGCCATCTTCCTCAAGGTCTTTAAAATTTTGGATTGTGTGGTAAAGGGTTAAAAGCGTGAAACTGTTAGTTCAAGGTGAGACAAGTGCACTGCATATGAATGCCAATGCTCAACTGGGAGTGTTCTTTCTGAGATAATTAAAGGTTAAAAAAAAGATGCTTTTTCAGTGAAAATTCTACGTCATGCTTTTTCTGTGATAACTCTAAGTCGAAAAAAGAGCACTGCATGTGGTTGCCAACACTCGGCTGCGGATGCTTGGTTTTCAGTGAAAATTCTATGCCGAAAAAGAGGCACAACTCTGTCAAAAATACTTTGACGGTTACCTGTCTTCGTTGTATGGGTTCCCTTTTCGATAGTTACCAACTTGTCCGAGTTTGAAGGAAATGTCTTCAGTAAACTTCAGTAATAAATGAGATATTGTAAATATGTAAAATATGTCAAAGTTTTTCTTCTCTATTCAAATACAAATGTCAATTTTTGAGTCAAACTTATTTCGTCGTCTGCAAATGCCTTTAATTTGGTCAAGTCTAAAATTTGTTGTCTGGAGAGGAATTAGACCTTACCAAAACCTGGTTTGAATAGCACCGTCGTGGTCGCATTTGTTCCATTCACTTGAACCCGAATCATTTTTATGTTACTCTGTATGGCGGGAAACAAGATCAATGTTACAGTGAAAACACACCATACACCAAACAGCTGTAACCAAATCTGAAAAATACAAAGAAAATATTATACTGGTGTCTAAAAATATCTAAAACATATGGGGCCATGCTCTGTGAAAAAGGGGCTTAATGCATCTGCAAAAAGTATCAGCCCAAGTCAGCCTGCCCAGTCCACGCAGGCTGACCTGGGCCAAAACTTTTTGCTAAATTGGTAAATTTTCTGCATGTCAAAAGATCAGTCTACCTCGTGACTCAGTCAGCTGTTGGGCAAAGTGGATTTAATTGATTCCTAATTATGTGATAACCTAATTATGTGATAACCTAATTATGTGATAGCTTGGTATCATGCATCACAGAGATGCACTCAAATCTCTTTTGCCAGAGCATGGTTCAGTCCATAAAGGTTAGAATTCATGCTGAAGAGTTGCCCAGTCATGATTGTTTCTCCCAGTCAAAATTAGTATGGTATTTAACCCTTTACCAAACAACAAAATATTAACCCTTTCCCAAACGACAAATTTTGGAATGGTCCAAATTGAAAGAGTTTGCAGACGACAATTTTGAATTTGATGAAAATGGCAGAAAGTTATCAACAAGAGGGCCATGATGGCCCTGTATCGCTCCACTGGCTTATAAACCATAAATACTAAACATTTCAATTCTGAGCCACATGGTTTCAAAATGAAGACTTACAAATTTTTCTCTGTAAAAGCCCATGTGAAAGTTGAAACCCGCAGGGCAAATCGATGCCAGAGCTATAATTACTTGAACCCTGGTAGAGGTCCACAAGATAAAGCTACATGCCAAAATAATACAAGTCTATGTTGTATGGTTATAAATAAAGTGATTTTCAATTTTTGTCCATATGAAGCCTCTGTAAGATAGGAAGATTTCTTAAGTTGTCACTATGTAAGCTCATTTAAAACTTGTGACCCCTGCGGCGGGGCCAATTTTGACCCCAGGGCTAAAATTTTGGCCCGCTTGGTAGAGGCCCACTATATATAGCTACATGCAAAATTTGGTAGCTCTAGGCCTTATGGCTAGGTTCAGGAAGATTTTTTAAAGTTTTCTCTATATAAGCCTATGTAAAACTTGTGACCCCTGGGGCAGAGCCAATTTTGACCCCAGGGCTATAATTTCAAGAAACTTGATAGAGGTCTACTACATAAAGCTACATGCCAAATTTGGTAGCCCTATGCCTTATGGTTTCAGACAAGAAGATTTTTAAAGATTTCCAATATTTTTCAGTTTTGTTGCCATGGCAACCAGAGTTTTTGAAGGAATCAAATTCTTTCAAGAAATTCTGAAGAGGACCATGGCAGGATCATTTCTGTGAAGTTTCATGAAAATTGGATGGGTAGTTTCAGAGAAGAAGATTTTTGAAATAAAAGTTAACGGACGGACGGACGCACGGACGCACGACGGACACCCGGCCATGACATAAGCCCGCTGGCCTTCGGCCAGTGGAGCTAAAAAGGGTAGAAAATACTGTGGGAAAAGGAGAAATTGCTCGTTACGAGCAATTTCTCCTTTTCCCCAAGTGTTTTCAAAAATACAGACACGTGAAAACCAGGGCTTGTTTGGGAAAGGGGTAAACTCATCCGAATTAAAACTTTTGCAGACGACAAAATAGTTGTGACTCATCATTAGAAATTCGCATTAGAAGGGTTGAAAACATTGTGGGAAAAGGAGAAAATGACGGTTACCAGCATTTTCTCCTATTCCAGCAATGTTTTCAAAGGCACTTTCATTTGGGTCGTTAAATCTCGGGATTGTGCGGAAAAGGGTTAACGTCTTTTTCAACATTATTCCAGTTATACCACAGCCACCAAAGCACTTATCCATGCTTTTCTTTAACTGTCTTTTACCCTTTGCACAATTTTCTTCCCAAGCCACTGGCTGCTCTCCAACATAACCATCAAGATTGTCACAATACTTTGATGGTTATCTGCCCTTGTTGTGTTGGTTCCCCTTTTGAAAGTTAATGCTACAGTCACACACGGCTGGATTTCGAACCGGGTCCATGCGGAATTAAAACCGTATCGACCCGGTTCCACCCGTATAGACCCGCATCGTAACCCGTGTCAATTCCTGATGGATTCCGGGGGCTACAATATGGCGGAGAAAAATTTTTGGTCATGTTCAAAATTTTTGCACGGATTTCAATTCCGTATTGATATCCGTATTGACCCGGTTCGAACAGCATTGACCTGCTTCAACCCGCAGCGTAAAACCACATCGACCCCTGTCATATACCGCATTGCCTTCATGCAACGGATTTTGCAAGGCTTACAACAGGCTCGATACTGGTCGAAGAGGGTCGACACGGGTCGATAGGGGTTGAAAAGGTTTTAGTTGAAGTAAATTACCCTCCATTCTGGGACTAATCCGGCTCATTTTCACCCGGATCAAATCTGGTTCGTGACCCGGCCGTATGTGACTGTAGCATAACAACTAATGTTAGTCTGAAGTAACTATCTTCAATAATAAAAAATTATAAAATGTCAAAAGTTTTTGCACAATGCCAATGACAGGGCTATGACAATACCTCAAGGGTTTTTTTTCAAACAGCCGAGCTAGAAATCATTTACTGTTATCCAATCTTGATCTAAAATATAAGTCATTATCATTCTTAGGAGCATATTTGAATGATTGTAGTCACCTTTTTAACAACTTCCCAGTATGTCTTACAAGATTTCTTAAAGGCATCCAAATAATCCTGGCAAGTCATGGTAACTTTATCTCTCACAGTACCAACCTCCACTGATTTCTTGTAATACTGGTAAAATTTCTAAAACAAAAAGACAGAATAAATTAAAATGTTTAACCCTTTCCCAAACAAGCCCTGGTTTTCATGTGTCTGCAGTACAAGTCTTTTGAAAACACTGTGGGAAAAGGAGAAATTGCTCGTTACGCGCAATTTCTCCTTTTCCCCCAGTGTTTTCTACCCTTTTTGAGACCTTTCTGCCATTTGCATCAAATTTAAAATTGTCATCTGCAAACTCTTTGAATTTGGACCAGTCCAAAATTTTTCGTTTGGGAAAGGGTTAAGCATTCAGAGAGGAAAACTTACTATGGTGATGACCTTCAGAGCCTAATCAATTGTTTAACCTTTATCCAACAATCCAGTGTTTTAATGAAGGTAACGGAAGAAACCTTCTGCAAACATGGAAAAAGGAGAAAATGGGAGAAACCAGCATTTTCTCCTTTTCCCACAATTTATTCTACCCTTCAAAAGGCAAATCTTTATTTTTGAGTCAATTCTGTTTTGTTGTCTGCATGTTACAAATTCTGGCTAAGGTGGTTACTGCTCTAATATTACAAATTCTGTCATAGATTTACTACACTTATGTCACACTAGTTCTGGCTAAGGTTTTACTACAAATTCCACCATAGGTACTATTACACTCACATTACAAAATCCTGTCATAGGCATACCACAATCACATAACAAAATTTTGTCCTAGATACTACAAATTCTATTATAGGTGTTTCTACACTGATGTTACACATTTGAATGTCACAGGTGTCACTAAAACTTGTTACAAATTCTGTCACAAGTGTTACTATACAGGTGTAACTAGAACTGTCGCAAAGCCGACAAATATGCCCCACCTTGTCACTGAAGCAGCACAATCAGAGAAAACAAAGTTTACCTGTGGGAGTAGTCTTCACCCATGTGACCCAAAAACAATAGGGCGCCTCCTTGGGTCATGAGGAATACTTGCATAAAGTTTAAGGTCAAACGGTTTCCGAGTTAGAGCACAGAAACAAAAAAAAAATAGGATGGATTGATGGACAGATGAACGGACGACCGGATGGACAGACATGGTGAAACCAGTATATCCCCTCTACTACATAGGTGGTGGTGGTGGGGGGGTGGGGGGGGGGGGGGGGGGGGGGTGTATAACAAATTCAGTAACAGGCGTCAATGAAACTCGTAACAAATTCTGTCACAGGTGTTACTAAAACTAATTTAACAAATTTTGTTCCAGGTGTAACTAATACTCATGTAACAAAATCTGTCACAGGTGTTACTAAAACATGTTACAGATTCTGTGTTACTAAAACTCATATAACAAAATTCTGTCACAGGTGTTACTAAAACAGATGTAACAAATTCTTTCATAGATGTTACTACTCACAGTCAAAGGAAGTACAAAGTATGCATCAAAAGCAATCAGAAGAATCACAATTGCCACTATGAAATAGTACACAGCTGCTGTCCTTGGGTTGGGTGAACCTGTAAAACAAAGGAAATTGTACAGATTAGTGTGATAAATGAATTTTACAAGTTCTACGAACTGTAGATGTGTCCAAATTGAAAGCATTTGCAGAAAGTAAATTTGATTTTACTCAAATGATGGTTCTGCATAAATGTTCTCCTTTACCCACATTTTCAAAAGCTTTCTTTCTAAAGGTCATGTTGTAAAAGGTTAAAGCCCTGTCTTAGTTTCCAGTGATAGTGCGCTAGACTTCCTTTTGTGTGTGTGTTTTTAAAAAAAAAAAAAAAGAACGTAGCACAAAATATTCTTCCAAAAGCACTGGCTTCTTTCTGACATAAACAGAGTTCAAACAATGTTTGGTGGTATGCGACGAATGCACCCTTTCACAATGAAATACAATCCATACAAAAAAAAAAAGTTTGTCCCTGACAAAAACCTTCGGTTAGAAGTTGTCTCCGTAACAAAGATACTTCAGAAACTATCGGTATTGGAGCACAAATTTTACTAATTAATTAAAAAAAACTTACATCAAAGCAAAGGATAATCCTCTGTGTCTTTGTGGGCAAAAAATATTAACCCTTCAGCTGCTAAGCGTGACTCACTGACCTTTTGCGGACAGTGTAGATCAAGATTACACTGCACAGAACATGCAGTCTGATCTTGGATCTACACTGTCCAATAAGATGTCTTTCCCCAAAAAGTACCTTTGAAATAGCAGAATTTGCATTTTTACTGTTGACTGGAAAGTTTTCTTTTCAGATATTTAGCAGGATAAGGGTTAAACATAAATGTATTGACACAAAATGGAATTAATCCCAAGTCCAATTAAAACTATAGCTTAACCCACACAATCCCATATTTTAACAACCCTAGTAAAAAGGCCATTGACAAAATTGTTAGAAAAGGAGAAAATGCTGGTAACCAGCATTTTCTCTTTTTCCCCACAATGTTTTCTACCCTTTCAAAGATAACTGTCATCATTTCAGACACATTAAATTTGTTTTTCACAATGGTTGTCAACTTACAAGTCTAAAATTTTGTCATATGGTACAGGCTTTATACAGAAGAACAATGATTCATGTAATACCTTTGGTAAACTTGACTTACTTGCTAATGACACGATATTGATGACCGAGGTCAAAATACCACTGAGATTCTGTGAAAAAAAAATATTGTAAGAGATTACATTATTTTAGTAATCAGCATCTATTTGAGAAAACTCAATACTTCTTGAAAAATATTTTCAACATATGACATTAAACATGAAGTCCAAGATGGCTCTGTATTGCTCCACTGGCTAATAAACACTAACCATACATACCAAACATTACGATTCTAGGCCAAATGGTTTCAACCAAGAAGAAGACTTACAAAAGCCCATGTGAAAGCTGTGACCCCAGAGCAAAGCCATTTTTGAACATACAGCTATAATTACTTTAGGTCTGTAACATAAAGCCACATGCCAAATAATACTGGGCGAGGTTATAAACAAGCAGATTTTCAAAGTTTCCTCAATGAAAAGCCCCTGTAAAACATGAGACCCTGAAGCCGGGGCGGGGGAGGGGTGGGGGGGTGGTGGTATTTCAATCCCAGGGCTAAATTTTGGACAAGAGATCAAAGTTTGGTAGCCTTAGGATTTATGGTAAGGAGTGGTAAATTTTTAAGAGTTTTTACTCGATAAGCACAAGTTAAATTCATGACCCATGGGCAGAGACCAATTTTGACACAAGGGCTTTAATTTGAACAATTTTGGAAGAGGCCTGTAACATGATAATACATGTACTCACAAAATATTACAGCTGTATCTCAAAGTCAGGACCAAGAAGATCTTTAACTCTTTACCAAATGACAAAATTTTAAACCAGTAACTTGAAGGAACTTGGTAGAAGTCCATTAGATGAAACTACATGTGAAATTTGTAGCCCTAGGCCAAATGGTTTAGAACCAGAAAATTTTTAAAGTTTTCTCGACATAACCCATTGTAAATAGGGGTGTGGAAATCTAAGAAATTTCTGCTTGTCTGCAGACATGTAAATTACAAAAATCTACTTGTCAGCCAGTGTGGCTCACTTGTCCAAAACAAAACAATTTTAAATGGCATACATGAAGTGACATGTCATGTCAGCAATGTGGGGATACTCTCGACAAACCTTACAAAAAACATCGTTACGACAGCCCGCATTCAACTATGGAAATTCTTTCAACCGCACCTTGTTAAAAAAACATGTTTTTTTCATCATATTTCTTGTCACGGTCCGTTTCAGATTTGCTTTTCAAGCTGCTGAATGGTTCCAGAGTCTCGGACTTCTCTCCTTCCACTTGCTTTGAAGATTTAATAGAAGAAACCGACCCATTTTTTCCAATTTAACGCATCAATTGATCGCCGAATCGAAACATGTTTTGGTTTGACAAGAGAGAGTTTCAGGCAGAGGAGATAACAGCCAAATCACAGCCCATTCTGCACAGAATCAGTTTAAAATCAGATTAAAAATTTTCATGTGTGCGACATTGTCCAAGATCTTTGAATCGCTGCTAAAATGATACTGTTAATTAGTCGAATAAAATTTTTCCAATCCATCATGATGATCTTGAAGCTGTTCGGATATTTTTCAAAGAAATTAAATTGACGTGTAAGAACAGCCGTATATTATACTGATCTGTTAATTTTTTGCATGCTGTGAATGCGAAGGTACACCAAATGTGTATTTTGGATAACTGACATATATGAACAGCCGTATATTATACTGATCTGTTAATTTTTTGTATGCTGTGAATGCGAAGGTACACCAAATGTGTATTTTGGATTCCCAGAAGTCAGGGGCTGTCTCAAGCTGCTGTTTATCATTTGAAATGTCATTTTTTTGTACAAAATTGAGAACATTTCTATTTCACTAGATAAGTATGCAACAGATCTTTGTTTGCAAAATTTTCCTCATATTTAAAAACAATTTTCTACTTGTCCGTGAACAACTAGACTGAAACAAGTCACTTGTCCGGAGCTGAATTTTCCCCGAGTCGGATGAGTCAGGCATAGTATTTCCACACCCCTAAGTAAAAATTGTGACCCTTGGGGGCGGGGTCAGTTTTGACCCAGGGCTATCATTTGCTGAAACTTGGTAAAGGTCCATTAGATGAAGCTCCATGCCAAATTTGGTAGCTCTAGGCCTTATGGTTTTAGACAAGAAGATTTTCAAAGATTTTCAATATTTTTCAGTTTCACTGCCCTGGCAACCAGAGTTTTGAAAAGAATCAAATGTTTTTACAGAGGGTCTGAAGAGGACAATGGCAGAATCATTTCTGTGAAGTTTAGTCAAAATTGGATGGGTAGTGTCAGAACAGAAGATGTTTGAAATAAAAGTCAACACATGCATGCACACACAACAGACACAGGGCCATGACATAAGCTTGCTGGCCATCAGCCAGTGGGGCTAACAACAAGTTTAACCAAGCAGTTCTGTGTGTTTTCTAACCAGTCATTACATTTGAGCCATACTCTGATAAAAGGGAGTTTAGTAAACCTCCGTGATACACTGCATCAAGCAAGTCATTACATCACTATGGATCCATAGAAGTCCATTTTGTCTAGCAATCGACTGAATCTTGATGCCGAAAATTTACAAAAAATCAAAAAGTTCCACACAAGTCCACTTGCGCTGACTTTGCAGGCTGACCTGAGTCGATGCTGTTTGCAGGTGCATTAATCCTTCTTTTTACAGAGCATGACACACATATTTTTGATATACATATGCTTTGAGTGATGAGAGAAAGCGTCCAAACAACTTACAGTTCCAAGTACAATAGCATTTGTATATTTCATGGGTAGAATAGCTGCCTGTCCGAATGCACTGTTCTGATATACACCTGCACAACCTGTGTAAGAAAATTGAGGCACTGAAATACTCTTCAAGACCTGGATTTGAACCTGCAAACCCTTGTTCTTAAGTCTTGTATGCTACCAACTGCACTACATGGTCTCAGCACAGCTCTTTTTTAAGAGATATGGTTAACAATATGAACAAGAGGGCCACAAAAGCCCTGTAGGGCCCCACTACCTTATAAACAAATGTGCCATATATGTAACAAAAATATCCATGATGAGGGTCATTCTTGTAAATAAAATTATCTCCCTTACCAGATAAAGACTAAAGGTAACCAAATAACAGATTGGTCCTTTTACCTCTTTTCCTTTGTTTTTATCCTTGATTCTTTTGGGGATGTTACAATAAAAATAATTTGATTTATGACATTAAGTAAGGTCCCCATGTAATTTTAAAGCAAATCATGTTCTCAATCATCAGAGAAATGCATATATCTCGACTTGTAAAACAATCTAGCCCGATTTTCCAGAGATATTATCTCAAGAATATATTTGTGTAGTGCAAGAAAATCAAGGATAAAATCCAAGTTATCCCCAGATCAGGACCAATGTAGTACTGGAGAGGAATCAAGGGAAATAACTGAAGAATGACTCTCATTGTAAGAAGCCTGTACTGAAATAAAATTTGACAGGAAAAATAAGCCTAACCCTGAAAAGCTCTATCTCTTCCACGTGCCAGGATGATTTCAATTAACTCTTTACCAAATGACAAACCTTTATACTAGTCCAAACTGAAAGCATTTGCAGACAACAAATGTGACTTAAAAATTGGAATTTGTTATGGGACGGATAGAAAACATTGTGGGAAAAGGAGAAAATGCTGGTTACCAGCATTTTCTCCTTTTCCCATAATGTTTTCAAAAGGCTTCCTTTTTAGGGTCGTTAAAAGTCAGGAATGTGTGGTAAAGGGTTAATACAATCATATCTAATCAAGTATTATCCACATCAAATATCAACAAACTTTGACATACAGTAGCTTGCCAAGAAGATTTCCCAAAATCTTGAGGTAGACAGACAATTTTTTCATAGCTAATATGGTTAGGTTTTGTGGAAAAAATAAAATGATAAATTGCTTTGTTTAAATATTCAACACATCAGAGCATACTGTATTAGAGCTCCAGATGAGAGGGAATGATGGTATTCTAAATACATTATTTCACTTCCGAACCCTATGTTGTGGGTACTCATTAGAATCGTCTCGATGAGACAATTCTAATGAGTACCGATAACATAGGGTTAAGTGGAAAATAATTAATATTTTCAATTTTGCAATCAAAGTCACTCCCTCTATCTGGAGCTCTGCTATATAACATCAAAATAAATCATCATGACTGATAACTTGAACATACACTATGATCAACATTACAGTGTACTGAGTGTAGTGTTAAAGAGATAAACAACAACACAGGGTCATGAGGAAAACAGTAGTTACTTTCTTTAACCCTTTCCCAAACGACAAATTTTGGACTGGTCCAAATTGAAAGAATTTGCAGACGACAATTTTAAATTTGATGAAAATGGCAGAAAGGTCTCAAAAAGGGTAGAAAACACTGTGGGAAAAGGAGAAATTGCTCGTTACGAGCAATTTCTCCTTTTCCCAATGTTTTCAAAAGACTTGTATTGCAGACACGTGAAAACCAGGGCTTGTTTGGGAACAAGTTAACCCTTTACCACACAATCCCGAGTTTTAACGACCCTGAGGATGAAGCCTTTTGAAAACGTTGTGGGAAAAGGAGAAAATGCTGGTAACCAGCATTTTCTCCTTTTCCCACAATGTTTTCTATCCTATCAAAGACATATCATATCATTTGAGCCACATTGACACTGTCATTTGCAAATGCTCTAAATTTGGACGAGTCTAACATTTTTTCATGTGGTAAAGGGTTAAACATTATAGCTTATATATAGCTTGTTATGACCTATCATTAAACCATACCAAAAGCAGCCATTTTCTTAACCAGTTCAAAATTATAGCAAGAAATATGGGAAAAAGTCAGTAAAAGGATCATTTTAGCCAATTTGTAGAGAAATCCAAACTGCAGTTTTGGAGTAGAAGATTTTTTTTAAAGATTACCAATCTTCTTCAGCTTTGTGCCATGGCAACCAGAGTTTTTCATGGAATCAAATTTTTTAAAGCATTTCTGAAGAGATCAATGACGGGATCATTGCTGTAAAGTTTCATCACAATTGGATCTGTTGTTTCAGTGCAGGACATATTGAAATATACGCTAACATTTTCACAAACAACGGACGGACAGACAGACGCCAACAAGATGGACACAGAGCCAAGACATAAGCTTGCTGCCGTTCTGCCTGTGTTACTGAACAAGGAGCCATTAACCATTAGGCTGCTAAGCCCAACTTGCAGCGCTGTTGTGGACAGTGCAGATCAAGATCAGACTGCACAAAACATGCAGTCCAATCTTGGATCTAAACTGTCCAATACTGTATTTTATCCCCCGTGAAATCAACTTCGAAACCACTGCATTTAGGTTTTTACTTTTGAGTGAAAATTTTCGTTTTATTATTTAGTAGTTCCAAGGTTTAAAAAGGTAAATTGTTTCTTCCCTCAGAGTGGTTTCAAAAGCTTTCTATGCTGGTATGCAAATATGAAGACTTTAACCCTTTCCCGAACGATAAATTTTAGACTGGTCCAAATTGAAAGAGTTTGCAGACGACAATTTTAAATTGGATGAAAATGGCAGAAAGTTCTCAAAAAGGGTAGAAAACACTGTGGGAAAAGGAGAAATTGCTCGTTACGAGCAATTTCTCCTTTTCCCACAGTGCTTTCGAAAGACTTGTACTGCAGACACGTGAAAACCAGGGCTTGTTTGGGAAAGGGTTAAACTGTAATTTGTGAAACAGAGAGATCAACATCATACTTACAGTTGAGGAGAGAAGCCGATATCATGGTGAGGGCAAAAAATACCAATGGTACTGAAATACAAAAAGCAACATTCCACCATTACCCTTGTATGTGACCTCCATTTTCCTCCTTAACTCTTTCATTACTAACTCCGGAAATTCCACTTTTTTTCCCGAGCTCTAAAAATAGATTTCCACTTCTGTTGAAAACAACTTTGTCATAGTTTAAAGAAAAGAGTAGCGGACAGTGTAGATCAAGATCAGACTGCACGTTCTGTGCAGTCTGATCTTGATCTACACTGTCCGCAAAAGGTAATCAAGTCGTCATTAGTAGTGAAAGAGTTAGTTGACCATGGACGACCCATGACAGACACAGCACTATCAAAAACTCACCTTGAGCGCTTTGTGCTCAGGTGAGCTAAAAATGATTTGATAAGTTTGTGAAAGGGCTGAAAATATTGTAGGCAAAGGAGAAAATGCCGATTACCAGCATTTTCTCCTTTTCCTAAAATATATTCAAAAGCCTTCTCTTTTTGGCTTATTAAAACCATGGATTGTGCGGTACAGGAATGATGTTGCACAACGGACAGAATAGGTCTTTGAAAGCCAAGTAAGCATGGTAAAAACAAGGTTATGCCAGTTACAAGCATTTTCTCCTGTTCCTACAATGTCTTCTAAAGCCTTCCTCTTCGGGGTAAATAAAAAGTAAGTTAAACAAGAGGGCCATGATGGCCCTGGGTCGCTCACCTTAGTAGAGTGCCTTTAAGGTTTTTGTTTAATTTGACCATGTGACCTAGTTTTTGATCGCAGGTGACCCAATTTCAAACTCATATTTCATGAACTCAATGAACTTGTTGCGCTTAGATGGGCAAACAAACTTAGAAGAGAATCACTACATACCAAATATCAGAGCTCTATGCCTTCCAGTTTTAAAGAAAAATTTTAAAGTTTTCCTTCTTTGTTCCTATGTTCGAACTTGTGACCCCCGGGACTGGGCCAATTTTGACCCAGGGGCATCATATGAACAAACTTGGTAGAGGTCCACTAGGAAATGCTACATACCAAATATCAAAGCTCTACACCTTCCCGTTTAAGAGAAAAAGAAATTTAAAGTTTTCCTTCTTTGTTCCTATCTTCGAACTTGTGACCCCCGGGGCAGGGCCAGGTTTGACCCAGGGGCATCATATGAACAAACTTGGTAGAGGTCAACTCTGAGATGCAACATACCAAATATCAAAGCACCACACCTTTCGGTTTCAGAAAAGAAGAATTTTAAAGTTTTCCTTCGTTGTTCCTATGTTCGAACTTGTGACCCCAGGGGCTGGGCCAGTTTTGACCCAAGCAGCATCCTTGGAACAAACTTGGTAGAAGTCCACTAGGAGATGCTACATACCAAATATCAAAGCTCTATGCCTTCCCATTTAAGAGAAAAAAAAAATTAAAGTTTGCCTTCTTTGTTCCTATGTTTGAACTTGTGACCCCCGGGGTGGGGCTATTTTTGACCCCAAGGGCATCATATGAACAAACTTAGTAGGGTTCTACTAGGCGATGCTACATACCAAATATCAAAGCTCTATGCCTTCTAGTTTTACAGAAGAAGATTTTTAAAGTTTTCCTTCTTTGTTCCTATGTTTGAACTTGTGACCCCCGGGGTGGGGCCAGTTTTGACCCCAGGGGCATCATATGAACAAACTTGGTAGAGGTCTACTAGGCAATGCTACATACCAAATATCAAAGCTCTACACCTTCCAGTTTCAGAGAAGATGATTTTTAAAGTTTCCCCTCTTTGTTCCTATGTTCGAACTTGTGACCCCCGGGGCAGGGCCAATTTTGACCCCAAGGGCATCATATGAACAAACTTGGTAGAGGTCCACTAGGAGATGCTTCATGACAAATATCAAAGCTCTATGCCTTCTACTTTTAAGGAAGAAGATTTTTAAAGTTTTCCTTCTTTGTTCCTATGTTGGAAATTGTGACCCCCGAGGCGGGGCCAGTTTTGACCCCAGGGGCATCATATGAACAAACTTGGTAGAGGTCCACTGGGAGATGCTACATGCCAAATATCAAAGCTCTACGCCTTCAAGTTTCAGAGAAGAAGATTTTTAAAGATTTTCTTCTTTGTTACTATGTTTGAACTTGTAACCCCCGGGGTGGGGCCAGTTTTGACCCCAAGGGCATCATATGAACAAACTTGGTAGAGGTCCACTAGGAGATGCTTCATGACAAATATCAAAGCTCTATGCCTTTTAGTTTTACAGAAGAAGATTTTTAAAGTTTTCCTTCTTTGTTCCTATGTTGGAAATTGTGACACCCTGGGCGGGGCCAGTTTTGACCCCAGGGGCATCATATGAACAAACTTGGTAGAGGTCTACTGGGAGATGCTACATGCCAAATATCAAAGCTCTATGCCTTTAAGTTTCAGAGAAGAAGATTTTTAAAGTTTTCCTTCTTTGTTACTATGCTCAAACTTGTGACTCCTGGGGCGGGGCCAGTTTTGACCCCAGGGGCATCAAATGAACAAACTTGGTAGAGGTCCACTAGGAGATGCTACATACCAAATATCAAAGCTCTGCGCCTTCTAGTTTCAGAGAAGAAGATTTTCAAAGATTTTGCTTTTTTTTCCTTTTTGTTGCCATGGCAACCAGAGTTGTGGGTGGAATTTAATTCTTTGAACAATTTTGGTAGAGCTTCACCCAAGGAACATCCCTGCCAAGTTTCAACAAGATTGGCCCAGTGGTTTAGGAGAAGAAGATGTTTAAAGAAATTGTTGACGGACGACGGACGACAGACGACAGACGACGGACGACGGACGCCGGACATAGGGCGATCACAATAGCTCACCTTTAGCACGTTGTGCTAAGGTTAGCTAAAAAACCAGATTGTTTAATAAATGATCAACCAAACGACAAAATTTTGAACCCGACCAAATTGAAAGCATTTGCAGATAAATTGTCTTTGAAAGGGAAGAGAACACTGTGGGAAAAGGAGAAAGTTCTGGTTTCTAGCATTTTCTCCTTTTCCATCAATGTTTTCAAAAGACTTCTCCCCCACGGTGATTAAAACTCCGTATTATTTGGTAGAGAGTTAAATAGGTTTTTGCCAGGTCATCTTGGCCTGCCAACTTAATTAACCCTTTACTACACAATCCCAACTTTTAATGACCCTGATGAAGAAGCCTCTCGAAAACATCGTGGGAATAGGAGAAAATGCTGGTTACCAGCATTTTCTCATTTTCCCACAATGTTTTCTACCGTTTCCAAAACAAATTTCAATATTTCAGTCACATTTATTTTGTTGTCTGCAAATGCTTTCAATTTGGACCAGTCTAAAATTATGTCGTTTGGTAAAGGGTTAACCCTTTACCACACAATGCAGAGTTGTAGCAACTCTGAGGAAGAAGCCTTTTGAAAACATTGTGGGAACAGGAAAATATGCTGTGTAACCAGCATTTTCTCCTTTTCCCATAATGTTTCTGCCCTATCAAAGACAAATTCCCTCATTTGAGTCACATTTAAATGTCATCTGCAAATACTTTCAATTTTGACAAGTCTCCAATTTTCTCATGTGGTAAAGATTTAACTCTTTACCAAACAACAAAAGTTTGACTGGTCCAAATTGAAAGCATTTGCAGATAACAATATAAATGTGAATCAAAAACTGAAATTTATTTTGGGAACGATAGAAAACATTGTGGGAAAAGGAGAAAATGTTGGTTACCAACATTTTCTCCTTTTCCCACAATGTTTTCAAAAGCTTTCTTTTTCAAGATCGCTAAAAGTTGGGATTCTGTGGAAAAGAGTTATGGCTCCATCAGGTTTCTGTGTCATATTTTCACAACATTCTTTGGCAACCCTTTCCTGCTATCACTTTCTCCAAACAATATCTCTTGAAACTGTTTCACAGTAGTTCAAATTGAAAACATACTTTAAAATTCAGGATACACATACACATATTTTAATTAATCTTTACCCAAACGACAAATTTTAGACCCTTCCAAACTGAAAGAGTTTGCAGACGACAATTTTAAATTTGATGAAAATGGCAGAAAGTTCTCCAAAAGGGTAGAAAACACTGTGGGAAAAGGAGAAATTGCTCGTTATGAGCAATTTCTTCTTTTCCCACAGTGTTTTCAAAAGACTTGTACTGCAGACACGTAAAAACCAGGGCTTGTTTGGGAAAGTGTTAAGATTAATTACATGAATAAATCTGAAAATAATGTTGCACAATTTCCTTTCAGCCATAAAATTCTCCCATTTGTCCAAATAGTTTACCTAAAGCTAAAAATGTCATCTGTAAGGGAGGGGGAGAAAGATATTAACTCTTTACAAAATGACAAAATTTAAGTCATTCAAATTGAAAGCATTATGTAGACAACAAATTCAATGTATCTAAAAAATTGAAGTGTGTGTTGGGAAGGGTAGAAAACATTGTGGGAAAAGGAGAAAATGCTGATAACCAGCATTTTCTCCTTTTCCCACAATGTTTTCTAATAAGGCTTCTTTCTCTTGGTCGTTAAAAGTCGGGATTGTGTGGTAAAGGGTTAATGTGCAAGAGAATGACAGATGCAGACACACAGCGAGTGTAAATTGGTTATGTCTGCCTTAACCCTTTACCAAACAATCCTGACTTTTAACGACCCTGTGAAAGAAGCCTTTTGAAAACATTGTGGGAAAAGGAGAAAATGCTGGTAATCAGCATTTTCTCCTTTTCCCACAATGTTTTCTACACTATCAAAGAAAAATTGCACCATTTGAGCCAAAGTGAAATTGTCATCTGCAAATGCTTTCAATTTGGACAAGGCTAAAATTTTGTTGAGTGGGAAAGTGTTAACCCTTTTCCCAAACAATCCTCGGGTGAGGAAGAGGGCTTTTGAAAACATCGTGGGATATGGAGAAGTTCTTGGTAATTAGAATTTTCTCCTTTTTCCAACAATTTTTTCTACCCTGTTAAAGACAAATCATATAATTTATGCCGCATTCAATTCGTTGTCTACAAGTTCTTTCAACGTTGAGAAGTCCAAACTTTGTTCTAGTAAGAATTAACTCTTTACCAAACGACAAAAATGTAGACATGTCCAAATTGAAAGCATTTGCAGACGACAATTTAAATGGGATTCAAATGATGAGATTTGTCTCTCATTAGGTAGAAAATATTGTGGAAAAAGGAGACAGTTCTGGTTTCCAGCATTTTCTCCTTTTCCCACATGTTTTCAAAAGCCTTCTCCCTCAAGGTCATTAAAACTTGGGATTTGTTAAAGCGTTAACCCTTTACCACACAATCCCGACTTTTAACGACCCTGAAAAAGAAGTCTTTTGAAAACATTGTGTGAAAAGGAGAAAATGCTGGTAGCCAGCATTCTTTCCTTTTCCAACAATGTTTTCTACTCTTCCCAAAACGAATTTCAATTTTTGAGTCACATTTAATTTGTCGTCTGCACATGCTTTCAATTTGGACCAGTCTAAAATTTTGTCGTTTGGTAAAGAGTTAACCCTTTCCCAAACGACAAATTTTGGACTGGTCCAAATTCAAAGAGGTTGCAGATGACAATTTTACATTTGATGAAAATGGCAGAAAGTTATCAAAAAGGGGAGAAAACACTGTGGGAAAAGGAGAAATTGCTCATTACAAGCAATTTCTCCTTTTCCCACAGTGTCTTCAAAAGACTTGTACTGCAGACACGTGAAAACCAGGGCTTGTTTGGGAAAGAGTTAAATGGGTTTTCGCCAGGATAAGTGACAGGGCATAAAATATGCCAAAATTAAGAACACATTTGTCATGTTGATTAAATGTTTTGTCTGCATTTGTGCTGTCTCCAACACGTTAGACAAAATAAAACAGCTCGCTAATTGTTTGGTTCATTAATTCTTTACCACATGACAAAAATGTCGACTTGTCCAACCTGAAAGTATTTACAGACGACAATTTAAATGTGGTTCGAACTAGAACTGCCACAAGCAGAAAAAAATACCCCCAATCAGCACCTCGTCCCTGAAGCAGCACAATCAGGGAAAACAAAGTTTACCTGTGACCTTGACCTTTGACCCAAAACCAAAGGACACCTCCTTGGGTATTGAGAAACACTTGTATACAGATTGAGTTAGAGCAAAGACACAACCAAAGACGGATGGATGGACAGACTGACATGGTGAAACCAGTACACCCCGCTTCACTTCATAGATGGGGGGGGGGGGAACCGTCGAATTAGTCCTTGGCAGGGTAAAAAACATTGTGGGAAAAGGATATAAGGCTGGTTACCAACATTTTCTCCTTTTCCCACAATGTTTTCAAAAGGCTTTTTCCTCGGGGTCATTAGAAGTTGGTACTGTACGGTAAAGAATTAAGAAAACAGGTTTGCTTTCTTTCTCAATAAAGATCCTTTAACCCTTTACCGAAAGATCACGCTTTCTATTAACAATGAAAAGCAGGCCTTTAGAAAACATTATGGGCCAAGGAGAAAATGCAGGTGCCCAGCACTTTCCCTTTTTTTACAACATTTTCTACCAATAAAGAGAAAATTCCAATCAAGTGAGCCACATTTTAATCTGTCACCTGCATATTCTTTCAAAATGGACAAGTCTAAAATTTTGTCATTTGGTTATATGATAAATTTCATTTTCAGAGTATTCCTGAAAACACTGTGGACTTGGCCCGACATGTGGAACAGTTTAATCCTTTATCACATAATCCTGACTTTTAACGACCCTAAGGAAGAAGCCTTTTGAAAACATTGTGGTCAAAGCAGAAAATGCTTTAATGTAACCAGCATTTTCTCCTTTTCCCACAATGCTTTCTACTCTTCCAAAAACAAATTTCAATTTTTGATTCACATTTATTTTGTCGTCTGCAACAGCTTTCAATTTGGACTGGTCTAAAATTTTGTCGTTTGGTAAAGACTTAAGTCTCTATCAGAAGAAATCTTAGATCTGCTATACCGAAAGCATTTGCAAAAAAACAAGTTAAATTTGTTTGTATAGTGTTTTAACACCATTTTCAACATTATTTCCATAATACTGTGGCATCCAGAGCATCTATCCATGATTTCCTGGAATTTCATCTACCAGCACTCTGCACGATAATCTTTCAAGGCCTCCTGCTGCTTTCCCACATAACCCGAGTCAAAACAATGATCAGCAGTGGGAGAGGAATGAATCCTGACACAATGACATATTAATCTTTGGAAAGAAATTGGCCAAACTGGGGATTGAAACCTGTGAACCCCTGTTCTCAAGTCCTGTATGCTACCTGGGCTTGGTGGCTAACTCTTTACCACACAATCCCGACTTTTAACGACCCTGTGAAAGAAGCCTTTTGAAAACACTGTGGGAAAAGGAGAAAATGCTGGTAACCAGCATTTTCTCCTTTTCCCACAATGTTTTCTACCCTTCCAAAAACAAATTTCAATTTTTCAGCCACATTTATTTTGTTGTCTGAAATTGCTTTCAGTTGTGACCAGTCTAAAATTTTGTCCTTTGGTAAAGAGTTAACCCTTTACCGCACAATGCCACCTTTTGATGCCCCTGGCAAAGAAGCCTTTTGAAAACATTGTGGGAAAAGGAGAAAATGCTGGTAACCAGCATTTTCTCCTTTTCCCCCAATGTTTTCAACCCTATCAAACAAAAGTTGCACCATCTGAGCCACACTCAAATTGTCATCTGCAAATGCTGTCAATTTGGACAAGGCTAAAATTTTGTCGTCTGGTAAAGTGTTTAACTTAAAGTTTATCTGGATATTACTAAGAATAGGCAACTTCTTCATATTCCACAAGTTTTTTTTCAAATGCTTTCTTCGTCATATCTGTTGATACTTGGGATTGTCTGGTAAATGGTTAAGCTGAATCAACTGATTGTATAGTGTTTAATGCCGTTTTCAACATTATTTCAGTTATATCCTAGCTGCCAGTGCATGTATCCATACTTTTTTAAGATTCTTGTAGAAGTTCTCTGCACAATGTTCTTTCCAAGCCATGGGATGCTTTTCCACATAACCATTCTCGAACCAATGATCAGCGGCAACAGAGGAATGAATCCTACCGCAATGACTATCATCAATCCTCGGGCAGAAACTGGCCAAGCTGGGCTTCACACGAGCCAACCCTTATTCTCAGGTCATGTATGCTACTGGCAGACATACGAGGGTTCTGTTGTTTTAATTAGATGGGTATATTTCTCACAATTCTTCATATTGCACGGGATTTTTGTGGGTCATATTTATCAACAAAGGTCATATGGTTGAAAGTTCATCTATATGACTAAAAATGTGACTGAAAATTGTTAGCACAAACTTACTGGCCGTAGTATCAATCATTGCTAGGACCACAGTAAAGATGAAGATGATGACCATGAAAACCAGGGCAATTGCAATTCTACGTGTCGATGCCTGCCTGCAAAAAGAACAATTATGGTCGAGTGTCTTTATTCAGTGAGTATCTTTGAACTGGTGATTTTTGTTTACATCTCGTAACGCATGTAGTTTGGTGATGTCACATGATATTTCAGGCTGTAACCCTTACCGCAGTGTTTAATCTAGCTTTGCTTGCAAGGGGGCCCATTGTGCCCACAGGCATTGAAATAGGGGGCCATGTTAGAAAACTGGGAGCCACACACAAAAAATACTTTATTACTGATATGTTAGCCTTTTTAATAAACATGTGTTGCCTTTATATTTCAGAAGCATATTCCCTTTCATGTATCTATGAATACTATGCTAATAAAACTGCAACACTGCAGAAATTATCACTGTTAACCCTTTCCCAAACGACAAATTTTGGACTGGTCCAAATTCAAAGAGTTTGCAGATGACAATTCTAAATTTGATGAAAATGGCACAAAGGTCTAAAAAAGGGTAGAAAACACTGTGGGAAAAGGAGAAATTATTCGTTACGAGCAATTTCTCCTTTTCCCCCAGTGTTTTCAAAAGACTTGTACTGCAGACACGTGAAAACCAGGGCTTGTTTGGGAAAGGGTTAATTGACACAACCTTAATTTCTGCCATTAATTCAAACCCTAAAAAAGACAAAATACATATGTCTGTCAGTGGTAGACTTTCAAAATGCTGACATCCCATAACAAAGGGATTTAACTTTCCCGTCGATCACTCAAATGCAGTTTATTTTCTTGTCATAAACTAACCATCTTTGATCCAATCTTCCGTTAATAGAAGTTGAAACCATTTTCCTTATTTCTGAATAGTTTCCCTTCTTAAAAAATGCAAGGACCTGTTTCTTTCTGCTGCAATTACTACAGAACTACCAGAGTTAGGGCATGCCATATTTGCTCAAGAAGGCCAACAGCATGCATATCTTTGTATGTACCATGTCGCTGAAATTATTATTTTGGTTATAATTTTTACATGAAAATGAACAGAAATGATTTCTTTATGAAGGCAGGTACTTTCTGTTTCATGTTCGAGTCCAAACTCTTAATTTTATCATCTTGTTTCCTTATCATCACAATACGGACACTCAAGGCTATATACTCATGTATTAATCATAATCCATGTGAAATTTACTATACTTTAACCCACAATGTTTTCAAAAGCTTTCTTCTTTAGGAGTGTTAAAACTTGGGACTGCTTGAAAGATGTTTACAATTTCACAGTCTCATACTGTTAATCTTAATCAGAAAAAGATTCACAAATTTTCCTACTGTCTTGTCCATGAAGGCAAACACGGTCTTGATTTGGAAGAGCCAGAAGTGAGAAAAAAAAAAAAAAGCCCAGGGCCCGTATTCACCAACCATTCTTAAGAACATCCTTAGTCTTATTCTTCACGATTTTCAAAATTTGAAAGTAACATAACTTCTGATTGGCTAAACCATTTGGTTTAGCCAATCAGAAGTTGTTTTACTTTCAAATTTTGAAAATTCTGGAGAATAAGACTGAGAATGTTCTTAAGAATGGTTGGTGAATATGGGCCCTGCTCCAGCAAAAGGGGGCTTAATTCAGCTTCTTGATGCATCATAACAAGCGAGTCATCTAGGTATCAAACATCCCTAAAACCAGTTTTGTATAGCAACCTACAATATTATATGGTACAATGGTCCTTTGACATACAGAAAATTGACCATAGGCAAACAGTTATGGCCCAGGTCAGTCTGGGTTGACCTGGGTTGATACTTCTTGCAAATGCATTAACCCCTTACCGCACAATGACGCCTTTTGACGCCCCTGGGAAAGAAGCCTTTTGAAAACAATGTTTTCTACCCTATCAAAGAAAAATTGCACCATTTTAGCCAAACTGAAACTGACGTCTGCAAATGCTTTCAATTTGGAGAAGGCTAAAATTTTGTCGTCTGGTAAAGGGTTAAGCCCCTTTCACAGAGCAAGGCTCAAAAAGAACGTTTTCTAGAAATAAGACTGAACATACCCTCCAAACTGGAAAAACGTGTTGATACAACTGATCACAGCATTAGAAACCTGGGACACTATACCCAGATAGAACATAAACTCAGATCTGTAGCTCGCGTCGTTGCTGGTGGGTGTGTTTAACTTGTAGTCTTCAAAATACTGGAGAAATAAAAAAAAAAAAAAAAAAAAAATGGCGAGTTTCAATATTTAACTCTTCACCACACAATTCTGAAGTTTTTAATTGCACTTGAAGAAGAAGGCTTTTGAAAACAAAGTGGAAAAAGGAGAAAATTCTGGAAACCAGTGTTTTCTCCTTTTTCCACAATGTTTTCTACCCGTCCAAAAACACATTTAAATTTTTAAGACATACTTATTTTGTCGTCCGCAAATGCGTTCAATTTGGATAAGTCTAAATTATTGGCGTTTGTTAAGAGTTTACTCTAGCAAACGACAACATGTTGCACATGTTCAAATTGAAAGCATTTGCAGACGACAAGTCAAATGTGGCTCAAATGATAAATTTTGTCTCTGAAAGGATAGAAAACATTGTGGGAAAAGGAGAAAATGCTAGTTACCAGCATTTCCTTCTTTTTCCACAATGTTTTCAGTAGATTTCTTCCAAAGGTTGTTAACCCTTTACTAAACGGCAACGTTTTAGACTGTTCCAAATTGAAAGAACTTGCAGACAACAAATCAAATGTGGTTCAAAAATTGAAATTTGTCTTGTGAAGGGTAGAAAACATTGTGGGAAAAGGAGAAAATGCTGGTTACCAGCATTTTCTCCTTTTCCCATAATGTTTTCATAAGGGTTTTTCTTCAGGGTCGTTAAAAGTCGGGATTGTGTGGTAAAGGGTTAAAACTCGGGATTGTGTGGTAAAGGGTAAACACATTCCTTCAGAGAACAAAATTCTAGACTGCTTCATATTACAAGCAATTGATGTCAATAAATACATCTAAAATGCTGAGACTTTTCTTTGGAAGGCTAGAAAACGGGCTACATTTAAACTCAGAAAATATTGTAGTTAAAGGAAAAAAGATGGTTACCAGCATTTTTTTCATTTCCCACAATGTCTTTAAACCCGTCCACAGGGTTCTTAAAAATCAGGATTGTTTCGCGTAGCCTTAACTCTTCACCACACGACAAAATTTTAGTTTTGTCCAAATTGAAAGCATTTGCAGACGAACAATTAAATTCTCCTAAAATCATAAAAACTGACTTTCATAGGAAAGAAAACATTGGGAATTGGAGAAAATGCTGATTACCAGCATTTTCTCCTATTCCCACAGTGTTTTCAAAAGCCTTCTCTCTCAGGGTCATTAAGTCCAGACTGTGCGGAAAAGCGTTAATCATCTTCAAAACATTGTAGAGAATAAGAAAAAAGGGAGGTATTTTATTCCAATCAGCCAAACTGACAACTTTATTACATTGCAGCAAACCAGTTTTGTAAACAATGTGACAAAAGGATTAAATTAGGCGTTAGGATAACTGTCTTCCCTTCCCATAATTTTAGCTTAATAAAAGTTTGCTTAACCAGCATTTTCTTCACTTTCCATCATGTTTTCCAAGGCCTTCTTTCTAAGAGTCATTAAAACTCAGGACCAAGTTTCACGAAAAAACTTAAGTATCTTATTTTACTAAATCTACTAAAGGTCCCAGGTTCTGACTTCAGCTGAATTTGTTATTTAAGACACATTTCAGCAACATTAGTTGGTTGGTTGGTTGTATTGGGGTTTAACGCCACTTTAACAGCTAAGGTCATATTATGGCGGTCGGTGACGCACATGTGTTTCCTGGCTTTCTCACACCAGTACTAACACAACTTTCTTTCCAAAGCCACCGACTACTTTTCTCACATGTTTCAGCAGAGGTGAGAGGCGAAAATACGCCAGAAAGAAAGTTCGCCTCAACCGGGTATCGAACTCACAACCACCAGGTCATGAGTCCGACACGCTCACCACTGAGCCACCCAGGCAGGCTCAGCAACATTAACAAACTGCAGTAACATTCTCAAATCCTGACTTAACACTTCGATTCAGACCAACTAAGCAAAATAAATGGACTTGAATTGATTATTTTGTAGAGTCGAGTTCGAAATGTTTGGTCAATACAGGGCTTGATAATGTTAATGTTAGTGAAATGCGTCTCAAATAACAAACTCAACTTAACTCTTTATCACACAATCCCAACTTTTAAAGACCCTGAGAAAGAAGCCTTTTGAAAACATTGTTGGAAAAGGAGAAAATGCTGGTAACCAGCATTTTCTCCTTCTCCCACAATGTTTTCTACCCTTCCCAAAACGAATTTCAATTTTTTCAATCACATTTATTTTGTCGTCTGCAAATGCTTTCAATTTGGACTGGTCTAAAATTTCGTCATTTGGTAAAGAGTTATGTCTGAAGACAAGTCTGCTTGCAGATTTGAGTGAAATACAAGACTTCAGTTTTTTCACGAAACCGGGCCCTGGACTGTTTGGTAGAGGGATTAACCCTTTCCCAAACAAGCCCTGGTTTTCACGTGTCTGCAGTACAAGTCTTTTGAAAACACAGTGGGAAAAGGAGAAATTGCTCGTAATGAGCAATTTCTCCTTTTCCCACAGTGTTTTCTACCCTTTTTGAGACCTTTCTGCCATTTTCATCAAATTTAAAATTGTCGTCTGCAAACTCTTTCAATTTGGATCAGTCCAAAATTTGTCGTTTGGGAAAGGGTTAAACCAAAATTCTAAGGTCAAAGTTTACACATACTACTTACAGATTTGGCAGTAATGAACATATTCCATGGCATCAGTATACCCACACCGTGAATCACAAATATAAAAAACACCAGTCTAAAACTGTAGATAGAATAGAAGACTTCTGTTATTGACAGGAGCTCAGTGCGGTGAAAATAGATGAGCCCTGCTATGTGAAAAGGGGGCTTAACCCTTTCCCAAACACGCCCTGGTTTTCACGTGTCTGCAGTACAAGTCTTTTGAAAACACTGTGGGAAAAGGAGAAATTGCTCGTAACGAGCAATTTCCCCTTTTCCCCCCAGTGTTTTCTACCCTTTTTGATAACTCTCTGCCATTTTCATCGAATTCAAAATTGTCGTCTGCAAACTCTTTCAATTTGGACCAGTCCAAAATTTGTCGTTCGGGAAAGGGTTAATGCATCTGCAAAAAGTATCGACCCAGGTCAGCCTGCGCAGCCCGTGCAGGCTGACCTGGGCTGAAACTTTTTGCTACTGGTAAATTTTCTGCATGTCAAAGGACCAGTGCACCTCATGACTCCGTCGGCTTTAAGACAAAATAGATTTTATGGATCCGTATTTGTATGATGTCTTACTTGGTATAATGCATCGCGGAGATGCAGTAAGCCCCCTTTTGCCAAAGCATTGCTCATATATAGAAACTCACTTATTCCCGCATTGACCCCTGGGACAGGGCCAATTTTGACCCAAGGGCTATAATTTGTAGAATCTTAGTAGAGGTCAGTTGGGTGAAACTTCATACCAAATTTAGTAGCCCTAGGCCACATGGTTTAGAACCAGAATATTTTCAAAGTTTTCACCGTATAAGCCCATGTAAAACTTGTGACCCCCGGGGTGGGGCCAATTTTGGCCCCAGGGCTATAACTTGAAGAATCTAAGAAGAGGTCTATTAGATGGAGCTACATGCCAATTTTGGTAGCCCTAGGCCATATGATATAGAACCAGAATATTTTCAGTTTTCCCTGTATAAGCCCATGTAAAACTTGTGACCCCTTTGACAGGGCCAATTTTAGCCCCACGGCTATAAATTGAAGAATCTACGTAGAAGTCCTTCAGATGAAATTATATGCTCAATTTGGTAGCCCTAGGCCATATGGTTTACAAGGAGAAGATTTTTTACAAGATCTTATGACCCCCATGGCGGGGCCAATTTTGGACCCAGGGCTATAATTTGAAGAAATTAAGTAGAGGTCCATTAGATGAAGCTAACTGCCAAATTTGGTAGCCCTAGGCAATATGGTTTAGGACAAGAAGATGTTTAAAGTTTTCACTATATAGACCTATGTAAATCTTGTGACCCCCAGGGCAGGGCCAATTTTGACCCCGGGGCTATAATTTGAAGAGTTAGATGAAGGTAAATGCCAAATGTGGTAACCCTAGGCCTTATGGTTTTAGACAAGAAGATTTTTAAAGATTTCCAATATTTTTCAGTTTTGTTGCCATGGCAACCACAGTTTCGATAAGAATCAAATTCTTTGAAGAGTTCTGTGAAGTTTTGTTAAAATCCAATAGGTAGTTCCAGAGAAGATGTTTGAAATAAAAGTTAACGCACGCACGACAGACACAAGGCCATAACATAAGCCCACTGGCCTTCGGCCAATGGAGCTAAGAAATTTCAAATATGGCTGATGTTCAATAAAAATCTCCATAGCTTTACCTAAATTACACCATGGAATAATTTCAAACTCACCTACACATGAGCCATACTCTGTGAAGAGAGGGCTTAATGCATTGCCTTAACCCTTTCCCAAATGACAAATTTTGGACTGGTCCAAATTGAAAGAGTTTGAAGACAACAATTTTAAATTTGATGAAAATGGCAGAAAGGTCTCAAAAAGGGTAGAAAACACTGTGGGAAAAGGAGAAATTGCTCCTTTTCCCACAGTGTTTCCAAAAGAGTTGTACTGCAGACACATGAAAACCAGGACTTGTTTGGGAAAGGGTTAATGGACTGTACCTAGCAAATTATGATATGGCTCGCAATATGCGAAATGAGACCTTCGAACATTTGCGTAAAGTGTCGTCCTGGATTAGCCTGTGTAGTCCGCACTGGCTAATCCGAGACAGCACTTTTACGACTACATAAGATTTCTTTCATACAGTAGACTTTCGTGAAACAGAAAATCGCACAAAAATGGGAAGTGTAGTCTGCAAGGCTGATCTGGGACGACACACTTTTACCCGTATGCCCGAAGGCCCTTTTTCGTGTGTTGCACGCCATATAGTCACAATCCATAAAATCTATTTTGTCTAACAAACAAATGAATCGTGAGACACACTGGTCCTTTCGCAGGAAGAAAATTTACAAATAGCAAAATATTTTGACCCATTTCAGCCTGCACAAACTGCACAGGCTGATCTAGGTCGATACTTTTTGCAGATGCATTATGCCCCCTTTTCAAAGAGCATGGCTCATGTGCATTAAACCTTCACCAATTGAAAAAAAGTTTGGACTGGACCAAACTGTAAGCATTTGCAGGTGACAAATGTTGCTTACTTGATTATTTCTCTCTTTGAAATTTTCTCCTTTTCCGACAATGTTTTCTACTCTTTCAGAGGTAAATCCCATTATTTGACATAGAGTTAAAATGTTGTCTGCAAATGCTTTCAATTTAGACCTAGTTAAAGTTGAAAGCCCTTTGTTACCTGTCTGGAGGTGGACCTGGTGTTGAAACTTTTTCTACCACCATAAAGTCGACCCCTCTGTCAAGAGAGTCCAGTCCAGGGTCCAACTTGACTGGTGTAACATTGGGGCCCAGAAATTTCTCTTTTTCTTCTGCAGTACCAGTTTCTGAAACATAGTTTTTGGCAAAGAATTATTTTGTTAAATTTTAACCAAATGAAAAAAACATCTCAGACTGGTCCAAAGTGGAAGCATTTACTGACAACAAGTTAAATGTTACTCAAAACATGAAATTTAGTTTTTCAAAACGTTGAAAATACTAGTATTGGAAAAAGTGAAAATGCTGGTCACTAGTATTTCATCCTTTTTCAACAATTTTTCAAAAGTATGCTTCTTTAGGGTCGTTAAAACTCAGAACTGAGTAGTAAAGAGTTAGAGTAACTATGAGAAGTATGGGACATTTTCAAAGTTAATTGAGACAAGTGCACTCAAGACTAAATATTCTCAAATAAAGTTAAAACGGATAAACTCCCACCTGTGTGCATTTTGATGGGATATGTTTGGTTCAATGGGACAATGTCCCACCTGTGTACCTTATGATGGGACAGTTCTCTGATTCAATGGGACAATGTGTGCATTATGATAGGATATGTCTCTGATTCAATGGGACAATGTCCCACCTGGGTGCATTATGATAGGATATGTCTCTGATTCAATGGGACAATGTCCCACCTGTGTGCATTATGATAGGATATGTCTCTGATTCAATGAGACAATGTCCCACCTGTGTGCATTATGATAGGATATGTCTCTTGATTCAATGGGACAATGTCCCACCTGTGTGCATTATGATAGGATATGTCTCTGATTCAATGGGACAATGTCCCACCTGTGAGCCTTATGATGGGACAGTTCTCTGATTCAATGGGACAAAGTCCCACATGTATGCCTTATGATGGGACAGTTCTCCGATTCAATTGGACAATGTGTGCATTATGATTGGATATGTCTCTGATTCAATGGGACAATGTCCCACCTGTGAGCCTTATGATGGGACAGTTCTCTGATTCAATGTGACAAAGTCCCACATGTATGCCTTATGATGGGACATTTCTCTGATTCAGTGGAACAATGTCCCATCTGTGTTTATTTAGATAGGATGTGTCTCTGATTCAATGGGACAATGTCCTAACTGCATGCATTATGATGGGATATGTCTCTGATTCAATGGGACAATGTCCTAACTGCATGCATTATGATAGGATGTGTCTCTGATTCAATGGGACAATGTCCTAACTGCATGCATTGTGAAAGGATGTGTCTCTGATTCAATGGGACAATGTCCTAACTGCATGCATTGTGATAGGATATGTCTCTGATTCAATGGGACAATGCCCAACTTGCATGCATTGTGATAGGATATGTCTCTGATTCAATGGGACAATGTCCTAACTGCATGCATTATGATAGGATGTGTCTCTGATTCAATGGGACAATGTCCTAACTGCATGCATTGTGATAGGATATGTCTCTGATTCAATGGGAAAATGTCCTAACTGCATGCATTATGATAGGATGTGTCTCTGATTCAATGGGACAATGTCCTAACTGCATGCATTATGATAGGATGTGTCTCTGATTCAATGGGAAAATGTCCTAACTGCGTGTATTGATAGGATGTGTCTCTGATTCAATGGGACAATGTCCCAACTGCCTGCATTGATAGGATATGTCTCTGATTCAAGCCACTTTTAACGTGAATGTCCTAACTGCATGCATTGTGATAGGATATGTCTCTGATTCAATGGAACAATGTCCTAACTGCATGCATTATGATAGGATGTGTCTCTGATTCAATGGGACAATGTCCTAACTGCATGTATTGTGATAGGATATGTCTCTGATTCAATGGGACAATGTCCTAACTGCATGCATTATGATAGGATGTGTCTTTGATTCAATGGGACAATGTCCTAACTGCATGCATTATGATAGGATGTGTCTCTGATTCAATGGGAAAAAATGTCCTAACTGCGTGCATTGATAGGATATGTCTCTGATTCAATGGGACAATGTCCCAACTGCATGCATTATGATAGGATGTGTCTCTGATTCAATGGGAAAATGTCCTAACTGCGTGTATTGATAGGATGTGTCTCTGATTCAATGGGACAATGTCCCAACTGCCTGCATTGATAGGATATGTCTCTGATTCAAGCCACTTTTAACGTGAATGTCCTAACTGCATGCATTGTGATAGGATATGTCTCTGATTCAATGGAACAATGTCCTAACTGCATGCATTATGATAGGATGTGTCTCTGATTCAATGGGACAATGTCCTAACTGCATGTATTGTGATAGGATATGTCTCTGATTCAATGGGACAATGTCCTAACTGCATGCATTATGATAGGATGTGTCTTTGATTCAATGGGACAATGTCCTAACTGCATGCATTATGATAGGATGTGTCTCTGATTCAATGGGAAAAAATGTCCTAACTGCGTGCATTGATAGGATATGTCTCTGATTCAATGGGACAATGTCCCAACTGCATGCATTATGATAGGATGTGTCTCTGATTCAATGGAACAATGTCCTAACTGCATGTATTGATAGGATGTGTCTGTGATTCAATGGGACAATGTCCCAACTGCCTGCACTGATAGGATATGTCTCTGATTCAATAGGAAAATGTCCTAACTGCCTGCATTGATAGGATATGTCTCTGATTCAATGGGACAATGTCCCAATTGCCTGCATTGATAGGATATGTCTCTGATTCAATGGGACAATGTCCTAACTGCGTGCATTGATAGGATGTGTCTCTGATTCAATGGGACAATGTCCCAACTGCATGCATTATGATGGGCCTTTTTTCTAATTTATTTCTTTACCAAACAACAACATTTTTTTATGGACCAAACTCAAAGCGTTTGCTGGTAACAAAATACATGTATGTGGCTCAAATGATAATTTCTGTCTTTGACAGGATAAGAAACATTGTTGAAAGAGAAAATGCTGGTTACCAGCATTTTCTCCTTCTCCCACACAGTTTTCATCAGCCTTCTTCTTGATGGTCGTTAAAATCCGCGATTTTTGGGGGTAAAAGGTTTATGGGCAGGGTGCCCAATCACATACTGCAGTACATAATTCACGTATAAATTCTACTCTGCGCGTACAAATTTTTTGTGCTTAAGTGTATGCACGCACTGTTAAAAGTATGCACGTACAAAAAGGAAAGTAATTACGTAAACTGCACACACAAATTAAATACCATTTTAGTATTGCATGCCAAATAAACAAAACGAAAGTAGTTTTCCTCGTAAGTGGGTACCACGCTTTGTCCTCAATATAGAGCGGGGTACCAAATATTTTCACTATATATATTTTGCGGCTCCCTCGTCCGTCTAAAAAATTTTCGCTACGATTTTTTAAGGTATCAAAATTTACCACGTGTGCTGGAAATCTGGTAATTATTTTTCAATGAGAAATTAAAATCATTTAATTATATCATGATGCGCAGTTATTGTTAAAAACACATTTTTTTGACATATGAAAGCTGAAAAATCGAGCCGCAAATTAAACGTGTAATTTTCGTATGTATGGCGTATGCTGCGGAAAAAAAATGTTATCACAACAAAAGCTGTTAAAATATTTTACAGAGTGAAGATTTGAGAAAGGTAGGTTTACACAAGTGATTCTACCATTACACATTTTATTTTATTTGTCCTAACATGGCATGGCCCTTATTTGACAGAGTTTGAGCTTATAATGTACCAATCGGCCTGCTCCTCTGTGATTTTAAAATAGCCAGAACATCATCTTGGACAACGAGCATCAATCTGTCTACGCTTCCTTTTTAAAACAGTTCTAATGTACTTCACAACTCTGAGAAAGGAATAAAGGTGAAAAATCTTCCATAAAGGTGTTTGATTATCAAAACCCATGGCCGTGTTCGGCTTTTAAACCCTGGCCGCCGTTGCGATTACATCCAAGTATGTGCATGCCCTGGAGACATATGATGCATCCATATAATCACCAAATGCACATTTCCATAATTCAATTAAGATCCCATTCATAATGGTAAAGGAGCTACGGTGTTAAAATTCATTAATAAAACTGAAACAGCCCAAAATTACTCTGTACCCACTAATTTTTCTTTGTACCCCCAATTCAAAAACCTAGGGGGTACAGTGTGCCCCCAATTTTTTCTTTGTACCCCCAATTCAAAACCTTGAGGGTGCATGTACATGTACACTGAAATTATGGATCACTATATTACATTATCTGGAGGGTACCCCCAAATTGAAAACCCAGTGGGCATGCTGTATGGGACAATGTCCCAGAATCTTTGCCATACATCTTAACCCATAAAGTGCCTTTCACAACTATAGTTGCCTTTGCAGCCAGTGTAGATCAAGATCAGGCTGCACAAAACAGCCTGATCTCTGATCTACACTGTCCGCTTTACTGAAACACTGTAGATATAAGCAACCATGAAATTGCTATTATTCTGATAGTATTTCTAGGATGAGCATTTCTGTTGGTTTTATTCGGTGCTCTAAGGGTTAAGACAGATATGAGCTGCACTCTGAGAAAAGGGGGTTTTATGTATCTGTGAAAAGTATCGACCCAGGTCAGCCTGCGTAGTCTGTGTAGGCTGACCTGGGCCGAAATTTTTCGGCAGTGGTCAATTTTCTGTATGGCCAAGGACCATTCTACCTCATGATTAAGTCGGTTGTTAAAAAAAAGTGGCTATTATGGATCCATAATTATGTGATGGTTTGATAGTTATCATGCATCACAGAGATGCATAAACCCCCCTTTTGCCAGAGCATGGCTCATGCTTTCTTTACCTCTTACACTTCCATTTTTATTCGGAGTATACCCTGTCAATTGTACGCCGTCTCCCCCATTCGCGTTGTTATTATTTCCTGAGTTTACAGCATAACTCTGGTTCTCTTTATTGAAAGTCGACATTGTTCCCCCGTTTGTGAAACTTCTTTGTCCTGAAATCATACAAAAATATTTTCTTTTGGTTTGATTTGTATTGGAGTTTAACGCCATTTTAACAGCTAAGGTAATATCATGGCGGTCAGTGACGCACCCATGTGTTTACTTTCTCACACCAGTGCTGACACATCTTTCTTTCCAAAGCCACTGACTACTCTTCTCACATGTGTCAGAGGTGAGAGGCAAAAAATCGCCAGAAACAAAGTTTGCCTCAACCAGGTATCAAACCCGCAACCGCCAGGTCACAAGTCAGATACGCTAACCACTAAGCTACCGGGGCAGGCTAAAATATTTTCTACACTAAAACTCTTTACGAAATGACAAATTTTTAGACTTATCAAAATTGAAAGAATTTGCAGATGACAAACTAAATGTTACTAAAATGATCCGATTTCTCTATGAAGGGATATAAACTTTGTTGGAAAAGGATAGCATACAGTTTGGTAAATGTTTAACTCTTAACCAAACGACGAAATTTTTTACCTGGCCATGTTAAAAGCATTTGCAGATGACAAATTAAAGGTTGCTAAAATGACAATTTCTCTCTTCGATAGAGTAGAAAACATTGTGGGAAAAGGAGAAAATGCTGGTTACCAGCTTTTTTACCTGCATTTTCTTTTTCCACAATGTTTTCCAAAGCCTTCTTTCTTAGGGTTGTTAAAAGTCAGGATTATGTGGTAAAGGGTGAACACTTTTACAAACGAAAAAATTTTAGATCCAACCACGTTGAAAGCAGACGACAAATAAGATGTGGATGAAAAGACGGTTGGTGACTTTGACAGGATAGAAAACATTGTGGAAAAAGGAGAAAATTCTGGTTACCAGCATTTTCTCCTTTTTCCACAATGTTTTCGAAAGCCTTCTTTCTCAGGGTGCTTAAAACTCGGGACTGTGTGGTAAAAGTTTAAGTGGGTCGTGATTCAATCCTTTGCCAACCAATACAGAGTTTTAACAATCTTATGTAGGATGGCTTTTTAACTCTTTACCAAACAAGAAGAATTTAGACTGGTCCAAACTGAAAGCATTATTTTGTAGATGACAATTTGAATGTGACTAAAATAATGGAATTTGTCTTAGATAGGGTAGAAAACATTGTGGGAAAAGGAGAAAATGCTGGTTACCAGCATTTTCTCCTTTTCCCACAATGTTTTCAAAAGGCTTCTTCCTCAGGGTTGTTAAAAGTAGGGATTGTGTGGTAAAGAGTTAAAACATTGTGGGAAACAGAGACGATGCTGGTTACCAGCATTTTCTCCTTTGACAACAATGTTTTCTACTCTTTAAAAGACAAATCACACTGTTTAAGCCATGTTTTATTTGTTGTCTGCAAATGTCTAGAAATGTCCAAAAACTGATTATTTCGTTACCGATTAACTCTTTACCACACCAAATTTTAGGCTGGTCAAATTTAAAAGCATTTCCATACAACATAATGAATGATGCAAAAATATTGGGATTTGTCAGTGAAAGATTAGAAAACAGTGTTGGACATTTTCTCACAGTGTTTTTAAAAAGCTCTACTTCCTCCCGGTTGTTAAAACCCAGGATTGTGTGGTAAAAGGGTTCAAGGTTGATACAGTAATAAAATGTCCCAGTTGTATTGTATTATGGTGTAACAGGATTATCAGTGCAGGATACATTTCTTCCGCTCTATACCCATTTTTGTCGTTATCATGGTATCATTACATTGTTAACCCATTACCAGACGACAAAATTTTAGCCTTCTCCAAATTGAAAGAATTTGCAGACGACAATTTCAATTTGGCTAAAATGGTGCAATTTTTCTTTGATGGGGTAGAAAACATTGTGGGTAAAGGAGAAAATGCTGGTTACCAGCATTTTCTCCTTTTCCCACAATGTTTTCAAAAGGCCTCTTTCCCAGGGGCGTCAAACGGCGGCATTGTGCGGTAAAGGGTTAATTGATACTGAGCGAGAGAGGAGACAGAGACAGACTGATACATCAGAGAGAGAGACAGGGCAGACTGAAAGAGGGATAGACAGAGAGAGTCAGAGTGACACACCAGAGAGAGGGAAACAAAGACAGACAGATTGACACACGAGAGAGAGAGAGAGAGATGTGGAAAGAGGCACAGATAGAGGAAGACAGAATGAATGAATGTATGTTGTTTTATGGCGCATCAACAGCTTTGGTCATTTAGCGCGCATATCTGTGTTAAAAGATAATAAAAGTGGAATTGTTTAAACTGAAAAATTTTGAATACATCAATAATAATAAAAGAGTTGAATTAAGAAGTATTATGTGTGACTTTAAATGCTGAAAGGTTATGCAGGGATCATTCTGGTTGGACATATATATGAGAGAAAATGTTCCATTTGCTCAAAAATTATGAGAGATTTAAAATTTTAATGAGATTTTTTATGTTTCATTTTTCAGAAATCTAACTCTTCTCCAAACGACAAATCCAAACCTCTTTAAGACACTATTTTAAAAGTGACTACTTTCTCTGAAATGAGAGAAAACAATGTTGGAAAAGGATAAACTGCTCAATTTGAGCAATTTCTCCTTTCCCCACATTGTTTTCACAAGTCTTACAACTAAAAACCAGTGTATCAACATTTTTTCAAAATAAGCCTTGACTTCTGGCTCTGCCACACCCTCAATGCAGATCTAAAATCAGATTCATGTAAAGGGGGCCCCTGTACGAAAATTGTCAGTTCCAGTGGCCATGTTATTTGTCATATTTAAATCTCGACAATAATGGCAGTGCATTTCGTTTTTTGAATTATCAAAGCGCAACCACCCATGTAACTTAAGCCACTTTTCGTTAAATTTGACTTTTTTTTTCGCTATCGAGGGATCTAAAGGCAAAGAAGTAGCGGTGTCATCGTTGGACTTGGTCGGCGATTTATCATGTTTATCTTGACTTTCAGCACTCTCGTCAGTCTCGACTCGTGAGTTCGTAAGAAAACTGGTTATTTTATTACAAGATTTTATTTGGTTCGATTCTACTTTCCTCTTCTTGGGAGGCATTTTCCTCGCACTGTGCCTGACAGAACTGCAGACGACTTAAACACGAACTGCATTCGTACGCAACATCACAGTCCGCTAATGATAAGGAAAAACACCGAACAAGCCGAATGTTGCAAATGGTAATCTGCTTCCCGTGTATCTTGTTTTACGACGCGGGGAACCAGTGTATAGACTAGTTTATTGAGCGGATTTCCGCTATGTAAGGACTGACACTCGAGTTCTATCCCTATCATCTGCCAAAAATCGGTATGCGAGATTTTGTTTCAGTTGAGATTTAGAAATGCGATTTTTGGAATTTTAATGAGAGAATCTCGCGATTTCGCGGCCCAGAATGATCCCTGGGTTATGTGTAACTTTTAATTTGTATAAAATATATTATTTATATAATATTGATTGGCTGGGCATTCCCTGCCTACTCAAAGTTTTAAATGAAAAGGTTAAGACTGTGAATAGTAGCTTAAAGGAAATGAGAGCTTAACATTGAGAAAAGTGTGTAAAGAATGTAAAAAGATGGGTAAGAAACTCAAAAAGCAAATATCACAGTTTATTGTAAATGCCAATCTCCTTTATGAAAGCGATAATAGATTCAACGCTGACAGAATCAAACAAATTTTTTAAACTATCGACACTGAAATATTTTCAACGAATTGGTTGAAAGTCAATGCAATCTAGTAGGATATGTTTTATAAAAAAGGATGCATTGCATGGAATACATTCAGGGGCATCATCTCTGGTCAAGAGCCAGGAATGTGTGATGCGTGAATGGCCAATTCGAAGTCGTGCAATTATCACTTCTTCTCGACGAACAGACCTGTAAACGGGGTACCATTCACCAAGGGAAGGTTTTACTGAATGCAGTTTATTGAAAACATCAGCATCCCACTGGGATTGCCAAGAAGACTGGATATGTGTTAAAACAGAGGATTTAAAATCAGTGTGTGAAACTTTAAAATCTGAAATGGGAAGGTTAAGTGCAGATTTGGCAGACCTATTGGCATTTTCATTGCCTTTGATGCCTACATGACTTGGAAGCCAGCAGAACACCAATCTATTCATAGATGAAATTTGTGAGATCCTTTCAAGTAAACTACAGATTAAGGGGTTCTCAAGTCGTTGATTTGAAAGGGCCTGTAATGTTGACAAAGAGTCCGAAAAGATAATGAAACGGTTGGAATTAGAATGTTCAGCTAGATTAACGGCAAGATCAATAGCTTTAATTTCTGCAGAGAAGATAGAGGAATTGTTTGGAAGGTGGCACTTTAAGCTCCTTTCTCCATAAATAGCAGCAGCTGCTACAGAATTTCCCTCTTTAGATCCATCTGTATAGATTGGTATGAAGGAAAAATAATGCTCCTTTATCTCGTTGTATCTAGCATGAAACACAGTTCTATCCGTGACAGACTTTTTGTCAGATGCAAGGTCAAATCTGAATTCTGCACTGTTTAGTGTCCATGGAGGGATTTCAGAGATTTTATAGTCGGCAATAGACACAATGTCTATGCCAAGGTTATCTACAATGGACTCCAAGGGGATACCAAATGGAGGAATAACATTTGGTTTCCTTTCAAAAAGACGTTTATACTGAGGTTTAAAAACTACTTTATGAGTTGGATTAAAACGATTTGACTTCAGTTTTAAAAGATATTGAAGTGGGAGTTTTTCCCTTCTGTAAGAAAGAGAAGGTTCATTAGCCTCAACATAGAGACTATTGACGGGAGAAGTTCTGAAAGCTCCAAGTACAAGACGCAGGCCTTCGTGGTGTATAGGATCAAGAATTTTAAGGTAAGATTTACGGGCTGATCCGTATACGATAGATCCATAGTCCAATTTAGAGCGAACTAAAGACCGATAAAGCCGCAAGAGGACTTTACGGTCTGCTCCCCATTCAGAATGGGCCACAACCTTTAAAAGATTAAGAGCCTTCTTGCACTTCTTTTTAAGTGCAGTGATGTGAGGAAGGGAGGAAAGCTTTCTGTCAAAGATGACTCCAAGAAATTTAAACTCAGAAACGACTTCAATTTTAGTTTCGTCCAAATACAGTTCAGGGTCTGGATGAACACCACGTAGATTACATAGGTGCATGCACTTAGTTTTGGACTTTGAAAATTTGAAGCCATTTTCATCAGACCACGTTTGGAGTTTGTTGAGACACTGTTGAAGTTGTCTCACAATAATATTCATATTTCAAGATCTGAAGCATATAACAAAGTCATCAACATAAAGAGAACAGTCTACACCAGGACAGATAGCTTTAACTATACTGTTTATTTTTACACTAAAAAGTGTAACAGAGAGAATACATCCTTGTGGCGCACCCATCTCTTGTTCACGGGTTACCGAGACATTATTACCAACTCGGACGCGGAAAAGACGTTCATCCAAGAAAGCTGAGATAAAAAGAGGAAGACGGCCTCGAAGACCAAAGTCATGTAAGTCTTTAAGAATTTCGTATTTCCAAGTTGTATCATAAGCACTTTCAAGGTCGAAAAAGACAGGTACTACATGTTGTCTATTAGTAAAGGCTTCTCTAACAAAGGTTTCAAAGTGGACAAGATGATCGATGGTGCCTCGTTGACGACGAAATCCACTCTGTACATCAACGATGAGGTTGTTTTTTTCTCAAAACCAGACAAGCCTGTCATTGACCATACGTTCTAGGGTCTTGCAGAGACAACTAGTAAGAGCTATTGGACGATAGTTGGCTGGGTCACTAGCATCCTTGCCAGGTTTTGGGATAGGAATGACTAGTGCCTCTCGCCAGGACGAAGGAAAATCACCTGACTGCCAGATATCATTGAAAATATCAAGTAAAACGGAGAGAGAAGTAAAAGGTAAGTGTTTTAAAAACTGGTAATGAACTTTATCTTGGCCGGGAGAAGAATCGTGAGCTTTATTCAGAGCAGATTTTAATTCTTTAAAGGTGAAGAGTTTATTATAATGCTCTGAATTAGAAGAATTGAAATTAAGTTTTTTCCTTTCTTCTCTGGCTTTATTCCTCTGAAACTTTTCAGAATAGTTTTCAGAGGAAGACTTTTTACAAAAGGTGTCGGCAAGAGCATCAGCTATATCCTTGGGTGATTCCAACGACGTATTGTTAACTTGAAGGTGACTAAGAGGGGGTTGGCCTTTGCCATTGATCTTTCTGATCATGTCCCAAGTTTTTTTAGTAGTGGTTCTACTATTTAATTTAGAGACATATTGTCTCCAAGCCTTGCGCTTACTTTCTCTAATGGTACGACGAGCCTTTGCCCTTGAAATACGGAATAAGTCATGATTTTCTTTAGTAGGCCTGAGGTTAAACTTTCTAAGGGCTTGTTTTCTGTCTCTGACCGCCTGTTTACAATCATCATTGTACCAAGGCTTGTCAGGACGTTTTGGATTTGTCGAGGTCTGAGGGACGGACTGTTTAGCTGCATCAATTAATAGGGAAGTGAAAAGTTTTGCGGGTTCATCGCAATCTCCAAATTTGTCATGAGTAATGGTCTGTTCACAGAGGGTTTCAAATCTATTCCAATTGGCTTTGGAGAGCTTCCATTTCTGTGGTTTTATGCTGCTGGATGGTTGTGTAGATGAAAAGATAATAGGGAAGTGATCACTTCCACACAAATCCTCAGTCACTTTCCAACTGAAATTGGGAAGTAAGACTGGGCTGCATAAGGTTAAATCAATAGAAGAGTAAGATCCAGTTGCTGGATGTAGGTAGGTTATGGACTTGTTATCATTCATGAAAGACAAAGAGTTGTTCGAAATGAAGCTCTCCAACTGTAAACCTCTCTGGTTAGTGTCATCGCAACCCCACATAACATTGTGACCATTAAAGTCCCCAGCAAGAATATAGGGCGATGGCAATTGGGAAATGAGATCATTCAGATTGGTCTCATTAATAGGTGTGTTTGGGGGGAGATATAAAGAACATAGTGTAACGGCACTGTGTAAAGATAATCTGATGGCAACAGCTTGCAAGTTTGTGTTAAGAGAGATAACTTTATGAGGTATGTTGTTATTAACAATAACAGAAAACACCACCTCTAGCTTTCTCGCCTTCGGTAAAGACTTTATTGTAAATGGAATGGTATTTGATAGAGATATCATCCTCCCGTTTAAGGAAGGTTTCTTGAAGACAAACAGCAACTGGTTTGTGATCATTAATTAAAAGGGAAAGTTCGTCAAAGTTTGACTTCAGACCTCGACAATTCCACTGGATTATGGTATCCATTGTGCATGAAGAAAGTATAAAAGCTAAAGTAAAAAAAAAGGCTGTAAACCAATGCATTTTAAAATAGGTTGATTAAGACTTCATTACAGTTGTCTCGGGTTTGGACGAGTGCCAAGTGTTAGTGTCCTTGTTCCAAGTATCTTTAGAAATGGACCAGATAGAGGCTTCTGAATCTGAAGCCTCACCTTCCAGATTTTCAGCATCTGCATCCATGTCCTCTAGCTCCGAAAATCTGTTGGAGGTAGGGACAGGATCATTTACTCTGACTGTGATTTCACAAGATTCATAGGCAGCTCTAGATTGTGGTTTAGGTTTGGAAGAAGACCTTTAGGAGATCGGGGTGCATGATTAGATTTATTATCTTTAGATGAAACATTAGATTTAATTGTAGACTGTGTAGATAGGGTTGGGGTTTCTTTGGAGGCTGTTGTGAAGGAGGAGATGGCTTTGAAGCTTTTTTCGAAGAGATATTTTGCGAAGGGGTAGATGGCTTTGAAGTTTCTGGTGAAGAAATACTTTGAGAGTTTGTGGGTTTTGAGGTTGCAGAAGAGGTTTTGTTTGTTTTAGATGCAGATGGAGAGTCAGGAATTAGTTTGGACAAGGTGGATGGAGGGAGAAGTTCTTTCAGCTCAGTAGCTACATCAGGAAATTTTTGAAGGAGAACTTTCGCAAGAATCTTACAAGTGCTGCAGTCATCCTTTTCAGTTGATGAGCCAACAACACCTGCATAGCTAGGACTTGAAGAGGTTTTCTTTCGTTGTTCAAACATTTTCCTTGCTTCTGGAAAGCTAACATTATTGTTGTATTTAATGGACAGCACTTCTTTTTCTTCTCTCCATACAGGACACTCTCTAGAAAAAGTAGAGTGTGGAGACTTGCAATTACTGCAGAGAGGGGGATTTGAACATGTAGTACTGTCATGGTCAGGTCCTTGATGAGCACATTTAGAGCATGTTTCTGCAGGGCTTTATCCAGGCGTTTTGGGAAAAGGCCCCTGGCCAAATTGGGAAAAAAATCATCAACAAAATGTCAAAATTGGGAAAATAATATTGACAAAACATAAAAAGTCTGAAACATATTTAACCTTACAATAAACTACTAAATCAATACTGTTTTTTTTTTTTCTTCCTCCAAACTTCTTTCTTTTTGGATGTTTCTCTGTAGTCTTTCATACTAGTTCCAGTCTCTAAGCTGTAAGACAACACCCCCAACCCCGATTAAGTAGGATTTTTTGATTCTCTTATTAAGATATCTGTTTTTCTGGTGAATGAACAGAGGAATTATTTCATGTTTTATTTTCAATGCAAGTCAGCTAATAGAAGTCATTATCAAGGCTAAACAAGACAGATTGAAGAGCCTCTGATCGGTTGAGGTCTTTTTGGCAATGTTTTGTCATGTGTTTTCGTGGTTTTTTTCCATGATGATTAATCTTTGAAAATGATTTTTTGTGTGTTTTGACATATAAAGAAAGACTGATAAATCGTCCTTTTCTGAGGTAGATCTAGTACAGTATTGGAAAAAAAAAACTGTTAAAAATTGATTGTGAAAAGGATACTTCACACTAGATTATTGCGTTATATGACTTCGGGTGTGTTGATAGTCCCACAGCCATACTGATACCGGCTCTTTAATTAACATCTTGAATTTATAACCCATAACTGATGACTTTAAAAGTCCCAAAATGAATTAGCTTGTTTTTTATTTGATTATCCATTTCGGCCGATGACAAGCTCTGCTCACAAATTAATCAGACGATCACTTTGCTAAGACAAAGAGGAAGCACAACCGCTCCAAATTTGAGAGGAAAAAACTTGTGGTCTAGATTAGGTTGGATATTTTTCATAACATGTTCCTGTTTCAGGACTATTATTATAGTAGCTTGTTATTATAGGAGCTGGGTTCTTTGTTTTTGCTTTACAAAACTCCGCTTCGCTGCATATATGTGAGGCGGTTGCTAAGAAGTTAACATGCTATTTTTACGACGTGTAAACCAATAACGGTTTACAGCCAGACAATTGAGTCTATGCATGAATCGATTAAAAATATACGGACGCAGTCTATAGTTCATTCGCCCCCGAATAGTTTCGTACCTACAATACGACGATTGTCGATTTCCTGCTTGAACTGTGGTCAATGCCTGCAAATTTGTGGGTCAGGAAAAACCTGGCTGATACATCAGACTTGTTTTCTTTTACTAGCGTCTAATTGGGAATTCTATTTTATGGAATTGGGAAAAAAATACACTTTTTGCGATTGGGAATGGGGCCGAAATTCGGCCCCTTAGTAAAGGAAGAAAATCCCCTGTTTCTTGATTTTGACATTTACTGATGTGATGGCCGTATCGCTGGCATTTAAAACATTGCAAGGGATTTGGCACATACACATCTACTTTTACAATTTGGAAGCCTATCTTGATAGATGTTGGAAGAACAGGTGAAGAAAATGTTAAAATGTATGTGTTTGTGAGTCTCTGTTCTCCATCTCTGCATACAGAAATTCACTGAACATCGGATACACCTTGTTGTTTCAAGTTGTCTTTAATTTCTTGCAAGGAGTTGCAGTAGGAAAGCTCCTTGCATCTAATTACTCCTTTACAAGAATTGAGTGAAGGATGTGGGAAAATTTTAACATCCATGTCAAAGAATTTTGTGTGTTTTAAAAGATTCAGTGTTTGTTGATTAGTGAGACATTCAACTAGAAGGGTCTGGTCTTTAAGTTTTTTGACAGATTTGGGAGTTCCAAGGATGCTAGTTATTTGTTTTTCTATTATGAACGGAGAGAGTTTTGTTATAGGTTTTGAAGGATCTTTGGACTGGATAATTATGAAACGTGGAGAATGAAAAGAGAAAGTAGGAAGTGAAGGTTCTGTTTCAGATTCACTATCTGAAAGAGGGCATTTGCTTTCATTCAGCTTGGCCTTTTTTTGGGACGCCATGTTTCTGTTTAAAGTTTCACCATCGATGCTCCCCACCCGCCATGGAGCCCAACAAGGGGACATGGTCTGGGGAAAGCCCATTCACAGACCATGACAGGGATACATCAGTGGTATACTCGGTATGAAAGGTCTAGACTGGACAGATGTATTCTCACAGAAAGTTCTACCAAGCTTAGACAGTCATAGAGAGGTTACAAATGTCAGCTAAATACCAAAGAACTTTCACCCGATTGACCCATGAGCCACCGCCTTCTAGGGCAGAACAAGAAATATGAAATCTGGAAAGAGTGTGGATTAGATATGGAGAGGACAGTAATTTTAATACAGAGAAGGGTATAAGAGAAAGAACATATTAGATGCCCTAGGGCAAGGCATGACCAGCCGATTGATCAGGACGGGCCTTCCTGACCTCTCGTTTAGTTCAATTCAAGGCCAAAGTGGTGTGTTGCGAAAACAGAGCTATCAAACGGCCGAGCCCTGAATCCACTCAACCACCAGGATCCCGTCATCGAACGACACGAGTTGCAGCCCACGGCAAACGGGCAGGCACAGTGGGGGGGGTCTTACCCCTGCTGTAGTGTGACAGCTGAGCTATTTCTATCCCCCCACCCAGCTGGGGGCAAGAGAAAGACAGAGACAAAAACAGATAACAGAACAAGGAAGGATAAACCAGTGGGAGCCCTTATGGGTGACAGAGACAGAAAGAGGACAGACCAGGGGTGAGAAGACAAGGGGAGTAAGAGGCAAAGGAAAATTAGTGAGTCAAAAGAGAGAGACAGCATACAGAGACAGAAAACAGACAGAAATCCCTGACTCTAATACCTCTATCCAACACTCGCTGCATATTAGGGTACACTGACAGACAGACAAACAAAGAGTCAGGAAAGACAAGAATACAATTCAAGAGAGACATAGATCCTTCACAATACTTCGTAGTTTCAAACCCAATATTCCAACTTTGAATTCCAAGTACCGCTGCTCTAGAGGCCACAGAGCAACACTGATTGATTGTATGGTGTTTAACGCCATTTTCAATATTATTTCAGTTATATCGCGGCAGCCAGTATACCTATCCATGCTTTTCTGGAGTTTCTTTTACTAGTACTCCACATGACATTCTTTCCAAGCCACTGACCGCTTTCCCCAGTAACCATTGTCAATACAATGGTCAGAGGTGCAATGACTTTCATCAATCCTCAGAAAAAAATTGGCCGAGTTGGGGATCAAACCAGCAACCTCCTGGGTCTCGGCATAAAGAGCAACAACAGATAGAAAGAGACACACAGATGGACAGAGACAAAATGGAAAGACAAATGGACAGAGTAAGCCTATACCTCTCAAACCCAATATTCCAACAGTAAAGTTTTGTAAACAGAGACAATCCAAGTGCTGCCCTGTAGGACACAAATCAACAACACACTACTCTATCCTTGAACACGATTGCAGCATCAAACATACTAATTATCAACCAAGTGTTTTCCATTATCATTAAGTAGATGCCTGTTTAACCCTTTACCACACATTCCCATGTTTAAACAACCATGAAGAAAAAGGCTTTTGAAAACATAGTGAGAACAGAGTAAAATGCTGGTAACCATGAATTTCTCCCACAATGTTGTTTTTTTCCCAATATTAAAGACAAATCCCTTGATACGAGCACCGTTTTAAGTCATTGACTATCTTGGTGAGACTTAAATTTTGACTATCAATTTTAGTCAGTGCCGACTGCAAAGCCTTCGCCATTTTGAAAGACTTGCTGTAATATCAATTTTACTGCCAATCATGATTTATTTGGACATTGAATATCATTCACAATTAGTATGGGACACTGGTGTTCAATATTTCACTTTCCTAAAGATTTTCCTAAGTTAGTTGACAAACTTTGTGTTGCTGCAAATTTATAATGTTATTGGAAGTGTATATGTATTCGGATAGACAGGTGTTTATGACATCGATTTGTGAACGAATTACAATTATGTCACCGCCGTATCGGCAAGTTTTTTTTTATATATAAAATATTGGTCATTAGTGATTTTTGTCAGTTTGTGTTCGAAACGACTTTGTAAAGTTATCTAGCGTTTGGAAGTTTGTCCATCCAGTCATTAATTCTAAGGTCAGGTTGGGGGAGGGGGTGGTGTTGTTGTCCAGGGGCCTTTGAACTAAGTAATGGGGGGGCCCTACTATTGGGGAGGGAGCATTAATTTGGTGAAATACGGTAAAAATATATATATGCATGTGAGAAGACTGGTCAAAGGTCTATTGGTCTTTGTTCATAATTATGCATTGTATGTGAAATGCCCCATTGGCCCTTTCGCACACAATCTCAGATTTAATGACAAACCTCAAGAAGAAGCTTTTGTAAATATCTTACTTTTTTTCTTAGGACAAGGAGAAAGTGCTAGTAACCACTCGTAAGCATTTATTTTTCCAAAACCGTTTCCTTTTCTTTAAAAAAAAAACCCCAGATCTCATCATTTAATTTAGTCATATTCTTTTTCTCATCTGCAAATGTTTTCAGTTTTGGACCAGTCTAGACTTATGTTGTTAGGTAACACTATTACTAGGGCTTTCTCGATTTAGCCACGTATATATGCGTTTCTCTCTGGGAAAGTGGGGTTAACTCTACCAAACGACGGAATTTCAATCTAGTCCAAATTCAAAGCATTTGCAGACAACAAATAAAAAAAAAATGACTGAAAAGATGGTATTTGTAAAAGAGTAGAAAACAAAGAGTAGACAATAATCAATGATTGATTGTTTGTATGGTGTTTAACGCCGTTTTCAACATTATTTCAGTTATATCACGGCGGCCAGTGCACCTATCCATGCTTTCCTGAAGTTTCTTGTACCAGTACTACACGCAATATTCTTTCCAAGCCACTGGCTGCTTTCACACATAACCATCGTAAAAATAATGGTCAGCGGTGAGAGAGGAATGAATCTTATCATCAATCCTCGGAAAGAAATTGGCTGAGCTGGGGATCGAACCAGCGACCTCAGACAAGAATCAAAGTAGCTATGATGATGGAATTCAAAGTCATTAAAACTTGCAATTGTGGAGTGAAGGGTTATTGTTTGGCAAAGCATTAACCCTTTACAACACAATCCCTAGTTTTAACAACCCTGAGAAAGAAGGCTTTAGAACAGAATTACATTGTAAGAAAAGGAGAAAATGCTGGTAACAAGCATTTTCTCCTTTTTCAATATTTTCTATGCTATGAAAGACAAGTTTTATGTTTTGAGTAACATTTAATTTGTTGTCTGCAAATGCTTTCAATTTGGACAAGGCTAAAATTTTGTCTTCTGGTAAACTGTTTCAAACTTTGCTGTTGGAAGTAGGAAGTTAAACCTAGCCAAAACATAGTTTCTGCTTTCATCTTCTTAACCCTTAAGTCTTTACCACACAATCCCGACTTTTAACGACCCTAAAAACGAAGCCTTTTGAAAACATGGTGGGAAAAGGAGAAAACGCTGGTTACCAGAATTTTCTCCTTTTCCCACTATGTTTTCTACCCATCCCAGAACAAATTTCAATTTTTAAGTCACATTTGTCATATGCAAATGTTTTCAATTTGGACTAGTCTAAAATTTTGTCATTTGGTAAAGAGTTAAAATGCCAAACAAACCCAACAGACATTTTAAATCTTAAAATAAGACCCAAATGAATGAGACGTCAAGGTTGATTTTGTTTACAGTATCTCAGCAAAACGGACAGTGTAGATCAAAGATCAGACTGCACTTTCTGTGCAGTCTGATCTTGATCTAAACTGGCCGCAAAAGCAACTATAGTTGAGAAGGCGCTTTAAGCTGAATTTGCCAAGCCCCCGTAGCGTACAGGACTCTCCGAGGATTGATGATAGTCATCACTACAGGATTCATTCCTCTCTCACCACTGACCATTGTTTCAACCATGGTTATGTGGGAAAGCAGCCAGTGGCTTGGAAAGAATATTGTGTGGAGTACTGGTAGAAGAAACTCCAGGAAAGCATGGATAGGTGCACTGGCCGCCGTGATATAACTGAAATAATGTTGAAAATGGCGTAACACACCATACAATCAATCAATCAATCATTAAAGCTTAAGTTACACATTTCTCTTACCTGATGGCATCATCAAATCTGAAAGCATTTGCAGATGACAAGTGTTACGAAAAAACATGTTTGTCTTCGCAAGAGCAGAAAAGCTGCATTTTCTCCTTTGCTATAACCATAATGTTTTCAAAAGACAACTTTTCTTTCTTAGGGTCGTTGAAACTTTGGAATGTTTTGAAAAGGGTTAATTTTTACAATTTATCTTTCAAACTTCAAATCCTACGGCTAGTACTGATCCATCTTGATGACCAACAGTTTTACATGGTCCCCACCCTAATGGCACAGAATGTTGCCCTCTGCTCTTTCCCAAACGATACCAAGTTTAACCCTTTACCACACAATCCCGACTTTAAACAACCCTGATGTTGAAGCTTTTTGAAAACATTGTGGGAAAAGGAGAAAATGCTGGTAACCAGCATTTTCTTCTTTTCCCACAATGTTTTCTACCCTATCAATGACAAATCACATCATTTGAGTCACACTGAAATTGTCGTCTGCACATGCTTTCAATTTGGACAGGTCTAAAATTTTGTTGTGTGGTACAGAGTTGAAGCCCAGTGGCCACAAAAAGTAAACTATACAGGTGTTACAATGCATTTAAATTTAAATCATACCATTAAAAGGCACAACAGCAGCCAAAAGTAAACAAAGTGGGTGAAAAAAATGCATTTAAATTTAAATCATACCATTTAAAAGTACGGAAATTATTGAGAAGATCACAATCTGTTATTGTATAACCAGTCCAAGCGTTAGTCAATGACAAAGAAATGTAAATATAAAATCAGGCAAAAAGTAAACAAAAGATAGGGTGACCCGGCAACTTTTAACCTAGTTTTAAAATTCCTTTTTCTGCTAGCAACTAACACTTGACCGACCATACAGCAACAGCTTGATTGATTGATTGATTGATTGTATGGAGTTTAATGCCATTTTCAACATTATTTCAGTTATATTGTGGCGGCCAGTGCACCTATCCATGCTTTCCTGGGGTTTCTTTTACCAGTACTATGTACAATATTCTTTCCAAGCCACTGGCTGCTTTCCCACATAACTATCGTCGAAACAATGGTCAGCGGTGAGAGAGGAATGAATCCTGTTGCAATGACTATCATCAATCCTCGGAAAGAAATTGGCCGAGCCGGGGATCGAACCAGCGACCTCCTGTTCTCAAGTCCTGTATGCTACCGACTGAGCTACAGGGGCTTGGCGCAAGAGCTTGGTCACTGTCACAATAATTTCCATACTTTTAAATGGTATGTTTTAAATTTAAATGCAATTTAACACTCGCTTTGTTTCCTTCTGGCAGCTCAACCCTTAAGCTGCTATACACAACTGGCTGACCTTTTGCGGACAGTGTAGATAAAGATCAGACTGCACAGAACGTGCAGTCTGATCTTTGATCTACACTGTCCGATAGGGTTTTTTTTTTTTGGTGAAATCAACTTTGAAATCTCAAATGGGGTTCTGCGTGACTCAGTGGTGACGTGTGGAACTCGTAATCTGAAGGCCCCGGGTTCGAGCCTCACTGGATCACTGGGTTTTTCGTGGGAGTGTCCTTGGGCAAGACACTTCAGAGCCCTAGCCTAGTACTGGTGAAACCCAGGAAATACATGAATATGTGACCTGTTACCGTGATATGACTGAAATAATGTTGAAAGCGGCGTAAAACACCATTCAATCAATCAATCAATGAAATCTCAATATTTGGTTTTTACTATTACGTGGAAATTTTCCTTTTATATATTTACCAGTTTAACCCTTTACCGCACTATGCCCCTTTTGATGCCCCTGGGAAAGAAACCTTTTGAAAACAGTGTGGGAAATGGAGAAAATGCTGGTAACCAGCATTTTCTCCTTTTCCCACAATGTTTTCTACCCTATCAAAGAAAAAAATACGCTTTTTGAGCCACACAGAAATTGACGTCTGCAAATGCTTTCAATTTGGACAGGGCTAAAATTTTGTCCTCTGGTAAAGGGTTAAGGATTAAGAGTATAGAAATTACTGTAAATATATGACAATCCAGAGGCATACAGTCCGTCCAACTGTTAGGTCCAGGCAGAAAATGAATAATAAATTTAGATTAACCCTTGGCTTTACCAAAATATCCCAAAATGCAACAACCCTGATAAAAAGGCCTTTCGAAAACCATATGAGAAAAGAAGAAAGCGCAGGATTGCTGGTAACCAACATTTTCTCCTTTTTCCATAATGTTCTCTAGTACCTTTCCTAGAGGAATTCCATTACTTAAGCCTCATTTTATATTGTTTGCAAAATGCTTTCAACACAAGTCTAAAATTCTGTGGCCAGATTGATCCTTTACACCATAATCTCAATTTTTAATGACCCTAAGTAAGACAAAGGCCTTTTGAAAACATTGTGGGAAAAGGAGAAAAAGCTGGTAACCATTTCACCTTTTCCCACAATGTTTTCAACCCTATCAATGACAAATTTCATCATTTGGGCCACCTTTAAATTGTTGTCTGTAAACGCTTTCAATTCGGACCAGTCTAAAATTTTGTCGTTTGGTAAAGAGTTAAATTCAAAACCAAATTAATCCTTTACCACACAATGACGAGTTTTAACGACCCTAAGAACAAAGCCTTTTGAAAACATTGTGGGAAAAGGAGAAAATGCTGGTAACCAGCATTTGCTCTTTATCCCACAATGTTTTCTACTCTATCAAGGACAAATTCCATCTTTTGAGCTACATTTAAATTGTGGTCTGCAAATGCTTTCAGTTTGGACAAGTCTATATTTTGCTTGTGTAGTAAAGAGTTAAAATCCAACTCTAAAATTTAACTTTCTTAACCCTTTACCAAGCATCAAAATTTTAGCCTTATCCAAACTGAAAGCATTTGCAGACGACAATTTCAATGTGGCTCAAGTGGTGCAATTTTCTCTTGATAACATAGAAAACATTGTGGGAAAAGGAGAAAATGCTGGTTACCAGTATTTTCTCCTTTTTCCACAATGTTTTCAAAAGGCTTCTTCACCAGGGTCATTAAAAGTTGGCATTGTGCAGTAATGGGTTAAAATGTGGGTTCAAATGATAGGACCCATCTCTGGGAGTTCCCGATGTTTTTAAAATCCCTTTCATCCAGGGTCGTAAAAACTTAGAATAGTTGTGTGGTACTGAGTTAGTGTTTCTAAAATGTTCTCGTTTCTAAACGAAAGGGTGAATCAACATTGTGGGAAAGGGAGAAAATGCTGGTAACTAGCATTTTCTCTTTTCCATGATGTTTCCAAAATGTGTCTTGCTCAGGGTTGTTAAAACTTGCAATTATTTGACAAAAGGTTGATGGCTTGTGTCCAAATAGTGAAATTTTGTTGACTTTTTTTTTTGTTTTGAAAACAATGGCAATCAGTGGAAACCTAGCTTTTCTTGTACCTCTGCCAAAGTTTCATTCTTTTTAAATGTCAACTATACTAAGTGGGCCCTATGGCCACACAAAGTAAACAAAATGCATCTAACTTTAATCCTTCCCGACACTGTACCGAGTTCCAACTTTCTAACAACAAGAGGGCCATGATGGCCCTGGATCGCTCAGCTGAGTCAATAGGCGAAATTTCACTCCAGGGTCAGTCTAGAGCGCACACAAGGTTTTTCTAAGATTTGACCTAGTGACCTAGTTTTTGACCCCACATGACCCAATTTCGAACTCATCCCAGATTTTATCAAGACAAACATTCTGACCAAGTTTCATGAGGATCGGACCAAAAATGTGGCCTCTGGAGCGTACTCAAGGTAAAAAGTTGACAACGGACGACGCACACTGCACGGACACAGCACGATCACAACAGTTCACCATGAGCACTTTGTGCTCAAGTGAGCTAAAAAACATAAGTCAAAAAAGAGCACCACATGCAGGTGCCAACAATTGGCTGTTGTTTTTCGACGGATAAAGATTACCCTAACAATTTTTTAAAAAGGTCACCCTAGGAACATTTCTGTGAAATCATTTCAAAATCTGACAAGCCATTCCAGAGAAGAAGAATTAAGAAATTCCTCTTCAAGTCCCTATGGTGCAAATAGCCCCCACCACCAGCAGGGCTTTATCCAGGCGTTTTGGGAAAAGGCCCCTGGCCAAATTGGGAAAAAAATCATCGACAAAATGTCAAAATCGGGAAAATAATATTGACAAAACATAAAAAGTTTGAAACATATTTAACCTTACAATAAACTACTGAATCAATGCTGTTTTTTTTTTTTTCTTCCTCCAAACTTCTTTCTTTTTGGATGTTTCTCTGTAGTCTTTCATACTAGTTCCAGTCTCTAAACTGTAAGAAAACACCCCCAACCCCCGTTAAGTAGGATTTTTTAATTCTCTTATTAAGATATCTGTTTTTCTAGTGAATGAACAGAGGAATTATTTCATGTTTTATTTTCAATGCAAGTCAGCTAATAGAAGTCATTATCAAGGCTAAACAAGACAGATTGAAGAGCTTCTGATCGGTTGAGGTCTTTTTGGCAATGTTTTGTCATGTGTTTTCGTGGTTTTTTTCCATGATGATTAATCTTTGAAAACGATTTTTTGTGTGTTTTGATATATAAAGAAAGACTGATAAATCGTCCTTTTCTGAGGTAGAACTAGTACAGTATTGAAAAAAAAAAACTGTTAAAAATTAATTGTGAAAAGGATACTTCACACTAGATTATTGCGTTATATGACTTCGGGTGTGTTGATAGTCCCACAGCCATACTGATACCGGCTCTTTAATTAACATCTTGAATTTATAACCCATAACTGATGACTTTAAAAGTCCCAAAATGAATTAGCTTGGTTTTTATTTGATTATCCATTTCGGCCGACAACAAGCTCTGCTCACAAATTATACAGACGATCACTTTGCTAAGACAAAGAGGAAGCACAACCGCTCGAAATTTGAGAGGAAAAAAAACTCGTGGTCTAGATTAGGTTGGATATTTTTCATAACATGTTCCTGTTTCAGGACTGTTATTATAGGAGCTTGTTATTATAGGAGCTGGGTTCTTTGTTTTTGCTTTACAAAACTCCGCTTCGCTGCATATACGCGAGGCGGTTGCTAAGAAGTTAACATGCTATTTTTACGATGTGTAAACCAATAACGGTTTACAGCCAGACAATTGAGTCTATGCATGAATCGATTGAAAATATACGGACGCAGTCTATAGTTCATTCGCCCCCGAATAGTTTCGTACCTACAATACGACGATTGTCGATTTCCTGCTTGAACTGTGGTCAATGCCTGCAAATTTGTGGGTCAGGGAAAACCCTGGCTGATACATCAGACTGTTTTCTTTTACTAGCGTCTAATTGGGAATTCTATTTTATGGAATTGGGAAAAAAAATACACTTTTTGCGATTGGGAATGGGGCCGAAATTCGGCCCCTTAGTAAAGGAAGAAAATCCCCTGACCAGAGACATGTTTCTTGACAGATCAAAATTTTGCAAACAATTTTTGAAAAGGGTCACCAAAGGAACATTTCTGTGAAATTATTTCAAAATCTGACCAGCGGTTTCAGAGAAAAAGAACTTTTAAGAATTTCTTCATGGCCGTATAGTGCAAGTAGCCCCCAGTCACCAGAGCCATGTTTCTTGACGGATCAAAATTTCGCGAACAACCTTTGAAAAGGGTCCCCAAGGAACATCTCTGTGAAATTATTTCAAAATCTGACATTTCAGAGTAGAAGAATTTTTAAGAATTTCTTCATTTCCGTATAGTGCAAGTAGCCCCCATTCACCAGAGACATGTTTCTCGACGGATCAAAATTTCGCAAACAATGTTTGAAAAGAGTCACCCAAGGAACATCTCTGCGAAATTATTTCAAAATATGACCAGCCGTTTCAGAGAAGAAGAATTTTTAAGAATTTCTTCGTATCCGTATAGTGCAAGTAGCCCCCCAGTCACCAGAGCCATGTTTTTCGACAAATCAAAATTTTGCGAACAATTTTTGAAAAGGGCTACCCAAGGAATATTCTTGTGAAATTATTTCAAAATTTGACCAGCGGTTTCAGAGAAAAAGAATTTTTAAGAATTTCTTCATGGCCGTATAGTGCAAGTAGCCCCCATTCACCACAGCCATGTTTTTTGACGGATCAAAATTTCGCGAACAATTTTTGAAAAGGGTCACCCAAGGAACATCTCTGTGAAATTATTTCAAAATCTGACCAGCCGTTTCAGAGAAGAAGAATTTTTAAGAATTTCTTCATTTCCGTATAGTGCAAGTAGCCCCCATTCACCAGAGCCATGTTTCTTGATGGATTAAAATTTCGCAAACAATTTTGAAAAGGGTCACCCAAGGAACATCTCTGTGAAATTATTTTAAAATCTGACCAGCGGTTTCAGAGAAGAAGAATTTTTAAGAATTTCTTCATCTGTATAGTGCAAGTAGCCACCATTAACCAGAACCATGTTTTTTGACAGATCAAAATTTCGCGAACAAATTTTGAAAAGGGTCACCCAAGGAACATTCCTGTGAAATTATTTCAAAATCTGACCAGCGGTTTAAGAGGAGAGGATTTCTTAGAAAATTCCATTTCGTTGCCATGGCAACCAGAGTTTTTGATGGAATCAAATTTTGTGAAGAACTTTTAAAGAGGACCTCCCAAGGAACATTCCTGCCAAGTTTGGTCCAAATTGGCCCAGTGGTTTAGTAGGAGATGATGTTTAAAGAATTGTTGACGACGCACGACCAACGACACACGACGTACAGCGGGTGATCCTAAAAGCTCCCCTCGAGCATGTTGTGCTCAGGTGAGCTAAAAAGCATTATCCTGGACTCGTCCAAATTGAAGACAAAATAAAAGATACTCAAAATTTGAAATTTGTGTCTGGAAGGGTAGAAAACATTGTAGGAAAAGGAGAAAATGCTGGTTACCAGCATTTTCTCCTTTTCCCACCATGTTTTGAATAGGCTTCTAAGGGTTGTTAAAAGTCGGCATGGGGTTGTAAAGGGTTTACAAGCCTGAGGAAGAACTTAAGCCTTTTGAAAACTTTGTTTAAGGAGAAAATGCTAGTTACCAGCATTATCTTCTTTTCCCACAATGTTTTCTAACTTTCCACAGACAAGACAAATTCTATTATTTTGAATCACAGTTTAACTGTTGTATACAGGCAAGAGCTTTCAATTTTGGCCGGTGTACTATTTTGTCAATAATTTATACCACTAAAAAGTAATGAATTTTTCTTTGAAGATAATAAGTCTGTTTTTTTCAAAAGCCTATAAGGGTCAAAATATTTGAAGGTAAAATAGTTTTTCAAAAACATGTAATAACGGGATTTCAACACATGTAATAACTAAAAAAAAAAACACTAACTCAAAAATTCTCGCAATAACGTGTTCTAAAACACGTAATTACGTGTTAAAAAGTTGTAGTGACGCGAAAAATGTCGTTATTTACAACGTAAATTTTACCTTCACGTTTACCCTTGTAGGCTTTTGTAGTGTTTTGATTCATGTATATATGTATGTGAATCACATACAAATTGATTAAAACATGTAAAAGGTATAAAACAAGCCAAAATCTGTATGTACAGTGCATGTACAAGAAATCATGCTTGCAAAAACACCTTTTATTATTCAATTTTATTGTCAATTCCTCTGAAACATTTTTTTTTCTCAGGCTTACAAAATTTTAATGTGTATCCCAGTTTTTTCTTAGAATAGATACTGGTACCCGGCTTTTGGGTCAATACTATTGAGTTATGAGAATACAAGACTGGTTCTCATTCTGAATTATTTATACAAGCACAGATACTAATCTTTGCAGCTAGCTGTTAATGGCATCATTTTGAGTTGCAGCCAATTACTGTAAAAAAATGTCATCCCAGTTGAAATTTACAGAACTGTGGAAGACATCAGCTTCAGCAAAGCCATCTACGTCAAATCATAGGTCACTGAAACTCCATTGGTCTATTACCGGACAACGAAATTTTCCTAATCGGACACTGTTACTATAAATAGCACATTGGCAACTGCCTCTATATTATATACAACATAGAGGCAGTCGCCAATGTGCTATTTATAGTAAAGATGTAAATAAAAATTTGCGTATTCCCTGATATACAGGCAATGTACCAATTCGCAAGTATTCGATGATCAACCAAGAAAAATGTTAGTGTTCCGTAACAGACCAATGCAGCTTCAAAGGCCTGTGGTCAAATTATGCAGATGAGAGTGAAGATACAAGTAAGATGAAATCATTCCGAAAATGTTGGATAGAGGGCTCAGAGCTCCAGATTGCGGGAGTTGATTGATTGATTGTATGGTGTTTAACACTGTTTTCAACATTATTTCAGTTACATCACGGCGGGCAGTGCACCTATCCATGCTTTCCTGGAGTTTCTTTTACCAGTACTACGCACAATATTCTTTCCAAGCCACTAGCTGCTTTACCATGTAACCACTGTCGAAACAATGGTCAGCCGTGAGAGGGGAATGAATCCTGTTGCAATGACTACCATCAATCCTCGGAAAGAAATTAGCCAAGCCGGGGATCGAACCAGCGACCTCCTGTTCTCAAGTCCTGTACGCTACTGACTGAGCTACGGGGGCTTGGCAGATAGAGGGACTGATTTTGATTTCAAAATTGAAAATATTAATTATTCTCTACAAAACCCTATGTTATGGGTACTCATTAGAATTGTTTCATCGAGACAATTCTAATGAGTACCCACAATATAGGGTTTGGAAGAAAAAGAATGGATTTAGAATTGGAAATATTAACTATTCTTCACTAAACCCTATGTTATGGGTACTCGTTAGAATCATCTCATCAAGACGATTCTAATGAGTACCCACAACATAGGGTTTAGAAGAGAAATAATGGATTTAGAATACCATCACTCCCTCTTAGCTGGAGCTCTGGGGCTTCCCCTGTCGAACTCCAGTGGCACCTAATGCAACAATTTAGACAAAAATGTCCCCAAAAATGAAGTGCTTGTAAATCTAATGGCGACAAGTAACGTCTATAAATGATACTTAAAAACTTAAAATGTCTAAACTCCGACATTAACAATATGCATCAAGTGTGAAGGACGTATGCAACACTATCACAGGTAAACAAGCTGGTGTGTCATTAATTAAAAACTTGATAATACTCTTAACCCCCTTATCTAGTATAAAATTACAGGTTTTGAAGTTACCTGCTATCTTCATTGAACAAGACCGCCATGATGGCCCTGTATCGCTCCACTGGCCAATAAGTACAAACCATACAAACCAAACATTAGAATTCTAGGCCAGATGTTGAATTTATTAACCCTGGGTTAGGGCCAATTTTGACACCAGGACACCAGGGCTTCAATTTGAACAATTTTAAATAGGCCTACCAGATGATAACATTAACAATCACAAAATATTACAGCTGTATCTCACAATAAGGAACGAAAAGATCTTGAAAGCATTGTTCCTTTTCCCACAAAAGTTTTCCTTTTTTCAGAAGCAAGGATTTTATTAGCATTGATCTAGTCATCTGCAAATGCTTTCATTTAGGACAAGTCTAAAAATTTGTTTTGTGGCAAAAAGTTAACCCTTTCCCAATAAACAAATTCTAGACTCTCAAATTCAAACCATCTGCAGACAACAAATTCAAAGTTGGTACAAATGAGCTTAAGCTCTCTGATAGGGTAGAAAACATTGTGGGAAAAGGAGAAAATGCTGGTTACAAGCATTTTCTCCTTTTCCCGCAATGTTTTCAAAAGTATTCTTTCCCAGGGTCATGAAAACCAGCCAGGGATTGTTTGGTAAAGGGTTAATGGACCTTTCAGACTATAGATGCATTTGCAATCAACATGTATGAGGATCAGATTGCACAAGACGTGCAGTCTGATCTCTGTTGCTGAAAGGACATACAGGTAGACAAAAGCAATTTCAAATTGCAATTACATGTATGTTGGTCCTATCTCAATACTGAAAATGTCTGGGTTTCTTTGTGCCTCTAAGGGTTCACAATCCTGACTGAGTGAGCTTTTAAAAACATTGTGGGAAAATGAGAAAATGCAGGCTATCAGCATTTTCTTTTCTTCCCACAATGTTTTCTACCCTTTCACAGAAAACCCATGATGTTTACTACCATTTCATAGACAAGACAATTTCACATCCCATGATGTAAGCAGAGATTTGTCATCTGCAAATGATTTCAAAGTGGTTTTGTTTGAAGTTTTGTGGTCTGTTTAAGAGCTTCAGGGTTTTCATTTAAAGCCGATTGCCGATCAAAAACATCGGTTGAAATCAGCCTTTAATCGGTTGTTTTTGCTGGATCTTTGAAAAATCGATCACATTGTTTATATCGAAAATATTTCATGCGTCCATAACTGTACTGCGACACCGGTTCAATTTTACTGCGAAACCAGAAACAATTGGTTTATGAATGTTTCGCAGTCATTCATTGGATACTTGCATCCAATTATCCAATCGTAGGCGACGATATGTTTCTCCGATCTCCATTTGGTAATCATGGACGCCAAAGTCTAGACGGACCCCTTGACCCTCGGCCTGTTGTTTTTGTCAATCATTCGGTTGCTTCATTTCAAAATGAAAACCCTGGAGCTTAACCTTTCAATATTAAAACAACAGAAATTTTTTACTCAGTAAAACCATCTGCAGATGACAACATTGTCCTACATGAAGATTTTTGAAGCTGAAACAATAAAACACATTGAAAGGAAAGGAGAAAATGCGGGTTACCAGTATTTTCTTCTTTTCCCTCTCTGTTTTCAAAAGTCTCTTTCCTCAGGATCATTAAAATACAGAGTTGTATGGTAAAGGGTTAACTCTTCACCAAACGACAAAATTTGAGACTTGTCCAAATTGAAAGCATTTGCAAACGACAAAATAAATCTGACTGAAAAATTGAAATTTGGTTTGGATAGGGTAGAAAACATTGTGGGAAAAGGAGAAAATGCTGGTCACCAGCATTTTCTCCTTTTCCCTCAATGTTTTCAAAAGGCTTCTTTCATAGGGTCATTAAATGTCGGGATTGTAGTGGTGAAACGGTTTACCGATTAACCGATTAACCGCGGTCTATTCAAAGAAAAAACCGAAACCGGTTCGAATTTTACCGTATCGGTATTTCTGCAATATGTCAACTTCTCTTAATTGCATCAGAAAGTCTAGTTTTCCCAAAAATTCTGTCAGAAATCGATCGTTTTTCAACTTACAGTTCTAAAGATTTCCGAAAGCGAAAGTTGTTTATTTTTTTCCACAGGCGGTGTCACCGGTGTTTAGGTAAAACTATGACCACATAAAATTCACGACACGAACTCCAAATAAACGTCGAGCTTTAATGCTTTTAGGTCAATGGAGTTTGTATGTTATTCATTTCTTATAACTTTGCTCACACTTATTTTTGCGTTTTCCAGTAGTTAAGCGGCAAAGTATTAGTGTTAGTGCAGTAAGCAACTGAGTAAGTTGGTGCATCGCACTGTCTACTCTGTTGAGCCATGTCCCGAAGTTCGGTATAGTAGCGCTGGTTTTTATATAAACAAGTACGCTCTTGAAGAAAAAAAATGGCAGACGAAAATCGTCAAGATAGCGAGTGTTAAAGACTAGTCAGTTTCAGTTTGTTTTTATTTGTTCATGCGAAACAATTGCTTTTTAGTTCATTATCTTGAAAGAATGGAAGAGTTCCAAGCACATGTACTAGTTTTCTTTATCACCTTTTGAGCATATGCTACCCTAGCAGTGACTACAAGTGGTCAGATATGCTAAATGTCAACATATACAGCATATTGCAATACGTATTGCAATACGGGTTAGCCGTATTGCAATATATTGCAATACGCTTTTTACCGTATTGTTTCACCCCTACGGGATTGTGTGGTAAAGCGTTAAAGTTGTTTGGTATAAACAGGTTAGGGAAGTCACAAGTTATCTTACAATCTCCTGCTCCATGGATGGAGTTCAGAGTATACACCAACCAACCTCAATTAAATTCCAGTCTAAATGTGGATTCAAGAAAGTGACAAAATTTCTGATTGGCTAAACAAATTGGTTTATCCAATCAGAAGTTTTGTTACTTTCAAACTTAGATAAAACCTGTATATCAGATTAAGAATGCTCTTAAAAATGGTTGGTGAACACAGACCCTGATCTCACCACATAATTTCTTTATTAACCCTTTTCCAAATTAACAGACGACAAAACTTTACATTTGTCCAAACTGACAGCATTTGCAGACAACAAATTAAATGAGGTTCAAATGATTTGATTTTTTTTTTTGTCCAAAAACATTGCCAAAAAGAAGAAAATGTTGTTTACTAGCCTTTTTCTTGCAGGGTCATTTAACCCTTTCCCAAACGCCAGATTTTGGACTGGTCCAAATTGAAAGAGTTTGCAGACGACAATTTCAAATTTGATGAAAACAGCAGAAAGGTCTCAAAAAAGGTAAAAAACACTGTGGGAAAAAGAAAAAATTGCTTGTTACGAGCAATTTCTCCTTTCCCACAGTGTTTTCAAAAGACTTGTACTGCAGACACATGAAAACCAGGGCTTGTTTGGGAAAGGGTTAATGGTTAATGTTTTGTTTATCAATTCTGTGTTTATTCTCTTTCATGGTGATAAACCATGCTTTCCTGATACCTCTTTTACATGTACTGCACAGTATCCTTCCATGCCATCAACTGCTTTCCCAAAACAAGAGCATACCGGGTATGTGGGTGCAAGCACCTGGCTGCAGAGATTTTCAGTGAAATTTATATGACAAAAAAGGGGCATAACCGATGTCAAAAATACTTTGATGCTACTGTTGTATGAGTTGCCATTTTGATACTTAAGGTAACAATTTGTCAGAAGTAAATATCTTCAGTAATAACGGCGATATTATAAAATGTCAAAGTTTTTGCATGATGATGCAAACAACAACACTGACAAAGACACACACGACATATAAAACATAGTGGTTAACCAACATTTTCTCCTTTTTCCCACAATGTTTTCTACCCTCTCAAAACAAATCCTACAATATAAGCCACATTAAACTTTTTAACAAATTAACAATTTGGACAAGTCCTGGGTTTTCCCTGGACTTTCTGGTGTGATGGTCATTTGATCCCCTTTGAATTAATAAAAGAAGGCAAACATTTAAATTTTTGCAGTCATACTGATCCCATTCTATCTAACCCTTTAACCCTGACCTAACTCTTTCCCACACGACAAAAATTAAGACTGGCCGGAATTGAAAGCATTTGCAGACGACATTTTAAATATAGTTCAAAAGATGGAATTTGTCTATGATAGGGTAAAAAACATTGTGGGAAAAGGATAAAATGTCTTTCCCACAATGTTTTCAAAAGGCCTCTTCCTCAGAGTCGTTAAAACTCGGGACTGTGTGGTAAAGGGTTAAATAGCCTTAATCTTCTACCAAAAGATAAAACCTGAGACCTGTGTTCAACCTAATCAATTTGTAGACAAATCAAAATGTGACTCAAATGATCAGATATTACCATTAACTGTTAACCCTTTACAGCACAATCCTGAGTTTTAACGACCCCCAAGGAAAAGGACTGAAAACATAGTCGGAAAAGGGGAAAAGGCTGGAAACCAGCATTTTCTCCTTTTCCAACAATGTTTTCTACCCTTTCAAAGAAATAAGTCCCAGTTTTGGCAACATTTAGTTTGTTGTCTGCAAGCGCTTTCAGTTTGGACCAGTCTAAAATTTTGTCGTTTTGTAAAGGGTTAGAAGGCCTCTAACAACTATAGTAGCTTATGTGTCCAGTGTTGGTCAAGATTAGTCTACACAAAACTTTTGATCTACACTGTCTCCTTTGATGAGACATTCTAAACAAAAGCTGCAACTATTGGGGTTGTTCTTCTGTATTTATTGGTTGATTGCATGGTGTTTAATGCCATTTTCAACATTATTTCAGTTGGATTGCAGCAGCCAATGCAACTATCCATGCTCTCCTGTAGTTTCTTTTACCAGTCCTTAGTATAATATTCTTTCCAAGCCACTAGCTGCTTTCCAATAAAACCATCTTCAAAACAATGATCAGTGGTAAGAGAGAAATGAATCCTGTCGCAATGACTATCATCAATCCTCGGAAAGAAATTGGCCAAGCTGAGGATTCAAACCAGTGAGCCTCTGGTCTCAAATCCAGTGTGCTACCGACTGCACTACAGGGGCTCAGCGTCTTGGTCCTAAACTGAAATTGTAAGATTTATTCTGCACACTAAGGGTTAACCCTTTACCACAAAGTCCCGACTTTTAAAGACCCTGAGGAAACAGCATGTTGAAGACATTGTGGGAAAAGGAGAAAATGCTAGTAACCAGCATTTTCTCCTTTTCCCACAATGTTTTCTACCCTATTAACCCTTTCCCAAACGACAAATTTTGGACTGGTCCAAATTGAAAGAGTTTGCAGACGACAATTTTAAATTTGATGAAAATGGTAGAAAGTTCTCAAAAAGGGTAGAAAACACTGTGGGAAAAGGAGAAATTGCTCGTTACGAGCAATTTCTCCTTTTCCCTCAGTGTTTTCAAAAGACTTGTACTGCAGACACGTGAAAACCAGGGCTTGTTTGGGAAAGGGTTAAAGAGAAATTGCACCATTTGAGCTACATTAAAATTGTCGTCTGCAATTGCTTTCAATTTGGACACGGCTAAAATTTTGTCGTTTGGTTAAGGGTTAAAGGACAGAAAGTTTTAAAAAGCCTCTTTCTCTCGTTTGTGATAAAGACATGATCGTTTAAGTCTTACCGAAACACAGTCAGTCCAACGTACACATCTTGTAAAAGTTAAATCTGTCCGACAAAATTCACAAGATCAACTTTCCAGTAAAAAATCGGACATTAAAATATAATATTCTTTTACAAAATACAGAGACAAGGTTAACATTATTTCCTTACATGTGTGTGTTAACCCTTTCCCAAATGACAAATTTTGGACTGGTCCAAATTCAAAGAGTTTGCAGACAACAATTTTAAATTTGATGAAAATGGCAGAAAGTTATTAAAAAGGGTAGAAAACACTGTGGGAAAAGGAGAAATTGCTCGTTATGAGCAATTTCTCCTTCTCCCACAGTGTTTTCAAAAGACTTGTACTGCAGACACATGAAAACCAGGGCTTGTTTGGGAAAGGGTTAAAAGACACAAACAACATCCAAAGGTCAAATACCAATTACAAAGGGACAATGGGGTTTTCCTGTATTCTCCTCAGGTTCAGTAGACCTATGGAAATTGTTGTGCACATTGATATGAAGTCTTATATTTGTACAATGGTTTTTCATTGCTCAATTGAAAATATGGTGTCCAATGAAATAATGTGACATTTATTTTGGTTATTCCTAAAACTTTCCTTCCTCAACATGTAAGATCAGCTGCATGAAAGAAAACTTGAGGATTGCATTTTAAGGATCTTGTATCAATTAAAAGGTGCTTTACCTTTCACTTTAATAAAGTTCTGCAGACTGTTCTAGTAGATTCATAAATGTTTCATTATGACAATTTCAGTCTATTGATATTTTCTGTCCAGACCAAATGTCCAGTAAGAACTTATCAACTATAAAAAAGACTGTTGTGTGATGTAGAGTTGAGGAATAAGGCTTTAGAAAATATCATTTGTTACCAAAAAACATCTGTCACCCATTAACCAGCATTTTCTCCTTTTCCCACAATGTTTTCTTTCCCTCCCAAAACAAATTTCCGTTTTTTTGTCGTCTGCAAATGCTTTCAATTTGGACCAGTCTTTAATTTTGTTGTTTGGTAAAGAGTTAAGGCAGTAAAATCAAGAATTAGCCTGCTGATATGATTGACTCTGATTTTTCTTTCCCATGCTTTTACCATCAAGTAATTTCATACACATGTGTTCCATTTGAAGTAAAGGTTTTGATTTCTCATTCTCCCATGTGGCCTAAAATATTCGCCTTTCAGGAACCTCAGTCCTTTGATTCTTGAAAGGTACAAGCTACATTAAAATGGTACAGCATGTTATGGTTCAAACAAAGATAACAGTTCTGTTATCAACAAACAATAACGGCTAACAATAATATCTAAGTGAACATTTACTCTGTTTCCATGTTCAGTAAAGTGACTATGAGAAAGACAAAAAAGCCAACAGAAACGCGCACTTTCATTGCGCCAAATTACATGATTGATGTAAACAAAACAATAATGAAAATCGATACACAACATACCAGGATTAAATCTGCTTAGGGGCAGATATTGTATTAGATCTATATTCTTTCAATACAGTTTACGTTTCTTACCTTGAATCAGCCTTTCTTTCTCTTTCTTTGACTGATTATTATTAGGGTGTGTGTGTCCTTCCTTTCAGCTACACACAAATGATAAACGCGCGTGGTGGCGGGTCTTTTCGGCCCTGGGTCGTTTCGCTCCCGGTTCGCATCGACCTGTTTCTTTCCGGCCCAATATTTCGCGTCGGTTCATTTCGGTCTGTATCGTTCCGGCTCGGCCTAATAGTTACGGTTTCGACCCAAAGATTGCCATGAGACCGTAATATTGATAATGTGACTTGTGATAGCCTGTTGTAACCGCTTTCATTATCTGCAGAATTTATTCTCATTATGAAAATGGAAACTGTTGCTGTCTACTTCAGTACGGAATCTGTGCTGACTTTTACTTTTAAGAAACTAAACGTTTGGAGATTATCTTTACTGTAATCCCGGCACCTTGTAGGCCTATTTGCGAGCCGTACACTTATTTACACCATAGCAAATGATTTTTTATTGGTTATTTAATATTTTTAACCGTTATCCTATAACCCTTTGCTGTATATCTACATGTATTTTCAGACAAAATAGTGCTTTTCAACCATGTGCAAAACATTGAGGAAACAGATACAATATTTGACAGTTTTACTTTTCATTATTTCTCTTCAAGTTGAATCCAGAAAGAGTTCCAGTATTCAAAGGCATTACCATTTACTCCGTACATCTTTTTCTTTTTAAAGATATTTCATTGTAGAACGGGTATACAATGTTCTAAATTTTGGTTTCTATATTGCCAAAAGAAAAACGATCAGAAAGAATATTTTTAAGTGCAACATGTAGACAGATCTATCCTTAATAAATAGTGGAATTTGTATTTTATGTTTAATGATACTTTCAACAATATTTCAGCCATATCGCCGGTGCACCTATCCATGCTTTCCTGTAATGCCTTTTACTAGTATTTCGCACAAGCTTCTTCCCTAGCAACGGGCTGCTTTCCCAGGCCACTGGCTACTTTCCTACATAACTATCATTCCCCTGTGCTCAGCAGTGAGAGTCACAATGACTATCAGCAATGTCCGGAAAGAAATTGGCTCAGCTGAAAATTCGAACCAGCGACCCCTTGTGATAAAAGGCAAAAAATCTTCATGGGCAAAAGGAGCGCGGCCAGTTGCTATCGTTTGATAAAGAGTTAAGGGTTATATTGCCGTTCTTCAATACAGAAGAAAGGACATGTAGTCCTTAGAATGTCCAGAATAACAGTAGAATGTTTCAAATGTTTACGATGGCTTAGGGGGCGTTACCCTGGAGGCCCGATCGCCGAAGATATCTGAATCCAAGTCAATAGCGAGGGTATGAACGTCCCTGAAATACATGGACTGGCAAACGTGTTAGGGTTGGGCTACTCTTGAAAACAACGTTTAGGACAGAACAAAAGCAAGGTGCATGGAAAATATCTGAGTGACAAATAGCCATGACGAATGTCAGTTTGTTCTAAAGGAAATAATCAAGCCATATCTTTGATATAATGAACTTTGGTTATGTCCCTTCTAATGGAATGCGTGTTTGATGAGCCACTCGTCACAACTCGGCCGATTCCGTACCTACATCACCAGATCACCCGAGGTATGCCGAATGTTTGATGAGCGTGAACGGTTTGCCAAAACTCGGATAGTTTCGAAATTAGTCGAAGTGTGACGAAAGAAAGTCGACTCATTCGACAAACTTTTCGAGTGATCCACTGCTCCTCTGAAATGAAACTACGGAATCAGCCGAGTAGTGACGGTTGACCTACTTCCTCGCTGTATAAACGCTGAACTTTGGAAGGTCTATTTTCTGTTTGCTGCCACCAACTTGGTAAGTCAAATATGCATGCTCACACTTTGATTACATTGCTTTACTATCTGTATTGAAGGAAGTCGTTGTTTCTCTTACTGCGCAAATGTTTCTAAGAGTAATGAGCGAGTTTTTCATCCATCGTTCCCAGGTTTTATTTCGATGGTTACCTATATTAACCAGACGACAACAATCTAATTTTAGACTTGTCCATATTGAAAACATTTCTGGGTCGCCCCTTCTTACCTCCCCTTTCTCGCTTTCTCTCTCTCTTATTTACTCCATGTCTTACGCGGAACGTTTTTTTTTTAATTTACATTTACAGTTCTTCTTTAGACCTAACAAATATTTGCTCTTTCTAACTTTTTCATTTAGATACATAGAGGATATTTGTTTTTTTCGGTGAAAGATCGAAATTTATTTCATCGAGTGAACATCATCGGTAATATTTTCACGAGTGGCGCATCCACGAGTGAAAATATTACCGATGATGTTCACGAGATGAAATATACTTTGATCTTTCACCGAAAATAACAAATATTCTGTTTATTTCATGCTTCTAACGCCTTTTTTTTTTGTCGAGACTTCCATAAACATCAGTGAAATCGGTATTCTCACTGGTCGTACCCGTGTAATATCGAAAAATATTTTCACTGCTATTTCTCGATATCCTACCGGAAAGTATGAAATAAATTGCCAAAAATATTTTTCTGTTTATCGTATTGTATGCTTATTTCAATTATCAATAAGGAGAGCCGTAGCTAAGAGTTTGAACTTGTGGCTTAACCAATTGGCCACCCTTCCATCGTAAGTATGAACTGTATATGCATTTTAAGTAAATTATGGCAATTAAATACGAGCCATGCTCTGTGAAAAGGAGACTTAATGCACCTGCGAAAAGTATCGACCCAGGTCAGCCTGCGCGGACTGCGCAGGCTGACCTGGACCGAAGCTTTTTCGCTATTGGTCAATTTTTTGTATGTCCATGGACCTGTCTACATCATGATTCAGTCGGTTGTTTAAAAAAAATGGCTTTCCATAATTGTGTGATGGATTGATTGGTACCGTGAATGCATCACGGCGTTATTAAGCCCCCTTTGGTCAGAGCATGGCTCAATTATGTTTGAAGCCTTCGGAAACACTTGAAGATTACAAATTAACCCTTTACAGCACAATGCCGCCTTTTAACGCCCCGGGAAAAGAGGCCTTTAGAAAACATTGTAGGAAAACGAGAAAATGCTGGTTACTAGAAAACATTGTGGGAAAAGGAGAAATGCCGGTAACCAGCATTTTCTCCTTTTCCCACAATGTTTTCTACCCTATCAAAGAAAAATTCCACCATTTGAGCCACATTGAAATTGTCGTCTGCAAATGCTTTCAATTTGGACAAGGCTAAAATTTTGTCGTTTGGTAAAGGAGTAAATGCGACTCAACGAATGATTAATTATATGTTTAATAAAAAATGTTTAATAAAGAGAGAGAGAGAGAGAGAGAATAGCGATTGTTTAAAATTTGCCCTTCCAACAATGTTTTAAAAAAAAAAAACTTTTTTTCTTATTCACGATTTGACTATACAGAATCATTTGATTGAAAGCGAGCCAACTAGGCCATAATAATTGGCCCGCAACATGCGAAATGAAACCTTCGGACATTTGCGTAAAGTGTCGTCCCGGATTAGCCTGCGCAGTCCGCGCAGGCTAATCCGAGACGGCACTTTACGACTACATAAGAGTTTTTTCATACAGCAGACTTCCGTGAAACAGAAAATCGCACAAAAACGGGAAGTGTCGTCTCGGATTAGTCAACAGACTGCACAGGCTAATCTGCGACGACACACTTTTACGCATATGTCCGAAGGCCTCTTTTCGTATGTTGCACGCCAATTATATACAGGAGCTATGCTCTGTGGAAAAAAGGGGGTTTTATACATCTGCAAAAGGTGTCGATTCAGGTCAGCCCGCGCAGTCTGCGCAGGCTGACCTGAGTCGATACTTTTTGCTGTTGTTCAATTTTCTGCACGAACAAGGATCATTTTATTTCATGATTCAGTCGGTTTTTTTAGTCAAAATGGATTTTATGGATCCAAAATTATGTGATGAATTGATCGGAATAATGAGTCACGGATATGCACTAAAGCCCCTTATGTCAGAGCATGGCTTATATCAATGTACATGTACGTCAGATGAACCCGAAAGTCCTGTAATGCATTTATTATCTACTTTGGTTGCGAGGTAGAGCGTCGGCCTCGTATCCTAAATGTCCCGAGTTCGATACTCGTGAGCGGGTGTCATATATGGGACTGTTCATTGGCCCACATATTCGGCGCGAGTACTGGTGTAGTTTCCAGGAAGCAGAATCAAGAAAGATTAGTTTAAGTGGCAGGAACTTGTTTCTCAGTCGATGTAAAATAATTAATGATTAAACTATCATTTACTTGTTAGGTATGGAGGAAGAAATCCATTTTTGAAAGATCTACATGTATTCCCCCCCCCCTCCATTAACGCTTTGAAAACAGTGAAAAAAAATGTGGGAAAAGAAGAAAATGATGGGAATCAGCGTATTCTCCTTTTCCCACATTTTCTTAACTTTTCAGAGAAAAAAGTTCATCAATGGAGCCAAATTCAATTTGTCGTCTGCAACCCCTTTGAATTTGGACGAGTCTAAAATTTTGTCATTTGGCAAAGCGGTTACCCATTTGAAGCGTCACTGGCCAAAACAGGGGCTTTTGTTGACTGGTACCCGTTGCATTTCCCGTTTCCGTTCGATATTGATGCGAAGACCAAACAGGCTGACAGTTCAGGGTCTTTGCGCATGCATACGGCATAGATCAAGATCAGACTGCACAGAATGCGGAGTCTGATTTGGATGTACGCCGTCTGTTTGTATAATTAAGCATATAACATAAAACTGAACCATACCCTGCGAAAAGGGGGCTTAATGCATCTGCAAAAAGTATCGACCCAGGTCAGCCTGTGCGCATCTGCAAAAAGTATCGACCCAGGTCAGCCTGCGCAGTCCGCGCAGGCTGACCTGGGTCGATACTTTTCGCTATTGGTCAATTTTTACAATTTTCTGTATGTTCAAGGACCAGTCTACCTCATGTTTCAGTCGTTAGTTAAAAAAAAACAACAACAAAAAAAACGGCTATTATGGATCCATAATTATGTGATGGCTTGGTTGGTAGGCCTACAATGCATCACGGAGATGCATTAACGCCCCTTTTGCCAGAGAGTGGCTCAGATATATCTAAGTTTTAGTGGATTGTGCTTTCAGCCGTGGAAAGATATTTATAAATCTTGTAGATTTTGCGCTGACTTAATCCTTCACAATACACCCCCGACTTTTATCGACCCCGAAGAAGTTTTCTTTTTTTTTTAAACATTGTGGGAAAAGAAGAAAATGCTGGTAACCAGCATTTTCTCCTGTTCCCACAAAGTTTTCTACCATATCAAAGAAAGAAACTATCATTTGACCTACATTCATTTGTTGTCTGTATTTACTTTGAATCTGGTCGAGTCTAAATCTTGGTCCTTTGACAAGGGCTTAATGTGTATTTGAATATTTACGGTTGGGTTATTCTCGAGGATCAGTCACTGGAGGGTAACGGTTAAAGATACACATATACTCACAGCTATACTCGTTTTCAGCCAATTTTTTACCCATTTCGTCTTTATTTCATCAAACTATAATCATTGTTGTATCCTCATGCCAAATGTTGCCCATGACAGTTGCAAGGTTGCATAGATTACGACTGATAAAACATGCAGTTCATTTTCTGGAGGCCATCAAAGAAATCACTATTGTGACGTTTCCGGTTTTAAATGTAAGATTTGCGATACATGTATTAATCCCTTGCACCATATATATCGATAATTTATCTATGTTTACACAGGTGAATAAATTCTGAACTATTCTACAGTATATCAATTTCTTTTGGTATAATGCATTACGAAGATGCACTAAGTCCCCTATTTCTCGCTCGCAGCCTGTCTATATTTGTTCACATGTGTATATGCAGGATGATTGATGCGGGAAATTAGTGAAATGCCAGTGTACTCTGTGACACATTTTCAAAGGTTAACCGTGTACCAGACTGCAAAATTTTAGACTTGTCCGTATTGAAGGAACATTCAGACGATAATTCAAATGCCTTTAAATGATGATCAATTTATTTATTCTTAAAAAGATAGAAAAATATTGTGAGAAAAGGAGAAAATGCTGGTTCATTCTTTACCAGTCGACAAAATTTTAGCCTTGTCCAAATTGAAAACATTTGCAGACGTCAAATTAAATGTTACTCAAAACATAAAATTTGTCTGTCATAGGGTAGTAAAAAAAATGTGGGTAAAGGGAGAAACTGATGGTTACCATTTTCTCTCCTTTTCCCACAATGTTTTCAAAAGCCTGCTGTCTCAGGGTCGTTAAAATTCAGGATTGTGCGGTGGAGAGTAAAAAGCATTTTCTCCTTTTCCCTTAACGTTTAAAAAAAAAACCACCGTCTTTCTTGGGGTCGTCAAAACTCGGGTTCGTGTTGTAAAGGGTTAACCAATTTACAGTTTGGTCCTTTCATTTTTCCCTTGGGTTTTATCACCATTTCACGTAGAGGTGGGGTCCACAAGTCCCAAGAGTGATACATAAACTTTTGCACAAGACCCAGCCTACATATTTTCTAAAAGAAATGAAAATTAATGCAAAACACAATTATCATTAATGAGCCATGTTCTGTTAAAAAGGGACTTAATGCATTTGCAAAAAGTATCGACCCAGGTCAGCCTGCGCAGTCCGCGCAGGCTGATCTGGGTCGAAACTTTTTGCTACTTGTCAATTTTCTGTATGTCGCAGGACTAGTCTACCTCATGAATCAGTGATTGGGTCGGTTGTTACCCAAAATCAATTCTATGGATCCACACTTATACGATGACTTGCTCGGTAAAATACATCACGAAGATGCATTAAATCCCCTTTTTTTTCAGAGTGTGGCTATTTTATATTCATAGTATTAAATGATTACAGATCGAATGAGACCCTGGGAGAGTTTTGACACCAGTAAAGGTCTTTGGGGTGCAAATGATATTGACCAAACATACAGATCTAATCAATGTCGAGTTCAGTGGCAACGAATAGACTTTTTTTTTCCTTCCAAGATTCTCCTCTCCATGTTATTTTGGGTGTAATAAAGAAAAAAAACTCAGTTGTTGCTATTCAAGTCAGCTTCCAGTAGTTTGGCTGTCTTGTCTAGAATTTCACAACAAGTAGATCAAATTTCAACATTCTTGCAGCCGTATTTGCTTCTATTCTCTTCCAGGTACAGATCATAAAGGTGCGACTTATGGAGCGTGCGTCAGTAGATGGGGATGCTATTTCTAGCCTCGTGAGTGGTTTATATGGGCTTGACGTCATGGAATACCGGAAGCTGGCAAGTTATGACGACATTAATTATCATGTCAAGGTCAAACAACCATCAAACAATAGAACTATACGAGAGGTGTCATGTAGTGGCTACGTGCTGAAAATCCTGAACTCTGAAGATTCGAAGAGCGTAGAATTTTTAGGTAGATCTAGGTCTAATATTTTCACATTTTTACATTGAAGGAAGATAAGTCGATCTTTACACTTTAGATAGTGTGTACTTTGACAGAAATAGGTGAGTGAGCCGATTAAAACTTATCAGAATAGGCTCTCCCATAATGAAAACAGTTTTATAACAGGTGGCAAATTAGTCTGGTAACCCGCCGTACTACAAGAGTACGTCAGGCAAAGCGCAATAATGGCGGCCCCCGTTGATAATATGCAGAGGAGACGGGATATTGTTATTTCACATGATCAAATCGGATCATAGGCTGAATTCTAAACAGATCGCTTGCAATAAAGTCATGGCAGTGAGTTTTTTCTACAAGCCATTCTTACTTAGCGAGAAAAACTAAATATCAGAAATGCTTTAAGTATTCGCAATATCAATGGACCTATATATTGACCAAAAACAGGGCTACTTTTAAAATGCTTCATAGTCGAATTTATATTTAAACTATACCCCAACAGCACGTTTTAGATTTGGTACTGTATTTTTTTATTTTTTTTTGTACAAAACTGATCTCATTTTAATAACTGATCAAACTGGATCACATTAAAATGGGGAAAACTTGGAAGCATGTAGGGGTACGCTTGAAGACACCTAGGAGGCCGCCATTAGTAGTTGCATAGCAACAACAACTCAACTTGTCAAACTTGTATTGACGCTTTATTATCTTTACGTATGTTTTCTTTAATCCTGTTATATAGTAATATTTTTTTAAAAACTTTCAACAGATGTTATGCATGCAGCTATAGAAGTGATCTACAGCCATGGAATAATGACGTCACGGCCAGTACCGAGCGTTTCCGGAAACTATTACACAGTCGAGCGGCTTCCCACCCAGACTGGTATTGTATTACCGCATATATTTAGCTCTTTACCAAACGACAAAATTTTAGACCCGTCAAAATTGAAAACGTTTGAAGACGAAAAAATAATCTTGCCACAAATAACGGAATTTTTCTTTGAAAAAGTAAAAAGCAAAGTGGAAATAGGGGGAAAATAATGGTTACCAACATTTTCTCTGTTTCACATTGTCTTTTCAAAAGCTTTTTTTCCCAGGGATGGTTAACACAAGATTGTTTTGAAAAAGTCAATGATTTTTACATTGGTACATCCCTAAATCTAATTGATATATTGACTTAATGGTGTTTTATGCCGCTTTCAACATTATTTCAGCCATATCACGGTGCCAGCTACCATATTTATGTATTTCATGGGTTTCACCAGTACTAGGCCAGGCCTATGAGGTGTCTTGTCCAAGGATACTCCCTTGAAAGATACAGTGGATCCGGTGGTGCTTGAGCCCCGGGTGTCAAGGTCACGAGTTCCACACTTTTCCACTGAGCCACGCAGGATACCCCCTCATATCTGCAATCGTCGGAACTCTGCAATATCGAGAACAGTTCAGAAGAAACTATATTTGTATATTTATTTCACAAGTTACACATTTAAGCATTACAAGAAAACAAACCAGCAAACTTTAGAAGGGAAGTTAAGAAAAATGATACAACGGATTTATCATACATTGTTTATGATCGAGCTTTTCTACTAATTGGTATTATTCTTAGTAATAGTAGCGTTATGAAAGCATTTGGTCACAAACTTTATGCATTTCCCAAAAATAAGCACATGCTTATTTAGTGATTGAATGTATCCTGTTTGGTACAATATTATCTATGGCTCTCTGATGAAAGCAGCATTTGGCTGGGTTAGCCAGATGTTCTGAAGTCGCCCTGTTTGTCTTGGAGCACAATTGGTATCATATGTTTCAGTTCCATTAACTTACCCTACCTCCACTCTCTAAGTCTAAGCAGTGCCTGATTATATGTAAATGTGTGTGTGTGTGTGTGTGTGTGTGTGTGTGACCTTGTTTGTTGACATGTAATTCTATTTGTACGTAACAAGAAACTGTGTAGTTTACGTTACTTAAAATAAAAATGTCTGTCTATGTCAAAACCGCCACCAAGTATGAATAAAAGTAAAGAATCAGGCAAAGGTTATATGTCTCAATAAAATGAGTCATGCACTTTGAAGAGTGGGGGCTTAATGCATCTGCAAAAGGTTTCGACCCATGTCAGCCTGCGCAATCCGCGCAGGCTGACATGGGCCGAAACCTTTTGCTACTTGTAATTTTATGCATGTCCATGGATTCAGTCGGTCGTTAGACATAGTGGATTTCATAGATCGCTAATTATGTGATGACTTAGTACAATGCATAGCGGAGATGTATTAAAACCCCTGTCTCCAGAGCGCTGCTCATCTATGGCTGCAACATCATTCAAACAGATTGTTTTTGGGTGACTCGCCCTTGATCTCGTATGCATTGTATTGCACAAATTTTGAACAGCAGAAACACTATCCAAGTCGAATCAATCCTTGAGTAAGAAAGGGTATTTTTTTTTTTTATTTCTTTTTACCAAAGTATAAAACCTCAGACTGGTCCAGTCATAAAGCATCTGCGGACGATAAAGCAGACGTGACTCAAATGGTGTCTTTGAAAGGGTAGAAAACATTTTTGGAAAAAGGAGAAAGTGCTGGTGATCAGCATTTTCTCCCTTTTCACACAATGTCTTCAAAAGCCTTTTTCATTAGGGTCGTTAAAATACATGGTTTGTTTGGTAAAGGGTCATCAAAGGAATGAATGCTCTCTCTCTCTTTTTTTTTAAGGAGGTTCTGCGTGCGATTTTGTTGTTCGATTATTCGAATATGTTCCTGGAGAAATCCTGAAGGGCAAACCGTTCACACCTGAATTGTGCTATGAAGTGGGACAACTTGGAGGGAAAATAGACAAAGCTTTGATGGTAAGTGAAATGATAGAGGGAACAAGAAGAAAATGCGACTCTTTACCACACAACGAAATTTTAGACTTGTCCAAACTTAAAGCATTTGCAGACGACAAACTATATATGACTCAAATGATGGGATTTTTCTGTGAAATTTTACCAGCATTTTCTTCTTTTCTCAGAATGTTTTCAGAAGTCTTTCTCAGGGTTGTTAAAAGTCAGGATTGTGGTAAAAGGTAAAAAAAAAAAACTGCCACAGAGAAACTGGAAATCATTGGAAATGAATTAACCGTTAGTCGACATTTTTTTGCAGATGCAGTAAGCCCCCACTATTTACAGAGCAAAAATATGGTGGCATATTTCTGCCGCGAGATACGAGATAGCTATCGTGATAATTTTAGAAAACTTTCACGATAATTCGAAGTTTCCTGGAAATTTTATCAAGATAGTATGGTGGCATATTTCTGCCACGAGATACGAGATAGCTATCATGATCATTTTAGAAAACTATCACGATAAATAAAAGTTTCCTGGAAACTTTTTCGAGATAGTGAAAAGTTTCCTGAAAAAAATATCACGATAAACTTAATATTGTATCGCAAAATTTTTCAATTGTGCACGGAGCTGACATTCGAGATAAAATTATCGTGATAGTTCTATCTGTTTCTCGATATCTATAAATAGCAAATTTTATCATTTGGATGAACTCGGTAGTTTTTGACACAAGATTGCAGTAAGTAAAAATTCGAATTATTAACAATTATACCTTAATTGGTAAATTTTGACAAGACTGGAAATGAACAGAAGTCTGTAAAATCACAAAGACGACTCGAAATGCCTCCTACGAAAAACTTTAAAACCATTTAGGGACAAGCAGAATTCATGAGGTTGAAGACAAAGATGTTCCGAAATAGTATCTAATTATAGATACCGTTAATGTCAGTTATGGGCACGAAAGCAAAAATAATCATGATAACAGTTAGAATTGTCGCGATATTTTTATCGTGAAAATTTTTTTATCTAGATAATATTTCCAGGAAACTTCGTTTTATCACGATAATTCTTTTAAATTATAGCAATAGCTATCTCGTATCTCGCGGCAGAAATATACCACCATAAGATAGTGAAAAGTTTTCTGAAAAAAATATCACGATAAACTTTGTTATCTTGAAAATTTTATGTTGATTATTTCTCATTCGTGCACGAAGCTGACGTCGAGGTAAAATTATCTCGATAGTTCTACCCGTTTCTCGATATCTATAAATAGAAAAATCACCAATTTGGATTAACTCGGAAGTTTTTGACTGTACAGGAAACAAAGATGATCCGAAACCATATCTAATTATAGATACCGTGAATGTCAGTTGTGGGCACGAGCGTAAAAAAATCGTGATAACAGTTAGAAATTTCGCGATATTTCTATTGTGAAACTTTTTGTTATCTAGATAATATTTCCAGGAAAGTTTGTTTTATCGCGATAGTTCTCTAAAATTATCATGATAGCTATCTCGTATCTCGTGGCAGAAATATGCCACCATACAAAAAGAAGGGACAATTCTCTTTTGCAATCATCAGCTAAGGTGTGAATAAGCGCCCCGGCGTATCGATTAACAGTAGCAACACTTGTATATTTCATGTTATGAACGGGTCCGCTAATCGGCCCGCAAAATAAACATGTCCACAATTTTTACCAATTGAAAATTACAATTTATTCATCGAGGACTAATACGATGAAGTGGATCAAAAGCCGGCTTACACAGTTACGCCGAAAAATTCTCTTATACAGGAAGTTGTCATTCAATGAAGTTATTGAGGAAGGGATATAGAATCAAAACGGTGGTCTCTCAAAGATACATCTATACTCGTCTTCAGCTAGTTTTTAACCCGTTTTATATTTATTTTATGAAACTATAATCATTTTTGCATCTTCATGCCAAAAGTTGCTTCTTACGGCTGCAAGGTTGCACAGATTACGACGGATAGAAAATGCATTTTATTTTTGGCGGCCCACAAAGAAATCACAATTGTCGTTTCCGGTTTTAAATGAGGACAAATGCCTTGAGTTTTTCTATCCCTTACTCAATATGCATTGCTACTTTATCTATGGTTACACAGCTGACCAAATTCTGAGCCATTCTACAAGTTTTAATCTCGTTTTTTTTTTTTTTTTTTCCGGCTATAATGATGTGGATGTATCTTTAAAGCAGCGGGTTGCTTAAATAAAGTGGTCTCTGTGACAGATTAGATTATCCCTCTATTTCCCCCGATACAGGATTTCTATAGTCCGACTCTTACAAGTCATAAACGATATTGGAGCCTCACAAACGTCCCTGACTTGAGGAAGAAACTTCATGGTGTTGACAGTGTAGATAAGAGAACTGTAGTTGAAGCCGCTATTAAACAGTTTGAGGACCATGTTGTATCTAATTATGACAAAATGAAAAGAGGTAAGAGTTTTGTCGTTTATTGTATGGTGATTAACAGTGTTTCCACCCACATCTCTTTTTGGGAGTGCATGCGCTCCCTGGAATACAAGTTTGGGAGTGCAAGAGAAATTCTAGGAGTGCACTTAATACTGACAATTATAGAGCATCTATGGAGGACAGTATGGGTCTGTTGTATTGAAAATTTGTTTTGATGAGTCTAACTCTGCAGTCAGCTGCTCTTGAAAACAATATGGGTAATTTAAAAAAAGAAGATGCTTGTTATAACTTCCTTACTCACGGGACCAGTTTCAGAGGGACAACTTACAGCCTGACGGCCAGTAGAATTTTCCATTTCACTGTCAATTTCAGACACTAATTAGCTTTTACTTATTGTTTTATAGAGATATTTATGTAAATTTTCTGTTCAAAGTCATTGATAAAGTTAAATAGACAGTTTGAAATGCCTATGATCGGACGATGTCAAACCAATTCTTGTTGTGTCATGGGTTTTCGCGTTTCTTGCAGCGAACTTTTTTTCATGTCTGTTAAGTTTTGGAGTAGTATTTCCGCATGATTTGACATAGACTTGTCAATAAGAATAGCATGTAACTTCAAAACCTTTAATTTTACACTAGAAGAGCGGATTGATACCAAGTTTGATTAGTGGTGATAAACAGTGACTTCCACACTTGATAACTTGTCCCAACTGGCGCCACTGGTGATCGACAATGGGAGCCCTGAAACCTGTGCATGCATGCACATTTCACTTCATATTTTTGTGCGTGATTATTCAATTCAGTGCGTGAATCCAGCACATATGTGAATGGGAACCCTGATTAATTGATTGGTTGGTATTTAACGTCGTTTTCAACAATAATTCAGTTGTATCGCGGTGGAGTGCACCGATCCATGCTTTCCTCCCGGACGTTCTTATACCAGTACTACGCACAATATTCTTTCCATGCCACTGGCTGCTTTCCCATATAACCATGATCGAAACAATGGTCAGCGGTGAGAGAAGAATGAACCCTGTCGCAATAACTATCATCAATCCGCGGAGAGAAATTGGCCGAGCCGGGGATCGAACCAACGACCCCCTGTTCTCAAGTCGTGTACGCTACCGACTGAGGTACGGGGGCCTGGCGTGTTGTTGTATGTATCGTAACAATGAATTTATCCGTCTTAAGTTAGACATTAGTGTGAAGTCAGAACGTGGGCTTCTTATGTCAGAGATTGCGGGTTTGAAATCTGTTATATGCCGGGGCAAACCCTTGATATATATATATATATATATATATATATATATATATATATATATATATATATATATATATATATATATATATATAAGCTGCGCCCTGGCAAAAGGGGTTTTAATGCGTCTCCCAAGTGCATTATACCAAGCAGGTAGCATATAACTATGCATCCATAAAATCTACTCTGTCTACCAACACAGACTGAAACATTAAATAGATTGGTCCTTCAACATGCAGAAAATTTGGCCAACAGCAAAAAGTTTCGACTCAGGTCAGCCTGCGCGGAATGCGCAGGCTGACCTGGGTCGATTCTTTTTGCAGTTGCATTAAATCCCCCTTTTCACAGAGCATACCTCATATGCTTTAAATTTGGAACTTTCAAAGGATTTATAAAACGTGACAAAGGGTCAGAATTTAGGAATCTACAGGCAGCACCCTCTTTGCAAAGAATAAAGATGAAACGAATTCTGAATTGCTTTCCTCCGACTGATTCTCTTCGCTTTGATTTAATATTACATTCTCTGTCTGTCTGTCTGTCTTATATTTCCGTTTACTTTGAAGCAGGAAGCAAATACAGATATAAAAATATTCCCTGCGTTTCAGGAACAATCCACGCAGATCTGAATGACGAAAATATCATCGTATTGAGTAAAAATACAAACACCAATTCTACCCAAGATTCGAACCCACAACCAGAGTACGCGGTCCACGGGGTCATTGACTTTGGTGACCTTGTGCACGACTTTCCTGTTTTCGAGCTTGGCATTGTTATCTCATACATGATGACGTGTAGTCACGTGATTGACCCAGTAGAAGCCGGCGGCCATGTACTCGCAGGTTATTTAACAGAATACAACATCCCAAGATTCGACATTGCCTGTCTAAAAGAGTGTGTAGCTGGTCGTCTTGCGCAATCGCTTGTGAACGGGGAATATGCCTATAAACAGAACCCGGATGACATATACTGTGTTGAATCCTCCAAACGGGCGTGGCCTATTCTGAAACGGTTACACGGTATTTCAAAAGAGGAGCTCTATTCAAAATGGCAAACAGTTCTAGGTTTATACGATATAGATAACCCGTTTCTTCAAAAGTGATGCATGTACTTCTATTGTCATGATTTCGAATCGGTGAAATTCGTTTTTGTATTGTTTTAACTCTTCACCAGACGACAAAATTTAAGCCTCGTCCAAATTGAAAGCACTTGCAGACGACAAATTAAAGATGACTAAAACGACTAAATTTGTCCTTGACTGAGCAGAAAACATTGTGGGAAAAGGAGAAAATGCTGGTTACCAGCATTTTCTCCTTTTCCCACAATATTTTCAAATGGCTTCTTTTCCTGGGTCGTTAAAACCCGGGAGTTGTTTGGCGAAGTGTTAAACCTTAAGCTGCGAAAAACATGAAACGAAAATTTCCGCTTATTAGTAAAAACCCAAAATAATGCGATTTTTTAAGTTGATTTCTACGTGAAAAAAATATCGTAGCTGACAGTGTTGATCCAAGATCTTACTGCACGTTCTGTGCAGTCTGATCTTTATCTACACTGTCCGCAAATGCGCCCCGAGTCGTGCTAAGCAGCCTATGGGTTAACCGTTCGATCGCCAACTAAACCAACTAGACGTATTTATACACCCGTCACACCGAACTCGTTCTCACTATGTTCCAAACAGTGTTGTCAAACGGGCTCGAACTATTTTCAAACAGGGTGGACGTAGTAGCGACCTTTTACGGTCTGTTTACAAACTTCATGGACGGGCTAGGATGGGGAGGGTACTCCAGAACTTTGAGCCTGCTCCAAATTTTTTGGCGTCCACCCCGTCTTGTAATTTGACGGGGAGTGACAACGTACTTGAAACGAGATGGACGTACTACAAAAGGACCTGCCGTACTTCAATCCGATTAGGAACGTGTAATGACGTGGTGCAGTGGGCATTCGACTGGCAGTACGTTTGCAAATCTAATGAAATTACACATTCTACCCCGACCGCAACCCGTTTGACGATTTTTTAGGACAGGGCAAGACGTTCTAAGAACTAGTTCGGTGTAACAGGGGCTTTAGGCGTAATTAGGCCAAAATTACACGTCCTATCCCGACCGCAACCCGTTTTACGATTTTGTGAGGACGGGGTAAGACGTTCTAAGAACTAGTTTGGTGTGACGGAGGCTTTAGTCTAGGAATAAGACAAACGTAATTGCAATATCAAAGTTGCTTTTGTTTATAGTCTTTCAGCAAAGCGGAATGTGTAGATTAAAAATCAGACAGCACGTTTTGTGCAGTGTGATCTTGATCTATATAGGCTACAAAGGCAATTATAGTTATGAAAGGCGCTTTAAGGTTTATATTGCTTTGGGAAGTTTACTCTCCATTCAGACTTGCTAAACAAACCGCAGTCACTTAGACGTGAATTTACTTTAATCCCAAAGCTGCTAAGCGCGACTCACAGACCTTTTGCGGACAGTAAAGATCAAGATCAGACTGCACATAACGTGCAGTCTGATCTTGGATCTACACTGTCCGTTAAGGAGATATCTTTCCCAAAAAATTACCTTTGAAATTGCAAAGTTTGGGTATTTATTATTGGCTTGAAAATTTCATTTCCCTTATTTAGCAGGATTAGAATTATATGATTGACTTGTTCATTGTAAAGGAGTGTACAGTATGCAAGGGGTCACAAAATGCGTCCTTTCTAGGTAAAAGCACAGTACGGGTATTTTTTACAGATGGTCAATTAACTATCTAGAATGATTGACAAACCCACTCAATGTCGTATTTAGTTGGAACCCTGCATAGGTAATTTTTAACAAATACCATTTCTACCTCTTTACTCGAACACGTTTGTTCAGTCCATATTCACTTACATGCATGTTTAAATGATGTATTTTCACTTTCATTAATAAATATAGCCATGTTGAATTGATCGGACTCTCACTGAGCAAGCAATATCTACGAGTAGGCCAGCAAAAGACATCCTTTTATACCTGTAAGAATTCAGTGCATTTACAGAGGGCAGTTTCAAGTTGGCTTAAATGATAGAATTTTTCTTTAAAACCGGAGAAAACAAGAGAAAATGGGGAATAGCAGAACATGCTAGTTACCAATATTTTTCCTTTCCCACAATGTTCAAAGCCTTCATCAGGGTCATAAAAACAAGGCATTCTTTGATAAAGGGTGAAACACCATTGCTAAACATTGCCTTGAGGTATTATCCATGTTCTTGCAACCTGGCTAGCCAATGAAATTTTGTACGAGGTAATACCCACGTGATAGTAATCTTATCATTTCATTGGTAAATCATTTTTAAAACAAGCACCTTGTTAATATCAAGCCTGTGTCTAAAAATATCGTTGTTACTATATATAGATTCTCCGTGCGTGGGTGTAGGACGTTATCCATTTCTGACAAATTTTAGACTCGTTTAACCCTTTACCACACAATCCCGACTTTTAACGCCCCCGACGATGAAAGCTTTTGAAAACATTGTGGGAAAAGGAGAAAATGCTGGTAACCAGCATTTTCTCCTTTTCCCACAATGTTTTCTGCTCAGTCAAGGACAAATTTAGCCATTGTAGTCTTTCTTTCCAATACAAAATTTCAATTTTTGAGTCACATTTATTTTGTCGTCTGCAAATGCTTTCAATTTGGACTGGTCTAAAATTTTGTTGTGTGGTAAAGAGTTAAATGGAAAGTATCTGCAGACCACAAATTTGAAATTCCTACTAATCAGATGACGCTCTCTAATATGGTTGAAAACATTGTGGGAAAAGAAAAAAATGCTGGTTACAAGCAGTTTCTCCTTTTTCTACAAATGTTTTCAAAAGCCCTCTACCTTTGGGTCGTTAAAACACTAGATCGTTTGGTTAAATGATAAAGGGCAACATTAAATGATTTTCTGGATAGAAATAATCCACGATCAGAATGTGTCGAAGGTGTATTTTGAGCCATAACCCTTTTGGTGCCAAATATATGAACCATGCTCTTTGAAAAGGGGCTTTTATGCTTCTACAAATAGTACTGACCCAGGTTAGCCTGCGCAATGTGCGCAGGCTGACCTGAATCGAAACTGTTTGCTGCTGGTCAATTTTGCGCATGTCAAAAACGCATGTCAAAGGACCAGTGTACCTCATAATTCAGTTGGAGGGTTGACAAAATGGGTTTTTGCTGTCCACATTCCTTTATGTGGCCACAGGCACAAATTCGTTCCACAAAAAGTAAGTCTTGAACTCAAACTTGGTTATCTCCCCTGGTACAGAAAAGCGTATTCTTATATCTAGATTCAACGAGGAGCAGTTTACACGGAGTCTCGAAATGAGATTGGGGATTATACGAAAACAATGAAAGAATGGAAACATGAACAGAACATTTTTGGCATTGTAGGAAAACAGTGAAAGAAAAGGCCATGTACAGAGCATTTTTTGACATGAGATGGGGTCTTGTAGGAAAACAATCAAAGAACAGAAACATGAACAGAGGATTCTGTTTTTTTTTACAATAGATGGAGTATTGTGCGAAAACAGTGAAAGAAAAGAGACATGTACAGAGCATTTTTTGACATGAGATGGGGTATTGTAGGAAAACAGTGAAAGAAAAGAGACATGTACAGAACATTTTTTGACATGAGATGCGGTATTGTAGAAAAACAGTGAAAGAATAGAAACACAAACAGCGTTTTTTCTTACATGAGATGGGTATAGTAGGAAAATAGTGAAAAAAATAGCCATGTACAGAGAATTTTTTTGACAAGAGATGGGGTATTGAAGGAAAACAGTGAAAGAAAAGAGACATGTACAGAGAATTTTTTTTTTTTTTTTACATAAGATGGGGTAGTGTAGAAAACAATCAAAGAATAGAAACACAAAGAGAGCATTTTTTTGACGGAGATGGGGTATTGTAGGAAAACAATTAAAGAACAGAAGCATAAACAGAGCATTTTTTTTCCAATGTTTATCTTTTTTTATTTGTCACTCTTTGAACAAAACTCCACAAAAGTCATACAGCACTATATATCTGTCATGTAATCAGTTAACAATATAACTATCTATAAACAATTGACCCGTTACTATACAATCCTGTGTTTAACGACCCATGTGAAAGAAGTCAGAAGTTTTATCGTTTTTTTTTTCAACAACATATAAATTTCATAATTTTTTTTTTTAGTTTTCATGAGTTATATACTATAAATGATAATTTGAGCCATGCTGTGTGAAAAGGGGGCGTCTGCAAAAAGTATCGATTCAGGTCAGTATGCGCAGTCCGCGCAGGCTGACCTGGGTCGAAACCTTTTGCTTGTGGTAAATTTTCTGTATTTCCAAGGACCATTCTACCTCATGATTCAATCAGTTGTTAGTTACGATGTATTGTATTAAATCCCCTTTTGCCAGAGCCTGGCACGATTATTTATGTACCTGGTTCTTGTAGAAAACACATTAAAATGCAACATGTCACTTTAAGCCAGGTCTTTGAGGCTTCATCGGTCTATTACGGAACACCGAAATTTTCATAAGTCGATCATCGAACAATGTTACTAAAAATAGCACTTTGGCGCATCGCGTCTATATCATATATAGTACATGTCATTATATGCGACATATGCAGGTGATGTGCCAGTGTGCTATTTTTAGTAACGTTATTGTCCAATGAGTGAGCAATGAAATTTTCGGTATTCCGTGATGGACCAATGGGGTTTCGGTGGCCTATCCTTTACGTTCCATATGCACGCCATGCAATTTTGGTAACAAATGAGGTAGGGAGACGGTCACTTTTGTAATGTGTACTCGTATTTAGTTCATGAAAAGCGATAAAAAAGACATCAGGTGGAATTCTGCAATTCAATTTTTTTTTTCCAAAAAATCAAAATATCTGCATATAAACCTCAAAACACCAAACATATCCAACAGAGATTCACTGTCTTTAAACGAGAGACCCAAACGATTTCAAAGCTGAACTTGTGCGAATTGTCTCACAGAGCTCCAGATAGAGGGAGTGATTTTTATTTCAAAATTGAAAATATTAATCTCTCTCCACTATACCCTATGTTATGGGTACTCATTAGAATCGTGTCGTCGAGACGATTCTAATGAGTACCCACAACATAGGGTTTGGAAGAGAAATAATGGATTTAGAATACTATCACTCCCTCTTATCTGGAGGTCTGGTCTCAACAATGCGGACAGTATTGACCAAAGATCAGGCTGCACATTTTCTGCAGTCTGACCTCAAAAGTTATCTACACCTGTCCGCAAAGGCAATTTAATTTGTGAAAGAAGCTATACTCCTTAACCAAACAATTCCGATCTCTTTTGAAAATATTGTGGTAAAAGCATGAGAATATACTAGTTACAGAAAGTTTCTCTTTTTTTCACAATGTTTTCTACTCACAGATTCCCGTGATTCCCTCATTTGAACCACATTTACTTTTTCACCTGAAAAGGCTTTGAATTTGACCGAGTCTAAAATTTTGTCATCTAGTAAAATTTAAGCTTTGTTTTATCAATGGCACTGAATCATATGACAACATTACTATGTACAATTCGTAAATAAAGTTACTGAAACATTTACCCCCCAAAAAATCTATAGTTATCCAGTTTGTAAGCATCAGCAGACAACAGATTAACCCTTTACTAGACGACAAAATTTTAGCCTTGTCCAAATTGAAAGCATTTGCAGACGACATTTTCAATGTGGCTCCAATGGTGCAATTTCTTCTTTGAAGGGATAGAAAACATTGTGGGAAAGGGAAAAAATGCTGGTTCTTTGAAAGGGTACAAAACATTGTGGAAAAATGCTAATACCCCTTATTTTCTCCTTTTACTACACTGTTTTCCACCCACTTAAAGACAAATCCTTTCGTAAGAGCCGCATTCAGTTTGTCGTTTACAATTGCTTTCAGTTTGGACGAGTCTAAAATATTGTCATCCAGTACGAAATTAACCTATAGCCATTGCATGTTCAAATAATTGAATTGTAGTGTCCGTGATTGTGAGGTAGACCGTCGGCCTCGTAGTCAAAAGGTCCTGAGTTCGATACCTGGGAGCGGATGTCAACTTTGGGACTGTTCATTGGCCCACACATTCGGCGCGAGTACAGGTGTAGTTTCCAGGAAGCAGAATCGAGAGAGATTAGTTTAAGCTGTAAGAACTTGTTTCTCAATCGATGTAAAATAAATATGTTTAAACTAAATAATTGGAAGTGGTTCTGTATCCGTGCCATGCTCTGACAAAAGGGGGTTTAATGCATCTCCATGGTGCATGATGCCAGGCAAGTCATTACAGTGTCGTGGATCGATATGATAAAATCTGTTTTGTAAAACAACCGACTAAATCACGAGGTAAACCAGTCCATTGACATGCAGGTAATTTACCAAAAGCAAAAAGTTTCGACACAGATCAGCTTGCGCGATTTGTGCAGGCTGACCTGAGTCTATACTTTTTGCAGATGCATTAAGCCCCCTTTTCACGGAGCATGTCTCAGTCTTTATACTATCTGCTTATGATGTTTCAACCGTTACCACCCAATCCTGAATTTTAACTGCCTTGATGAAGTTTTTTTTTTTAAACAACAAGGGCACAGGAGAAAATGCTGGTAAAAAGCATTTTCTCCTTTTTCCACATTTTTTTTTATCTTTTCGATGACATATGCAATTGTTTTAGCTATATTAAATTAGTCGTCTGCAAGATAATTTCAATTTGGACAAGTCTAAATTTTTCGTTGTTTGGCAAAGAGTTCATTCCTATCCGGCAACAAGGAACAAAACACGTGAGCGGTGCTCCGGCAAAAGGGTGTTTAATGCATCTCTGTGATGCATGATACCAGGCAAGTCATCACATAATTATGGATCCATGAAATTTCTTTTGTATATAACAACCGACTGAATCATGAGGGTACACTGGTCTCTTGACATACAGAAAATTGACCTAAAGCAAAAAGTATCCACCCAGGTCAGCCTGCGCGGACTGCGCAGGCTGACCTGGTTCGATACTTTTTGCAAATGCATTAAACCCCCTTTTCACAGAGCAAGACTCAAATAATACAGAATGGTGAGGACTATTCAATGTGATATACAAGATGGCATGCATCATAGATAAGACTGTACAGAACGTGAGATCAGAAGGGCCCGTGTACACCAACCATTCCAAGTTGCTTTCTTAGCTGAATTCTACATTTTGGAAAGTAACGTAGAATCTGATTGGCTAAACCGTTTGGTTAAGCCAATCAGAAATTACGTTACTTTGAAATTAGAAATTGCGTAGCTTTACACTGTGTAATTCGAAAATCGTGATACTTTGACATTTAGAAAGTTCTTGGGAACTAGAATGCCCGAATAAGAATGCAGTTTAAAATGGTTGGTAGACATATTATTTCCGCGTCAAAAGTGTCTCTTAGTACAACAATTAACATTAACACTTTAGCCATTTGTTTGTTTGTTTGTTTATTTGTTTACTCAATGAAAATGAGCCATGCTCTGTGAAAAGGAGTTTAATGCATGTGCAAAAAGTATCGACACAGGTCAGCCTGTGCAGTCCTCGCAGGCTGAGCTGAATCGAACGTTTTGCTATTGTTGAATTTTCTGCATATCAAAGGACCTTTCTACCTTCAGATTCTTGTATTGGGGCTTAACACCGTTTTAACAGCTTAGATCATATCACGGCGGTCAGTGCACCTACGCATGCGTTTCCAGGCTTTCTCACACCAGTACTGACAAATTTTTTTTCTTTCCAAGCCACTGATTACTTTTCTCACATGCATCAGAGTTGAGATGCGAAAAATCGCCGGAAAGAATATTTGCCTCAAGCGGGTAGCGAACCTGCAACCATCAGATCACGAGTCAGATCGGCCGGGTACCTCCAGACTCAGTTAATTGTAGACAAACAGTATTGTATAGGTCCATAATATTGTGATGACTTGCTTGGTATATAATGCATCATGGAGTTGCATTAAACCCCCTTTTTCAACAGCACGGCTTAATTAAATATTTCATTCATTTATGATAACGAAAAACGGAATGCACTTAAATTACACAAACTTTGATTTGTGGACGGCGGATTCATGTATAGTCATCGGATGTTTTCGATACGGGATCGGATACCTCCGCCTCATGGTTTTCGTCCTGTCCTTCCGGTGGCGGCGATTCCATGTCGGACCGCTCAAGACGGTCCATAGTTAAACCCGTATCTAGTTGTCGTATCTGTTGTCCAAACTGACGGCTTATAGAATAGAAGGGAAAATCTGGAATAAGAAGCATGGAAAAGGCATCAAGATCTTGTCTTTGCTTATTCAGATTATTTTGCTTTTAATCAAAATTTCTTGTAGTTTACTGATAAATAATTTAGAATGAGCCATGCTCTGTGAAAAAGGCGTTTAATGCATTTGCAAAAAGTATCGACTCATGTCAGCCTGCGCAGTCCGCGCAGGCTGACATGGGCCGAAACTTTTTGCTGTCTTTAAACTTTTCTGTATGTCCAAGGACCATTCTGTGTCCAGATTTAGTCAGTCGTTAGACTAAATGGATTTTATGAATCTATGATTATGTGATACCTTTCTTGGTACGAGGGTCATTCATTTAATTGTGTCACTAATGGGCCTCCATACCGCATGGCTATACGTATCACAAGGAAATAACGATATTTTCGCAACGAAGTTGTTCTGAATACTGGCACGAAATTTTGTTGTAATAGATTCATTCTTTCAATAGTTATTGAAAGTTACAGTAGGTGCAGCCATATACACTGGCTATATTTCTGAAACCAGATTAAAAGGCCTGTGCCTTATTCATGACAATGCAGCTGCTCACACGTCTGCAATTGTTCAGAATTTCCTAGAAACGGAAAAGGTGGTACAGCTTCCCCACCCACCCTATTCTCCCGACTTTAGCCCGTGTGACTTTCTTCTCTTTCCTTGATTGAAGAAAACTCTCTCCGGGCGTCGATATGACTCTAAAAGTGCCCTGGGAAGTGCTATTTTCCAGTGTCTGCAGGGTATTCCCAGAAAAACCTATTTTGCAGCATTCACAGACTAGATTTCCAGACTTGAAAAATGTATTTCTGTCAATGGGGAACATTTTGAAGGGATAAAACGAACAAAATACATGCGTCTCGTAAATACCCGGTGACACAAATTAAATGAACGACCCCGTACTATGCATCATGGAGATGCATTAAGCCGCTTTTTCACAGAGCATGGCTCATCTATATTTGGCACCGAAAGACCGATCGTGTCCTATATGAAGTACCGATTTATGCGAGTCTATGTCACGAAACCATTTGCAGCAGAAAACTCAAGAAACAATCTTACAAAAAAATGAAGATAGATCTACTTACATGTACATGATAGTTGCGCCATCAGTGTTGGGTTCAAAAACATTCCAGGGTGTCCGATCCCATATTTCGAGGTTGGGTAATCACACATTTGCGGGCTTTGCCCAGCTCTCAGACCTGAATTGTACCCTGACATTAACCAGGGGTCGAAGCGCGGAGGGCGGAATGCTGCGTCAGATCTCTCCTTTGGCGTTGAGGTAAGTTGGGATTTCTTGAAAGATGAAACTAGAAAATAAAACATTCATTTAAACCTATCCCCCACTACCATGGATATTTCTTTTTCAGAGAGTGTTGGCAATAGCCTCTACATACCTGCTGTCTGATCTTGGGCTACACACTTCACTTCCCTAGAAATGGTTTTAATCATTTCATCACCATCAAATTGGCAATGAAACCCCGAGTGTCAACCCTTTTTTCATGTAGTCATGTGCTTAAATAACCCTGAGAAAGAAAGCTTTTGAAAAAAAAAAAAAACTTGTGGGAAAAGGAGAAAATAGTCGTTACCAGCATTTTTTTCCCTTTATTCAGTCTGATTTGTATCCTTGCAAACAAAAGTCCTTTGAGCCACATATAATATGAGCCATGTCCTGGCAAAAGGGGGTTTAATGTATCTCCGTAATGCATTATACCAAGCAGGTCATCGCATGATTATTGACCCATAAAATCCATTTTGCCTAACAACTGACTGAATTATGAGGAAGTACGGTCTTTGGACATGCACAGAAAATTTCTGTAATATAGAAAAAAGTTTCGACCCAGGTCAGCCTGCGCGGACTGCGCAGGCTGACCTGGGTCGAAACTTTTTTGGCAGACGCATTAAGCCCCCTTTTCACAGAGCATGGTTCATTTACTTTCCGCATTCTTTCATTATGGACAAGTCATAAAGTATTGTTGTTTAAATGGAATGTCCGCAAACCCGCCAAAAAATGACCAAAGTGTTCTACACTCACCCTTTAAAGACGGGATATCTCTCGCAACCTTGTGACGATTGCTTCCATTCTTTCGATGTCTGAAAATATTGAGACAATGAAAGAATTTATCATTATCACCATCTTCATCAATGCCATCATCATCATCATCATCATCATCGGGAGATAGATGGTTAATTTCATCTACATTGTTTGATATCTCATTACTTAATCTTCACCTTGTAACTTTCATTGTTATTTATTTATTTATTATTTTTGAAATCAATTAATGCCATTATATGCCTGTTAAACGCAATATAAATGTGACACTTTTGCAGACGGTATAGAATTAGACGTGACTGCAAAAAAAAAACAAGTCTGGTCTTAATCTACATGGTCCGTTATTTCATATAAATATCATAGTAGAAAAATAGTATCTATTTCCTCTATGACATCACAAATCAAGGGACGCAATTCATATAAGTAAGGGAGATAAGCGATGTCGTAAAAACTAATTAGCTACTGATAAATGGGGTTTTCGAAATTAACAATTTCTGAAATCTGTTTATTTGGCCTTTAAAGATCTAATAATTACAAATTGTCTATTTCATTTTATTTGCATGTCGAAGGTTATTCCTTTGCCCAATAATCCCGTGATTTAGCGACCTGTCGGAAAACACGTTTAAAAACATTGTGGGAAAAGGATAAAAAGCTGGTAAGCAGCATTTTCTCCTTTTCCGACGATGTTTTTTTACCTTTTCTAAAGACAAATCTATCGTTTAAAGTATATTCAATCTGTCGTCTGTAAAATCCTTTCAATTTGGAAATGTGTACAATTTTGTCGTTTGATATAGACTTAACTCTTCACAATAAGACAAAGTTGTACGTTTGTCCAAATTGGAAGTGTCTGTAGACGTCAGATTCAATGCGTCTTAACCCTTAATCAGATACAAAAAAATACCTCTGTCCGAATTGAAAGCATTTGCAGACGACAAATTACATGTTACTTGAAACATGAAATTGGTCGTTCAGACGGACTTGAAATTGGTCGCTAAGAGGGTAGAAAACATTGTGGGAAATGGAAACAGTATTTTCTCCTTTTCCCACAATGTTTTAAAACACATCTTACATTAGGGTCGTTAAAACCCGTAAACCACGATGATTTCAAATAAGTGTTGTTAAATAATTCCATGACTGTATGATGGTTAGCGCTGTTTTCAACATTATTTCAGTTATTTCGCGGCGGCCAGTGCATCTATTCATGCTTTTATGACGTTTCTTTTACCAGTACTCTGCACTGACTGCTTTCCCACATAACCATCGTCGAAACAATGGTCAGCGGTGAGAGAGGAATGAATCCTGTCGCAGTGACTGTCATCAAGCCTCGAAAAGGAATTGACCGTGCCGGGGATCGAACCAGCGACCTCCTGTTCTCAAGTCCTATACGCTACAGACTAAGCTACCCTTTACCATACGACAAAATTCTAGGCTGTTCCAATTTGAAAGCATTTGCAGACGACAAATTAAATGTTGCTTTAATGATGATTTCTGCCTGTAATAGGGTTGAAAACATTGAGAGAAAAGGAGAAAATGCTGGTTACCAGCATTTTCTCCTTTTCCCACAATGTTTTCAACAGGCTTCTTCATAAGGGTCGTTAAAAGTCTGCTTTTGTGTGGTAAAGGGTTAAAGATATACACTCACCCGTCGCTTTTCTGTTTATATGGAGCGTCCCTAAACGCCTTCGCGAAAGGATTGTTCTGGATTTTAAGTTGTGTAATTTTGTTGTTTTGATAGGCTGTCACAGCGATAAAAGTGGACTCGTCGAAGACAAAGGTAAGTGTGTTGTCGAACTGGACGGATTCATTCCGGATCTTGATGATAACTTTATATTTATGCATTGACAATAAGAGAATCTGAAATGATAACGAGACATGAGATAGGTGCCATCTGATCTTGTCCTACGGCTGGATACATAGTATTTTCATTTTAGACCCTTTCGGGTTCCCATATGCATAATTCATTTCTATTTGCTTTGGCAAACATTGTAGATCAAGATTAGACTGTGGTAAAACACACAGGGGTGTGATTTTGCCACTGACCTGCATACGCTGAAGTTCGTTAGCTCAGCGCTCTAAGTTCGTTCTAAGATCGCTGAAGTGCGTTCGCGCACGCCGTTGTTCGCTGTGTGCGTCGGAAATTTTCGTGTATATATAACATTTTCCGACGTATGCAAGCAAACAATCTATATAAGCCATGCTATGGCAAAAGGGGGCTTAATGCATCTCCGTGATATACTATACCAAGCAAGTCATCAGATGACAATGGATCCATAATGGCCACTTTTTAAACAAGCAACTCAATCATGAAGTAGACTGGTCCTTAGGCATACAGAAAATTGACCAATAGCGAAAAGTTTCGGCCCAGGTCAGCCTGCGCGGACTGCGCAGGCTGACCTGGGTCGATACTTTTCGCAGATGCATTAAGTCCTCTTTTCATAGGGCACGGCTCATATTTAAAAAGCAGTTGGTTCGTTGAACCCAATTTCCGATCCTGTTTGTTCGTCTGCACACAGTTCGTTACCTCTACGGTGGTCCTTGCCTTATCAAATTCTTCACGAATTATGAGGTGTTACAAATTCACAACGTTCTTTCAACGTTCTCTGTACGAATTGATTCAGTCTTTATCAAACGGCAACATTTTAGACATGTCCAAATTCAAAGCATTTGCAGACGACAAAGTAAAAATGTATCTGTAGTGTTGGTACACTGGGGGAAAAAGGGGATTGATTGATTGATTGATTGATTGTATGGTGTTTAACGCCGTTTTTCAACATTATTTCAGTTATATCGCGGCGGCCAGTACACCTATCCATGCTTTCCTGGAGTTTCTTTTACCAGTACTCCGCACAATATTCTTTTCAAGCCACAGGCTGCTTTCCCACATAGCCATCGTCGAAACAATTGTCAGCGGTGAGAGAGGAATTAATCCTGTCGCGATGACTATCATCAATCCTCGGAAAGAAATTGGCCAAGCTGGGGAAAAGGGGAAAATGGTGGTAACCAGTATTTTCTCCTTTTCCCACAATGTTTTTCCCTTTCACAGAGTCGCATCATATGACCACATATAAACTGCTGTTTGCAAATGCTTTCAATTTGTACGAGTCTAAAATTTTGATGTGTAGTAAAGAGTTAAAGCTATTTATATATATATAAAAAAAAAAAAAACTCAGAGGAGAAAGGGTGAACCATAGAGCTTACATTATCTTCATCTGAATCTTTATTGTTCGTCAAACGAACTTTGGAAAACGAGATTCTCGTCTGCATCCAGTATGACCCGAGATTGGGGGAGTCTGGGTGGGGCACAGACTTTGTCCTGGGGGAGGGATCCGCCATGCCCATCCCCATCCACTGACTGTTGATGTACTTAAACCGCCGGTCGTCCGCCAAGGCTATTTCTAGAAAGATAGAGTAGGTGTCGCGTGGGTTCAAACCTGTTACTGACAGAATTACATGGGGAAACATTCGCCTGGAATAAAAAAGAAAAAGATAGGCTTGAGAAAGGCTCATATTTAACACTTCACAAAGATAAAAAACGAGATATTTCTTTAAACAAAAACTTAACTCCTATCCCGCTAAATAAATAAAATGAAACTGTCAAGCCGATAGTAAAAACCCAAATATTGCTATTTCAAACTTATATTTTGGAGAAAAATATCTCCTTATTGGACAGAGTAGATCCAAGATCAGACTGCACGTTCTGTGCAGTCTGATCTTGATCTACACTTTCCGCAAAAGGTCAGTGAGTCGTGCTTGGCAGACTAAGGTTTAAATTTTGAATAGCTCTTTTTACCAACTGAATTAACGCAGTACTAGTATAAATATCTGTATAATCGATAATCCGAATGTTGAAATATTGTAATATTCGAATAACTTTATTTTATTTCGCAATATTCGTTTTATCGGCAAATTTTAATATCGGTATATTTGGATTATCGTTAAATTCGCTAAACCGGCACTTTCTGACATCGGTTAAATTGCGTCACTGATGTATTCGTATATCGCTATATACGGACACTGTCATATTCGAATATCAGTATATTCGGAAATGGTATGACTGGATTATCGTCATATTCGAATATCAGTATATTCGGAAATGGTATGGCTGGATTACCGTCATATTCGAACATCGGCATATTTAAATATCGTTGTATTCCGACAGCGGAAATTTTGTTCTATTATTTAAATATATCTTATTCAACTGTAGCGAAAGTGATATACCTTTAAGAATGATTGGTGAATGAGGGCCAGATGGTGTAACTGTTTGCGTATCTTGGTGCAGATTAATCTGCTGTTTGGATTAGCTCTGTACCAAATTACAAAAGTTTAGAATCGTTCATATTGAGTATCTTAAGACAAGCTAATTTTGAGCAACGCTTTTGGAAACCTCGTGGGAAAAGAAGAAAATGCTGGTTACCAGCATTATCTCCTTTCCTCACAATATTTTATACCCTGTTAAATACAAATTTCAATTTTCTAATCATATTTGTCAATTACGAATGCTTTCAGTTTTATAAATCTGAAATTTTATCGTGTGGTTATGAGTTAAAGGTTGTGAACTTTGTTGGAAAAGGAGAAAATTCTCGGTACCATTTCAATATTTGTGTCCTAAAATGGACTTGACAGCGTCTAAAATATATTTTGTTTCACGAAATCGAAAACGACGATCTTTTGTGATTTCGTGTTTCCTGCACAAGGTGTAGCTTTGACGTCATCAAGGATGATACCCTTGTTCAGGGATCGTATGTAATATACAATCCCAGCTTTGTTTGAAGAGTGGGAGTATTGTATTTGTACAGTTTTCTCATGATACCACTTCCTCCTAGGTATATTTTTACTTACTATACAAGTCCGGACGTCTCCTCGGAGACAGACAGACAGACAGACAAACAGACGGACGGACGGACGGGCGGATGGGCGGACGGACGGACGTAAACACAGACACACACAAAGACATACAGGCAGACAGGTGTATAGTTTTTTATATGACGCCGCCAAAATACATATAAAACTTCTAAAAATTCTAAAAATTCCTACACATATCGAATTGGGGAAAAAAAAGTACTGAGGAATTTTGGTTACATTGTATTTGTACAATTTCATCTTTCCCTCTTGTGGCAATTTAGGCATACATGACTCGTCAAGAGCAGTTTCTTCTATTGCCTCAATGATTTCAAAAGTTCTGCTGTCCAACGAAAAATAAAATGTCGTCCGTTACGTGTGATATAAATAAACAAATGAGCCTTGCTCTGGCAAAAGGGGGCTGAATCGGCAGAGTCATGTGGTACACTGGTCCTTGGACATGCAAAAAATTGACCAATAGCAAAAAGTTTCGGCCCAGGTCAGCCTGCGCGGACTGCGCAGGCTGACATGGGCCGAAACTTTTTGCAGATGCATTAAACCTGCTTTTTACATTAATGCTTACCTTCCTCCTCTGTTGATAATCATTTCCGTTCCGACCTTTCTAAAGGCGTTCCACAGGCTCTCGTCGTGTAAGCTAAGGGTAACGCCGCGGTTTGTGCAACGTATTGGCTGATCGTCGAACTCGCCGTGCGTATGAAAGCTCGTGTCGTCGCTCGCCGTCGTCTTTCCACAAAGTCGGGAGAAAACGGAAGTTTCACCGGGTGATAGAGAGCACTTCCGGCGCTTTTCTAGGGATGGGCCGTCGTAGGAATTTTCTTCGTCCTGTTTTTGATAAAGAAATACATCTGTTCATGTAATCTTTTAACCTTTTACCAACCGATTCGGTGTGCAAACCGAGGAAGAACCATAAGGAAGAAGGCATCTGAAAACATTGTGAGAAAAAGGAGAAAATGCTGGTAACCAGCATTTTCTCCTTTTCCCACAACGTTTTAAACCCGATAAAATCAAATTGAATATTTTAAACCGAATTAAATCTGTCGTCTGTAAATGCTTTTTAAACGGACATTCGTAAAATTCTGCTGTTTGCTAAAGAGTCAAGCGTTGGGCACAATTACACTTGCGTTTGTAGTAAATGTAGATCAAGATCAGACTGGCTTTTATGATGATGATGATTATGATTGTTATTATGATTATACATACGTCTGTTTCTTCAGTGTAATCGTATTTGTTGTATTTCACATCCTCAAAGGCTTCTTGAGCCGAAACTTCGCTTGACTTCTCGTGGTTGAAAACACCTAATCCTGATTGGTTTTCTTCAATATTTACGGAAGATGACGACGATGTGGCGGAAAATGACGAATGTCCCGTTTCCGGTGACGAACAACTTCCGGAGTCAGATCGTTGACGTTTCTTCGGTAAAGATAGGTCGAGAACGCCTTCCTGCAAAAGAGAGAAAAAAAAAAATTCTAACCTGATTTATACAAACGCAGGCGTAAAATGGCTTCAAAAATCTAAATGTTGCACGTTTAACCCTCACCACGCAATCCGGAGTTTTCGCTGCCCTGACGTCCAGCCTCAGTAGCTCAGTCGGTAGAGCACAGGACTTGAGAACAGGGAGTCGCTGGTTCGAATTCCGGCTCAACCAATTTCTTTCCGAGGATTGCTGATAGTCAGTACGACAGGGTCCATTCTTCTCTCGCCGCTGACCATCGTTTCGACGATGGTTATTTGGGAAAGCAGTCAGTGGTTTGAAATATTTTTCGTAGTACTGGTAAAAGAAACTCAAGGAAAGCATAGATAGTTTTGCACTGGCCACCGCGATATAACTGAAATAATGTCGAAAACGGCGTTAAACGCCATACAGTCATTCAATCAATTAATCGCTGCTCTGACAAAAATCGCTGTTCAAAAAAAAAAAAATAATAATGATAATAATAATGATAATGGGAAAAGGAAAAATGCTGGAAAACAGCATTTCCTCCTTTTCGCGTATTTTTTCTACCCCTTTTGACGACGAACCGATCATTGTAGTCACTTTTGAATTGTCGTCTGCATGTGCTATCAAAATGGTCAAGTCTAAACTTTTGTCGTCTGGTACAGAGTTAACGTGAAAGTAGGCTAGCACAAAAGGGGGGGGGGGGGGGAGTATATAAGGCATGGACAACATGAAGTACATGTAATTCATAAGTGAACCATGCTCTGGCAAAAAGGGGGCTTAACCCTATACCAGACGGCAAAATTTTAGCCTTGTCCAAATTGATAGCATTTGCAGATGACAATTTCAATATGGCTCAAATGGTGCAATTTTTCTTTGATAGGGTAGAAAACATTGTGGGAAAAGGAGAAAATGCTGGTTACCAGCATTTTCTCCTTTTCCCATACTGTTTTCAAAAGGCTTCTTTCCCAGGGTCGTTAAAAGGCGGCATTGTACGGTAAAGGATTAAACCATCTCTGTAATGCATGATATACTATGTGCAGCAAAGTACTTTGCACATGGAAAAAATGTTTCTAGCATATTGGATTATTTTGTAAATCTAAATGAATAACGCTAAACTTTTTTGCTGCTTAGCCGGGCTCGATGATTTTTTCGGACAGTTTGGATTTGGATCAGACTGCACATAAAGTGCTTCTGGGTCTATGATCAGCACTGCCCGATGGAGGAAATGTTTAACCCTTTCCCAAACAAGCCCTGGTTTTCACGTGTCAGCAGTACAAGTCTTTTGAAAACACTATTGGAAAAGGAGAAATTGCTCGTGACGAGCAATTTCTCCTTTTCCCACAGTGTTTTCTACCTTTTTTGAGACCTTTCTGCCATTTTCATCAAATTTAAAATTGTCGTCTGCAAACTCTTTCAGTTTGGACCAGTCCACAATTTGTCGTTTGGTGAAGGGTTAGGACGATAAGAAATTGAAATTGAAACATTTGGTTTTTTTATATTGGATGAAAACTCATTTATTTTCTCACTCTTTTTCTTTTTAGCAGTTTAGGAGATAATAATAATATTCATATTCACTTTCTACAGTTGGTTCAAAATTATACGAAAAAGACAAAGGAAAACATGTCTATAAAAGGTGATTTGAAAACATTGAGGCGGAAATATCACATTTTAAAAAAAAAAAGATTATACGAAATTGACCGCTTCACATACAGAGTAGTTTCTTCATGTTTATAATATATACATGTAGCAGTTATTGCTCTTGGTTCATTATCGGTTGTTCCACTCGTCACAACTCGGCCGATTCCGTACCTACATCTATCCGTATTAAGGCGGCTTCCATTTTGAACTATCCATCACATGATCTTAAACATGGCGGCGCCCCTGTAGATCGCTTAGCGACGACATGAACAACCACGATGGAGTTATTCACATCTATCGATCTGTCAATGAAAGCTCCCAACGGAAATTGATAAACAAAGCTAAAAATTGAATGTACAAACTGTTTGCCGACTGAAATATTTTTAGAAAGATAACGATAGAAAATTGACTCATATTTTCTTTTTAAGAGGAGCCTTACAATTTCAATAACGGTAAAACGGTGTGCTTCCGGAAACGTGCGAAATGTACCGTGTAGGTGCATATCAAGCTACGTGATACAGCCGAGGGATTTGATCACCGGATCACCCGAGGTATGCCGAATGCGGTTGTTCATGTTTATTATCATTGCTATTGTATATGACGAGATACATGTACTTGTATAAGTCAATAAAAACGATCTCTCTATCATGATACCAAGCAAGACATCACATAATGAGGGATCCATAAATTCAGTATGTCTAACAACCGACTGTATCATGAGGTAGATTGGTCCTTTGACATACAGAAAATTGACCAATAGCGAAAAGTATCGACCCAGGTCAGCCTGCGCGGACTGCGCAGGCTGACCTGGGTCGATACTTTTCGCAGATGCATTTAGCCCCCTTTTCACATAGCATGGCTCAAGTATAATTGAAAATGTTGTGACAAAAGTTAAAATATGGTTAAAAGGTACGGATCAAATGATTTACACTGTCTTTAAACAGGTAGAGAAATCTGGTTGGAAAATGGTAACGAATAAATTCTCCTTTTGCCGCATGTCTTAAAAAAAATGCGAGGCGAATGGGAAGACAAGTAAATGTTTTCACAAATATTGACACTTTATTTTATACTAGAACGATGATAGTGTGTCATTTGATATGGGCTATAATTTATTTGTTTGTATTGGAGTTTAACGCCATTTTAACAGCTCGGGTCATACCATGGCGGTCAGTGACGCACCCATGTGTTTCCTGGCTTTCTGACACCAGGGTCCGTATTCACCAACCATTCTTAAGAACGTTCTTAGTCTTATTCTCCAAGATTTTCCAAATTTGAAAGCAACACAACTTCTGATTGGCTAAACCAAATGGTTTAGCCAATCAGAAGGTGTGTTACTTTCAAATTTGGAAAAATCTGGAGCATTAGACTAAGAATCTTCTTGAGAATGGTTGGTGAATACGGACCCAGTACTGACACAACTTCTTTCCAAAGCTACTGACTACTATTCTCACTTGCGTCAGAGGTGAGGGGCGAAAAATCACCGGAAAGAAAGTTTGCCTCAACCGGGTATCGAGCTCACAACCACCAGGTCACGAGTCCGACACGCTAACCACTGAGCTACCCGGGCGGGCGATAAGGGTTAAACCTTTTCCCGGTACGAATATATAAATTAAAATTCAATTAAATCTTATAAACGATAAACTACATTTCTCAATATACATATGAACCACGCGCTGGCAAAAGGGGGCTGATACATAGCCATGGATCAAAGAAATCCATTGTCTAACAACCGCCTTAATCTTAAGGTAGAATGGTCCTTTGACATATAGAAAATTAACCGATAACAAAGAAGTTTCGACCCAGGTCAGCCAGCGCGGACTGCGCAGGCTGATCTGTCCGATACTTTTTGCAGATGCATTAAGCCCCTTTTCACACAGCATGGCTCATATATATTAATTCCGATGTCAGTAGCACCCACCCAGTGCCGTTGTTTCGGATCTTTTTATGAACCTACAAGTGGCACTATATCGACGTGTAAGTGTACATCAAGATGTCCTGGGCGCGCCTTGGGCAGGCATGATACCCATGTTGCTTTACTTTGGAGGTTTGCACAAACTCTTTCATAAAAAACTTGTCAGCCTCGTGATTTTTCGGAAGCTAGAATTACAGTTTACACTGTTTCGGTCATTATTTAGAAAAGACGCCGCACACTGAGACGATTCATTCTCTCGTTCAACATAACATCTGACAAAATTCAAGACTTGTGCCGAAATTGGTTATGGTGCATACCACGGACTTTAGCTATTAAAGGGAAGGAAATGTGGTGGGGGAAGGAGAAAATGCTGGTTACCAGTATTTTCTTCCACAATGTTTTAAAAATCACAAACCTTTAGAGTTGTTATTTAAAGTACCGGGTTATTGGCTGCCATGTGTATATCCACACCTCAGTGCTGATGGTCTACTTGTTTGAGGACTCCATCTGTTTGATTGATTGATGGATGGATGGATGGATGGATGGATGGGTAGATTGATTGATTGATTGATTGACTGATGTTTAGTTCCGTTTTCAACATTATTTCAAATACATCGCGGCGGCCAGTGCATCTATCCATGCTTTCCTGGAGTTCCTTTTACATGTACTTAGAACAATATTCTTTCAAAGCCACTGGCTGTATTTCCACGTAACCATCGTCAAAACAATGGTCAGCGGTGAGAGAGGAATGAATCCTGTCGCAATGACTATTATCAATACTCGGAAAGAAATTGGCCATGCAGGGGATCGAACCAGCGACCTCCTGCTCTAAAGTCTACCGACTGAGCTACCGGGCTCGGCATTCGTATTTTTATCTAAAATCTCTATCCCTATTTCCAGTGCACAGAATTTTAGCAGCGTAAAAAGGTCTTTCCACATAGGGCTTAGTAAGCTCAAAAATTACCGTGGAAAAAGTAGCAAACAGTTTCTATGTGAATTTTCTTTTTCATTAAGGAAGTGTGTTGACGAATCTCATTGTAAATTGCTTGTACCTAACCTTGAATAAAACATTATGAAAAGGGTATTTCAACTCCTTTTGTAAAATTTCATTCAATTTTTTAAAATGGGCGGCGCTCTGGCAAAAGGGGGGTTAATTTATCTCCGTGATGCATTTATACCAAGCAAGTCATCACATAATTATGGATCCATAAAATCCATTTTGTTGAACAATCGACTGAATCATGGAATAGACTGGTCCTTGAACACGCGGAAAATTGACCCATAGCAAAAAGTTTCGACTCAAGTCAGCCTGCGCGGACTGCGCAGGCTGACTTGAGTCGATACTTTTTGCAGAAGCCTTCTAAGCCCCCCCTTTTTCACAGAGCATGCAGGGTTTTCCCTTGACTTTCTGATGTGGGGGTCATTTGACCCCTTTCAAATGAATGAAAGAAGGCACACATAAAAATTTTGGGGGTCATTTTGAAAATTTGGGGGTCAAAATTTAAAGAAACAGGGGTCATGGAAAACCCTGGAGCATGGCTGATTTAAATATTGGAAGATGTTCTGAAGATCAGAATTAGTAATACTCAGTGAAATTCAGTCGCATTATTATACTACATTCACAATGTACTTACCGGGTTGTTGTCGTCTCTTTGTGATGCCTTCAGCTCCTTTTCCCATTCATTAAACATTGCGGTGGTTAGAAAATCAACTAACCTTGGAGAACACCTACGTGCGCAAGCACCACAACGTGCAGTCTGATAGAAGAACAATTAAACTGTAACACTGTATATAATTACAGTTTTGTCAAAATAGTCCAAGAAGCGCAGGGAATATAACTAGTCAGATACTAGATAGAGAAAACATGACTATACTATTAAAAGAAAAAGTCGCGACTATGCTCTCTCGCCTGCGAATAACACTTCGAAAACCTGTAAAAGCGACAATAATGTTTATAAAAAGGTGGGTAACAATTTTGACATATAGTTCACGAGTTTTTTGTCGCGTTGTACACAGACTCGCGGCCGTAACTGTCAATTGTCGATTCGTTTCGAATAAGAAGTGCGAACGTGTCTTTGTGTTGAATGCCAGGCGCTTCTGTCGCCAAAGAAGACTCGTTAAAAGGTGTGAATAACGACCAGCTACCTAGATGGACCATCGATTTTTCACTTTCAATCTAGGTGCGATTTGTGAAAAAAAATGACCATATTTTGTCTTGAGTTTAAGAACAGAACAGAAGAGAACATTTGTTTCTATTTCAAAATATTCACTGAAAATCCTCTTGTTGTTATACACATACCGTTTAACTCTTTACCAAACGACACAATTTTGGAATGGATCAAACTGAACGCATTTGCAGACGACAAATTAAATGATGCTAAAATGATGATTTCTGCCTGTGCTGGGTTAGAAAACATTGTGGGAAAAGAAGAAAATGCTGGTTACAGCATTTTCTACTTTTCCCACAATGTTTTCAAAAGGTCTCTATTTCAGGGTCGGTAAAAGTCGGGACTGTGTGGTAAAGGATTAAGTGTAATTAAAGAATGTTCTGTTCTGTTATGAATATTGATTGATTCACTGAATGCTGTTTTACTCCGTTTTCAACATTATTTTAGTCATATCACGGCGACAGCTCACATATTCCTGTATTTCCTGGGTTCCACCAGTACTGGGCTTGGGCTCTGAAGTGTCTTGCCCAAAGACACTCCCACGAAATCTGTTCTGAATGGAAAACAATGCCTACTCTCTGTTGGAGTAAAATATATAAACTCGGTTTCGACCGATAGCTGACAATACAATACAGTACAGTACAGTATCTCAAAAATATTTATTTGAGCCCGGGTAGCTCAGTCGGTAGCGTACAGGACTTGAGAACAGGATGTCGCTGGTTCGATCCCCGGCTTGGCCAATTTCTTTCCGAGGACTGATGATAGTCATTGCGACAGGATTCATTCCTCTGTCACCGCTGACCATTGTTTCGACGATGGTTATGTGGGAAAGCAGCCAGTGGCCTAGAAAGCATATTGTGCGTAGTACTGGTAAAAGAGACTCTAGGAAAGCATGGACTGGTGAACTCTCCGCCGCGATATAACTGAAATAATGTTGAAAACGGCGTTAAACACCATACAATCAATCAATACAATATAATCAGAAATATTTATATCTCCTAGGCTTGACTAAACAAGCGGACGGCATAGATCCAAGATCAGACTGCACGTTCTGTGCAGTCTGATCTTGGATGTATGCCGTCCGCAAAAGGCCGCTATTTTCGTCAATACCGCTGAAAAGGGGTTAACACTTTTTTTTTTTTATTATTATACATAAAGTTTTGTAATCCATAACTCGCAAGAAATAGTGGACGTCAGCTCGTCCCTTCCCGATATATTCATTGCCGAGACGACTTTAAAGTTACAATAGCTTCTAAAAGTCAACAAAGCGGGGGTTAAAATGCATCTAAATTCAAACTATACCATGTAAAAGTACGGGAATTATCGTGAAGATGACAATCCGTTGAAGCCTCCGTTACACCAAACTAGTTCTTAGAACGTCTTACCCCGTCATAACAAAATCGTAAAACGGGTTGCGGTCGGTGTAGGACGTGTAATTTCGGCCTAATTACGCCTAAAGCCCCTGTTACACTGAACTAGTTCTTAGAACGTCTTGCCCTGTCCTAAAAAATCGTCAAACGAGTTGCGGTCGGGGTAGAATGTGTAATTTCATTAGGTTTGCAAGCGTACTGCCAGTCGAATGCCCACTGCACCACGTCATTACATGTTCCTAATCGGATTGAAGTACGGCAGGTCCTTTTGTAGTACGTCCATCTCGTTTTAAGTAAGTTGTCACTCCCCGTCTAATTACAAGACGGGATGGACCGCAAAAAAGTTTGAGCAGGCTCAAAGTTCTGGAGCACCCTTCCCGTCCTAGCCCGTCCATGAAGTTCACAAACAGATCGTAAAAGGTTGCTACTACGTCCACTCCGTTCGAACACAGTTTGAGTCCGTTTGGCAACTATTTTCGGAACGTAGTGAGAACGAGTTCGGTGTGACGGGAGTATAAAGTACGGTCGGTCCAAGTGTCAGTCGCTGGCAGAGAAATTAATTTCAAAACTAGGTTAAAAGTTGCCAGGTCACTCTATATTTTGTTTACTTTTTGCCTGATTTTAAAATTCATTTTTTTTTTTGCCAGCGACTTAGACCGATCACACAATAACGGAATGTCATTTTCGCAATACGTTCCTTACTATTAGATGGTATGACTTAAATTTAAAATGTACTTTAACCCTTTCCCAAACGACAAATTTTGGACTGGTCCAAATTGAAAGAATTTGCAGACGACAATTTTAAATTTGATGAAAATGGCAGAAAGGTCTCAAAAAGGGTAGAAAACCATGTGGGAAAAGGAGAAATTGCTCGTTACGAGCAATTTCTCCTTTTCCCACAGTGTTTTCAAAAGACTTCTACTGCAGACACGTGTAAACCAGGACTTGTTTGGGAAAGGGTTAACACGTGCAATTTTTTCCGCTATAGGGCCTTAATAAACTTCTTTATAAAATATGGATAACTCGTCATGGAGTAAGGTTGAATACAAGAGTACACGAACATGTAAAAACACCGTGGAAAAAGCCTTAATCCAGTCCTTAGAAGTACATCTAGTTTATCCTTTAAACAAAACGGTTTTTTTTTTCAAAGTAACCTGCATTTAGCCGCCAAAAAATTGCATTCAAAGAATTTTAACTTAAAAAAAAAAAACGAATAAATTGAAACAGTTCAAACTCATTGTATATTAGTCAACTGTACATATAAACGTCTGATCCGTGTCACACCATAAGTTCAACTGAAGCTGTGAAATATATACATCCCCAAGTTTTTTTTCCTCTTTCAATGCTTAATTATCACGTCTTTCTGGAATAACGTTGACCTTGAAAAAGGTGTGCCATTTATATAAGCATCTTACATAAGGCACCAATGACTGTCCAAGAGCGGAGTTTAAAGTAAATTTGAACCACGCTCTGTGAAAAGGGAGAGTAACTCTTTACTACACGACAAATATCAGACTGGTCCAAATTCAAAGTATTTGCAGACGACAATTCAAGTCTGGCTCAGAAACAATTTAAATCTGGCTCAAAAATTGAAATTTGTTTTGGGCAGGGCAGAAAACATCTTGGGAAAAGGAGAAAATGCTGGTTACCAGCATTTTCTCCTTTTCTCACATTGTTTTCAAAAGGCTTCTTTGTCAGAGTCCCACATAACCACGGTTGAAACAATGGTCAGCGGTGAGAGAGGAATGAATCCTGTCGTAATCACTATCATCAGTCCTCGGAAAGAAATTGGCCAAGCCGGGGATCGAACCAGCGACATCCTGTTCTCAAGTCCTGGGTCCATATTCACCAACCATTCTTAAGAACGTTCTTAGACTTATTCTTCAAGATTTTCCAAGTTTGAAAGTAACACAACTTCTGATTGGCTAAACCTTACAATTTCAATAACGGTAAAGCGGTGTGCTTCCGGAGATGTGCGAAATGTACCGTGTAGGTGCATATCAAGCTACGTGATACAGCCGAGGGATTTGATCACCGGATCACCCGAGGTATGCCGAATGAGACTGCAAGCTGTTTTGCACGCCCCGGGCGGAAGTACGCAATATTGCCTGATTTTGTGTGTCCATTCTCTGCAGGTCACTTTCAACCTGTCGTAACTTTTGTCTCGACATTAAATTCCCTGTTTTAACCAAACTTAAACGCTTCTCGTTTTTCTTAAATTTGAAAGCAATATCTAGGCAAAAGATTCCCACTGACCATGAGGTCAAGGGATACCTCAGTTCAGTTCATTTTATGGGCAAGAGACGAGTCTGTTGGTGTATGCAGCAGCCGAATTCTAATTTCGACCCAATTTTATCTCGTTCACGTCAGAAAATCAAACCCGGTAAAAAACACAGGGGGTGCAACATTAATTTTACTATGTATATATCGGAACACACAATGCTTGTTTATAACTGTTTCGGTCAGAAAGGGGCGCGTTTCTACACGTGCTTCAAAAATAACATATCTGGCCTCTTGTACAATCTATGTCATTCGGGGCTGTAGGAAAGAATTTTCTGATGGGGGGGGGGGGGGGCAGAAATGGGCCATGCTCTGTGAAAAGGGGGATTAATGCATCTGCCAAAAGTATCGATCATGCCAGCTTGCGCAGTCCGTGCATGCCATAGGACAAGTGTACCTCAGGATTCAGTGGGTGGTGTTATAAAAAAAATGATTTTTGCGGATCGGTGATTATGTAATGACTTGCCTAGTATCGTGCATCGCAGAGATGCAGTAAACCTCATTTTGTCAGAGCGTGCCTCAAAATCATGTAGCTGCAGTATCAATCTCGTATATGCTTTTATAAAAACCTTCACATTTTGGGCTTAGAATAAGAACGGTGCTTAACCCTTTCCCAAACGACAAATTTTGGACTGGTCCAAATTGAAAGAGTTTGCAGACGACACTTTTGAATTTGATGAAAATGGCAGAAAGTTATCAAAAAGGGTAGAAAACACTGTGGGAAAAGGAGAAATTGCTCGTTACGAGCAATTTCTCCTTTTTCCCACAGTGTTTTCAAAAGACTTCTACTGCAGACACGTGAAAACCAGGACTTGTTTGGGAAAGGGTTAAGCAGAATTTATTTTTCTTTGTCGCTAGTTGATCTATTTATGAATTATTCTTTCAGTATTTAACGTTAAAACTAAGGAAGGGAGTTTGCCATCTTATGGGTTTATAAGTTTTCAAGCATTTCCAAAATAATGGGAAGGGGGGGGGGGGCTTAGTCCTCCCTCTTCCCGCTCCTACGGCCCTGTACAGTAGATATTATAAGACGCGCAACAACACCATGCACTTAGCAACCGTTGTCAGCCTCGCAAGTCGTCTGTGGTGAATTCCTTAAATCCTCCAGAAATGCTCAAGTTTTTCCAAAAGTTTGCATCTAGTGACGAACGTAGGCGCTATTAAGGGCGTCCATTAAACTGCGTACCACATTTTTCGGAGTAGTTGGAAAAGCTGGCTTTTCGCCTACTTTCTGGTATTGGTCTTGAAGAAATAAAATATAGCAAATCTATTAACGATTGGTAAATCAAAGCGCTGACAGCGCTGCTGAGGTAGGTCGCATTTAATCCTGCTCAAATTGAAAATTTACTGTTGTACCAAATAATAAGCACGTAGTGCTACTAGAAAGAATTGAGTAAAAGCAAGCAGTCATTTAAAGAGCTGAGAGGTACCTCTCCTATAAGTCTCAGAGCAAACTAACTAGTTTCTTTTTTTTTTTGTGGGTGTGTGTGAGAGGAGGGGGGTTGGGTCAATAGAATATCAAAATAAAGCGACGTGAGAAGTATTATTAAGCAATATCTAGACAAATAAAGCAATCATTTTCAAAGAAATTACCACAAGTGATACTTCTAAGCTTTCCATGGCACTTGCTGATGCCTCTTGACGCTATTTGGTGGAACTGATACATAAATGCGTATACCAACGCATGCCTTAGGGTAGCATATTCCAAGACTCTTTTTTTAAAATTGTGTTATGTAAATGGTGTATTTGTTCACATATTTATCGTCTATGTTGTGTAAGTTCCCCTATTGTTAACGTTTTAGTCATGCCTTGATGCCAAAGTGAATGAAATGCTTTCTTAGTAAATGTAGTACTATTTTTCCAGGTAATGATTTTGCCATGTAAGGTACCCCGGAATCAAATTTTTTAGGTTCAATTTCCCACATGATAAATCGGAGCTGGGATGCTTCGCACCCCACCTCAAAAATATGGACATGTTTAGATTTCCCGCCTCTGCGGGCCTATTAGCTGGCCTATTAGCGGGCCGGTTTGTGACATCAATTGTGATGTCTTTGGGATGATTCAATATAATTCTGACCAGTTACAGTTCAGCTTTTTATTGCACCGTGGTTAGTGCTTGGATGGGTGGCCAAATCGCGATGCTATACTGGAGTCTATCCATACACTGTTTTAACTTTTTTCCCCTTTTTTCCACGATGATATGGATTAACTTGTAATCTTGATATATCATACCTAAAAATATCCATTTTTCAACAAAATGAAAAAACAATAACGATAAAGAGGCAACTGCTGTCAAGTCTACTTTTTATTATTTTTCTTCGTTTTTGAGCTACCAAAAAATATTCAGTTCCAGTTCTTAAGTCTTTTTTCGGCGAAGCTGAATCCGTTGGCTTTTGACCTACTTCCTGGTACTGATAAACAATGAAATTATGGTAATTTGCGATTGGGAAAAAATATGAACATGTTTATTCGGCGGACTCCTGCTGGCATATTTGCTCGTACATTTATGTAACCACTATTTACAAACGTTGCTACTGCTAATCGATACCCTGGCTTTGATTCATATCATAGCAAACTAACGTAGTAGAGAATGGTCCTTTTTCTGTTCTATTTGGAAATTTAATATTACTTAAGCGTTTCCCAATACTGCTTTTCAACAAAAAAAAAAACGGTGAGGAAAAAAGAGGCAATTTTCATCGTTTTACTTCATATCAAGCCACAAAATAGTTTCAGTATTCATATTCCAGTATCTGTTGCGCCGGTTACATGGATTTTTTTTTTTTTTAAGATATTTCTTTTTAAAAATACTTCTTGTTATTTCTACTTTCAGAGGGCACGTGTATTAGAATAAGACTAAACATATCCGAATGAACCTTTTTCCTTTCTTATAAACAGTAAATCTAAGAATGAGTTACCTCCCTTAGACTGTAAATACACTGTCTCACTAACATACAAGTGCTGCCATGATAGCTACTTTTTTTGAACAACCAACTGAATCTTGAGGCAGAATGGTCCCTGGACAGACAGAAAATTGGCCAACTGCGAAAAGTTTCGGCCCAGGTCAGCCTGCGGAGTCGATACTTTTCGCAGATGAATTAAGCCCCCCTTTTCCAGAGCACGGCTTATATATAAACTTCACTCTTGAACAAAGTACCAAACAATGAGGAAAAAAGAGTCAGTCGCTGGCGTGGTTAACTTTCCTTATTTCTCTTCATACATACACCTCAAAAGAGTTTCAATATTCTTATTCCAATACTTGTTACATCGTCTCTCTCTCTCTAAAGATCTTTCCCGTTCTTGAAAGGATTTGTGTAGTTTTGTAATACTCTCGAGACTGAGCATTTAGTCGTGTAAATCGCGGGAAAAATGAAACAAACTATCGTTAAATGCCGAAGCTAAACATTACGGGTGACTTTTCACAAAGGAAAATGTCACCAACACTTAGCAAGTTTGGGTCCAAATTAACACGAGTAAACGGGCGTGAAATGTTTCGATTTGAATCCATGGAGACGGTGCTGCAAGACACACACCTTTGCTTATATCACAGCCAGGGGCGACCCATGATTGTTGTAAAGATGAAGCCAATAGTCCCTTTATTTTAATTCTTTACCGATCGATCTGCGTTTTAACGCACCAAAGAAGGAAGGCTTTTGAAAACTTTTTCTCCTTCTCTCACAACGTTTTCTACCCTGTATTAGATCTTTGGCCAACTTGTGAAAAGGAAGCTTAATGCATCTGCAAAAAGTATCGACCCAGGACAGCCTGCGCAGGCTGACCTGGGCCCAAACTTTTCGCTATTGGTCTATTTTCTGTCTGTCCTAGGACCACTTAACCTCATAAATAAGTCGATCGTTAGAAAAAGCGGCTTTTATGGATCCATAATTAAATGATGACTTGCTCCGTATAATGCTCACGGAGATGCATTAAGCCTCCTTTTGCCAGAGCATGGTTCAAATGTATCAGATAAACAAGGAAAAAAGAAATACAGTCAAACCTATTTGAGTGGAAGATAGATTTGATTTTTTTTTTTTTTGTTAAGTAGCTTTTGCTTACAGTTGAGAACACCATCTTTGTCTTAAAAAAAAAATGAAAAAAAGAGGGCCATGATGGCTCCATATCGCTCATCTGATCAAAATTGTACAAATGAAATGCTACGCAATAGAAGTTGGAGAACCTGTTTGTGTTTTAGAATGTTTCAGTTTTATATTTTCAGCTCTTGAAGCCATTTCAAAATCCTTTCACTGGTTTAACCCTCTACCACACAATTCTCAGTTTTAACGATTTTGAGTAGGGTTTTTGAAAACATTGTGGGAAAAGGATAAAAACCAGCATTTTCTCCTTTTCCCATAATGTTTACTACCATATCAGAGACAAATTTCGTCATTTGGGCTAACTTTAGTTTGTCGTCTGCAAATGCTTTCAATTTGCATTCGTCTAAAATGTTGTCATTTGGTAATGAGTTAGGAGACATTTATCTAGCTCTGGCAGCCATCTTGTTCCGTAGAGCAAAGATGTTTGTAAAAAATCTGATAGAGGAAATCTGTTTGGCGCAATTTTCTCCTTTTCCCAAAACACTTTCAAAAACTTTCTTTGTCAGGGTGGTGTTGGGAAAGGGTTAAAGTATTTTCTTCCATTTAGCTCTGGCAGCCATTTTGTTCAGAGGAGCAGAACCATTTCAGAAATTTTGGTATTGGGTCACCAAATGAACATTTCTTGGAAATTATTTTATGGCCCTCCAATGGATTAGGAGAAGAAACCATTTAAAGTTCTTTTTTCTATTTTTGGCTCTGGTGGTCATGTTCAGCAGAGTGGATCCATTTGTGTGGACAAGATGACCCAGGAAACATTTCTGGGTAATAATTTCAAAATCCTTCGAAACCCGAAATGTTTTCAATAGCTGTCTTTCTACAGGTTGTTAAAGCACAGGACTGAGTGATAAAACTAAGAGGTTTATCATTTCATATAGTTTCGGGCCAGCTGGGTACATGGGGTGATATGCATGGCCTTCGTTGGCCGCCCAACCATGGCTGGACCTTTTGGGCCAAACAAGGTATTAGCCCCTAAAACTGATCGAGTTTCACCTACAAAAATTGCCTCAATTTCAAAATGTGTTAGAATCCCTTTTAGAGACAAATAAAATAAAATCTTTGGAGGAGGTTCAAATCCCCCTCTCATGCTCTCTCACACGAGTGCCTTCTGCGATCAGGGAAGGCCAGAATAGTTCCATGGCCGTACGGCGTACCACTCTGCAAAAGCCAACGGCAGCCCTGATATGGAATATTACAGCAGACCCTCATTCCTGTCATTGTAAGCAAGCCGTCCCTTGTTTGAACTTGAACCCATGAGCCTTGTATTCCACACTTTCTCTTCCTCAATGCTTTATGAAACAATTCTGTGTTTTAACAAGTCTTAGGATAATAACTTGAAAACTGTGGGAAAAGCAGAAAATACTGGTGACAAATATTTTCTCTTTTCCCAACAATTTGGGTTAGTTTAACCCTGTTTTGGCAGGTTTAGGTACATACCGTAGTGTCACATAGAAAATTAAAACACAGTATAGCATAAGCTTTATTTGGAATGACTGATGAGAATTCAATTTAAAACCAATACAATCTACAGACTCATAAGCCTTTCTTGTGGGCAAGCATTACCGGTAATTATTGTTTCTTTAACTCTTTACCAAACGACAGAAGTTTGGACTGTACCAAATTGAAAGCATTTGCAGACGACAAATAAAATGCTGCTAAAATGGTAATTTCTATCTTTGATAGGATAGAAAACATTGTGAAAAAAAGATGTTTTTAAAAAGACTTCATCGTCAGGGTCATTAAAAATCAGGAAAGGGTTAACAAACAACATAATATTAGACTTGCAAAAATATTAGACTTGTGAAAATCAAAAGAATTTTGCAGACGCACAAATTAACTCTTTACCAAATGACAAAATTTGAATGAAAGCATTTGCAGACGACAAATTAAACATTGCTGAAATAATGATTTCTGTCTTTGGTAGGGAAGAAAACATTGTGGGCAATGGAGAAAATGCTGGTTTCCAGCATTTTCTCCTTTTCCCACAATGTTTTCAGAAGGCTTCTTCCTCACTCAGGGTCGTTAAAACTTGGGATTGTGTGGTAAAGCGTTAAATAATACATAAGTGATTGGATTTGCATTTTGAAAGGGTTTTAAACATTTTGGGAAAATGAGAAAAAGCTGGTTAATGTTTTCAAAAGCCTTCTTACGTACGGTCTTTAAAACATGTGACTGTTTGGTAAATGGTTAAACCTGAACTTGACTCCAAAGACCTTTGTATTTAGCACAATCTCTTCCTTAATCCTTAACCAAGCAATCCTGCATTTGAGTGAACCAATGGAAAAGGGTTTTTGAAATCATTGTGGGAAATGGAGAAAACACTGGTAACCAGCATTTCCTCCTTTTCTTACAATGCTTCCAACACTTTCAAAGATAAATTCCAGAATTTTGTCACATAATTTTGTTGGCTACAAATATCTGGATGAGCCAAAAATTTTGTCACCTTATGAAGAGTTAAGATTATATAAAGGAACGTCGTTAAAATTCTATTATCGAAGTCATGCCTTACTGTAATTTTTCAAACATGATTTCCTCTAAATGTTGGCTGTTTTGATGCACCTAAGAAATCTTTAGCCCTCGGCAAAAAATTGCTGTGTTTTAACAATCCTGAGAAAAGAGACTGTTGAAAACATTGTGGGAAAAGGAGAAAATGCTAGTTTTTCTCCTTTCATCACAATGTTTTATGCCAAGAAATATTCCAGTATTTGAGTGACTTTTATTTTGTCATCTGCAAAGCTTTCAATTTGGCTGAGTCTAGCATTTTGATGTGTGGTAAAGAGTTAAATCTTTACCAAATAACAAAATTTTAGACCAGTCCAAATTAAAAGCTTTTGCAGACAACAAAATAAATGTGACTCAAAAATTAAAATTTGTCTTGAGAAGAGTAGAAAACATTGTGGGAAAAAGGAGAAAATGCTGGTTACCAGCATTTTCTCCTTTTCCCACAATGTTTTCAAAAGGATTCTTCCCCAGGGTCATTAAAAGTCGAGATTGTGTGGTAAAGGGTTAAAAAAGATGAACGATAGCAATCTTCCTTTGCTATGTTGACTTTTTGCATATAAAAATGTAAAAATTTATTGGGTTGATCTACATGTCTGTTACCAAATGACATAAATTTCATTTAGGAAAAAGATGAAAATGCTGGTAACCAGCTTGTTCTCTCCCCCCCCCCCCCCAAGGCCTGGTGTTTTGAAAGGGTAGAAAACATTGTGGGAAAAGAGAAATGCTGGTAACCAGCATTTTCTTCTTTTCCCACAATGTTTTCAAAAGTCTTGTTCTTTAGTTTGGTTTGTATTGGAGTTTAACCCCATTTTAATAGCTCAGATCATATCATGGCTGTCAGTGATGCACCCATGTGTTTCCTGGCTTTTGCACACCATACTGACACAACTTTCTTTCCAAAGCCACTGACTACTTTTCTCACATGCATCAGAGGTGAGAGGTGAAAAATCGCCTGAAAGAAAGTTTGCCTCAACTGAGCTAACCGGGCGGGCTCTGTTCTTTACAAAAGTCTGGATTGTTTGGTACACAGTTAAAAGAAGGAGATCTCGTGCAACTATCTATTCATGTAACTGATATATTCTTTGAACAAAAACAGAAGAAAAAAACATCTTCATAAAATACATAGAAAAGTTTAATTTTACCCTTTACCACACAATCCAAAGTTCTAACTCTCTTGAGGAAGCAAATTTTTGAAAACATTATGGCAAAAGGAGTAAATGCTGGTAACCAGCATTTTCTCCTTCTCCCACAATGTTTTCTGTTCTTGCTGAAATCTATATTTCATCATTTGAATTATGTTTACATTATCGTCTGCAAATGCTTTTGATTTGGATAAGTCTAAAATTTTGTCGTCTGGTAGAGAGTTAACTCTTCAGCGAAGACAACAAAATTTTAGACTCATCAATACCAGAAGGCAAATGTGGCTAAAATGATGAGATTTGTCTTCAAAAGATAGAAAACATTATGGAATAAAGGGAAAATGCTTGTAATCAGTATTTTACCTTTTTCCTTTGACGTTTTCAAAGGCATTTTTCCCCAGCTAATAAGAATATGAGATCATTTAGTGAACAGTTTTATCTGTTAACTGTTTGCCAAACGACAAAATTTTAGACTGGTCCAAGTTGAAAGCATTTGCAGATGACAAATTAAATGTGGCTCAAATGATGGAATTTGTTTCCGAAAGAGTAGAAAACATTGTGGGAAAAGGAGAAAATGCTGGGTACCAGCATTTTCTCCTTTTCCCACAATGTTTTCAGAAGTCTTCTTTCTACAGGGTCGTTAAAAGTCGGGACTGTGTGGTAAAGGGCTAAGCCATTATCCCACAATGTTTTCAACCCTATCAAAGACAACTTTTATCATTTGAGTCACCTTCATTTTGTCCTCTGCAAATCCCCGCAACATGACATGTCTATAATTTTGCTGTTTGGCAAAGAGTTGGAAAATGAATGTCAGACATTGTGATATGAGGGTTAGTGATCAGTACATGACTTTATGTCAAAGCATTGGGGAAACATGGTTTATTATTTATTCCAAGCAAATTTCTCTATCTGCCACTTTCTTTTTTTTTTTTAACCCTTTTCCAAACAATAAATCTTCCATTTTACCAAATTGAAAGCATATGCAGACAACAAATTTGAAATGGGTGTGAATCAGCTGAAGTTCAGAGTCAAAACAATGTCGGAAAAGTAGAAATTACTTGTTACAATGGGTACAGAAGAAATTGCTTGTATACAAGTAATTTTTACTTTTCCAACAATGTTTTCAAAAGCTTTCTTCCACAGGGTTGATAAAACACAGGTTGTTTGTTAAAGGGTTAAGCGGTATACATGTCAGATTAACCCTTTCCCAAACGACAAATTTTAGACTGGTCCAAATTGATAGAGTTTGCAGACGACAATTTTGCGTTTGATGAAAATGGCAGAAAGTCATCAAAAAGGGGAGAAAACACTGTGGGAAAAGGAGAAATTGCTTGTTACGAGCAATTTCTCCTTTTCCCACAGTGTTTTCAAAAGACTTGTACTGCAGACACGTGAAAACCAGGGCTTGTTTGGGAAAGGGTTAATTGATTGATTGTATAGTGTAACTGTTTAACACTGTTTTCAACATTATTGTATAGGTAGTTATATTGCCGTGGTCAGGGCACCTATCCATACTTTCCTGGTGTTTCTTTTACCAGTCTTATGCACGATATTCTTTCCAAGCCACTGGCTGCTTTCCCACATAAACATCATTGAAACAATGGTCAGGGGTGAAAGAGGAATGAATCTTGTTGCAAAGACTATTATCAATCCTTGGAAAGAAGTTGCCAAAGCCAAGAATCGAACCACTGACCTCCTGTTCTCAAGTCCTGTACACTACTGACTGAACTACCAGGGCTGGTCTCTACGCAAGATAATCCAGTCTCATGAATAACATATCAAGCCTTCAAGTTCAAGCAATGAATGCACCAAAGACCTATTTTAAGTCTGGAAAAAAAGACCAACATAAGAGTAATTTCAAGGCTGCAGAGTCAACTAAACTCTAACCTTTTACTAAGTGATAAATCCAGACTTGACAAACATGAAATAATTTTTTGATTACAGTTTGAATGCAGTTTAAAAGATGGTTTCTGTCTTTGTAACCATAGAAGACATTGTGGGAAAAGGAGAAAATGCTGTTGATCAGCTTTTTCTCCTTTACCCCACAATGTTTTCAAAAGGCTTTTTCCTCAGGATCATTTAAACTCGGGATTGATTGGTAACGGGTGAAGTTGAGAACGACACTTTAAGGGAGATTAACTGTCCATCATTTTTCTTGATGCCCTCTTGGGAAAAGATTGGCTTTAGTTCATATACATCTTGCATGTGATCTCTGATCAGTTTCAACCACTCACAATGTTTCTATCATTTTTAGTTCTTCTTTACTCAATGGGTTCAGGTTGTAACCTTTGATGTCCTCTTTCAACTCCAAGTCACGCAATTTACTCACTTTAGGTTTCAGATTTTGTCGTAAATTACTTATTTCTTCATCCAACTGATCAAAGTCGTTATCCATGGCTTTCTTTGCTTTACCACTGGGTAACTTTAGAAACATATTACCAAAGCAGACCCACTGATTCTTGGATTTCTTATCCTTGGAAATTACTCTTATTGCTTCTCTTGCTTGCTGTCGTTTTTTGTCTAAGTCAACCATATGTTGTCTGTCTGCGAGAATTTCCTCTGCAACTTTTTCTATTTCAGACAAATGTTCGATCATCTGACCCGTTTCAGAGCCTTTCAAAGATTCCATCTGTACGAATTAGCATAGGTTCGCCTTATTCGTTCTAATTACTTACGTGACATGCGTTTCTGACGCGACACCGCGCTCGATCGGAGTCAAGCGGTGCTATAGTAAATGACAATGGTTCTCGTAATTAATTCTAGATTTTGGCATTGAAACAGGTATAAAAAGAAGCAGTAGTTAGAAATTTACAAATTTATAACGTATAATAAACACAGAAGCTTCTGCTCGTATGATTGAGGTAACTTGGCGGAAGAAAAACTTGCCTATATTCGGGATCGTAATACTACCCGTGAAATTGATCCTACCTTGAATTTCCGGCCCGAGTCCCGAATTTCCTTATGCGTTTTACCTTTTAGACTCTTCTAGGACACTAGGGAAAAAATATAGAAAATTTAATTTTCAAATGCATTTGCATTCCATTTACATTCGCTAAGGTAATGCGGATGATGTTTTTCTTTGCCTTTTTTAACCAGATAACCCTTCTTGTTAGGCAACCACACTACTACCCTTTCCCCTAATCAGGTTTTAGTGGACAAAATAACAGAGCCTCTTGGCCCATGAAACATGCAGAATTCATTAAGCTCTCAGTGAGACAACCTTTGATTCCTCCAGATCAAAGAGAATTTGCAGATGCCAAATGAAACTGGGCCCAATTTATTGTATTTATCTTTGAAAGGGTAGGAAACATTGTTGGAAAATATGGACACTTCTGATTATCAGAATTTCATCCTTTTTGCACAATGTTTTCAAGAGCCTTCTTCCTTGGGGTCATCAAAGCCTGGGATTGTGTGGTAAGGGTTAAAACTTAAGTGTACCAAATTTATGCATTCATCACAAGCACAGCTTTAACCCTTTAACAAACAACAAAATTTTGGACACAACCAAATTGAAAGCATTTGCCGAGGACAAATCAACTGTAGCTCAAATGATGATTTTCATCTTTAATTGGTTACGAAACATTGTTGAAAAAGGAGAAAAAGCTGGTTACCAGCATCTTCTCCTTTTCCCACAATGTTTTCAAAAGGCTTCTTTTCCAGGGTCATTAAAAGACGGCATTGTGCAGTAAAGGGTTAAGTAAGTTGTTTTGGCAGGTAATAAAGATTGAGATGAGACTAACTTTTGTGATAAGAACATGTCAGTGTTCCCACTCACATCTCTTTTTGGGAGTGCATGCGCTCCCTGGAATGCAAGTTTGGGAGTGCAAGAGAAATTCTAGGAGTGCACTTGATATTGACAATTATCTAGCATCTATGGAGGACAGTAAGGGTCTGTTGTATTGTAAATTTGTTTTGATGAGTCTAACTCTGCATTCAGCTGCTCTTGAAAACAATATGGCTAATTTTAAAAAAAGAAGATGCTTATTATAATTTCCTTACCCATGGGACCAGTTTCAGAGGGACAACTTACAGCCTGGCGGCCAGTAGAATTTTCCATTTCACTGTCAATTTCAGACACTAATTAGCTTTCACGTATTGTTTTATAGAGATATTTATGTAAATTTACTGTTTAAAGTCGTTGATAAAGCTGAATAAACAGTTTGAAATGCCTATGATCGGACAATGTCAAATTAATTTTTGTTGTGTGATGGGTTTTCGCGTTTCTTGCAGTGATCTTTTTTTGATGCCTGTTAAGTTTTGGAGTAGTATCTCTTCATGATTTGATATAGATTTTTCAATAAGAATAGCATGGTACTTCAAAACCTTTAATTTTACACTAGAAAAGCGGATTGATACCAAGTTTGATTAGCAGTGATAAACAGTGACTTCCACACTTGATAACTTGTCCCAACTGGCGCCACTGGTGATCGCCAACGGGAGCCCTGAAACCTGTGCGTGCATGCACGTTTCACTTCATATTTTTGTGCGTGATTATTCAATTCAGTGCGTGAATCACGCACATATGTGCGTGAATGGGAACCCTGCATGTAGTATGATTTTAAATGTAAACAGCTAGTTTGTGAAATATTTCTGCTAAAATACCCTTTACCTTGATATGTTTTGGTCTTTTATCGTCACTAAAATATCCTTTCAGTTTACTTTGGACATTAACCCTTTACCTTATTATTCCGAGTTTTAATGACTGTGAGAAGGAAAGCTCTTGAAAACATTGTGGGAAAAGGAAAAAATGCCAGTAAACAGCATTTTCTCCTTTTCCACTATGTTCTCCACCTTTTCACTGACAGTTGTTGTCCTCAATCCTTAAGTGCTTGCACTTGACTTAAATGTTTGAGCAGTTGGTAAAGCATTAAAGATACATCCTTGCTGCCAGAGAAAAAAATGCTGTTAACATTTTGATAGACTGTAGAATGGTTCAGAATTAGCTTTGTAAACATTAAAAAATTAATGATATAGTGTAAGGAATAAATACATGTAACAGAAATCTTCAATTACAAACCAGAAATGTCATAGCAGTGATTTCTTTGAAGGCCTCCAGAAAATAAAATGCATTTTCTATCCGTCACTACCTATGCAACCTTGCAACCGTCCGGGCAACATTTGGCATAAAGATGGAAGAATGATTATACTTTGATAAAATAAAGATGAAATGGGTTGAAAACTATCTGAAAATGAGTATACATGTATCTTTAACCCTTAAGCTGCTAATTGCGACTCACTGACCTTTTCCGCACAGTGTAGATCAAGATCAGACTGCACAGAACGTGCAGTCTGATCTTTGATCTACACTGTCCGATACTGTATTTTCTTTCTGGTGAAATGAACTTTGAAATCGCAATGTTTGGGCTTTTAGTATTGAGTAGAAATATGTGTTTCATTTATTCAGCAGCTTAAGTGTTAAAGGTTACCTAGGGTGATAATAGGAAAATTTTGATGGAATACATGATGCTAGACACCTTGATATTTGATGCTAATAGCAGATGACAAACTAGATATGGCTAAAATGATGAAATTTGAGTAGAAAACGTGGTAAAAGGAGAAATTCCTTTTCTTCAAACAGCTGTCTTTTAAAATCTTGGACTGATTCCTGGGTCAATGTATTTTCAGAGGTTAAATCTTTCAAGACAACTTCGGATGGTTGGACCGGGGAAAAAACCTAGAAGATGATGGAAAAGCGTGTGAAACTGAAGAATGTTAATCCTTGCATCCTTTGTGCATTGTGTAAAGGGTACCTTATAGAGGCTACGACAATCACTGAGTGTCTTCATACCTGTAAGTGAGAAAAAAGCTAGTAGCTTTGTCAGTCATGTGCAGGGCTCAAAAATAGGGGCTTTTTGGCTTGAATCCCCAGCTCGGTCAATATCTTAATGAGAATCAATGATAGTCCTTGCAACATGCTTCGTTCCTCTCTCACTGTTGACCGTTGTTAGATTTAAACCTAATAATTGTACATCAATTATGAAACTAGTTCTTACAGCTAATATTAATCACTTTTGAAGATTGCCTCCTGAAATCCTTAACTCTTTACCATAGAACAAAATTTTAGACCAGTCCAAATTGAAAGCATTTGCGGATGACAAAATTAATGTGACTCATAAATTGAGATTTGCTTTGGGAAGGGTAGAAAACATTGTGGGAAAAGGAGAAAATGCTGGTTTTCAAAAGCTTTCTTTCTCAAGGGCGTTAAAAGTCAGGATTGTGTGGTAAAGGTTAACCTGAACCATGATGTGGTTAGTTCCAAAGGTTGACCCAGCTCATCGATTTGAGCCCAGAACACTTTGGTGTGAGAGGCTGAAGCTCTACCACTACACCTCTGTCTCTCACAGTTATTTTGACAAACCTTTTAGGGGGAAGCAGCCAGTGGCTTGGGAAGAATACTTTGTGAAGTACTACTACAAAGAAACTTAGGAAAGCATGGATTGCTGCACTGGCTGCAAAGGTGAAACTGAAATAATGTTGAAAACGATGTTGGACATAATACAAACACTGTACAAGATTTCCACACATGACATAATGTAGGATACCAAATTATGTAAAGTTTCATTTTCACAGAAACAGTTTTCATCGTTTTCCATGCTTCATTTATTGTCTGCAAATGCTCTTAATTTGGACAGGTCTAAAATGTTGTTGTCTAGTCAAGTGTTACAGTTTCATCTGGAAGCCCTTTCAGTCTGGACAAGTCTGGTAAAGAGTTAACCCTTTACCACGTAACAAAATTTTAGAACGGCCCAAAATGAAATGTTTTGCAGACGACAATATAATTGTGACTCAAAAATAAAAATTGGCTTTTGGAAGGGTAGAAAACATTGTGGGAAAAGGAGAAAATGCTGGTTACCAGAATTTTTCTCCATTTCCCACAATGTTTTCAAAAGACTTCTTCGTCAGAGTCATTAAAACCCAGGATTGTGTGGTAAAGAGTTGAATGCAAGTGAATGTCCCCAGCTTTGCACAGTCTTTTTTTTGTTTCTTTTACATGTAGTTTGCCGAAGCTGTCTCGTAAAGTTTTTGCTAGAAAACAACACCTGTCCAAAATGTGGGATTCTGATTCATCAAAGCCATCCTTTGAATTATATAAGGTAAGATATTGCAGTAACTCAGGTAGAGGGTAAACTGACATTCACATAATGGTTTGGAGCCATATATAACTCTCCATAAGATGACAAAATTTCAGACTTGTTCATAGCAGAAGCTTTTGTAGATGACAAATTGCACTGAGCATGAATGCTGTGATTTGTGTTTTGAAAAAAGTAGAAAACACTGTGGGAAATATTTTCAAAAGCTTTCTTCATGATGCACTGGTCACAATTCATTGACTCAGCTATCAGGTCGTAGTAATTATTAGATTCCTATTTTCAAACAGTGTTTAAAAGATCCAGATGACGGTTAGTTCGAATGGTTTTTACACAAATTGGTAGGGAAACTACTGTTGAAAGAATCAAATTATCAAAAGGAATGCCTTATTAAAAAGACATCTTCGTCAAACGTTATTTTTCGGCATTTTATGATTTGAATGGAAGAATTGATCAGTCTTAAATCTGTTAGAATTATTTATTTAACCCTTTACCACACAATCCTGACTTTTAACCACCCTGAGAAAGAAGCCTTTTGAAAACATTGTGGGAAAAGGAGAAAATGCTGGTAACCAGCATTTCCTCCTTTTCCTGCAATGCTTTCTACCCTTTCCAGAACAAATTTCATTTTTTAGCCACATTCATTTTGTGGTTTGCAAATGCTTTCAGTTTGGACCTGTCTAAAATTTTGTCGTTTGGTAAAGAGTCAAGTTATTTTCATTTGCTCCAGAAATGTATGCATAATTACTCTATGTCTGTTGTAGTTTGACAAAAAAAAAAAATTGCAGAGAACTTTCTTTAATGTCAATGCAGAAACTGATAACACTATCTTGGCTGTGAAAAAAAAAACACATGCCAGTAAATTGTGTAACATCTTATGTGTTCTATTGTCTTTAAGTAAAGGGTAAACATCAGGTAACTCTTTACCAAACGACAAAATTTTAGACTTGTCCAAATTGATGGCATTTGCAGACGACAAATAAAATGTAACTAAAAAATAGGAATTTGTCTGTGATGGGGTAGTAAACATTAAGGGAAAAGGTGAAAATGCTGGTTACCAGCATTTTCTCCTTTTTCCACAATGTTTTCAAATGGCCTTTTTCTGAGGGTCGTTAAAACTCGGGATTGTGTGGTAAAGAGTAAAAGGTGTGTCATACAAGCTAAATGTTAATTATCACCTTTGGCAATCAGCACATAACTTCATATTGATTTCAAAATAGAGACTTGGTAAAGGTTTTTGGTATAGGTCTAAATACTCGCCGCAAAATGGGTAACTAGCTTCAAATTGAGCATCCTCATTGACCCAGGTGTATTCTGTACACTACATTCATTGCCCCTGGGTTATCTCGGGTATGTTTTCTTGTTCTCATGAATTAATCATAAGGCATTTTGATTGGTAATCCCAGTTTTTCATTGAGAAAATTTAATCTATTTTTATCAACCATGTGATGTCATTTGTATTTTTGCCTCGTCTGTACCAATCAAATCGCTTGTTTCGAATCAAGCTTTGTGATACTTTAAGTATGGCTGGGACCGTGAACATCATTGACAAAAGTTTACAAAAAACATTCAGTGTCACCCCGCAGAGTTCCAGCTTAGTATACAAGGATTTGTAATGTCTGCCCTGGATTGTCGTAAGGCAAATGCCACAGAAGGTAGGTCTACCGGTGGCCGCCATATTCGATGGTGTTGGTTTTTACCGGGTTTATTCATAGTAACAGAAGAAATGTCATTATCCTCCACTACAATAGAGTATCGTTATGCTATGGACAATTCGATTGACTACTGGGTGTAATTCGCAATCTTATGAATTTTCATGGAAACAATGGTTTCGTAATTGAATGTCCCAGGGGTGATGAATGGTAATACTTCACACCTGGGTTAACGAGGGAGCAAATTGTGTGGCACCCCTAAATCATAAAACCAACAACATATACTTTCACCAACTCTTATTTTTTCTGTGCCGCGTTAAAATTTCTTTTGCAAATAGCACCAAATGTGAAGTCCAGCAGGAACCATGAATAGTATTAACAGACAATAAAGATATTTGTCATATTGAATTTGTCATATTGAATGCATTTACAGATGGCAAAATTTAATTATATACAGCTTTGATGATAATGTTGCCTTTAACTCTTTACCACACAATCCCGAGTTTTACCACAATGTTTTCTACCCTTCACAAAACGCATTTCATTTTTTCATTCACATTTATTTTGTCGTCTGCAAATGCTTTCAATTTGGCCAAGTCTAAAATTTTGTCGTTTGATAAAGAGTTAAGAGGACAGAAAACATTGTAAGAAAAGGAAAAAGTGCAGCTTTCCTGTATTTTCTCCTTACCCGGCAATATTTTCAAAATTGTCTTCCTGTTAGGCAAATAAAAGACTGTATGATCGGCATGTTCAGGTGTATTTCATATGGAATGTTATTATTAGCAGATAAATATTACAACGCTAGCCCATAATTGGAGAATAAACATGACAAATGAAATGGAGCTTACAATTATGATACGATTAGAAGGAAAAAAAAAAGTAGCATTTACTCCTTTTGCCACAATGTTTTCAAAAGCATTCTGTTTTATGGATGTAAAAATACATGATTGCTTGGTAGAATTAACTCTTTACCAAACTACAAAATTTTAGACACATTTAACACTTTGCCAAACGACAAATTTTTGACTGGTCCAAATTGATAGAGTTTGCAGACGACAATTTTAAATTTGATGGAAATGGCAGAAAGTTCTCAAAAAGGGTAGAAAGCACTGTGGGAAAAGGAGAAATTGCTCGTTATGAGCAATTTCTCCTTTTCCCACAGTGTTTTCAAAAGACTTGTACTGCAGACACGTGAAAACCAGGGCTTGTTTGGGAAAGGGTTAAAGACAAAGCATTGCAGACAACATATCAAAAGCAGCACAAATGATGGAGCTTGCAAGCCTCGCCTTTAACTCTTAACCAAACGACAAAATTTTAGACTAGTCCAAATTGAAGGCATTTGCAGACGACAAAAGATATGTGACTTAGAAATTGAAAAATGTTTTGGGACGGATAGAAAACATTGTGGGAAAAGGAGAAAATGCTGGTTACCAGCATTTTCTCCTTTTCCCACAATGTTTTTAAAAAGATTTCTTTTTTGGGTTGTTAAAAGTTGGGATTGTGTGGTAAAGGATTAATAGAGTAGAAAACATTCTGTGAAAAGGAGAAAATGCTGTTTATCAAAAGCTTTATTCCTTACAGATGTAAAAACACATAATTGTTTGGTAGAGTCGAAGCACTGTGCTCTTATTTATTTTCAGCCATGACAGGACCATGCAAGACATAGTCTATAAGCTAGTTCCTAATTTACAAGAAGGTAAGGCATTTTAACTTTTTACCACACAACAGAATTTTAGACCAGTCCAAATTGAAAACATTTGCAGACGACAAATCAAATACAACTCAAGAATTCAAACTTGTTTAGGAAAGGGCAGAAAACATTGTGGCAAAAGGAGAAAATGCTGGTTACCAGCATTTTCTCCTTTTCTCACAATGTTTTCAAAAGCTTTTATTTCTCAGGATCGTTAAAAGTCGGGATTGTGTGGTAAAGAGTTGACTCTTTACCACACAACAAAATCTTGGACTTGTCCGAATTGAAAGCATTTTCAGATGACAATTTAAATGTGGCTCGAATGATGGAATTTGTCTTTGAATGGGTAGAAAACATTGTGGGAAAAGGAGAAAATGCTGGTTACCAGCATTTTCTCCTTTTCCCACAATATTTTCAAAAAGCCGCCTTTTTAGGGGTTGTGAAAAGTCAGGATTGTGTGGTAAAGGGTTAAAGAATACTTTACTTCAAAACAAAATATTTCTGTCGTCCAAACTTGAAGCATTTGAAGACAACAAATTACATATAGCTCAAAAGATGGTTGCTGTCTTTGAAGTGGGAGAAAACATTGTGGGAAAAGGATAAAATGCTGGTTATGTTGCCCAGATGTGCAGGACTCGTGTCTGTTTTGCAGCTGATGAGTTTTGGATATATTGTGGCTAAAGAAGTAACAGAGCGATTTTCTCCTTTTACCATTGTGTTTTCACATGTATTCAGGGGTTGAATCTTTATGCATATATCAACTTTCCATGTTTTCATGGCTTCTTATCCAGAGGTTGTTGGGATTGTCCCTGGGCAAGACACTTTAGAACCCCTGCCCAGTACTTGTGAAACCCAGGAAATACATGAATATGTGAGCTGTCGCCGTGATATGACTGAAATAATGTTGAAAGCGGCGTAAAACACCACTCAACCAATTAGTCAGCCAGAAGTTGTTAGCTTGAATCCTGGTTTATTGTACTTTTTGGCATAGTTTAACCCTTTACCACACAATCCCGACTTTTAACAACTCTGGGAAAGAAGCATTTTGAAAACATTGTGGGAAAAGGAGAAAATGCTGGTAACCAGCATTTTCTCCTTTTCCCACAATGTTTTCTACCTTTCCCAAAACAAATTTCAATTTTCAGCTACATTTATTTTGTTGTCTGCAAATGCTTTCAATTTGAACCAGTTTAAAATTTTGTGGTTTGGTAAAGAGTTGATAATAATTATTGTGACAGGATGAAAAGTGTTGGTTTAACTTTTTACCAAACAATAAAATATTGACCTTTTCCAAACTGAAAGAATTTGCAGACAACAAATTATATGTGACTCTAGAATTTAAATTGGGTTGTGGACAGGTAGAAGACATTGTGGGAAAAGGAGAAAATGCTGGTTACCAGCATTTTCTCTTTTCTCACAATGTTTTCAACCCTATTAAAGACAAATCCCATCATTTGAGCCACATTTAGATTGTCGTCTGCAAATGCTTTCAGTTTGGATAAGTCTAAGATTTTGTCAATTGGTATCTTTTTACCACATGACAAAATTTTTGATTTCTCCAAATTGAAAGAAATTGCAGACGACAAATTAGATATAGCTCAAATGAAAAGAAAATCTCTCTGAAAGAGTAGAAAACACTGTGGGAAAAGGTGAAAATGCTGGTTACCAGCATTTTCACCATTTCCCACAATGTTTTCAAAAGCCTCCTCCCTCATGGTCGTTAAAACTGGTGATTATTTGGTAAAGGGGGTATGGAGTTAAAAAGTTTGTTACCAGAATTGTATTTATGTGTGATATTATGTGGTCTATCTTTTCCATGGATTGTTTTCACCAACCAAAACAATTCCTGGAAAAGAGAGGCCATGATTGCATGGGCAGGTATGTTGGCTTTGTGGACAAAGCTCAAAGCTATTGAAAAGTGTTGAAACAACAAAGGAAAACAGAAAAAATGGGCCACACTCCGGCAAAAGGGGTTAGCCGTCATATAGTTATGGATCCATAAAATCCATTTTGTCTACAGACTGACTGAAGGATGAAGTAGATTGGTCCGATGATTTGCAGAAAATATACCAAAAACAAAAGGTATCGACCCAGGTCAGCATGCGCTGTGTGCACAGGCTGAGGGGGTGGGGTTGAAACCTTTTGCAGATGCATTAAATCACGTTTTTACAAAGCATGGCTCTAATGTATGTCCGTCTATTGTAGTGGAGAAGAAAAGACGGATAGATTTCTACAGAAAAAGAGGTCTGGCATTACCAAATGGAGAAGGTAAAATCTTGTAACCTTTTTCCAGACAAAACAATGTGTTTAGGATCCTGATATAAAAGACCTTTGAAAACACTATGGGAAAAGAAGAAAATGCTGGTTACTTTTTCCTCAATTTTTTTCCCCCTTCTAAAGATAAATCCTATCATTTGATTCACTCACAACTTGCAATTGTTTGAAAAAGAGTGCTAATTTTTCCAATAGGAACTGTTTGGCACATTTTTAACCTCTAAGCATAAGTTGTTTTTAGATATATCATTATGTATATTATGAATGACTGAAGAAAAAAAAACAAATGTATGTAGGCAAAAAAATGTGAATGAATGTTTCGATAAACCTTTAGGGAAAAGGATTTATTTATGCAGGAGAAAAAAATTTTTTTTACTTTACAAGAAAAGTTGTGTCTCACTGATAATGAGACTACCTCCTGAGTCTTTTGTAGCTGATAATTTTGAAAACATTGGTGTAAAATATGAATAATCAACATTAATTAACATTCAAGGCATAGACATATGAAAATATTGTGGGAAAAGGAGAATTTGTCTCAGGTGATGAATTGTACTAATCACACCGGCCAATATAGCTTCCTTGAAAACTACCAGAGGTCAAGTAAAGATTTGGTAGTTCAATTTTTACTCTTAAAGAGCTAAGCACAACTGTGGTTTCTTTTTCAGACAGTGTAGATCAAGATCAGACTGCACAGAAAATGCAGTCTGATGTGGGAACTACACTCTTTTGTGAGATGTTCCGGGATACATACCTTTAAAACTGAATGCAATGCTTTGGTCTGCTTTTTTCCTGTATGAGAAAATCTGTTTCATTTGTATGTTATTTTTAGCCCTTCGCCACACAATCCTGACTTTTAACAGCCCTGAGAGAGAAACCCTTTAAAAACATTGTCGGAAAAGGAGAAAATGCTGTTATTTTTTGTTTTTCTGGTAACCAGCATTTTGTCCCTTTCCCAGAATTTTGTTGTTTGGTAAAGTTAAATCTTTAAAGTTAACAAAGATGCATGTCACCTTTTGATGGATTGGTTTATTTCTCTAGCATTTAACCCTTTACCACACAATCCCGACTTTTAACGACCTTAAGAAAGAAGCCTTTTGAAAACACTGTGGGAAAAGGAGAAAATGCTGGTAATCAGCATTTTCTCCTTTTCCCACAATGTTTTCTACCTTTCCCAAAACAAATTTCAAATTTTCTGTCACATTTATTTTGTGGTCTGCAAATGCTTTCAATTTGGACGAGTCTGAATTATTGTCGTTTGATAAAGAGTTAAAGCCATTTTCAACAATATTTCAATCCAAGCCCTCGTAGCTCAGTCGGTAGCGTACTGGACTTGAGAACAGGAGGTTGCTGGTTCGATCCCCAGCTTGGCCAATTTCTTTCCAAGGATTGATGATAGTCATCACGACAGGATTCATTCCTCCCTCACCGCTGACCATTGTTTCGACGATGGTTATGTGGGAAAGTAGCCAGTGGCTTGGAAAGAATATTGTGTGGAGTACTGGTAAAAGAAACTCCAGGAGAGCATGGATAGGTGCACTGGCCACTGTGATATAACTGAAATAATGTTGAAAACAGCGTTAAACACCATACAATCAATCAACAATATTTCATTTATATTGTGGTGCTGGTGCACCTTTCCATGCTTTCTTGGAGTTTCTTTTGCCAGTACTCCACACAATATTTTTTCCCAAACCCGTGGCTGCTTTCCCACGTAACCATTATCAAAACAATTATCAGAGGTGAAACCAGAATGAATCCTGTGGCAATAAATATCATCAATCCTCAGAAAGAAGCTGGCCAAGTTGAAGGTTCGAATCAGTCGCACCCCCATCCCCTTCTGTTTCAAGTACTGTACACAGCTGACTGGACAACTGGGCTCAGCCCCTTCTTGATGGCAAAAAGAGATGGGCCATGCTCTGGGAAAAGGGGGCTTAATGCATCTCCTTGATACATGATCATGTATCCACAAAGTCCACTTTGGCTAACAACCGACTGAATCATGAAGTAGGCTGGTCCTTTGACATAGAAAAAAATTAACCATTAGAGGAAAGTTTCGGCCCAGGTCAGCCTGCGCGGAGTGCGCAGGCTGACCTAGGTCGGTGCTTTTCGCAGATGCATCAAGCCCCCTTTTCACAGAGCATGGTTCAGATGTAGATGACGCTTTGTTTTTTCGATACGTTTTGCAGATGCATTATGCCCCCTTTTTACAGAGCATGGTTCAGATGTAGATGACTCTTTTTGTTTTCTGATTCAGTTACAGAAGAAGACAAAAAGAACATTGAAAAAAGCAGCCCAGAGAAAGAGGAGAACAAAGACTGCCATAGACTCGACGAACAAGTCAATGTCCGCTTAGAGTGCAAGGAAATAAATAACACAATCAAATCTTTGAAACGGAAAATCTTGCGACTTTCCTCTCAAGCTACAGTGACACATTTAAAAAAATTTGTGGCTTTGAAAATATTCGATTCCATAGAACGATATAGAGATGTAAGTATTATTTGGCTAGCGTTAACTCTTTACCACACAACAAAAATGTAGATTTGTCCAAGATGAAAGCATTTGCAGATGACAATTTCGATGTGGCTAAAATGACGGAATTTGCCTTTGATAGGGAAGAAAACATTGTGGGAAAAGGAGAAAATGCTGGTTACCAGCATTTTCTCCTTTTCCCACATTGTTTTCTAAAGGCTTTTTCCTCAGGGTCTTTTAAAGTCGGGATTGTGTGGCACTGTAGATGACAATTTCATTGTGGCTAAAATGATGGAATTTGCCTTTGATAGGGAAGAGGACATTGTGGGAAAAGGAGAAAATGCTGGTTGCCACATAAAGCTTTACCAAACAATCCTGAGTTTTAACAACCCGAGGAAAAAGCCTTTTGAAAACTGCAAAAAGAAGATAATGCTGGCAACCAGCATTTTCTCTTTTCGCACAATATTTTCTACCCTTTACAAAACAAATTTGAATTTTTGAGTCACATTTGTTTTCTCATCTGCAAATACTTTCAGTTTGGAGTAGTCTGAAATTTTGTCATTTGGTAAAGAGTTAACCTTTTTTTTTTTCTCAGGTTTTTCAGTATTTCAACTTTTTATTTAGCATATGTGCAGACTAAAACAGTTGTTATCCAGAATTATGAGTTGATTCTTGTAGTTGCTTAAGAACTTTCAAAAGGTGGATGCCAATACCTAGTTATACCCTCCACCTACAAAGTAGAGAGGGGGCATACTGATTTCACCATGTCTGTCTGTCCATCCATCCGTCCATCCAACCAAGGAGGTGATCTGTTGCTTTTTGGATCAAGGTCAGAGGTCAAGGTCACAGGTGAACTTAATTTTAAGAATTATTTCTTTTCTCTAATTGTGCTGCTTCAGTGACAAGGTGCTAGGGGGGGTATTTGTCCGCTTTGCGACAGTTCTAGCTCCTTATTTTTGTTTGAGGTATTTGATGTCTGGTATGACTGTCTCATGGTTAGAAAAAAGAAAAGTGTCGGTTCCTTCCAGTTGCATAATCATTACCATAAAAACTGAAAATTTCACGTCTGTTTGTTTTTCAGGTAGATATTTTATGCAATGATGAACTGTTAGGGAAGGACCACATGTTAAAATTTATAATGGCTACTCGATGGAGAGTGAATGTAAGTTGGATCACCTTTTCTCTTATTGCATTATCTTAGAGAGCTCCAGATAAGAAGGAGTGACGGTATTCTAAATCCATTATTTCTCTTCCAAACCCTATGTTGTGGGTACTCATTAGATTCGTCTCGATGAGATGATTCTAATGAGTACCCATAACATAGGGTTTAGTGGAGAATAACTACCATTTTCAATTTTGAAATAAAAATCACTCCCTTTATCTGGAACTCTGTCTTCAGAATTCATCAAAGAAACTTATTGACATGTTATATTCCTTATCTTTCATATTTATGAAATGTTTACAACATGACCAAAAATTATACTTGTCCAAAATGAAAGCATTTGCAGACAATTTAACTGTGGCTCAAATGATAGAAATTGCCAATGATTGGGTATGAAATACTGTGGAAATAGGAGAAATTGCTGGTTATAGACATTTTCTCCTTACCCCACAATGTTTTCAAAAGGCTTGTTCCTCATGGTCATTGAAACTTGGGATTGTTGAGTAAAGAGTTAAAAATCTGCATGTATGGGTTTTACAGAAGAGAGGTTTTGAATTTTTTAGACATTATAACAATGGATGAAACTGCTTTTTTTTTTTTGTCACTTTTTTCCGCCTCCAGTCAAATTGAATAATACAATATAGTACAAGAGGTTTGGGTTTACACCTATATCAAACAACAATATTTTGGACTGGTCCAAATTGAAAGCTTTTGCAGACGACAACATAAATGTGACTGAAAAATTGAAATTTGTTTTGGGAAGAGTAGAAAACATTGTGGGAAAAGGAGAAAATGCTGGTCACCAGCATTTTCTCCTTTTCCCACAATGTTTTCAAAAGATCATTTCCTGAAGGTCGTTAAAACTCGGGATTGTGTGGTAAAGAATTAAACCTTTATCAAACAATCCCTAAGTTCCAGTGACCCTGAGAGAGAAGGCTTTTGCAAACATGGTGGGAAAAGGAGAGAATGCCGGTAACTAGCACTGTTAACCAACATTTTCTTCTCTTCCCTCAATATTTTGTACCTTCAGAGGCAAAATATCTTGATGTAAGTTGATTTTAATTTGTCATCTGCAAGTCTAAAATTTTGTTGTTTTGTAAAGATTAGTGCGCCCAATAAGACCTTTGATGTCGACAGGCCTTAAAACTTCATTCATTCATCGAGATAATCTCCCACTATGTGTGAGAAAGTCTTCAACAGCCAAGGCAAAAAAGCTTCTGATGTAAATGTACCCACCACCTACAAAGTAGAGGGGGGTATACTCTGTCCGTCAATCCATCAGTCTGTAGACTTTTCATTTCCGTGCTCTAACTCAAAAGCCATTTGACCTAGGACCCTGAAACTTTATACAAGTGTTGCTCATGACCCAAGGAGGTGCTCTTTTGTTTTTGAGTCACATGAGTCAAAGGTCAAGGTCACAGGTGAACTTTGTTTGAAAATTGTTACTGTGCTCTAAGCCTCTAACTCAATTGACCTAGGATCATGAAACTTTCTACAAGTGTTGCCCATGATCCAAGGAGGTGCAGTATTGTTTTTGTGTCACCATGGGTCAAAGGTCAAGGTCAGAGGTGATCTTTGTTTTGAAAATTATTTCTGCTCTCTGATTGTGCTGCTTCAATGACAAGGTGCTGATGGGGGCGGGGGGGGGGGGGGTTATTTGTTGGCTTTGTGACAGTTCTAGTTGTTCTGCACAGCAAGGTTTGACATGTGCTTAACTCTCTACCAGACGACAAAAAAGTAGACTTCTCCACATCGAAAGCATTTGCAGCTGACAACTCAAATGTGACTCAAAAATTGAAATTTGTCTTTGATGGAGTAGAAAATATTGTGGGAAAAGCAGAAAATGCTGGTAACCAGCATTTTCTTCTTTTCCCACAATGTTTTCAAAGGCCTTCTCCTTCAGGGTTGTTAAAACTCGGGGTAGTGTGGTAAAGGGTAAACCTTAAAAAGGCCAAGTAACGAAAATAAGCAGATCCAAATATTGGGACGTTAAGGCCTTTCATATCCCCCCGAAAACAAAGTTAGGATTGATTGATTTATTGATTGTATGGTGTTTAACGCCGTTTTCAACATTATTTCAGTTACATCACAGCAGCCAGTGCACCTATCCATGCTTTCCTGGAGTTTCTTTTGCCAGTACTCTGCACTTTTCTTTCCAAGCCACTGGCTGCTTTTCCACATAACCATCGTCGAAACAATGGTCACCAGTGAGAGATGAATAAATCGTGTCGCGATGGCTATCATCAATCCTTGGAAATTGGCCAAGCCGGGGATCGAACCAGTGACCTCCTGTTCTCAAGTCCTGTACACTATCGACTGAGCTACAGGGCTTGGCAACAACGTTAGGAAGAAGGGGGTGTATATACTGGAATCAGGTTGATTTTGTGTCCTTCTTGAGCCAGGGTCCTGCATGGCTAATTGTAGGACACTAAAACTGGAGGGCCCAGTTTTGTTTTTGGTAAAGTTTAATACATAACATGAACACTGTGTTTAGATAATCTGCTTATTTTCTTTTTTTTAAACTTTTTTTTTCAGGATGGACCCCTTATACTGCATTACAGAAAGAGAGTAGAGTTGTGATGTATGCCTGTTTATCTTTTAAAGATGATTGGAAAACTTTGTCCATTATTACGCAGACAGTCAAATACTTGACAGTGTCAGTTTTACTTTCAGTGCTATTGTCTTACAGACCACCTGTGTTTACCGACCCACTGCCTTAAAACTTTGGTTGCCAGCATTTTCTCCTTTTCTCACAATGTTTTCAAAAGCCTTCTCTTTCAGGGTCGTTAAAACTCTGGATTGTGTGATAAAGGGTTAAATGATGAGACTTGCCTCTAAACATGGTCCCAAAGAAGAAGACTTTGAAAAACATTGTGGAGAAAGCTTTTCCCACAATATTTCCTATGCTTTCAGAGACAGTTACAATAACATTTTGCAGGAAAAAGGGAAAATAATGATTACTAGTATTTTTTCCTTTTGCTGCAATGTTTTCAATATAAAGATTGTTTGAGAAAGGGTTTTGTAACCCCTTACCGATTGACATACTTTGTTGCCAGTAGGGAAGCACAAGACACATTGTGTCTGATTGAAAAAATGACCCAAACTGCTTCATCTGTCTCTTTTTTTTTGGGGGGGGGGGGGGAGGAGGGGTGTTAGATACTTAAGTATTGTCTCACTAGTATCTTTTTCCAGAGATGTCATTCACAGTTAACCCTTTACCACACAATGCCGCCTTTTGAAGACCCTGGAAAAGAAGCCTTTTGAAAAAAAATTGAGAAAAGGAGAAAATGCTGGCAACCAGCATTTTCTCCTTTTCTCACAATGCTTTCTCCCCTATCAAAGAAAAATTGCACCATTTGAGCCACATTGAAATTGTTGTCTGCATATGCTTTCAATTTGGACAAGGCTAAAATTTTGTCATGTGGTAAAGGGTTCAGTGATCACAACTTGCATCATGACAATTAGTTGGTAGCAAATGTTACTTGTCTCACTTGCTAATACTTTTTTGGTCTTACAACCTCAAAAATGTAAGCCAGGAGTAAAAAGAAAGATGAATTTCAAAACCTTGTAACCAGCATTTTCTCCTTAATCTTTCCCCCACAATATTTTGTACCATTTCTAGGAAAAATTTCATCATTTGAGCCATACTGAATTTATGATCTGGAAATGTTTCAATATGGGCAAGTAATTTTTGTTGCCTTGTAGAGAGGTTTAGTTTAAACATTTGAGGCATGCTCTGTGAAAGGAGGGCTTAATGCATCTCTGTGATACATGATACCAAGCAAGCCGTCACAAAATTATGGATCCATAATGGCTACTTTTTTTAACAACCAACTGAATTATGAGTTTGAATCGTTGTTTGACACATAGAAAATTGACCAATAGCAAAGTTTTGGCCCAGGTCAGCCTGCACGAACTGTGCAGGCTGACTTAGGTCGATACTTTTCACAGATGCATTAAGCCCCCTCTTCACAGGGCATGGCTCATATTTATTTTCACTTCAATTGAGAAACAAGTTCTTGCAACTTATGGTAATCTCTCTCTGCCTCCTGGAAACCACACCATTGCTAGCGCAAAATGTATGGGCCAATGAACAGTCCAAAAGTTGACACCCACTCCAAGGTATAAAACCCCGAAGTTTATGGTTATGAGGCTTACGCTGTACCATGAGGTAGAGAGGAATACAGCAAACAACAAATTTCTTTGCAAGCAATTAAACAATTACTAGCCCATAAAGTCCTAGACTTCACCAAATTGTAATAATTTGCGGACGACAATTTAGTTGTGGCTCAGATAATCAGATAATTGGAATGATCTTTACAGGTTAGAAAACAAAGAAAAGAGAAAGTGCTGGTCACCAGCATTTTTCTCCTTTTTCCACAATGTTTTTTAAAAGCCCAATTTCTGAAGGTCAATGCAAGATTTAATCATGATTACAGTTTGACAGATTCAGTGTCTATGTGTTTATTTTCTGTGATCAACTGATCGAATTAGCCAGTGGAGCAGTGAGATTATATACTGTGATTTTTATATTAACTTTTTACCAAACGACAAAATTTCGTAATGGACCAAATTGCAGACGACAAATTAAAATGATGATAAAATGATGATTTCTACCTGTGATAGGTTAGAAAACATTGTGGGAAAAGGAGAAAATGCTGGTTACCAGCATTTTTTCCTTTTCCCACGTTTTCAAAAGGCTTTATTTCAGGGTTGTTAAAAGTCTGGATTGTGTGGTAATGGGTTAAATGAATGAACACGTGATCTATGGTTTATGACTGTCTTTCCATTTTGCAGCCAACCACTTTGAATTTCGAGGGAAAAAGCATTGTGGCAAAAGGAGCAGTTTATCCATTTGCCACATTTTTTTTTTTTCAATTCTTACCAGTGTTCATTTGATTTTACTCTTTCCCACAAAGTTCCCAATTTTAATGACTCCAAGGAAAGCTTTTGAAAACATCACAAGAAATGGAGAAAATGCTAGTAACCGGCATTTTCTCTTTTTCCCACAATGTTTTGCAACCTTTTAGAGTCAGATTCAATCATTTGTCATCTGCAATTGTTTTAGATTTTAACAAATCTTAAGTTCTGTGGTTTGTTAAAACTTTGATGTCCAATGATGTTTTGGAAGATCTCAGGAGTACATTCTGTTCCAGACAATGAATTTTTAGACTCGCCCGGAACAAAAGCTTTTGCAAATGGTGAATTAAATGTGGCTCAAATGATAAGATTTAGCTGTGAAAGAGCAGAAAACATTGTGGGAAAAGGAGAAAATGCTAGTTACCAGCATTCTCTCCTTTTTCAACACTGTTTTCAAAAGTCCTTTATCTCAGAGTCCTTAAAACATGGGATTGTTAGGTAAAGGGTTAACCCTTTACCACACAATGCCGACTTTTAACGACCTTGAGGAAGAAGCCTTTTGAAAATGTGGGAAAAGGAGAAAATGCTGGTAACCAGTATTTTCTCCTTTTTTGTCAATGTTTTCTACCCTACCAGAGAAAAATCATAATTTATTATGAGCCACACTGAAATTGTCGGCTGCAAATGCTTTCAGTTTGGACCAGTTTAAAATTTTGTCATGTGGTAAAGGGTTAAATGTCTTGTAGGCATTGTGTGATTTACACGAAGATTTTTACATGAAAGATTTACGTGAAAGACGTGGCAACTTCTTTAACCCTTTCCCAAACAAGCCCTGGTTTTCACGGGTTTGCAGTACAAGTCTTTTGAAAACACTGTGGGAAAAGGAGAAATTGCTCGTAACGAGCAATTTCTCCTTTTCCCGCAGTGTTTTCTACCCTTTTTGAGAACTTTGTCATTTGCATCAAATCTAAAATTGTCATCTGCAAACTCTTTCAATTTCGACCAGTCCAAAATTTGTCGTTTGGGAAAGGGTTAAACACGGCTTCAAGTTGCTTTAAGGGCTTTGTTTGTATGATGCTAAATGCCGTTTTCAACACTATGGCAAAGGGAGATGCTGGTACCCAGCATTTTCTCCCTTTCTTACAATAGTTTTAACCCTTTCAAATGCAAGTGTCATTATTTATACATCTTTGTATTTGTTGTCTGCAAGTGCTTTCAATTTTGACACGTCTGAAATTTATTTGGTTGGTAAGCGACAAAATTTTAGATGCGTCCAATTTGAAAGCACTTGCAGACGATAAATCAGATGCTCCTCAATTGATTGAATTCATCTTAGAAAGGGTAGAAAGCAATGTGGGAAAAGGAGAAAATGCTGGTTACCAGCATTTTCTCCTTTTCCCACAATCTTTTCTACCCTTTCAAAGACAAATTTCATAGTTTGTACAATATTTAAAGATACATCCTAAAAGATTCCCCACAATGCTTTCAAAAGGTTTTTTCCTTAGGCGCGCTGAACTCGGGATTGTGTGGTAAAGACATAAGGCAGAGACCTTAAAGGACCTTTGGGTTAGATGATATGATTATGAAAGAATGAAAGAAAGTGTTTGCAACAAGGTGTATACATGTAGTTTTCAGAAGTTGTAAATAAAAACACAGCAAGGTTTTTCGTGTACAAAGTATATTTATATTATGTGCGAATTGTATACTTTTTTTGTAAATATTAACTTGTTTATAATATTGATGAAAAATAATGCTTCAAATGAAATAACTCTAATAGCCTCTTATTTTTATACCACCCCACCTACAAAGTAGAGGGGGGTATACTGGTTTTACCAGGTCTGTTTGTATCTGTCCGTCAGTCCGTCCATCTTTTTGTTTCCGTGCTCTTACTCAAAAGCTGTTTGATGGAGGACCCTGAAACTTCATACAAGTGTTGCTCATGACCCAAGGAGGTGCCCTATTGTTTTGGGGTTACATGGGTCAAAGGTCAACTTTGTTCGAAAATCGTTTCCAGGCTCTAAATCAAAAGCCGCTTGACCTAGGACCCTGAAACTTAATACAAGTGTTGCTCATGTCCCAAGGAGTGCCCCATTGTTTTTGGGTCGCATGGGTCAAAGGTCAAGGTCATGAGTGAACTTTTGTTAGAAAATCATTTCCGTGCGCTAACTCAAAAAGCCGTTTGACCTAGGACCCTGAAACTTTATACAAGGGTTGTGCAGTACCCAAGGAGGTGCCCTATTGTTTTTGGGTCACATGGGTCAAAGGTCGCAGGTGATCTTTGTTTTGATAATCATTTCCGTTCTCTTTGGCTGATTCAGTGACAAGTGCTGGTGGGGGGTATTTGTCCACTTTGCGACAGTCCTAGTCATTGCTGTTTCTGAGGTCCGTAACATTGTAAAAGTGCCAGATCAGTTGAGACCATGTAAGGCCAAAATGAGGTTCTGGGACCATCCAATGTTGGCTTTCTACAAAAACATCTCAGAAACTACAGGACCATATGTCATGAAACATACCTATATTGCATACATGTATATACTTGTTAATGACCTTTCCCTTACATGGATACCTATGAGGCTTCTTCCACACATTAACTCTTTACCACACAGCAAAATTTTAGACTGGTCCAAATTGAAAGCATTTGCAGACAACAAATTATATTTAGTGCTAATTATGATTTCTGTCTTTGACAGAAGAAAACATTGTGGGAAAAAGGAGAAGATGCTGGTTATCAGCATTTTCTCTTTTTCGCACAATGTTTTCAAAAGCCTTCTTCAGGGTTGTTAAAAGTCAGGATTGTGTGGTAAAGAGTTAAAGTATAAATGACGGCTTCCTTACATGGGTACCTGTGAGGCTTGGGATTTGAACAAGTCTGTAGGAGGTTAGGTGTTGATTCAGAGAAAACAAAACAAAAACCTGATCATAAAATGTAAGTTTTATTACAACAATAATCCCTAACATTCATAAACATCAGGCATTTCAACAATTTAACCTTGCAAAGATGTTAACTTAACTCTTTACCACACAATCCAGACTTGTAACGACCCTGAAAAAGAAAGCTTTTGAAAACATTGTGGGAAAAGGAGAAAATGCTGGTAACCAGCATTTTCTCCTTTTCCCACATTTTCTACCCTTCCCAAAACAAATTTCAATTTTTGGGTTACATTTATTTTAACGTCTGCAAATGCTTTCAATTTGGACCAGTCTAAAATTTTGTCATTTGGTAAAGGGTTAATCATCTTTTTTCATATTGGTGACTTTTTACGAGACTACACAACTTTATATTTGTCAAATTTAAAAGCATTAAATTTTGCTGATAAAGATAAAAGATCAGAGGCAATCTGTCTCCGAGAGGGTAAAACATTGTGGAACAAGGACAGGAAGCTTGTTACACTACTTTCGGCAATATTTAACCTTTTACCATACAGTCCCATGTTTTAATGATTGTAAGAAAGGTTTTTTAAAACACTGTGGGAAAAGGAAAAAATGCTTGTCATCAGCATTTTCTCCTTTTCCCACTATGTTTTCTACCCTTTCAAGGACAATAACCCATACTTTTAGCCTTTATTTTTTGTCTGCAATTGCTTTCAATTTGGTCCAGTCTAAAATTGTCGTCTGGTATTAGGTTGTATCAAAGCAACAGCTCATTTATTCATGTCTCTTTCTTGGGTTCCATAATTGCTAGGCTGAGGCTCTGAATAGCCTTGCCCATGGACATTAACATTTTCCTAATAACTCCACTGGGAATCAATCTCAGAAAATTCTGATCTTGAATCGCACACTCATCTACAGAGCTAAAGGGGAACCAGTGAAAAAAAAAGAAACTGGGGGTTGGATATGCAGACTTGACAGGGAAATACTGCAACAAATGAAGAGTTTGCTTGTTTGTTTTCATTTCTGTGATAGTGGTATTACCTTCTGTGGATGGGAAAATGTATGCCTAATTAGCATACAGAAATATTGTAATTTTATTTCATGCTTTTCGGAAGTTCAATGAGAAATAATGGTGGATTGTGGTTGGATAATTTCACTGTTTCGAACTGTGAATTTACCGACTGATAAACTCACTGATATGGAAATACCGAGAGCTCCTGTACTTTGCAAGTCCAAACAAAAAAGGGGTTAGATGCATGAAATAAATACAATACTTGTGGTTTTTTTTTGTGTTTTTTTTCAATGAAAGATCGAAATTTATTTCACTTCGTGAACGTCATATGGTAATATTTTCACTTGTGGCTGTGTCACTCGTGGAAATATGACCGATGATGTTCACTGGATGCAATAAATTTTGATCTCACACCAAAAATAATAAAAAAACCCAAATATCCTCAATACCTTTTAGAGCACCCAATAAATCTGAAACTCTTGTAGTTAGGAAAAAGACCTAAATAAATACAATTTCAAGGTTGTTTTTTGTTAAAAATCTCTCAGCAAAGTGGCAAGTTTAGATCAAGGATCAGACTGCATATTTTGTGCACACTGGCCGCAAACCCAACTGAAGTTGTGAAAGCCTCTCTATGGGTCAGTTCATCCAGAAATTCAGTTACTTATTTTTTGTTTTTAATTTATTTTGAGTCGTGGTTTTTGCCTTTTTTGCTGGAGGTTCCACAGTGGTCACTCTGTTAGTCTCTGGTTGTTGGTTCTCTTCATCTGAATTTTCTTCATTCGAATTCTAAAAGAAAAACAAAAATCTAGAGTTTTAATGAACCTACGCAATAAAAGCATTTGAAAACATTGTGTAGTAAAAGGTTAAATGTTGCATAAATTTATGAAATTGTCTACCAAAGGGTGACCAGCATTTTCTCCTTTTCCCACAATGTTTTCAAATGCTTTTTTTCCCCGACTTTTAACGACCCTGATGAAGAAAGCTTTTGAAAACATTGTGGGAAAAGGAGAAAATGCTGGTAACCAGCATTTTCTCCTTTTCTCACAATGTTTTCTTTCATATTAAAGGCAAAATTCTTCATTTGAGCCACATTTAAATTGTCGTTTGCAAATGCTTCAATTTGGACAGGTCTAGATTTTCCTCGTGTGGTAAAGAGTTAATTTGTTGTCTGCAAATGCTTTCAATTTGGACTGGTCTAAAATTTTGTCGTTTGGCAAAGAGTTTACAAATTTTATAAAACAGAAAACTATTCAAGCACACTCTCATAAGTCTAAACTCTTTATCAAATGATAGAATTTGCGACTTAACCAAATTGAAAGCATTCTGAGATGACAATTAACTACGTAATAAAATGACAGGCTTTGTCTTGAAAGGGTGAAATTATCGTGGGAAAAGGCCAATGTACGTAAACTGTTTTCCAAGCTATCCCATGTTTTTGATTTGCATTTGGAAGAAGTCTTTTGAAAATATTGTTGGAAAAGGAGAAAACACTGATAGCCAGCATTTTCTCCTTTTCCCACAATGTTTTGAAAAGGATTCTTCCCTAGGGTCATTAAAACTTCAAACTGTTTGGCAAAGGGTTAAGTCTGCACTCAACAGTAAAATATTTGACTTTTTCATAAAAACTTTTTACCACAGAACAAAGTTTCACCTATTTATATTGAAAGCATTTGCAAGATAACAAAATAAATGCAGCTTAACTCTTTACCAAACGACAAAATTTTAGACTGGTCCAAATTGAAACCATTTGCAGACAACAAAATAATTGGGACTGAAAATTTGAAATTTGTTTTGGAAAGGGTAGAAAACATTGTGGGAAAAGGAGAAAATGCTGGTTACCAGCATTTTCTTCTTTTCTCACAATGTTTTCAAAAGGCTTCTGTCACAGGGTCGTTAGAAGTCAGGATTGTGTGGTAAAGAGTTAAAGGATGGGACACGTCACCAAAGGATAAAAAACAAAAAAACACTGTAGTAAAAGAAGAAAATTCTGAGTACCAGAATTTTCTCCTTTTCCTAGTGATTTCAAACGATTTCTGAAAACATGGGATTGCTTGGAAAAGGGTTTATATATGTGGTTGTGGTATGCATACCTCATTTTCCTGATTTACAATGCTTTCATTCGGAGCACCAGTTTCATTTGCCTCGTCATCGTCATCATTGTTGTCACTGCTCAGGTCGTCAGAGTCGTCATTATCAAGCTTTTCCGCGAGGACAGCAACGTTTATCCGGAAGTCACGAGGCATGCTGTGTTTCATGTGTTCCATAAGGTTAGTCTGAAAGATAAGAATGAAATGAATGAGGAGTAAATGACAAGGCTATGTAGGTCAGTATCAAAAAGATGAGTTCTTTAACTCTTTACCACACAATTCCGACATTTAAAAACTCTAAAAAGGAAGCCTTTTGAAAACACTGTGGGAAAAGAAGAAAATGCTGGTAACCAGCATTTTCTCCTTTTCCCACAATGTTTTTTACCTGTTCCATAACAAATTTCAATTTTTAAGTGACATTTAATTTGTTATCTGCAAATGCTTTCAATTTGGACCAGTCTACAATTTTGTCATTTGGTTAAGAGTTAACAAACGAAAACATTTTCCACTAATCTAAATTGAAAACTTATGCAACAAATAAAATGTGGCTTTGATGATTGGAATTATCTTTCCAAGGGTAGGAAACACTGTGGGGCAAAGAAAGATGGCTGTTTACCAGCATTATCTCCCACTCACACACTGTTTTCTACCATTTCAAAGACAAACCACATCAAATGAACCATGTTAAATTTGTCATCTGCAAAAATATTCATTACAGACTACAGGATACACATCTTACCACCTTATGAATCTACTTTGCAACTGAATTTGTAAATATCTTTGTAAAAAAGGAATAATTAATATAAGACATAGTTTAACTCTTTACCGTACAACAAAATTTTAGCTTTTTCCTTATCCAAATCATGTTGAAGCAAGTTAACTCTTTACCAAATGACAAAATTTTAGACCGGTCTAAATTGAAAATATTTGCAGATGACAAATTAAATGTGGCTCAAATGACAAAATTTGTATCTGAAAGAATAGAAAACATTGTTGGAAAATGAGAAAATGCTGGTTGCCAGCATTTCCTCCTTTTCCCTTGATGTTTTCTAAAGTTTTATTCTTCAGGGTCATTAAAACTCAGGATTGTGTGGTAAAGAGATAAACATGGCTCTAATGATAGATTTGGTCTTGGATATGGATAAAATAATTGTGGAAAAAGGAGAAAATGCTGGTTATCAGCATTTTCACCATTTCTTACATTGTCTTCATAAGCCTTTTTCCTCAGGATTGTTAGAAATTGGGATTGTATGGTAATGGGTAAAACATGTCTATACCTGAAAACAATGTTGCAAATGGAAAAGTTGCCCTTTACAATAATGTTAACTGTTTTCATACATGTTGAATTGTAGCCTTTTAATTTGATTCGATTTGTAGTCCAAGCGAAATACCTTCCCCTTGAAAACAACCAATCGGGTTCTTTCAACTTTTCTCACCTTAGATTTCTTTGATAGTTGTATCAGATATCGTTCGTACTGTTCTATGGCAAATATCAAATTGGGGATTGTCCTTGTCTGTTTAAACACGGCCTGAAAATGAAAGGGTTGATAATTAAAGACAATGGAATGAATCAATAAGAGGGCCATGAATGCCCTGTATCGCCCTACTGCCTTTTAACCCTTTACCATGTGCTCCTGACTTTTAACAACCCTAAAGAAAAAAGCCTTTTGAAAACATTGTAAGAAAAGGAGAAAATGCTGGTAACGAGCATTTTCTCCTTTTCCCACAATGCTTTCTACTCTTCCCAAAACAAATTTCAATTTTTGAGCCACATTTGATTGTGATCCGACGTCTTCAGATGCTTTCAATTTGGACCAGTCTAATAATTTGTCACTTGGTACAAGGTTTAACAAATATGTCAGGCACTCAAATTGGCATGGAAAGAGATATTAACCCATAAAGAATCTGTACAGCTGTTAAATTCCACGGAGAAAATTTGCTCGCTCTTCAAGAAAGCCACAGTTTTTTTCACATGTCAAGGTGATGTCATTAAAAACAACCAAGTTTAATCGAGTATCATTTATAAATACAGAACAAAATGAAGTCTTACACGAAGTAATTTGACAAGAATATATCCAAAATTTCAGTTGCAGCAAAACATTTTTTCTGTGGCATGACTGGTAAAATCTTGGGACAAAAAAACAGAATGATACAAACCCCGATTCATGCAGCTTTCACAAATCTATTTGCCTTTACGAAAAATGTAGATCATGACTGCAAAAAATATGCAGTCTGATATTTGATCTACACTGTCCGTTTTGCCGAGACATTTTGGACAATAGCAACCTTGAAATTGCAATTATTAGATTCTTATTTCTACACTCAAGGTGCCTGTTTGGTTTATTTGGTGCTTTAACTCTTTACCAAGCAACGAAATTTTAGACTGGTCCGAATTCAAAGCATTTGCAGACGACAAAATAAAATTGATTGAAAAATTGAAATTTGTTTTGGAAGGGGTAGAAAACATTGTGGGAAATGGAGAAAATGCTGGTTACCAGCATTTTCTCCTTTTCTCACAAGGTTTTCAAAAGGCTTCTTTCACAGGGTCCTTAAAAGCCAGGATTATGTGGTAAAGAGTTAAATATTCATCCCATCTGAGCATAGCTATTAATATCAAAATCAATAGTTATCAACAAAAACTGAATATTATCTATCCAAAAAAACTTGAATACACAAAAATAACGTTACATAGCAGTTTGATATTCATAGTAGATAAACAGTAACAAACTACATATACATGCATCTTGAATGAGTAGACAGGTGTTATTTCCCTTTATCAGTATTATATGCTTAACCCTTTGCCAGACAATCCCGGCTTTTAATGACCCTAAGGAACAAGCCTTTTGAAAACAAAGTGGGAAAAGGAGAAAATGCTGGTAACCAGCATTTTCTCCTTTTCCCACTTTGTTTTCTTCCCTTTCAAAGGCAAATTTCAGTTTCTGAGTCATGTTTAATTTGTTGTCTGCAAATGCTCTCAATTTGGACCAGTTTAAAATGTTGTCATTTAGTAAAGAGTTAACAGGAGTTATTTCCCTTGATCAGTATTATAAGCGTAACTCATAAAGCCTATAATGAACCACAAGAAAGCCAAGCCCACAGCAGCCATGTTCTTTGATAGAGGTCAACATAAGGATCAGTTATGGCAATTTGTACAGAATTGTAACCTGCAGTTTTGGAGAAGAAGGCTTATAAAGTATTTAAGTTTTGTCAACACAGCAACCAATGTTTAATGGAATAAAATTCTATGAAGGAATGGTAATATCATTTTTATGAAACTTGGGCAAAATATGATGGGTAATTACAGAGATGAAGGTGTTTGAAATAAAAGCTAATACATGGAGTGATGCTCAGATGCACAATGGACATAGAACCATGATTTGCAGCCCCTTGGTCAGTTGCGCTGAAAACTATTAAAAGTTGAACTGAAATTCCTGGAAATTTTATCATCTAGTAGAGAATAAAGTACCTTTCCAGCCTGAATGGCTGCTCCCTTCTTTTTGTCATCTGTTTTCTTCTTTCCCTTCTCAGGGGCTGCATGCTGAATCTGTTCACTCTCCGACGACTGAAAAATACAAATGAGCCTTGCAGTGTGAAAAGGGGGCTTAATGCAAAAGTATCGACCCAGGCCAGCCTGTGCACTCTGCACAGGCTGACCTGGCCCAAAACATTTTGCTATAGGTCAATTTGCTGCAGCTTAAAGGACCTGTGTACCTCATAATTCAGTCGGTTGTTATAGAAATAGATTTTACGGATCCATAGTACTATGATGACTTGCTTGGTATTATGCATGGCCTTGATGCATTAACTCTTTACCAAATGACAAAATTTTAGACTAGTCCAAACTGAAATCATTTGCAGATGACAAATTAAATGTGACTTTAAAATTGAAATTCATTATGAGACGGCTAGAAAACATTGTGGGAAAAGGAGAAAATGCTGACCACCAGCATTTTCTCCTTTTCCCACAGTGTTTTCAACAGGCTTTCTTTTTAGGGTTGTTAAAAGTCGGGATTGTGTGGTAAAGAGTTAAGTCCCCTTTTGCCAGAGCATGGCTCAAATACTTTAAAGCAACTGGACATTAGTTTTCATTTTGGTAAGTTAAAAAAGATATCTTCGCAAAAATTAGAGTACGAATGAACACCTTTAGTCCTTCACCAAACAATCCTAAGTGTTAATGACCCTGACAGAGAATGCCTTTGAAAACATTGGTAATTGGGCTTTTCTCCTTTTTCCACAATGTTTTTACCACCATTTCACCTTTTCTACCATTTCTCCTTTTCCCACACTGTTCTTTTCTACATGTCAAATCCCATTTTCTTTGAAAAAAGCTGAGCTAAGAATGCCATTTTCTTTGGAAAAAAGCTGAGCTAAGTATGCCATTTTCTTTGAAAAAAGCTGAGCTAAGAATGTCATTTTCTTTGAAAAACGCTGAGCTAAGAATGTCATTTTCTTCAGTTCCATTCAATAAAACAAAATCCCGTGTTTGCACATGGTAAAGGTTCACCACACGCTTAGAATACCTGTATATAGGTGATCATGGCATAACAGAACTGTGTCAGGTGAGTGCCAGCCATTTTCACCAGCTTTTCAAACCTCGCTGTTAGATGACCACTTTTGTTTGTATATAGCATCAAATACTGAAAAGGAATACAAGAGGAAAGAATAAAATGCAAGGCAATTCTAAGACTTTTTTAACCCTTTACAAAATGTGAAAATTTTAGACCAGTCCAAATTGAAACCATTTGCAGAAGACAGATAAATTGAGGTTTAACTCTTGACCAAACGATAAAATTGTAGACTCGACCAAATTGAAAGCATTTTCAAACAACATATTAAATGTACCTTAAATGACAATGTCTACCTTTGATATGGTAGAAAACATTGTTGGAAAAGGAGAAAATGCTGGTTACCAGCGATTTCTCCTTTTCTCACAATGTTTTCAAAAGCCTTCTCCTTCAGGGTCGTTAAAACTCAGGATTGTGTGGTAAATGGTTAAATGATGAGACATGCCTCTAAACATGTAAAATACATTGTGGGAAAAGGAGAAAATGCTGGTTAAAATCTTTTCAGAATCCCTTTTCATCAGGGTTGTTAAAACTTGGAATTGTATGGTAAAGGGTTAAGCTATTACCACCTTCAAATGACTTTTTTGGTCTTGTAGCATCCCTATGCAACAATGTTTTAATATGTTTTCAAGGACCAAACCATAATTTACGCCGAGTTTTTATATTTCACAAAAATGTTGAAATCTATACCACGCAATCCTGACTTTTAAACATATTTATTTTACATACTGAGGAACAAGTTCTTGAAAATTATACTAATCTTTCTTTATTCTGCTTCCTGGAAATTACACCAGTATTCATGCCGAATGCATTGCCCAATGAACAGCCCCAAAGTTGACACCCTCTCCCAGGTATTGAACGCGTGACCTTACGGATAGAAGGCGGACACTGTACCAAGCACAGACAGCATATTGCAATTCTTTAGTTTTAACGCTACTGAGGAGGAAGCCTTTTAAAAAACATTGCGGGAAAAGGAGAAAATGCTGGGAACCAGCATTTTCTCCTTTTTACCCAGAATGTTTTTGACAATTGTACAGACAAGTTCCATCATTTGAGCCACATTAACTCTTTACCAGACGACAAGTTTTTAGAGCTGTCCAAATTGAAAGCATTTGCAGACGACAATTTCCTTGTGGTTCGAACGGGGCAATTTTTATTCGATAGGGTAGAAAACATTGTGGGAAAAGAAGAAAATGCTGGTTAACAGCATTTTCTCCTTTTCCCACAATATTTTTAAAAGGCTTCTTTCCCAGGGGCGTTAAAAGGCAGCATTGTATGGGAAAGGGTTAAAATTGCCATGCAAATGCTTTCAATTTGAACAAGTCTTTAATTTTGTGAAGAGGCGCAGATTTAAGAAGTCATCTATTACACAGATTTGTTTCAGAAGGCGATGAGCAATGTGAAGCAGACATTTAACCCTTTACCAAATGACAAAATTGTGGACTTGTCCAAAACGGAAGCATTAGCATTAGCAGGCAACAAAGTAAATCTGACTCAAAAAGTGAAATGTGCTTTTTTTAAGCAAAGAAAACATTGTAGGAAAAGGAGAAAATGCTGGTCACTAGCATTTTCTTCTTTTCCTACAATGTTTTCAAAAGCTTTTTTTCTAAAGGTTGTTAAAACTCTGGGTTAAGAGGTAAAAGGTTAAAACCTTAACAACAAGAAATGTTGCAAAGCGGGCAAATACCCGAAACCAGCACCTTGTCACAGAAGCAGCACAATCAGAGAACGGAAATGATTTTCAAAACAAAGATCACCAGTGACCCTGACCTTTGACTTGTATACCCAAAAATAATAGGGCACATCCTTGGGTCATGAGCAACACTTGTATCAAGTTTCAGGGTCCTAGGTCAAACAGCTATTGAGAGCATGGAAACAATTTTCAAACAAAGTTCACCTGTGACCTTGACCTTTGACCCATGTGACCCAAAACAATAGAACACCTCCTTGGGTCATGAGCAACACTTATATAAAGTTTCAGTTAGAGCATAGAAATGAAAAAGTCGACAAATGGACAGATTGATGGACAAATAGACAGATAGACAGACATGGTGAAACCATTATCCCCCTGCTACTCAGTTAGTCGGGGCTATGAAAGTCAGAAGAATACCTACATATTTAGTAACTGACGTCAATGTACCATACAGTTTCGTCAGAGCTTTGAGAAGCCCCTCCGTACAGGGCCCTATAGGCATGGCAGATTGTACAAGCTCGTGAAAGGCTCCAACAAGTATACCAAGCCTTGTACATACTGACTTCTCTTTGCCTTCCCTCTGAGTTAAGTCTGGCAAATCATCACCTGTAAAATAATTGATGAATTCTTTATAACCAAACGACAAAATTTTAGACTGGTCGAAACCGAAGGCAGTTGCAGACGACAAAACAGATGTGACTGCAAAACTGAAATTTGTTTTGGGAAGGATAGAAAACATTGTGGGAAAAGGAGAAAATGCTGGTTACCAGCATTTTCTCCTTTTCCCACAATGATTTCAAAAGGCTTCTTTCTCAGGGTCATTAAAAGTTGGGATTGTGTGGTAAAGAGTTAAGCCACAAGGAACTGTCTGGGATAAATTAATCAACTCTTTACCAAATGACAAAATTTTAGACTGTTCCAAGTTGAAAGCTTTTGTAGACAACAGATTATCATGGCTCAAAAACGGCAATTGCCTCTGGAAGGTAGAAAACATCATGAGAAAAGGAGAAAATGTTGGTTACCAGCAATTTCTACTTTTTCCACAATGTCTTCAAAAGCTTTTTTCCTCAGGATCGTTAAAACTAGGAATTGTGTGGTACAGGGTTAAATGCTTTCAATTTGGATGAGATATATTTTCTGCTGTCGGGTACAAAGATGTGTATACAGTTTTTACCTTACCTTCTCTCTCAGAGTTAAGTCTGGAGAAATTTATAAATTATTGTGAAATCAACAATTCCTCAATGCAATCATATGTTCTTTTTACTTCACATTTTGGCCATATCACAGTAACAGCTTCCTTATTCATATGTGTCCTGGGTTTCACCAGTACTTAGCTGGAGCTCCAAAGTCTCGTGTCCTAGGACACTCCAAAAAGAAAAGAAGAAAAAAGAAAAAAAAACATAGTATGGCATCTGGATGCCAATACTCGGTTGCAAATGCTTGAATATCAGTGAAATTCTATGTCGAAAAAAGGGCATATCGGTGTCAAAAAATGTTAAATAGTTTGATGGCTCCCTGCCCCTGTCGTATGGGTTCCCCTTTTGATAGTTTAACTACTAGTCCAAGTTTCAAGTATATATCTTCAGTAATGTCAGAGATATTACAAAATGTCGAAGTTTTTGCACAATGCAGACAATGTGGATGAAAATGCAATGCCAGGGCTATGACAATATCTCCATTTTTTCTGGGAAAACAGCCAGGCTAAAAATTAAAGAAAAAAAAAAAAAAACAAGAGGGCCATGATGGCCCTGGGTCGCTCACCTTAGTAGAGTGCCTTTAAGGTTTTTCTTTAATTTGACCATGTGACCTAGTTTTAGAGCGCAGGTGACCCAATTTCAAACTCATATTTCATGAAGATAAACATTCTGACCAATTTTCAAGTCAATTGAGCAAAATATGTGGCCTCGAGTGCCCTCAAGATATTTCTTTAATTTGACCTAGTGACCTAGATTATGACCCCAGGTGACCCAAATTTGAACTGGTCTTTGACTATATCAAAAGAAACATTTTAACCAATTTTCAAATCATATGAATAATAAATGTGGCCTCTTAGACTGCCCACTAGCTATTTCTTTAATTTGACCAAGTGACCTAGTTTATGACCCCAGTTGACCCAAATTCAGACTCATGTGAGATTTTACAAAGACAAACATTCTGACCAATTTTCAAGGCAATTAAACAAAGAATGTGGCCTCTAGAGTGCCCACAAGGTATTTCTTTATTTTGACCTAGTGATCTAGTTTATGGTTCCAGGTGACCCAAATCCAAACTCATCTAGTATTTCATCAAGACAAACATTCTGGCCAAATTTCAGGTCATTTGAGCAATAAATGTGGCCTCCAGAGTGCAAACAAGGTATTTCTTTAATTTGACCCAGTGAACTAGTTTATGACCCAAGTTGACCCAAATTAATCTTATGTGAGACTTTATAAAGACAAACTTTCTAACTAATTTTCAAGGCAAATGAGCAAATAATGTGGCCTCGAGAGTGCCAACAAGGTATTTCTTTAATTTGACCTAGTGACCTAGTTTATGACCCAAGATGACCCAATTTTGAACTCAATGAACTTGTTGCGCTTAGATAGGCAAACAAACTTAGAAGAGAATCACTACATAGTACATACCAAATATCAAAGCTCTACGCCTTCCAGTTTTAAAGAAGAATTTTAAAGTTTTCCTTCTTTGTTCCTATGTTCGAACTTGTGACCCCTGGGGCTGGGCCAGTTTTGACCCAGGGGCATCATACGAACAAACTTGGTAGAGGTCCACTAGGAAATGCTACATACCAAATATCAAAGCTCTACACCTTCCCGTTTAAGAGAAAAAGAAATTTAAAGTTTTCCTTCTTTGTTCCTATCTTCGAACTTGTGACCCCTGGGGCGGGGCCAGTTTTGACCCAGGGGCATCATATGAACAAACTTGGTAGAGGTCAACTCTGAGATGCAACATACCAAATATCAAAGTGCCACACCTTTCGGTTTCAGAAAAGAAGAATTTTAAAGTTTTCCTTCTTTGTTCCTATGTTCGAACTTGTGACCCCAGGGGCTGGGCCAGTTTTGACCAAAAGCAGCATCCTTGGAACAAACTTGGTAGAAGTCCACTAGGAGATGCTACATACCAAATATCAAAGCTCTATGCCTTCCCATTTAAGAGAAAAAAAAAATTAAAGTTTTCCTTCTTTGTTCCTATGTTTGAACTTGTGACCCCCGGGGCAGGGCCAATTTTGACCCCAAGGGCATCATATGAACAAACTTAGTAGAGGTCTACTAGGCAATGCTACATACCAAATATCAAAGCTCTATGCCTTCTAGTTTTACAGAAGAAGATTTTTAAATTTTTCCTTCTTTGTTCCTATGTTGGAAATTGTGACCCCCGGGGCGGGGCCAGTTTTGACCCCAGGGGCATCATATGAACAAACTTGGTAGAGGTCCACTAGGAGATGCTACATGCCAAATATCAAAGCTCTACACCCTCAAGTTTCAGAGAAGAAGATTTTTAAAGTTTTCCTTCTTTGTTACTATGCTCAAACCTGTGACCCCCGGGGTGGGGCCAGTTTTGACCCCAGGGGCATCATATGAACAAACTTGGTAGAGGTCCACTCCGCAATGCTACATACCAAATATCATAGCTCTACGCCTTCCAGTTTCAGAGAAGATGATTTTTAAAGTTTCCCTTCTTTGTTCCTATGTTCGAACTTGTGACCCCCGGGGTAGGGCCAGTTTTGACCCCAAGGGCATCATATGAACAAACTTGGTAGAGGTCCACTAGGAGATGCTTCATGCCAAATATCAAAGCTCTATGCCTTCTACTTTTACAGAAGAAGATTTTTAAAGTTTTCCTTCTTTGTTCCTATGTTGGAAATTGTGACCCCTGGGGCAGGGCCAGTTTTGACCCCAGGGGCATCATATGAACAAACTTGGTAGAGGTCCACTAGGAGATGCTATATGCCAAATATTAAAGCTCTACGCCTTCAAGTTTCAGAGAAGAAGATTTTTAAAGTTTTCCTTCTTTGTTACTATGCTCAAACTTGTGTCCCCCGGGGCGGGGCCAGTTTTGACACCAGGGGCATCACATGAACAAACTTGGTAGAGGTCCACTACGCAATGCTACATACCAAATATCATAGCTCTACGCCTTCCAGTTTCAGAGAAGATGATTTTCAAAGTTTCCCCTCTTTGTTCCTATGTTTGAACTTGTGACCCCCGGGGCAGGGCCAGTTTTGACCCCAAGGGCATCATATGAACAAACTTGGTACAGGTCCACTAGGAGATGCTTCATGCCAAATATCAAAGCTCTATGCCTTCTACTTTTACAGAAGAAGATTTTTAAAGTTTTCCTTCTTTTTTCCTATGTTGGAAATTGTGACCCCCGGGGCGGGGCCAGTTTTGACCCCAGGGGCATCATATGAACAAACTTGGTAGAGGTCCATTAGGAGATGCTACATGCCAAATATCAAAGCTCTATGCCTTCAAGTTTCAGAGAAGAAGATTTTTAAAGTTTTCTTTCTTTGTTACTATGCTCAAACTTGTGACCCCTGGGGCGGGGCCAGTTTTGATCCCAGGGGCATCAAATGAACAAACTTGGTAGAGGTCCACTAGGAGATGCTACATACCAAATATCAAAGCTCTGCGCCATCTAGTTTCAGAGAAGAAGATTTTCAAAGATTTTGCTTTTTTTCCCTTTTTGTTGCCATGGCAACCAGAGTTGTGGGTGGAATTTAATTCTTTGAACACTTTTGGTAGAGCTTCACCCAAGGAACATCCCTGCCAAGTTTCATCAAGATTGGCCCAGTGGTTTAGGAGAAGAAGATGTTTAAAGAAATTGTTGACGGACGCCGGACATAGGGCGATCACAATAGCTCACCTTTAGCACGTTGTGCTAAGGTGAGCTAAAAAAAAATACAGTGCCTTGAGTGAGGATGGGAGCTGAAACCTCCAGGTTCCATATCCTACAACTTCACCACTCAGCCGCTCAGGTCCCCAGACAGGAAAAAATAAAGTAGCCTCTTTAGGAACAGCTGCACTAAAAAACTGTTACATGATCATAAAGGAACATTCTCTTGCATATGCTTATGAAACATTTCATTGGTCAGTGACATTTATTCCACTTAGCAAAGACACCACAAGATACAAATTGTTAATTCACCTGTTAACCCTTAACTGCACAATGCCTACTTTTAACTACCCTTGGAAAGAAGCCTCTTGAAAACATTGTGGGAAAGGGAGAAAATGCTGGTAACCAGCATTTTCTCCTTTTCCCACAATGTTTTCTACCCTATCAAAGTAAATTTGCACCGTTTGAGCTACACTTAAAATGTCTGTTTGGACAAAGCTAAAATTTTGTCGTCTGGTAAACCGTTAACTTTTAACCATGCAATCTCAACATTTAAAGTCCTGAAGAAGACCCTTTTTGAAAACATTGCAGGAAAAGAAGAAAATGCTGGTAACCAGCATTTTTCTCCTTCTCCCCCGATGTTTTCTCCACTACCAAAAGCATATTAAATCTTTTGAGTTACTTTCACTTTGTGGTCTGCAAGTTTTATCAATTCGGACCAGTCTAAAATTTTGTCGATTGGTAAAGAGTTAACCCTTTATTAGTAAATAAGAAACCAACCAGTTTTTGTGTTGTTGGTTGCCTCTGCTCGGATTCTAGCCACCACAAAGTCTGTGTCATCGAGTTCACGGTCAATTTGGGCAAGTACCAGCTGTGCGACTGTTGGAGTCGCCGTCCTCTGTGTGACCAGCCCGTAATTTGTTCTCCCTTCCATCTCTACTTCCTTAAAAAATACATTATATCTTTTGGTTATCTCTTTACCAGAACACAAATTTTTAGACTGGTCCAAATTGGAAGCATTTGCAGACAACAAAATTATTTAGGCTAAAGTCATGATTTCTGTCTTTGATAGGGTAGAAAAAATTGTGGGAAAAGGAGAAAATGCTGGTTACCAGCATTTTCTCCTTTTTCCACAATGTTTTTAATAGTCCTTTTCCTTGTGGTTGTTAAAACTCAGGATTGTGTGGTAAAAGGTTGAATGTGTTTGTATTAGCCAACCATTCTTTATTACCATTCTATTTCTAAATTCACAACAAGCAATCTGATTGGCTAAAGATGTTCTGTGTTAGCCAATCAGGTGACTAGCTATGAATTTAGAATCAGAATTGAACTTAAAATGGCTGATTTATGCAGCCTACAGACAGTTAATAGAATTGGGGCTTTTAGACATCTTTTTCAATGTTTGCTTTAAGAATTTTTACAAAATGGGTGTTGTACCCCAACCCTTAACCAAACAATCCTAAGTTTAGACAACTCTGAGGTAGAAGCCTTTTGGAAACACTGTGGAAAAGGGACAAATGCTGTTAACCAGCATTTTCTTCTTTTCCCATAAAGTTTCCAACCCAATCAAAGACAAACACTACCATTTGTGTAACACTGAATTTGTTGTCTGCAACTGCTTTTACTTTGGACAAGGCTGAAGTTTAATTGTTTGTTAACCCTTTACCAAACAATCCTGGGTTTTGACAACCCAGGGAAAGAGACCTTTTGAAAACATTGTGGGAAAAAGGAGAAAATGCTGAATAACCAGCATTTTCTCCTTTTCCCACAATGTTTTCTGCTCTGTCATGGACAAATTCTGTTGTTTGAGCCATCTTGAATTCGTCGTCTGCAAGTGCTTTCAGTTTGGACCAGGCTTAAATTTTGTCGTTTGGTAAAGATGTCAAAGAACATGAGGGGTGGTCAGGGAGGGGGCTTTTTATTAAACAGGGCACAAATTTCACAATTATAGGGTAAAACTACCATATTTTGCTACAATTTCTTAGATACATCTTTCTATCATTTCCGCATTCTGTCAACACCCACTGATCACTGTTTTCACAAAGGTTCAGTTGAAAAGCAGCCAGTGGCTTGCGAAGAATATTGTGGGAAGTACATGTACTTGTAAAGAGACTCCAGGAAAGCATGGAAAGGTGAACTGGCTGCCACGATATAACTGAAATAATGTTGAAAATGGCGTTGAACACCATACAAACAGACATTCTGTCAAAATCTGACATTAAACAAAAAGAGCATTTTTCTTCCTGTTGACAGATTTATCATTTGATTTTTCCAATTCTATGGGTGCTAACCTTTACAACACAATCCCAACTTTTAATGACCCTTAAAGAGAAGGCTTATGAAAACATTGTGGGAAAAGGAAAAAAAGGCTGGTAACCTGCATTTTCTCCTTTTTCCACTATGTTTTCTACCATATCAAGGACAAATTTCTTCATTTGATCCACCTTTAATTGTCATCTGAAAATGCTTTCAATTTAGGCAAGTCTAAATTTTTGTCGTCCACTCAAAAAGTTAACACATTTTCCATACTTGATCAATGTCTCCCGCTATAGAATGAATATCTTGAGATAAGTCTCGCACTATTACAGGAGACGTTTTTGTCTTTTGAGTAACAGTCAGCAAAGATGATAACAGCAACTTGCAAAGTGGGATGTCATCTGAAAGGTAGAAAACATTGTTTTTAAGTATTTTAAAATTGTAAGTCAAAAAAGGGTCATAACTGAGTCAAACATATTTTGATGGTTATCTGCCCTTAATGTTTAGGATCCCTCTTTTGATAATTACAACTTGTCCAAGTTTGAAGTAAATACCATCAGTAATGACAAAGATATTATAAAATGTCAAAAGTTTTTGCACGAAGATGCAGATGACAGTGATGATGCATAAAATGATAATGCCAGGGCAACAACAGTAAGTCGACATTCTTTGAAAACGGCCAAGCTAGTAACAAAACTGAGACATAACCAAAAAAACAAAAAGCATTTGCAAATAACAATCTACGTGTTGTTAAAATGATGGAGTTGGTCTATGAAACGGTAGCAAAATTAATACTGTGGAAGAATGAGAAATGCTGGGTACCACGGAAACTTTCTAAGATTGCAATGTATATGGACCAAAAAAGAGAAAAATATTGCTTTAAGTCAATGATTTATTTATTTCTTTTGTTCATTTATCATAACCACTGGTTGCCCTTATGGGCGACACCCCTAGAAGATAGTTTTGTTACAGAGACAGTGCATGGTACAGGATAAAACCCATCCTAAGTTACATCTAGATCTATAACCTTTTACCCCACAAGGCCGCCTTTTAACGACCCCTGTTGATAAGGTAGAAAACATTGTGGGAAAAGGAGAAAATGCTGGTAACCGGCATTTTCTCCTTTTCCCACAATGTTTTCTACCTTATCAAAGAAATATTGCACCATTTTAGCCACACTGAAATTGTCGTCTGCAAATGCTTTCAATTTGGACAAGGCTAAAATTTTGTCCTCTGGAAGAGGGTTAAAGTGCTCTGTGTATAGCACAGTCACATGGGACCTCAATTTAACATCTCATCCGAAAGACTATCAGAAATTTTAGATGACCAGCCCTGGGAATCTAATTCTAGTTATGAGCTTATGATATAACTGTGGACTGCTATAACTAGCATTAGCCAATCAGATTCCTTCAATGTAACCACAACAGTATTGAAATTCCAATTTCATAGTAAAAAGAAAAAAGTTTGTCAGCCTTCAAAGTTTAGACCTATATACCTCTTAATACCTATTATTCTATCCTAGGTACCAAACTGAGGATAAATTATCAAAGAGCATGATAAAAGCAATGACTCTTTCCATTCTAGTTCAGAAATTTGTAAAGAATACTTACAAATGGGGTCATGGTCAACAGCCAATACAGTTAACCCTTTACCGCACAATGACGCCTTTTAACGACCCTGGGGAAGAAGCCTTTTGAAAACATTGTGGGAAAAGTAGAAAATGCTGGTAACCAGCATTTTCTACTTTTCCCACAATGTTTTCTACCTTATCAATGAAAAATTGCACCGTTTGAGCCACATTGAAATTGTTGTCTGCAAATGCTTTCAATTTGGAAGGGGGTAAAATTTTGTCGTCTGGTAAAGGGTTAAACACTTTGTCTCATACAATGTATATTATAGAGGAACAATTTTGTAAAAAATCGAGTGCATTTGATCCATACCTATATCATTTTCTTTACAAAATTTTTCCGTCCAGCTGAGTATATGTTCCATCTTGTCAAAGCTGGCAGTAAGAACATTAGCTAACTGGTATATGATTGAGAGGAGCAGCCCCACGTCTTTCAGGTTTTGTTTCTCGTCCTCCATTTTGATGTTATCAATAACGAGTCTCTGCAATGAGCAGTAAATGTAAACCAACAACTTTTCGCGTGTGACTCTTTTACAATAATAATTGAGCCATGCTCTGTGAAAAGGGAGCTTAACTCTACCAAAAGACAAAATTTTCCAAATTCAAAGCTGTTGCAGATGACAATTTAACCCTTTCCACAAAATCCTGACTGTTAACGACCCTGAGAAAGAAGCCTTTTGAAAACATTGTGGGAAAAGGAGAAAATGCTGGTATCCAGCATTTTCTCCTTTTCTCACAATGTTTTCTACCCTATCCAATACATAAATCACAATTAAAGCTACACTCAATTTGTCGTCTGCAAATGCTTTAAATTTGGACCAGTCGGAAATTTAATTGTTTGGTAAAGAGTTAAGTGTGGATGAAAGGGCGAGATTTGTTGTTGAAAAGGTAGAAACATTTTGGGAAAAGGAGAAAATGCTTGTTACCAGCATTTTCTCCTTTTCCCACAATGTTTTCTACTGTTCCCAAAGGGAGTTTTAATTTTTTAGCCACATTTATTTTGACGTCTGCAAATGCTTTCAATTTGGACAAGTCTTAAATTTCGTCGTTTGGTAAAGAGTTAAGATAAATACCTGTAGCCTCTTAATCAACTGGAAAACATCTTCATTGGTGTCATCGGTTGTTTTATCATCTGTAATGAGTAAAAAGAAAGTATAGATAGTCAATTCAACTCTAAGTGGATTAACTGTTCACCAGATGACAAAATTTTGGACCCGTCAATGTTGAAAATACTAGCTGACAAAAAAAATCAAATGTGGCTAAAAAGATAGAATTTTCCTTTGACAAGAGTAGAAGACATTGTAGGAAAACGATAAAATATCAAAACAGTTTAGTAACCGCCTTATCAGGGCTTTTTCTACGTACTGAAAGTATAAAAATTTAATTTTTGATGCACTATGCACTACCTTTTAACCCTTTACCAAACGATAAAATTTTGAACTGGACTGAATTAAAAGCATTTGCAGACAACAAAATAAATGTAGCTCAAATGGTAATCTCTGTCATTGATAGGGCAGAAAACATTGTGGGAAAAGGAGAAAATGCTGATTACCAGCATTTTCTCCTTTTACTACAATGTTTTCAAAAGTCTTCTCTGTCAGGGTCGTCAAAACTGGGGATTGTGTGGTAAAAGGTTAACTCTTTACCATACAGTACAAATTAAACCCTTTGAAGACAACAAATTTAGTTTGGTGAAAATAGTGGAATTCATCTGTAAAACTGTAGAAAACATTGTGGGGAAAGGCGAAATGCTGGTTACCAGCATCAATGTTTTCAAAAGCCTTCTTCCTGAGGGTTGTTTAAAGTCAGGATTGTATGGTAAAGGGTTAAGAGTTGAACCAATATTTAGTTGCAAGGGAGACAGTGAAGATCAAGATCAGACTGCACAGATTTTGCAGCCTGGTCTTAGATCTGTACTGATCACTTTCTTGCCAGACATTCTACCAAAAACAGCTTTGTCATTGCAATATTATGTGTTCACAAAATCCAGAGTTTTAACAACCAGCTTGGCGCCAGCTTTTGAAAACATTTTGGGAAAAAGGAGAAAATGCTGGTAAAGCAAAATGCTTTCTATCCTATCAGAGAACGTAGGCTCATCAGTGCAAATTTTGAATATGTCAACTGTAGATGTTTTAAATTTGGAACAGTCTAAAATGTTTTGTGGGAAAGGGTTGGGTAGTTACTGAGAATGTTCATTTTATTTCAGCCATACTCTCCGAAAAGGAGGTTAAATGCATCTGCTAAATGTATTGAACCATGTCAATCTGCAAAGTCTGCCCAGGCTGACATGCGTCAAAACTTTTTGCTATTGTTCAATTTTCTGTATGGCAAAGGACCAGGCTACCTCATGCTTCAGTTGGTTGTTGGACAAAATAACAGTACGAGGATTAACCCTTTACCAGACAAGCCCTGGTTTTCACGTGTCTGCAGTACAAGTCTTTTGAAAACACTGTGGGAAAAGGAGAAATTGCTCGTAACGAGCAATTTCTCCTTTTCCCGCAGTGTTTTCTACCCTTTTTGAGAACTTCCTGCCATTTTCATCAAATTTAAAATTGTCTTCTGCAAACTCTTTCAATTTGGACCAGTCCGAAATTTGTTGTTTGGGAAAGGGTTAAAGTAGACAAAACAAGAGCGCCACATGTGGGTGCGAATGCTCGGCTGCGGATGCTTGATTTTCAGCGAAGATTTTAAGTTGAAAAAGGGGCATTATTGAGTCAAAAATATGTTGTAGTATGGGTTCCCCTTTTGATACTTAAAAACTTGGCCGATTTTGAAGTAAATATTGCCAGTAATAAGAGAAATATTATAAAATGTCGAAGTTTTTGCATGACGACGTAAATGACAATTGGGCTACGTTAATAACTCGACTTTCTTTTCGAAAACAGCCAAGCTAAATTTGTTTGTATTGGAGTTCAATACAGTTTTAACAGGTTACGGAGGTCATATCAAGGTGGTCAGTGCGCCTAAGCATGTGTTTCCTGGCTTTCTCACACCAATACTGACTTTCTTTCCATGTCACTGACTACTTTTCTCACATGCATCAAAGGTGAAAGGCAAAAAATCACCGAAAACAAAGTTTGCCTCATCCGGGTATAAAACTCACAACCACCAGATCACAAGTCAGATACACTAACCACCGAGCTAACCTGCAAGGCACCAAGCTAAAAAATCACTTCTCTGAAAAAAGAATAAAGACAAAAAAAATTTGAAATTACCAATTAACGAATTCACCAGCTTTGGCAAATGTTCAGGCTGCCTGTTGACAGTTGTGGTTACTATGGTAACAAGGCATTCCAGGACGGTTGAAAGCATCTGTTTGTCCCTGACCCTCTCTGTATCTTCCGCTTGCTTGTCTACATAGTACTTCATAAAAAGGCTGTAAAGATGACCAGTAACCCTTGAACTCTTTACCAAACGACAAAATTTTAGACTGGTCCAAAATGAAAGACTTTGCAGACGACGGATTCAGTGTAGCTCAAATGATGGCAATTGTCCAAGAAAGGTGTGAAAACATTGTGGGAAAAGGAAAAAATGCTGGTTACCAGCATTTTCCCCTTTTCCCACAATGTTTTCAAAAGTCACCTTCTACAGTGTCGTTAAAACTCGGGATTTTTCGGTAAAGGGTTAAAACACAATCACAAAATTTTAATGAGCCTGAGAAAGTTTTTTAAAACATTGTTGGAAAAGGAGAAAATGCTGGTAACCAGCATTTTCTCCTTTTCCAACAATGTTTTCTACTCCTTCAAAAGAAAGATTTCATCATTTGCGCCAAACTGAATTTGTCGTCTGGAAACGCTTTCAATTTGGACAAATCTAGAATATTGTAGTTTGGTAAACAGATAAGAAATTTTTTCCTCTATGGTCAATATTCTTCAAAGTAGAACAGTAGAGCAGCAACATTCCTCAACTTCGTTGAGGACCAAAAGACCAAAACTGAAACAATTAGCAGACGACAAATTAAATATGACTCAACAGGTGAGGTTTGTCTATAAAATGGTAGAAGACAGTGAGTGAAAATGAGATAATGCTGGCTACAAAGTTTTTATTCTGCAGGGTTGTTACAAACATGGAATTGTTTGGTAAAGGGTTCGGGTGATATTGTAGATGGTGGTGACTCAAGGTCAGACTTTACAGAACATGCAGCCTGATCTAGACTCTCCAATATTTTGAGAAAATTCTATCCAAAAGCAGCCTTAAAACTGAAACCAAAAATGGTTTATTCATTTTTTGTTTGATTTTCCTTTTTTTTCCCTTGGTCTATCCTTTGGCAGTGAAATATTTGTATGAAAGTGAGATTTCAAATTCTCAAGAAAAATGACAGGCTTGTTTAACTGGTATTTTCTTCCTTTTTTCCACCAAGCTTGGTAGCAGTCTGTAGCGTACAGAACTTGACACCAGGTAGTCCCTGGTGCAAATCCCTGGCTCAGCCAATTTCTTTCCGAGGTTTGATGACAGTCATTGTAACAGGATTCATTCCTCTTTCACCATTGATCATTGTGTCAATGATGGTTATGTAGGAAGGAAGGCTGTTGCTTGGGAAGAATATTTTGCAAAGTACTGGTAAAAGAAACTCCAGGAAAGCATGGATAGGAGCACTGGCTGCCGTGATAAAATTAAAATAATGTTGAAAATAGTGTTTAACACCATATAAAAAAAAAAATAAAAAAAAAAAAAAAAAAAAAAAAACCGAATCCTATTTTTTCTCCTTGCCTATCCTAAGGCATTAAACTGTTTGTATGCAAGTTAGAGTTTAACTCTCTACCACACGACAAAAATTTTACACATGTCCAAATTGAAAGCATTTGCAGATGACAAATTAGATATGGCTCATTTGGTGAGATTTGTCTGTAAAAGGAGAGAAAACATTGTGGGAAAAAGGAGAAAATGCTGGTTACCAGCATTTTTTCCTTTTCCCACAATGTTTTCAAAAGGCGTCTTTCTCAGCGTCGTTAAAACTCAGGATTGTGTGATAAAGAGTTAAACTCAAGAGAGAAAAGACTCGCTTTGTCAACTATCTGTTGGGTGAAAAATATCTTATGAAACCCGAAGGCCAAGTTCAATACCATGGCATGATCAAATGGTTATCTCTTTACCGCATGGCAAAATTTTAGACTGATCCAAATCGAGAGCATTTGCGGACGACAAATTAGATACGGCTCATTTAGTGAGATTTGTCTGTAAAAGTACAAAAAACATTGTGGGAAAAGGAGAAAATGCCAGTTACCAGCATTTTTTCTCTTTTTCCCCAAAATGTTTTCAACAGGTGTCTTTCTCAGGGTCGTTAAAACTCGGGATTGCATGATAAAGGGTTAAACTCATGAGAGAAAGGACTCGCTTTGTCAACTATCTGCTGGGTGAAAAATATCTTATGAAACCCGAAGGCCAAGTTCAATACCATGGCATGATCAAATGGTTATCTCTTTACCGCATGGCAAAATTTTAGACTGATCCAAATCGAAAGCATTTGCAGACAACAAATTAGATAGGGCTCATTTAGTGAGATTTGTAAAAGTACAGAAAACATTGTGGGAAAAGGAGAAAATGCCAGTTACCAGCATTTTTTTCTCTTTTTCCCCAAAATGTTTTCAACAGGTGTCTTTCTCAGGGTCGTTAAAACTCTGGATTGCGTGATAAAGGGTTAAACTCAAGAGAGAAAAGACTCGCTTTGTCAACTATCTGCTGGGTGAAAAATATCTTATGAAACCCGAAGGCCAAGTTCAATACCATGGCATGATCAAATGGTTATCTCTTTACCGCATGGCAAAATTTTAGACTGATCCAAATCGAAAGCGTTTGCAGACGACAAATTAGATAGGGCTCATTTAGTGAGATTTGTAAAAGTACAGAAAACATTATGGGAAAAGGAGAAAATGCCAGTTACCAGCATTTTTTCTCTCTTTCCCCAAAATGTTTTCAACAGGTGTCTTTCTCAGCGTCGTTAAAACTCGGGACTGCGTGATAAAGGGTTAAACTTAAGAGAGAAAAGACTCGCTTTGTCAACTATCTGTGGGGTGAAAAATATCTTATGAAACCCGAAGGCCAAGTTCAATACCATGGCATGATCAAACAAGTATCTCTTACCACACGATAAAATTTTAGACTGATCTAAATTGAAAGCAATTCCAGACGACAAATTAGATATGGCTCATTTGGTGAGATTTGTCTGTAAAAGGAGAGAAAACATTGTGGGAAAAGGAAAAAGTGCCAGTTACCAGCATTTTCTCTTTTTCCCACAATGTTTTCAAAAGCTATCTTTCTCAGGGTTGTTAAAACTTGGGATTGTGTGATAAAGGGTTAAACTCGCTAGAAAAAAGAATCACTTTGTCAACTATCTGTGGGGGAAAAACATCTTATGAAACCAAGTTCAAGGTCAAGTTCAATACCATGGCATGATCAAACGGTTATCTCTTTTGACGCATAACAAAAACTTGGACTGATCCAAAACGAAAGCAAGTGAAGACAAAATATCAAATGTGGCACAAGTCGTGGAATTTGCCCTATGAAAATGGAGAAAACATTTTGGGAAAAGGAGAAAATGCTGGTTACCAGCATTTTCTTCTTTTCTCAAGATGTTTTTAAAAAGCCTCTTTCTCAGGGTTGTTAAATCCAAGAATTGTGTGGTAAAGGGTTGTCACTTTGATTTAGCGCATTAGCGACAACTTGAAAGTGTTACACATATGTTATAAACAAGAATGCCCACTTGAAAATTCTCTCCGCAAAAAGAAGTTATATCATATGCCTTTCTAAGACAATTTTTTTCTTAGCAAGTCTTAACCCTTTACCACATGACAAACTTTTAGCCTGATCCAATTTGAAAGCATTTTCAGACAACAAAATAAATGTTACTCAGAAATTGACATTCGTTTTAGGAAGGGTAGAAAACATAGTGGGAAAAGGAGAAAATGCCGGTTATCAGCATTTTCTCCTTTTCCCACAATGTTTTCAAAAGCTTTCTTTTTCAGGGTTGTTAAAAGTCGGGATTGTGTGGTGAAGGATTAACCCTTTCCAAAATGACAAATTTTGGCCCCCCTCCCAAATTGAAAGCATCTGTGGAAGACAAATTTGAAAGTGGTACGAATGAACTTAACGTTTTTTGACAGGGTAGAAAACATTGTGGGAAAAGGAGAAAATGCTGGTGACCAGCATTTTCTCCTTTTCCCACAATGTTTTCAAAAGGCCTCTTCCCCAGGGACGTGAAAACACGGGATTGTTTGGTAAAGGATTAAAGCCTTACAGCATGAACACTGGTGACAGTAAGAATTTTCAAAAATTTTACATTCCATACTTTTTTCAAACTAGAACTGTCGCAAAGCGGGCAAATATCCCCCAGCAGCACCTTGTCACTGAAGCAGCACAATCAGAGAATGGAAATTATTTTCCAAACAAAAATCACCAATGATCTTAACCATTGAACCATGCAACCCCAAAACAGTGGGGCACCTCCTTGGGTCATGTGCAACATTTGCACAAAGTGTCAGGGTCCTAGGTCAAACAGCTATTGAGTTAGAGCATGGAAACAATTTTCAAACAAAATTCACCTGTGGCCTTGACCTTTGAACCATGTGACCCACAACCAGCAGAGCACCTCCTTGGGTCATGAGCAGCATTTGCATAAAGTTTCAGAGTCCTAGGTCAAACAGATACTGAGTTAGAGCATGGAAACAATTTTCAAACAAAGTTTACCTGCGACCTTGACCTTTGACCTATGTCAAAAAACGATAGGCCACCTCCATGGGTTATGAGCAGCCCTTGTATAAAGTTTCAGAGTCCTGGGTCAAAGGCTTTTGAGTTAGAGCATGGAAACAAAAACAAGACAGATGGACAGATTGTCAGACAGCAGTATACTTCATAGGTGAGGGATATAATAAGGAAAAAGAAAGTGTCTTTTCCATGGCCCAAAACTTCCCACAATATTTTCAAAAACCTTCAAGCTCACAGCTTGTTAAAACTTGGGATTGTATGGTAAATGATACATTTGATTACCCCCCAAAAAAACCTATGAAAGTCCAGGGCCCAGTTGCACAAAAAAACCTTAAATCTCTTATTTTGCTCAAGTCTGCGGATGGAACCCATTTCCAACTTTAGCTCAGTTTGTTACTTGAGACCCATTCTACATATATTAACCCTTTTCCAAACAAGCCCTGGTTTTCACGTGTCTGCAGTACAAGTCTTTTGAAAACACTGTGGGAAAAGGAGAAATTGCTCGTAACGAGCAATTTCTCCTTTTCCCACAGTGTTTTCTACCCTTTTTGAGACTTTTCTGCCATTTTCATCAAATTTAAAATTGTCATCTGCAAACTCTTTCCATTTGGACCAGTCTAAAATTCATCGTTTGGGAAAGGGTTAACCCATATCCTGCCAAAAGAGTGAAATGAAATTTTCCAACCAATAATAAAAACCTGAATAATGCTATTTTAAACTTATCTTTAACTCTTTACTAAACAATAAAATTTTAGACTGGTCCAAACTGAAAGCATTTCCAGATGACAAAAAAAATGTTACTCAAAACTTGAAATTTATTTTGGGAAGTGTAGAAAACATTGTGGGAAAAGGAGAAAATGCTGGTTACCAGCATTTTCTCCTTTTCACACAATAATTACAAAAGCTTTCTTTCTCAAGGTTGTTAAAAGTCTGGATTGTGTGGTAAAGGGTTAAGAAGAAAGTATCTCCTTATTGGACAGTGTAGATCCAAGATCAGACTGCAAATTCTGTGTAGTCTAATCTTGATCTACACAGTCTGCAAAAGATGAGTGAGTCGCGCTTAGCAGCCTAAGGGTTAATACTTAATAGACGAAAGAAACATACTCAATTCCTAAGTTGACACATTTTACACTCAACTTGGCAAAATAATGGACTTAAGTCTGTTAAAATGACTTAAGTCCATTATTTTGCTGTGCTGCATCTGAGACGTTGTGTCAACTTAGGATTTAAAAATGTTTTGCAAGTCTGTTGACCCTTTACCACACAATCCCGACTTTTAATGACCCCGAGAGAGAGGCCTTTTGAAAACAAAGTGGGAAAAGGAGAAAATGCTGGTTACCAGCATTTTCTCCTTTTCCCACAATGTTTTCTACTCCTCCCAAAACAAATTTCAATTTTGGGTCACATTTATTTTGTTGTCTGCAAATGCTTTCAATTTGGACGGGTCTAAAATTTTGTCATTTGTTAAAGAGTTAATGTCAGTGAAATGTGTCTGAAATAACGACGTCAACTTAAGTCAGAAAATGAGTCCGTCAGCAGACTTGAGCAAAATAAGAGAATTAAATTTTTTCGAGAAGCCGGGCCCAGATCCTTATGAAATCAAGACGAGAGTACGTTATCACAAACAATTACTGCTATATCACAGTTTGTCTGTAACCCTTTCCCACACTATTCTGAGTTTTAACCCTTTACCACACAATCCCGAGTTTTAACGACCCTGATTAAAAAGATTTTTAAAAACATTTTCAGAAAAGGAGTTAATGCTGGTTACCAGCATTTTCTCCTTTACCCACAATGTTTTCTACTCTTTGAATAAGAAATTTCATGGTTTGAATAACAATTAATCTGTCATCTGCAAATGCTTTCAATCAAATTATACATTCAGCCCCCTTTATGCATGAAATGGCGTTTCATTAAATAAAAACAAAATTAATAATGTCTATCTGTGGCTTATGATAAACAATATAAATATGAAGTTACATAAAATTTTGTCTTGTCGTTAAAGAGGTATTGGTCCATAATAGAAATATACATCAAGCCCCCTTTTTCCATGACACAGCATTAAATTAAAAAAAAAAAAAAAAAAAAAAAAAAAAAAAAAGGGGCATTTGGCGGGCTATCATAAGGACCACATGTACGAAGTTTCATCAAATTTCATCCTGGATTTTAGAAGATATCTGTCCAATTGGACAGACAAACAGACAGACAGACAGACAAACAATAAAAAAACTTTATCTATCCATGTCCCATTGCCTTTGGCAGGGGATAATAACCTCGAAGATATAACTCTAATTTTCCTAGTGGGTTTATTATCTCGTTACCACACATTAACGAAGGCTTTAGAAAACATTGCGGGAAAAGGAGAAAATGCTGGTAACCAGCATTTTCCCCTTTTCCCACAATATTTTCTTCCTTATCAATGACAGAAATCATCATTCTAGTAATATTCAATTTGTTGTCTGCAAATGCTTTGAAATTTGGTCTAGACCAAAAATTTGTCTTCTGGTATAGAGTTGAACACAGCTGAAGCACCCATTTGTCACTTGAGTACAGCCTATGTAATTCAGTCTTTCAAGGTGCTAAACAGTGTTAATACAATTCACACTTACTTGGGTGCAACCAGTGCTGATACATGTACATGTTAAGTAAATATGGGCCATGCTGTGTGAAAAGGGGGTTAATATACAGTCAAGCCTCGTTTATCCAGACAGTCCTGTTTCCTGTGAATGTTTCCGGATAAGCCGTATTTCCAGATCAACAAACTTGGATTGCCGGCATGGCAACCACGTTAAGGTAGGTCAGTACCCTCAATGTTGATAATAAACTGGTACCCGATGTATCTCCAGTAACAAACAGGCTGCAGTTTAGGCACATGTAAACAGTTTGTTTCGAATTGGGCATGGTCAAAATTAGAAATAATGGAGAAAGGTTAGTTTTGAATGCAATTTTGATAAGAAGAGTACTCATTACACCCATGAATTGTGTAAGATTATTGAAAAAAAGCATTTAGTTTGTCTTCAAAATAGGAGGTCATGACTTTCCTTCTTTGTTCCATTAGTTTTGACCCCAAATGCGAAAGTGAGGCTTCATGAAATTAGTGGCTAGCTTTAGCCGCAAAAATAATGGTGGACTAATACCGTGAAAGATTGCGAAAAATCGGCATGGTAACGTGCTATTTTTGATTCTACCCCCAAATTATGTATTGTTTTGAGTTTCAATTAAGCTTAGCATTTTCAGGCTAGCCTCAGGGGTTTGGATTTTGTGAATTTTGGAAAATAGGCTAAAATGGCTTATTTTGGCAGTTTTTTTCCGACCATGCCACTTGCCTGTATAGGTCAGTAATTTCACAAATTGAACATGATTTCTTGATAAAATCTTAAGAATTAGGATTATGCTGTTGCATTTAATTGCTCTTTATCATTTCAGGCTGATACTTCAGACCTCTTATTGAAGGAATTGTGTTTGGCGTGTGCTTGGTCGACAGAAGGTTAGCCAAGAACTGTGATCAGGAGCCTTATGTTGATGAGGGACACCGTGCATCATAATAATTACAACAGCATAGGCTTGTATACATGTCATTATTGCTCCTACGATTGTTCAGATTTATGAAATAAAGTGTGCCATAAATTTACATTTTGCCTTTTTGTTATTTGTGTGTGTTTGTACATGATGTTTTCCTTGTACCTAATTAGATGCACATGCATTACCTATTGTGCAAACAGGGTCCGTATTCACCAACCATTCTTAAGACCGTTCTTAGACTTATTCTTCAAGATTTTCCAAGTTTGAAAGTAACACACCTTCTGATTGGCTAAACCATATGGTTTAGCCAATCAGAAGGTGTGTTACTTTCAAATTTGGAAAATTTTGAAGAACAAGACCAAGAATGTTCTTAAGAATGGTTGGTGAATACGGACCCAGGTGTGCTTGTAAAGCTCGGCACATTTGTGACTTTTGAAAGCACCATGAAAAGGGAGAAACAAAAAGAAAACACGACATGCACAGTATTTTAAATGTGCATGACATGTTGTCGAATTCCAGTGACAGTGGTTTTCTGGATGGTCTTCTTTGTACTGACAAATGTCCTTTTTCATGGAAGACGAAACTTCAACTCGTATTTTTAAAAGCCTTCTTTTACAGATTTGTTAAAACATGGGATTGTTTGGTACAGATTTAGGACAACATTACCTCGCCACTGTACAGGAATATTCAAAAATCTTTCTCTTGTCTTTTCCCTCCGCCCCATCACACTGGTCCTTCTCCTGCACTTGTTGTAACTTTTGATGGCAAACATTTAGGATATATCTCAGGAAGTCTGCATTACTCATCAGGGCTTGTTCGTATTCTGTTTGGTTCTCATCTGAATTGCTACCAAAAAGATGGAATTGTTCTCATTGGTTGGATAAATGATAAATTCTGTATATGAACCATGCTATGTGAAAAGGGGGCTGAGTGCATCTGCAAACAGTATTGACTCAGATCAGCCTGCGCAGTCTGCAACCGCAGACTAGTCCTTGAACATACAGAAAATTGATGATCAATTTTCTGTATGTTCAAGGACCAGTCTACCTCATGATTAAGTCCGTTGTTAGAAAAAGTAGGTATTATAGATCCACTAGTATGAGATGACTTGATTGGTACAATGCATGACACAGATGCATTAAGCCCTCTTTTACCAGAGCATGGCTCATACTTTTATTTCAACAAAACTACCATCCATAGATGATTCTAAGCCTTCAGCAGCGGACAACTTTACCAATGCATTGCCACACATCCCAGGTTTTAATGACCCTGTAAGAAGAAGGCTTTTGCAAACATTATTGGAAAAGGAGAAAATGCTGGTAACCTAGGAACGAGTAATTTCTTTACCAAAAGACAAAATTTTTGACTGGTCCAAACTGAAAACAGTTGCAGACAACAAAATAAACGTTGCTCAAAACATCATGATAATTGTCTGTGAAAGGGAAGAAAAACATTGTGGGAAAAGGACAAGAGCACCGCATGCCAGTGCCAACACACGGCTTCAGTTGCTTGGTTTTCAGTGAAAAAATCTGTCCAATAAGGAGCATAACTCTATCAAAAATACTTTGATGGTTACCTGCCTGCGTTGTATAGGTTCTCATTTTGATAATTAACAACTTGTCCAAGTTTGAAGCAAGTCATCTTCAGTAATAACAAATATTATAAAATGTCAGTTTTTGCACAAGAGCACAGAGGACGACAGGGCTATGACAATATCTCGACGTTCTCTTTGAAATCAACCGAGGTACAAATGCTGTTTACTAGCATTTTATTCATTTCAAACAATGTTTTCAAAAGCCTTCTTCCTCTTGGTTGTTAAAACTCGGGATTGTTTGATAAAGAGTTTAACACATTTTTATGTATTAATTTTCATTGGAAAACATCTAGAGACAATGTATCACTTTAACCCTTTACCACACAATCTCGACTTTTAACGATCCTGAGAAAGCTTTTGAAAACATTGTGTGAAAAGGAGAAAATGCTGGTAATCAGCGTTTTTTCCCTTTCCCACAATGTTTTCTATTCTTCCAAAAACAAATTCCAATTTTTGAGTCACATTTATTTTGTTGTCTGCAAATGTTTTCAATTTGGACCAGTCAAAAATTTTGTCATTTGGTAAATAGTTCAGTTCATAGTTCATAAAACAGCTGACAGTACATAAAAGATCTGAATGCATTTTCTGAACAATCTAAACCTAATTTTCACTAACCAATAAAGGTCTGAGGTTGTCGGCATCAACCAAACTTACCCTATCAAGACTTCCAGCATTTCGGTCACCATTCTCATTGACAGAAGGCTGTGCGGAGTCTTTGCTGACACTGTTTTTGTTTTTTTCCCTGCACCCGCTGCTGTCTTTTCTTTCAGGATGTCCCGTAACTTCTTGTAATGGGCAAATAACTGTAATATCTGTTGTATACCAGTTTCACTGTGGGTAAAATAGATTTGTTGTGAACACTGTCATTTGCATATATCAACCCATACGGTTGTAAATTTCATAGATCAAGCGATACTCCTATTTCAACTTATGCCTTGTTTTTTATGTCCATGACAAAGAAGTTTTCCGAAACACTGTGGGGAATGGAGAAATTGCTGGTAACCACTATTTTCTTTCTTTTCCATAATGGTTTCTACCTTTTAGAAGACGATTCTGTAATTTGAGTGAAATACAATATAATGTATGTTATCTGCAAATTCTTTCAATATGGATAGGTCTATAATTGTCATCTGGTAGTAAAGATGCTAAAATTGAACATGCTTTTGCTGAGAGTTGACAATTTCTTTTGCAAAAAAAAAATCCTAAATGTTTTAGCAATGACATTTTCATTTTTCTTTTTCCGTTATAGGTGAAAAAATTTGTGTTTCGTCTGATAAGCATACGACAGGTAAAGTTATCCAATAACCTTAGAAATACAATTTTTTACACCTCAAAGGAAGACAGCTTTAGAAATCATTGCAGAAAAAGGAAAATTTTCTTTACAACCCTTCAGCTGCTAAGTGTGACTCAATGACCTTTTGCAGACAGTGCAGATCAAGATCAGACTGCATTAAACAAGGAGATGTTTTTTCTCCAAAAAATAAGTTTGAAATAACATTGCTCTGGTTTTTACTATCGGCTTGAAAGTTTTATTAAACTTATTAGTAGGATAAGATTTAAAAGCAGTGACTATTTTCTCAATTTTACGCAACAAGCTTACCTCATTTTATGTCTCATGAATGTATACTCAATCAATGACTCGTATGTTCCAAGTACAAGTATAGCAAACAGATTGTTTCTCACTCCTACACTGTTTGCCAGTGTGAAATCTGCAGATTTGTCCTGAAAGATTGAGTGTTTCAAGTTTACAACAAGAGCACAATGCAAGTGGCAACACCTGGCTTTAATTGCTTTTCAGTGAAAATAACAATTATTCTTTTTTTTTAGAAAAAAAGGGGCATAACTGTGTCAAATATTTTGAGAGTTAACCAACCTTCAAGTATGGGCTCCGATTTTGACAACTAAAGTAACAAGCTTTTTCACTGAAATGATATCCACCGCCTAAAAAAAAAAAAGAAAGCCTCCTTCGTCCATGACATGGCATTACAAAAATTAAAAAAAATATCAGCGGACTATCATAAGGAACACATGCATGAAGTTTCATAAATTTTGTCAAGGATTTCAGAAGATATCTGTCCGGATGAATGGACAGACTGATGGACAAACAGTAAATGCAAGAACTATATCCCTCTGCCTTCGGCTGGGATAAAAATAGCCGCCAAAAGTAAACATAGCGGGTGTTAAAATGTACTTAAATTCAAAACAAAATATCTAAAAGTATGGAAATTATTGTAAAGATGTCAATCTATTGTTGTTCGGTCAGTCCAAGTGTTAGTCGCTGGCAGAGAAATTAATTCCAAAACAACGATAAAAATTGCAAGGTCGCTCTATCTTTGTTTACTTATTGCCTGATTTTAAAATTCATTTTTCCGCCAGGGACTAAAACTTGTACCAACTACACAGTAACAGATTGTCATCTGCATAATAATTTTTCCACATGTTTAAATGGTATGATTTAAATGCATTTTAACATATGCTTTGTTTCCTTGGCTGCTATTGGGCCTTTAACAACTAGCCTGATGTTTGAAGTAAATATCCCAATAATGAGATTTAACCCTTTCCCAGACGACAAATTTTGGACTGGTCCAAATTGAAAGAGTTTGCAGACGACAATTTTAAATTTGATGAAAACGGCAGAAAGGTCTCAAAAAGGGTAGAAAACACTGTGGGAAAAGGAGAAATTGCTTGTTACGAGCAATTTCTCTTTTTTCCACAGTGTTTTCAAAAGACTTGTACTGCAGACACGTGAAAACCAGGGCTTGTTTGGGAAAGGGTTAAGATATGTGAAAATGTTTAAGTGTTTGCAAGACAACAACTCAGTTGAAAACAGAGCTAGGACAATATGTCTAAATTTTCTTAAAAAAGCTTAGCTAAAACTGAATTTCATTTATCAAAACATGCTATCCTTCGGGCTCCAGGGAAAATAAGTTTGTATGGTAAAGGGCAATACCAAATAACAGTATTTGATAAGCTTGATAATCTCACCATTTCCACACAAATCGGTGGTTAAATGACCCTGAAGAAGAAGGCTTCTAAAAACATTGTGGGAAATGGAGAAAATGCTAGTAACCAGCATTTTTTCCTTTTCCCGCAATGTTTTCTATCTTTTCAAAGGCAAATTCCAACATTTAAATGCAAATGGTTTCAATTTGGACTGATCTGAAATTTTGTCATTTTGGTAAGGAGTTAACCTATTTTTTCAAATAACTTTGTTAAAAAGGCTTTTGAAAACCATTGCTGAAAAAGGAGTACATTCTGGTTAGCATTGGCTGACAGAAATATGGAGGAGGGGTTACCTCTTATTTATGCTATCCTCAGATCCGCACATATAGTTCAATTTTAACTCTTTAACCCTTTTCCAGCTCTAGGCGTGAATTTTCATTGCATCAAAGATTACTACTGGTCATGTTTCAGATTCACATACCAGATGGTGTAGATCCAAGATCAGACTGCACATTTTGCGTAGTCAGATCTTGATCTGCACTTTGTGGAAAAATTATTCTTGCGCCACTTGCAGTGCAAGATTAAATGGCATGAATATCCAATTCAACTTACGAGTTCAAAATCTTCCAGCTCTGACGCTATGATACGCCGTATGAGAGAGTTTAACATTTTCTCTAGCAAATGTAGCGCTGAAGAATCATCATCATCATCATCATCATCATCACTACCATCATTAGCTTGCTGGGATTTTATCTCAAAAGCTTTCACCATACACAGCTGAATACAACATACCAGGTGGGACTGTAAAGAATTCAATAAAATAACGGTAAAAGTCAAAATTTCACCAAATATGTACCGTCTCTTGACCCTTTCCAAAGGACCAATTTTAGATCCTTCAGAGTTGAAAACATCTGCTGACAACAAATTCAAAATTACTACTTGTACAATAAAACATGACAAGGTAAAAAACACTTTTGGATAAAGGAAAGCATGACATGGTAGAAAACATTGCTGGGAACGGAGAAAATGCTGGTAACGAGCATTTTCTCCTTTTCCACAATACTTTCTAAAGCCTTTTTTCTGGGAGTTGTTAAAACTTGGAATCGTGTGGTAAAAGGTCAAAATGATAGTCTAATATAACTGAAAGCATTTGCAGATGACATGAAATGGGTCTCAAATGGTAGAATTTGTCTGATGGAATGACAGAATTATTGAAGGGTTGAAAATTTTGTGAAAAAAGGAGAAAGCACTGGTTACCAGCATCTTCATAAAAACAGTGCATAGTTTGGTGAAAGGGTTTCGTGACTTTGATAAATACTGTGACAATTTACACTAATTTCTCTGTGACCTTGACCTTTGACCTATTGACTTGACAGGAGCATCGCATGCGGTTGCCAATGCTCAGCTGCAAGTGCTTGATTTTCAGTGAAATTTGTAAGTCAAGAAAGGGGCATAACTGTGTCAAATATATGTTGCTATATACATGCTATTGTTCTTTAACCCTTTACCGCACAATGCCGCCTTTTGACGCCCCTGGGAAAGAAGCCTTTTGAAAACATTGTGGGAATAGGAGAAAATGCTGGTAAACAGCATTTTCTCCTTTTCCCACAATGTTTTCTACCCTATCAAAGAAAAATTGCACCATTTGAGCCACATTGAAATTGTCGTCTGCAAATGCTTTCAATTTGGACAAGGCTAAAATTTTGTCATGTGGTAAAGGGTTAAGTTCCACTTTTTATAGTTAATAACTTATCTGAGTCTGAAGAAAAAATCTTAAGTAATAACACAGATATCACAAAATGTCAAAAGTTTTTGCACAACCCCCATGCAGACAACGCCTGGGCTAATTAATACCACATTTTCTTCATCAACAGCCAAGCTAAAAATAAAAAGTCATCACAAACACTTTATTGTCCTGATCACAAAAACTAAGAACTAACTGATAACATGATTATGGAATTTGGTAAAGCATGGCAAAACACAGGTATCTTCTAACTGCTTGAATTCCCAAATGGAAAAATGACCAAATACTTGATTATTAACCCTTTACCAAACGACAAAATTTTAGACTCGTCCGAACTGAAAGCATTTGCAGACGACAAAATTAATGTGACTCAAAAATTGAAATTTGTTTTGGGAAGGGTAGAAAACATCGTGGGAAAAGGAGAAAATGCTGGTTACCAGCATTTTCTCCTTTTCCCACAATGTTTTCAAAAGGCTTCTTTCTCAGGGTCGTGAAAACCTGGGATTGTATGGTAAAGGGTTAATATTGTTGATTTCTCCCTTCCCTAGATAACTCTTTACCACACGACAAAAATGTATACTCGTCCAAACTGAAAGCATTTGCAGACGACAAATTAAATGTGACTTAAAAATTGCAATTTGTTATGGGACAGGTAGAAAATATTGTTGGAAAAGGAGAAATTGCTGGTTACCAATATTTTCTAACAATGTTTTCAAAAGCCTTTTAATTCAGGGTCATAAAAACATAGGATTGTTTAGTAATGGGTAAAAACCTACCAAGGGCTCAGCCAGAAACACCTGCTCTCCCTGGGACATTATACAGGGCTCTAGCTTCAGCGGCGGGTTCACCTCTTCATTTTTTTCATAATACCCTTTCAGCTGGTACATCAACATTTCTAGGATGGGCTCTCGTAATTCTGTGTTTTTGTCCAAAATTGCAATCAGTTCCTGAAAAGTTCAGAAAATCAGTGACAAACCTAGCTAAAGTTCAAGCTATTTCTCAGCATCAACATTGATCCTTGCACAAATACAGAGTGAATAAAACTGAGAGAAAATCTGTTAAATAGCAAGGAAAAAAAATTGGATCATTTGTATAAAGTGAAAATGATCAGATAACATTTCATGAACCCAAAAATCCACTTTTGCCTCGCAGCACAAGAGGGCTGACCCACATAAAATTTTACCCCAGGTGACCCACAGTCTGTAGCTTACAACCATGACATTATACAGGAGGTTGTAGTCTATATGAACCATTATACCCTTTACTTATGAGGCTTTTAGTCTGTTCAAGGCTCTTCTTGAAAATCCACAAAAGCACCCAAACTCCTTTCTCCTTTTCCCACAATATTTCAAAAAGGCCTCTTCCTCTGTATTAGAAAACATGGGATACTTGTGGAAGTGTTTTATCCTTTACCAAAAAATAAAGAAAAAATACAAGAGCACCTCACGTGGATGCCAATGCTCGGCTGTGGTTGCTTGTTTTTATTGAAAATTCTAAACCAAAGCAAAAAGGGCATAACTCTGTCAAAAATACTTTGATGGTTATGTGCCCTTGCTTTATAGGTTCCCCTTTTGATAATTAACAACTTGTCCATATTTGAAGCAAATATCTTTTGTAATTAGAGAGATATCATAAAATGTCAAAGTTTTCACCCAGACGACACAAGGGTTATGTTTTTCTTCAGAACAGCTGAGCTAAAAAAAAAATTTTTTTTTAAACAGCATTTTCTCCTTTCGCACAATGTTTTCTACTATTTTACTGCAAAATCTCACAATTTCAGTCGAAATTATTAATTGTCTGCAAATGCTTTCAATTTGGATGATACCAAAATTTTGTCATTTGATAAAGACTTAAATACTTGCCTGATAGAGCAGCAGTCTGACATCAGCTTCTTTAGACAAACATCTGCGAAGATTTCCAAGTATTTCTAAACATAAAGCCTCGTTACTTGACGGGTTGTGTATCACATGAACATCAACCTCAACCTGATAGATAACACGAGATCAGTAACACTTTGTGTTATTAGGTTTTAGCATTTAGTACATGTTCTACCAGTTTGAAAGTTACAGTATCTGGAATTCATGTGGAAAAAGAGTCATATTTATATATATCTAGTTTAGTTTAAACATACATGTATTTATTTTACATCGACTGAGAAACAAGTTCTCGCAACTTATACTAATCTCTCTCTATTCTGCTTCCTGGAAACTACACCAGTACTTGCACCAAATGTGTAGGCCATAAGTGTCCCAAAGTTGACACCCAGGTATAAAATTCTGAACCTTATGGTTACAAGGCCAATGCTCTACCTCAGACAACCGCAGACACAACACTACTTACTATACTATATTTCTTACTATAACTGTCGCAGTTCACAAATGGACCCACTTGTTGCCAAGTCACTGGACCATGTAAAAAGTTCAAAGGGTTGTAACTTCACCAACAGACAACCCATCAAAGTGAAATGGCAAATACACAACTTCCTATAGTAGGAAGGCTTAATTTGAAGATACATCTACACTCGTTTTCAGCCAGAATTTTAATCCATTTGGCCTGCGCAGTCTGCACAGGCTAGTCCGAGATGGCACTTTACAACTACATAAGATTTTTTTTATACAGTAGACTTTTGTAAGACAGAAAATGGGAAGTGTTGTCTCAGTTTGTCACAGACTGCACAGGCTAATCTGGGACGACACACTTTTATGCCTATGTCCGAAGGCCCCTTTCCGTGTGTTGCACACCATTTCATCTTGATTTTAAAGTCAGTTTTTAACCCATTTCAACTTTATTTTATGAAAATTTATTGTACAGTTTGTGCAGTCTGATCTTGATCTACACTTGCCACAAGAGCAACTATAGTTGTGAAAAGTGCTTTAATGGTTAACTTTCTTTTCATACCTGACTCAAGGACAAGCCTGGCTGACTATACTGGCTAGATCTTAGTCCTCCCAGGACTCGAAAATATTTTAATATCATCAAAAAGCCTCCAGCACCAATTTTTCGGGAATCAAGGCGCCTGAAAAAAAAGAAAGAAAGCACAAGTCCCATGACATAAGTATTGAAGTTGTTCAAAATGCTTTCTTTTCATTAATTAACAAAGGCAAAAATTTTGGACTTATCCAAATTGAAAAGAATTGCAGTTGACAAAATAACTGTAACTCAAAAATTGAAATGTTTTTGGGAGGGTACAGAACACTGTGGGAAAAAGGAGAAAATGCTAGTAATCAGCATTTTCTTCTTTATTCCACGATTTTTCCAAGTCTTTTCTAGGGTTGTTAAAACTTGGGATTGTTTAGAAAAGGGTTAACAGCCCTTGGGCTGCTAATCACAACTCACAGACCTTTTGCAAACAGTTTAGATCAAGATCAGACTGCACAGAACATGCAGTCTGATCATGAATCTACACTGTCAGTGAAGGAGATATTTCCCCAATCTCCGCAACAATGAAATACTAATATTTTGGTTTTCACCATTCGCTTGAAAGTCTCATTTAAGTTATTTAGCAGGATAAGGATTAACCCTTCCCCAAACAACAAATTTTCAACCCTTCCAAATTGAAAGCATCGGAAGACAACAAATTTGAAAGTGGTACAAATGTTATGTTTTTTGACAGAGTAGAAAACGTTGTGGGAAAAGGAGAAAATGCTGGTTACAGCATTTTCTCCTTTTCCCACAATGCTTTCAAATGGCCTCCTCCTCAGGGTTGTGAAAACCCGAGATTTTTTGGTAAAGGGTTAAGGGTGCACGACTTTGAAGACGTTTTTCCTCTATATGACCCTCATAGTGCCAACCATATCTTGCTTGCTACCAAATCAAAACCAGAATATAGCCAATCAGGAGTTGTGTTACTTTCAAATGTAGAAAATTCTGGAGAACAAGACAAAGAACGTTCTTAAGAATGGTTGGTGAATACGGACCCAGATCTACACTTTCTGATATTACGCAACTTAACATTCATACCTGTTCAGCCATAGAAACAGTAGTATAATATTAACTGGATATTTTTTCAAGACTTTTTAAAACAAAAAAAAAAAAAAAATCATACAAAGATCAAATACTGGAAAAACAGGAAAATATCATTTTCAAATAAAGATGGAAATATTGTTGCAAAAGAACCTATTGCTTTCAGTGAGCAGTGCCCCATTTCTCATGATTTTTTTCAAAAGCTGTCAACTGTATGAGAGTAAAAAACAAGTTAAATCACAATAAACAAAGGTCTTCTGAAGATGAGCAATACGCTTAGCTGAGATGCGTAGAAAATCGACAAAGAAAACAATGAAAAGGTTACAAAAACTGTTTAGAAAAAAAAAAAAAGCTCTTCAGTGACAAGCCAAACCTGTACTTTGTTTACATTTTGTCTCAGCCCATCAAGTTGCTAGGCTTGAATTTTAGAAATAAGCCATGCTCTTGCAAAAGGGGGCTTAACCCTTTCCCAAACGACAAATTTTGGACTGGTCCAAATTGAAAGAGTTTGCAGACGACAATTTTAAATTTGATGAAAATGGCAGAAAGGTCTCAAAAAGGGTAGAAAACACTGTGGGAAAAGGAGAAATTGCTCGTTACGAGCAATTTCTCCTTTTCCCACAGTGTTTTCAAAAGACTTGTACTGCAGACACGCGAAAACCAGGGCTTGTTTGGGAAAGGGTCAATGCATCTCCATTATGCATTGCACCAATCAAGCCACCACGTAATTATGGATCCATAATAGCCACTTTTAAAACAAACAAAAAAAAGAAAAAAAAAAAACAAAAACAAAAAAAACGTAAATCATGAGGTAGACTGGTCCTTTTACATACTGAAGACTGACCAATAGCGAAAAGATTCGGCCCAGGTCAGCCTGCGCAGGCTGGACTGGGTCGATACTTTTTGCAGATGCATTAAGCCCCCTGTTACAGAACATGGCTCAAATAGAAGTGAACTCAAAACAGTTGGTGAATATGTCCCAAGATTTAGAAATAAATGAGCTCTGAGAAAAGGGGTTTGATGCATTTTCATAATGCGGTATACCAAGCCAAGGAACTTTCATCTGCAAAAAGTACTGACTTACATCAGCCTGAACAGTCCACACAGGCTGACCTGGGTGGAAACTATTTACTAATGGCAAATTTTCTGTAAATTACAGGACTTTCCTAACTCATGATTTAGCCCAGTTTTTTTCTTTTTTTTTTTTATATAAAAAATGTATCTGAAAAAGTATTGACTTATGTCTGCCTGTCAAAACTTCTTGCTATTGGTAAATTGTCTGCTATCAAAGGACTATTCTACCTCATGAGCCAGATTTTAGGAAAGCTGGATCCAAGTTTTCTACTAACTATCTGAATCGTGAAGTAGAATAGTTCTTCGATAGCAGAAAATGTACCAATAGCAAGAGGTTTCAAACTTAGTCAGGCTGTGCAGGCTGGCCTGGGCCGATACTTTTTGCAGATGCATTAACCCTTTACCACACAATCCCAAATTTTAACAACCCTGAAGAAAAAGCCTATTGAAAAGATTGTGGGAAAAGGAGAAAATGCTGGTAACCAGCATTTTCTCCTTTTCCCACAATGTTTTCTACCCATCCCTAATCAAATTTCAATTTTTGAGCCACGGTTGATTTGTCGTCTGCAAATGCTTTCAATTTGGACCAGCCTAAAATCTTGTCGTTCGGTAAAGAGTTAAACCATCTTTTCACAGAGCATGACTCAGACATATACTTACGGTGAAAACAGTGCTTTCCTCAACACAAGTATCAAGGAGTCTTTAAGGGTCATGCTGAGTTTAAGTAAGGGTTGGATTGCCTTAAGCAAGCCATCAGCTGATCCCGGTGATAGAAACGACAGATAGTCAAACATTTCCCGTATTTTCTGTGTGGAATCCAGCAACATTTGTGGAGATGCATACACAGTATCTCCTAGCAATTCTGAAAGTTAAAAAAAAAAAAAAAAAAAAAAAAAAAAAAAAAATCACTTTATATGAGCCATGCTCTGTGAGAAGGGGGCTTAATGCATCTCTGTAATGCATAATACCAAGCAAGTCAACACAATTAACGATCCATACAATCCATTATGTGTAACAACCGACTGTATCATAGGGTAGACTGGTCCTTTGACATACAGAAAATTGACAAATAGCGAAAAGTTTTGGCCCAGATCAGCCTGGGTCGATACTTTTCGCAGATGCATTAAGCCCCCTTTTCACAGAGCATGGCTCATGGGTAATTCTTTTGTTTTTAACTTTTTACTAAACAACAAAACTAGAGACAATTTAACTCTTTACCAAACAACAATAATTTGGAGTTGTTTGAATTGAAAGCATTTGCAGGTGACAATTTAGATGTGGCTGGAATTATGCTTTTTGACTGTAGAAGGGAAGAAAACACTGTGGGAAAAGGAGAAAATGCTGGTTACCAGCATTTTCTTCTTTTTCCACAATGTTTTCAAAAGCTTTCTTTATCAGGGTCATTAAAACTCAGGATTGAATAGTAAATGGTTAAAGGAGGCTCAAAATCAAGGCTTTTGTCCTTGCTGGTTACCAGCATTTTATCCTTTTCCAACGTTTTTCGAAGCCCATTTCCTCAGGGTTAATGAAACACTTAAAGCAACAATAACTGCCAAATGTAAACAAAGCAGGCAGGTGTATTTCAATTTAAATCATACCATTTAAAAGTATGGAAATTATTGAGAAGATGACAATGTGTTGTTGTAGTCAGTCCCAGTGTCAGTCGATGGCACAGAAATTAATTTCAAACTAAGTTAAAACCTGCCAGGTCACTCTATCCTTTGTTTACTTCTTGCCTGTTTTAGAAATTAATTTTTCCGCCTGCCACTAACACTTGGACCAACCACACAACAACAAATTGTCATCTTCACAATATATTTTCAAAGAAACTTGCTTATAATGATTATGTTTTAACCCTTTCCCAAACAAGCCCTGGTTTTCACGTGTCTGCAGTACAAGTCTTTAAAAAACACTGTGGGAAAAGGAGAAATTGCTCGTAACGAGCAATTTTTCCTTTTCCCACAATGTTTTCTACCCTTTTTGAGACCTTTCAGCCATTTTCATCAAATTTAAAATTGTCGTCTGCAGACTCTTTCAATTTGGACGAGTCCAAAATTTGTCGTTTGGGAAAGGGTTAAAGCTAAAGATAAATTTTGCAGCTTTGTCACTATCACCAATCTTGAAAGTTCCTGTCAGAAAGGAATCTGGGTCTGCAATGTCTTAGAAATGAGGGGTATGAATACAGCGTTGACTAAATACGGCACTACTTGCTTGTCTCATACATATCTAGATTTCGTAATATTTTGGTGCAACAGGTACTCTTATTTTGCTTTTCTCATAATCTTTTCAAAAGCCCGCCCTCTCAGGACCATTAAAACTGTAGATATTTTGGCTAAAGTATACTTCAACTCCAAGGCCATATAATGTTGTTTTTATATAGAACATAGTGAGTTAGCCCTTTGGCAAAGAATCCCAAGTTTTAAGGACACAGGATAAGGCTTTTGAAAAAATAATGGGAAAAAGAAGAAAATGTAGGTAACCAGCATTTTTTCTTTTTCCCCACAATGTTTTCTACCCTTTCAATGACGACTCCCAAAATTTGAGCTATAGTTAATATTTTATTGGCAAATTCTAGTCTGTATATTCAACAAGTGGTAAAGACTTAACCCTTTACCACACAACAAAATTTCAGACCCATCCAAATTGCAAGCGTTTGCAGACGACAATTTCAATGTGGCTCAAATGAAGCAGTTTTTCTTTGTTAGGGTAGAAAACATTGTTGAAAAAGGAGAAAATGCTGGTTACCAGCATTTTCTCCTTTTTCCACAATGTTTTCAAAAGCCTTCTTCCTCAGGGTTATTAAAACTCGGGATTGTGTGGTAAAGGGTTAAAGAGACAAAACATTTCATTCATCCATAGAGTAGACCATAATTCGTAAACTTACCAAGATAATGTTGTACAGGTGAGGTAGCCTTTGTAACAACTCTGTTAAATATTTGCTCCAAGATGTTAGCTCGAACCATCTCATGTGCCTAAACAAAAAATAAATACAAATTTATATTGCACCATCTAGAACTTTGGTTTTATTAATTCAATCACATTCTCTTAACTATTACCTACGTAGAGAAATAACTTTCAATATAAGTAAAAACAGTTATGAACATATTTTCATAATAAACGTATTTCCTTCAATGTTACTTGCAATAATTTACCTAATAACCTATAAAAATATATTTATCTTTTTATCCGTCAGTTGGTTATGTGACTGAAGAAGCATCTGCCAACTGGGACTACTTATAAATCCGTATCCCAATGATTGAATGAAAGTGTAGGTAGCAAAAATTTTTGCTGAATATTGAATATATTGTGAATATTGTCAATATCTAAACCTGATTTTTTTATTTTCCAGTGTCTATTGTAGACACTGAATATGAAGGGGAAATAACCCCTGTCTATCTAAAATATAGGGGAATTACCCCCTGTCTTTCTAAAATATAGGGGGATTTTCAAAGAAGGGGGGGGGGGAACGGGGACAATTTTTTAACAGATAACAAAAACTAAGGACCTTTCGGTAAACTAACAGGATACCGAAATGTAAGAGTTACCTTAAAGGTGTGCAGAAGAAGTTTAGCACCAAGTTGGCAGGCCTGATGCGTCGGCCCTGTCTGTAAACTGGGGGTCACATCTATACGGCCAAATGCAGCTTTCGGGCCGAATGCATCCATGAGTATAAAACCCAGCTCTACAAGCCCTTGTACGACATGGTCCCATCCGTATGTGCTGCAAGAAGTATGTTGAAACAGTTTGTTAATGTTATATGGGCCATGCTCTGCCCCTTTACCACAAGATGAAATTTTACATTTGTCCGAATTGAAAGCCATTGTAGACGATGAATTAAACATGGCATGAGAGCAGAAAACATTGTGGGAAAAGGAGTAACCAGCATTTTCTCTTTTTTCCACAATGTTTTTAATAGGCCTCTTTCTAATGGTTGTTAAAACTCGGGATTGTGTGGGAAAGGGTTAACTCTTTACCAAACGACAAAATTTTAGACTCGTCTAAATTGAAAGTACTTACAGACGACAAAATAAATGTGACTCAAAAATTGAAATTTGCTTTGGGAAGAGCAGAAAACATTGTGGGAAAAGGAGAAAATGCTGGTAACCAGCATTTTCTCCTTTTCCCACAATGTTTTTAATAGGCCTCTTTCTAATAGTTGTTAAAACTCTGGATTGTGTGGGAAAGGGTTCATGCGTCTCTGTAATGCATCCTACGAAGCAAGCTGTCATATAATTATGGATCGATATATCCTTTTTGTATAACAACCAAAACAATCATGCGATAGACTGGTCCTTTGACTTGCAGAACATTGACCAGGACTGACGTTTTGGACCAGGACAGCTTGTGTGGACTGTGCAGGCTGACCTGGGTCGATACTTTTTACAGATGCATTTAGCTCCTTTTCACAGAGCATGGCTCATTATAATTCCAATTTCAGCATTAATTTCAGTTATATCACAAAAAGACAATACACATATCCATGCAGCCCTGGAAGTTCTTTAACCTGCACATGTACTTTGCTGATGCCCTGTCTCTTTGAATTTTTTACCACCAAATCTTCTATATGTTTGCCAAAACTTTGTTTGCTGTCTTTTATTAATTTTAAAGGGGGATTAATCACCCCTTCTTAGAGGCCCAATAGCAGCAAAAAAAAACCAAAAAAAAAACAGGAGGTCTTAAAATCCATTAAATTCAAATCCTGTACCAACTTGAACTGTCGTAAAGAGGACAAATACCCCCCCCACCTTGTCACTGAAGCAGCACAAAGCACAATCAGAGAACAGAAATGATTTTCAAAACAAAGATCACCAGTGACCTTGACCTTTGACCCATGTGATCAAAAAACAATAGGGCACCTTCTTGGGCCATAAGCAACACTTGTATAAAGTTTCAGGGTCCTAGGCCAATGGCTTTTGAGTTAGAGCATGGAAATGAAAAAGTCTACAGACAGGCAGATTAACAGACAGACAAAGACAGGGTGAAACCAGTATACCGCTGTCTTCTTTGTAGGTGGGGGGTTTAATGAATATCAAAAGCCCATCAAACAAAGTCTCCAGTCAGCTGGACCTCTATTAACCTTTTTCCCCAATGATCTTTATCAGCATTTTCTCCTTTTTCCCAAATGTTTTCAAAGACTGTTCCTGACAAATTTGAAAATGGTACAAATGAGCTTAAGTTCTGTACTAAGATAGAAAACTTTGTGGAAAAAGGAGAAAATACTGGTTACCAGCATTTTCTCCTTTTTCCACAATGTTTTCAAAGCTTTTTCCCTTAGCGTCATTAAAACCTGGGACCGTTTAGTAAAAGGTTAATACGCCCAGATGTGTACCTGTTTTTAACAGTCTGTAGGACAAAGTCCTCCATATTTCCAGTATCACTGATTACTTCCTGTATCCATGCACTCTTTTCTTGTTTCTCTCTATCCTTGTAATGTTTTAGAACCAGGGTTTTCAGAAAGTCTAAGATCTGTGAAAAACACACAAAAATATGAAATCAGTATGTGTCAGTTGGTCTCAAACAACTATATCCTTGACAGTGACAATGGGGTAAGATTAAAGGGCAATAACTTGATAAACAACATAGGTAACTCTGGTTAGCGTACTGTCCTACTCATACACAGATTGCCACCGTTTTTAAATCTCAGGAAAAACTGACAGATATGGCAAACATGAGTTTTATTCCTCTGAATCCAGGGTCCGTATTCACCAACCATTCTTAAGAATATTCCCAGTCTTATTCTTCAAGATTTTCTAAATATGAAAGTAACACAACTTCTGATTGGCTAAACCATATGGTTTAGCCAATCAGAAGTTGTGTTACTTTCAGATTTCGAAAACTCTGGAGTATAAGACTAAGAATTTTCTAAACAAGAGGGCCATGATGGCCCTGTATCGCTCCACTGGCTTATAAATATAAACCACGAAGAAAAGTCTTCACTATATAAGCCCTTATAAAACTTTGACCTCATGGCTACAGTCTGACTAAATGGGGAATATTGTATTAGAAGAATAACATGCCAAATGTGGGAGTTCTTGGCCTTATGGCTGGTAACAAGATGGTTTCTGAACTTTTCACTCCATAAACCCATGTAAAACTTGTGATCCCTGGTGCAGGGCCAAACTTGATCCTAGAGCTGTAACTTGGGCCCTCTTTGTAACTGTCCACTAAATAATGCTATAATTATATGCAAAATTTGGTAGCCTAAGCCTTATAGCTATGTACACCAAGATTTAAAAGTTTTCCCTATGTAAGCCTATGTAAATCTTGTGAACCCCCCCCCCCCTCCAAGTATGAGGCCAAATTGACCCCAGGACTATACTTTGGGCACTTTTGGTAGACTCCAACTAGATCAAGCTAAATGCCAAATTTGGTAGCTCTAGGCCTTATGGTTTCAGACAAGAAGATATTTAAAGTTTTCTCTATATAAGCCTATGTATAAAACTTGTGACCCCTGGGGAAGAGCCAATTTTGACCCCAGGGCTATAATTTCAAGAAACATGATAGAGGTCTACTACATAAAGCTACATGCCAAATTTGGTAGCCCTATGCCTTATGGTTTCAGACAAGAAGATTTTTAAAGTTTTCTCTATATAAGCCTATGTAAAACTTGTGACCCCTGGGGAAGAGCCAATTTTGACCCCAGGGCTATAATTTCAAGACACATGATAGAGGTCTACTACATAAAGCTACATGCCAAATTTGGTAGCCCTATGCCTTATGGTTTCAGACAAGAAGATTTTTAAAGTTTTCTCTATATAAGCCTATGTAAAACTTGTGACCCCTGGGGAAGAGCCAATTTTGACCCCAGGGCTATAATTTGAAGAAACTTGATAGAGGTCTACTACATAAAGCTACATGCCAAATTTGGTAGCCCTATGCCTTATGGTTTCAGACAAGAAGATTTTTAAAGATTTCCAATATTTTTCAGTTTTGTTGCCATGGCAACCAGAGTTTTTGAAGGAATCAAATTCTTTCAAGAAATTCTGAAGAGGACCATGTCAGGATCATTTCTGTGAAGTTTCGTGAAAATCGGATGGGTAGTTTCAGAGAAGAAGATGTTTGAAATAAAAGTTAACGCACGGACGGACGGACGGACGGACGACCGGACGGACGGACGCACGACGGACACCGGGCCATGACATAAGCCCGCTGGCCTTCGGCCAGTGGAGCTAAAAATGATTGGTGATTACGGACCCTGGACAGTGATACTGTCAAGGCTAAATTAAGGGAGATAACTGTTAATATCCACAGTTTACACCGAACAGTCATGTATATCTATGGTACTCCTATTTCTTTTTAATTATGACGAATACTGAGAGATATGACAAACCTGAGTCTCATTTCCCTGTACTCTGGACAGTGACGAAGCTGGGGCAAGATCAAAGGGAGTTTAGGTTTTGATATACAGATACAACTGAACCATGCTCTGTGAAAAGGGGGCTCAATGCATTTGTGAAAAGTATCGAACCAGGTCAGCCTGCGCAGGCTCACCTGTGCCGAAACTTTTCGCTCTTGATCAGTTTTCTGTATGTCAAAGGACCATTCTACCCAATAATTAAGTCAGTTGATAGACAACATGGATTTTGTGAATCCCTAATTATGTGATGTCTAATTATGTGATGTGATGGTATAATGCATTACAGAGCTGTATTAAGCCCCCCTTTGCCAGACCATGGCTCAAATATAGGTTAATATGAAAAATCTTGCAGTCCTGCTCTATCCAAATTGACAATGTTTTTCAAGGAGTATTAAAAAAGATTTTTACCTCAACTTGTTTCAGGGGGCAGAAAGCTGGTATCTGAACCCTTTACCAAACAACAAAATTTCAGACTGGTCCAAACTGAAAGCACATGCAGACGACAAAATAAATGTTAATGAAAAATTGAAGTTTGTTTTGGGAAGAGCAGAAAACATTGTGGGGAAAAGGAGAAAATGCTAGTTACCAGCATTTTCTACTTTTTCCACTATGTTTTTAAAAGGCTTCTTTCTCAGGGTTGTTAAAAGTCGGGATTGTGTGGTAAAGAGTTAAGGAAAATTCATAAGGATGGGACTGTTTACCCCCTCAAAAAAAAAGCTGAAAAAAGAAGAAAATGCCTCTTGTGGGACTTGAACCCATGGCCTTCAAAACCATATTCTGAGACTCTACCAACTGAGCTATGGGGCTCAGCAATACTTCACTGTGTAAAAAAATGCATTCATCCACTCAAATTCGCTATACCGACAACTGACAGAGAAGGAAATTTTACAGAAAAGAAAACTTGGTAATTCCTTGTGTTTGCTACATGTATTTCTATCTAAGTCAGTCTTTCTAAACCCTTTACCACATAATCCCGACTTTTAACAACCCTGAGGAAGAAGCCTTTTGAAAACATTGTGGGAAAAAGAGAAAATCCTGGTAACCAGCATTTTCTCCTTTTCCCACAATGTTTTATACTCTTCCCAAAACAAATTTCCATTTATGAGTCACATTTATTTTGTCATCTGCAAAAGCTTTCAATTTGGACTGGTCTAAAGTTTTGTCATTAGGCAAAGAGTTGAGATTCTTTGAAAAAGTTGCTTTAGAAATTTGATTTAGTGCCCCTTTAATTTACAGGGAAAACTGAGATAAATGGCATACCTGGGTCTCAAACCGATTCCCACAATGCTTTCTATTTTATCAAAGACAGAAATCATCATTTGCACTACATTTAATTTGTCATCTGCAAATGCTTTCAATTTAGTCAAGTCCTGAATTTTGTCGTTTGGTAAAGCATTAAATTACAAGGAAAACCGAGATAAATGGCATACCTGGGTCTCAAACCTCTGTATTCTGGACAGCGACAAGGCCAGGGCAAGGTTAAAGGGAGATAAACATTCTGCAGCACATCCTTGCTGATTACCCTGGAAAAATCATGAGCCATACTCTGTGAAAAGGGGGCTTAATGCATCTGCGAAAAGTATCGACCCTGGTCAAGCTGCGCAGTCCGCGCAGGCTGACCTGGGCCGAAACTTTTCGCTATTGGTCAATTTTTGGTATGTCAATGGACCAGTCTACCTTATGATACAGTCGATAGTAAAAACCCAAATTCTGATATTTCAAAGTGAAAGATATCTCCTTATAGGACAGTGAAGATCCAAGATCAGACTGCACATTCTGTCCGCAAAAGGTCTTTGAGTCACATTTTGCAGCCTGAGACTTAAATTCTCGAGTGCAAAGGGGCATAATGGACCTCTAAATTTCACCATTTACCATTCAGCCATGGAGACACCCCTTAACTTTTTATCATATGACAAAATTTTAGACTTGCAGACAATAAATCAAAGAAGTCTTAAGAGATGAAACTTACCTTTAATTGAGTAGAAAACACTGTGGAAAAAGGGGAAAAAGCTGATTACCAGCATTTTCTCCTTTTCCAACAATGTTTTCAAAAGCTTTCTTTATTAGGGTCAGTAAAACTGGGGATTGTGTGGTAAAGGATTAAGACAGACAGGGGGAACAGTGCACAGGTCAAACAGATATACCAACGATCAGAAAAAACATTTTACCTTCAACAGTTTCACAAATTCTCGACCCAAATCCTGATGCTGTTTAACAGCGAAGGAGATGTGTAAGATGACCGTACCCTCGGTGTGTCGAAGTTCCTCTACGCTACTGCCATCGTCGAGAAGGTCCTCACTATAGCAGATTAACAAATTATCATAACGGCAATACCTCATATCTCCATTCCGGAGCTGTATTCACCTACTGTTCTAAATAAAGGACAAGTGGAAAATGGGATTTAACCCTTTACCACACAATCCCAAGTTTTAATGACCTAGACAAAGAAGCCTTTTGAAAACATTGAGGGAAAAGGAAAAAATGCTGGTAACAAGCACTTTCTCCTTTTCCCACAATGTTTTCTACCGATTTAAAGACAAATTTCAATTCTTGAGTAAAATTTATTTTGTCTGGAAATGCTTTCAACTTGGATAGACTTGCACAAAATTTTGTTGATTGATAAAGACCTAATGCATCTTGGTCACTGTATACTTGCAAGCCAGTCATCATATAATTATGGATCCATAAAATCCATAATGTTAACCCTTTCCCAAACAAGCCCTGGTTTTCACATGTCTGCAGTACAAGTCTTTTGAAAACACTGTGGGAAAAGGAGAAATTGCTCGTAACGAGCAATTTCTCCTTTTCCCACAGTGTTTTCTACCCTTTTGGAGAACTTTCTGTCATTTTCATCAAATTTAAAATTGTCGTCTGCAAACTCTTTCAATTTGGACCAGTCTAAAATTTATCGTTTGGGAAAGGGTTAAACAGCTGACTGAATCATGAGGTATACTGATCCTTGGACATTCAGAAAATGTATTAAAAGCAAAGGAGTTTGACGTAGATCAGCCTGTGCGGATTTTGCAGGTGTATAAGACCCCTTTTCACAGAGCATGGCTCAAGAATTATTCGAAATCTAAAATCCAAGACTAACTACCTGATTGGCTGAGATATTCCATGAATGCAACCTCCAGACTCAGCAAAACTTATTTGAGCCATGCTCTGTGGAAAGCAATTTTAATATGGTGCAAATATATCTGCAAAAATATATCAACTCATGTCAGCCTGTACAGTCTTCGCAGGCTGACATGGGTCGATACTTTCTAGCGGATTTGAATAGCAAATCTGCTTACTGTGATCGTTCTGACCTGAACCAAATACATCATGCGTAATGACGCATGTGCACTCACACTGTACTATGATGAATCAAATATACTGTCTTCCACGCTTGCGCCCATTCAGTTCTACTTTTAGTTTTAGCCCATACACCTCAACCTCGGTTTTGTCACTACCATATAAACTGTCCTACATGTGTATACATATTTATTCCAAAACCTTAAACCAGCAAAAAACTGCGTAAGATTGACAGATCAAATTACCACTCCTTAAACAGTAATAGAATAACTACACGGACTGTTCGGCAGAACAATTTTGACTTTCCCCTGTCCTTGCTAACTCCATTTTAAAATGATTGCACATGTGTTGCATGTGATGTTATTTTTTTATTACAACATATACATGTAACCTCTTTATGCTACTCAACAAATCTGCTTTCCAGGTCTTGGAGTCCTTTGATTGTTATCCCTTTCCCAAACAACAAATTTTGGACTGGTCCAAATTGAAAGAGTTTGCAGACGACAATTTTAGATTTGACGAAAATGGCAGAAAGGTCTCAAAAAGGGTAGAAAACACTGTGGGAAAAGGAGAATTTGCTCGGAACAAGCAATTTCTCCTTTTCCCACAGTGTTTTCAAAAGACTTGTACTGCAGACACGTGAAAACCAGGGCTTGTTTGGGAAAGGGTTGTTGTAAATTTTTTTACGTGTCAAAGGACCATTCTACCCCAAGATTCAGTGGGTTGTTTGACAAACTGGATTTCAAGGATACATAATTTATGTGACAATTTGTTTGGTGTAATTCATCAGAGAGACACATTAACCCTTTCCCAAACGACAATATTTTAGACTCTTTCAAATTCAAAACATCTGCAGATGACAAATTCAAAGTTAGTACAAATGAGCTTAAGCTCTCTGATAGGGTAGAAAACATTGTGGAAAAAGGAGAAAATGCTGGTTACCAGCATTTTCTCCTTTTCCCACAATGTTTTCAAAAGTATTCTTTCCCAGGGTCGTGAAAACCAGGGTTTGTTTGGTAAAGGGTTAAAAACACTTTTATCTGAGTGTGGGTCTTTTGGATTACAGTCAAAATAAACTTTTTTCTTTCACAACTGCAGTTGCTGTCTGCTCTTTTTACACAATGAGCATCCAGATGAGACAAAACATGCAAAAGATGTGCAAAACATGCAGATTTGGTACAGAATTAACTCTTTACCAAATGACAAAATTCTAGACTCAACCAGTTTGAGAACATTTACAGACAACAAATTAACTCTTTACCAAACAACAAAATTTTAGACTTGTCCAAATTGAAAGCATTTTGCAGACGACTATATAATGTGACTCAAAAATTGAAATTTCTCTTGAGAAGGGTAGAAAACATTGTGGGGAAATGAGAATTTGCTGGTTACCAGCATTTTCTCCTTTTCCCAAAATGTTTTCAAAGGGCTTCTTTCTCAGGGTCGTTAAAAGTCAGGATTGTGTGGTAAAGAGTTAAATGTAATTTCAAATGATGAGATTTATTTTAATATAAGAAAACACTGCGGGAAAAGGAGAAACTGCTTGTTCTCTATCCTTCCATAGCCGAGGAAAACAAGAGCACTGCACGTAGGTGCCAATGCCAATGCTAGGCCGCAGCTACTTCTAGAAACAGATTGATTTTTAGTGAAAATTCTTAGTTGAAAAAGGGGCATAACTGTGTTGAAAGTATTTTGATGGTTACCTGCCTGCTTTATGGGTTGCCCTTTTGATAGTTAACCCTTTACCAAACAATCCCGACTTTTAACGACCCTAAACAGGAGGCCTTTTGAAAAAATTGTGAGAAAAGGTGACCAGCATTTTCTCCTTTTCCCACCATGTTTTCTACCCTTCCCAAAACAAATTTCAGTTTTTTAGTCACATTTATTTTCTAGTCTGCAAATGCCTTCAATTTGGACCAGTCTGAAATTTTGTCGTTTGGTAAAGTTAACGATTAGTCAAGGTTGAAATAAACATATCTTCAGTAATGAAAGAGATGTTATAGAACGTCAAAAAAAAAACCATTACCTGAATTCCTGCTCATTTTCAGGTTTCTGAGCCAAATCCTGCTCAACAAAGTAATTTATAATGCCCTCTAATATCAACTTCCTATGTCCCTGCAAACAAAAAGGCAAAATACCAAGTACAACTGAATTGTTTTTGTGTTCATACTGTGTATAACAAAGACCAATACATGTAATATTATATCTAAATATATGTAAAATTTTCAGTGATTGTGTTTTCTTTTTCATGGGAGAGCCTTTGAGCAAGGTAATGCCAAGCCCTTTCCTAGTACTAGAGAGACCTAGGAAACACATGAGTTGGTGAATTTGAATCATGATATAAATGATGTAATAATACATGTATATGCAGTATAAAACATCATTCAATCAATCAATCAATGATAAACAGGGGAAATTCTTTAACCCTTTGCCACACAATACCGAGTTTTAATGACCCTGAAGAAAAGGGCTTTTGAAAACAGAGTGGAAAAAGGAGAAAATGCTGGTAAACAGAATTTTCTCCTTTTCCCACAATGTTTTATACCACATGAAAGACAATATTCATGCTTTGAGTAACATTTAATTTTTAATCTAGAAATAATTCACAAACTAAGTATCAATGTCTCTCGGGCATATAATGCGCCGTTTGCGAAGTTTTCGTTGACTGAGTTATGCCCATGTTTTTCAATTCTATTTTTTTATCAACAGAAACATATCAAGTTCAATTTTGACTGCTTTTTTACATGTGCACTATTAAACTAATATAAGTTCTGTAAAAATCTTACTTTTGTAGACAGAAGTAGAAGCTGATAAACCAAAGACGGTATATCCCCCATCTCCATTCCTTTAAACATACGGATCATTTTCTCCATGACAAACTGAAGCTCGTCCGCCGTGAGTGGCACGTCACGGAACATGGCGGCTAGACGTATCACACTGCTCTGATCCCACCTGGGAATACAAATAGCTTTAACCCTTTACCACACAATCGTAACTTAACAAGCCCGAGGAAGAAGGCTTTTGAAAACATTGTAGGAAAAGGAGAAAATGCTGGTAACCAGCATTTTCTCCTTTCCCCACAACGTTTTCCACCCTTTCCAAAACAAGTTCCATACTTTTAGCCATATTCACTTCATCGTCTGCAAATGCTTTCAGTTTGATCCAGACTAGAATTTGTGGAAAAGAGTTTAACTAAAACTATTACGGCAGTCAGTGTACCTATGCATGTAATTCCTGACTTTCTCACACCAGTTCTGACACAATTTTCTTTCCAAGCCGCTGATTGCTTTTTTCACATGCATCAGGGGTTAGAGGCAAATAATCGCGGGGAAAAATGGAGCTCTGAATAAATCTAACAGACATTTTCAGTGAAGAAATAAGACCCAAATAATTGCAATTTCACTGTTGCTCTTATTCAGAATGTCTAAGCAAAACCAACAGAGTAGATGACAATTTGTGCAGTCTGATCTTGATTTACTCTGGTTGTATAGGAAACTCAAGCTGTGAAAGGCACCTAAAGAGTTATTTTTGATCAATCTATTCACTATGTTTTACAAAAAAATTTCCTATAGCAGCGGCAAACAAGCGAGTCTATACTTGAGACTTGTTTGTTTGAAAATTTCAGACAACTTTCAGCAAATATCCCAGTCATATCTTGAAGGGTCACCTTTTCAAATAAGGCCTATGTCTCATAAGCACCAAGCTAGGACCTGTAGTGCTAGTATTGAGCTAAGGAACCTTGGGTTACAAGCCCAACCAGATGTGTGAGACTATGTTTTAACACATGAAAGCACCACTAGCAGTGTATTAACTCTTTACCACACAATCCCGACTTTTAACGACCCTGAAGAAGAAACCTTTTGAAAACATTGTGGTAACCAGCATTTTCTCCTTTTCCCTCAATGTTTTCTAACATATCAAAGGCAAAATTCCCCATCTGAGTCACATTTAAATTGTCGTCTGCAAATGCTCTCAATTTGGACTGGTCTACATTTTTCTCGTGTGGTAAAGAGTTAAACCCACGATTTATTTTTTATAGTACACTAGTGTATTGGTCATTGGGTCCCCGTTCTGGTTATTTTTGTTGTTATGAGCATGTGAAGCTGATGAAACCAACCACAGCATGTGCCAGAATTTGTACTACTTCACCATTTTACTGGAAAATAATGTCATAGTTGATATGACATATACATGCAGAAGACGTAATGATTTTCATGTTTAATAACAACAAGAAGTTATTTAAAGCCAACTAAAGACATGCAGTGGAAATATTTCCATTTACTCCTATAAACTGTTTCATTCTACTTTTGATGTACAAGTAAATGTCAGAGACCAATCATTTTGTGCCTGTAAACATTCCAAACCGAACTACATCTGTAAACATGGACCCCTGAATGGTATTAAGGCTGAAATTGGTGATGCAGGATACTTATTTGTCTGTCATTTGTTTTATGTGATTAACCCTTTCCCAAACAAGCCCTGGTTTTCACATGTCTGCAGTACAAGTTGTTTGAAAACACTGTGGGAAAAGGAGAAATTGCTCGTAATGAGCAATTTCTCCTTTTCCCACAGTGTTTTCTACCTGTTTTGAGACCTTTCTGCCATTTTCATCATATTCAGAATTGTCGTCTGCAAGCTCTTTCAATTTGGACCAGTCCAAAATCTGTCGTTTGGGAAAGGGTTAATAGAATCTCACAGTCATACTTATATATTATCATTTTTATCAAACTCGTTGACTAAAACGTATATTAACGAGCCAAGGCTCGCGTCATGTAATTTTAGTCAACTCGTTTGATAAAAATGATAATACATACACACTCGTCAAATATCCTCTATGTAGGGATAGAGTGCTGGCTTGTCAGATAAGAGGTTCCTGATTTGAATCCTGTGATGAAACCAGGTCAACCTTTTGAACTATCCACATCATGGGATGACTATTCGTTAAGGTTTCTAGGAAGCAGTTATTGAGTGTGATCAGTATAAGTTGTGTGAACTTGTTTTACTATTAATGTATAATGAAAATATTTAACTCTTTACAAACCAACAAAATTCTAGAAAGGTCCAACTTGAAAGCATTTGCAGGCGACCAGTGAAATGTGACTCAAAAACTGAAATTTGCCATTGGAAGGGTAGAAAACATTGTGGGAAAAGGAGAAAATGCTGGTAGCCAGCATTTTCTCCTTGTCCCACAATATTTTCAAAGGCCTTTTTCCTCAAGGTTGTTTAAAATCTGGATTGTGTGGTAAAGGGTTAAACCAAACTGCATAACCATATAGCTATGAGACAGCCCTCCCTCATGTTACAGGTGGGGGTGATGGGAGGTGAAAGCAGGTGACCGTTTTACTAAAGAAGTTACGCAAACTTAAGTAAAAATTTTGTAAGTCTTAGCGCAAGTCCAACTCTTGCGTTTTACTAAAGTTTTCGAAGCTGAATATGAATGTAAGTTTTTTAACAACTTTACAAACAAAAATACTGGTTGTAAGTAAGAACATAGGCCGAAATCTGGAGGCAGTTTTTGTATTACGTCGTTACAGAGGAAGAAATTTTAGAAAAACATTGTAATCATCCTCACAGTTATCCGCAGTAGTCATAAATTTCATATTTTGACAAATCATTTTTTTTAAATTTTCTTCACACCCACAGTTTCCATACTTGATGGAAGCGGCTGACATGAGATAACGTAAAGCATGAGAAATGTCATCTTCGCAAGCCAAGGATACTAATTCCACTTTGTTCATTACATACTACCTTAGTATCCTTGGCTTGCGAAGATGGAGAAATGTATGGTAAATGCACGTAAATTGCATATTTCCCTCTGGTTGTATGGCACACGTTTACCTGTTAACAAGCACTTAGGAACTACTATTTCTGCCTTCAATGGAAGAGTTACAGAAATATTTACTTTCCCAAATTCACAAAGGTACAAAAGTTTAGTAAAATGGATTTATGAATTTTGTGAATCTGAACGTAGGTGTAAAGTTACGAAAATCCTAAGGCAAAAACTTACGAATTGTTCGTAAAATGGTACCCAGGTGTTTACCACTTACTTGCAAGAACACAAGCTGTTTAACACGTGACTCTTGTACTCTGTTCCTTTCATATGGTTTCCACCATACACAATGTTCTCTTGGGCAGCAATGGCAGAAAGTAATTTGGGAAATAACTCTAGGGAACTGAAAATAAATGCCAAAGTTGAAACATAATTCAAACAAATTCCCTTGAAAGATTGGTTGAGCTATGGTGGTAGCCAGCATTTTCTACATTTCCCACAGTATTTTCTACCTTTCCAAAGGCAAATTTCAGCTTTTGAATCACTTGGAATTTCTTGTCTGTAAAGCTTTCAATTTGGACTAGTCTAAAATTTTGTCGTTCAGTTATAAATTACTTGTACATGTATTATCTACATAAATTCAAAACTTGTATCCAGTGCCTATTTATAGCTACAGTGTCTATTTATAGCTACAGCTTTTATGCTAGATGCTGGGACTGTATCAAAATTTATTTCATGCTTTCCAGTGGGTTTCTCAGAAAATAATGGTGGATTATGGTTTGATAATTTCATCCTTTCCACCAGTGAAATTTACCGATTTGATGAACTCAATGGTATGAAACTACTTCGATTCTTACACTGTGTTTAAAATTTTGGATCTATTTTAGACAATAATTAAATTAAATTATGTGGAAAAAAAAATCCCACCTTTTCAAAATGTTTATTAATCCTGTTAAATTCAGGTTTATGAGTTTCGCTGATTTGTTCTGTCACTTCGAATATAAACGAATGGCTTTTGAAAATGGATTTTTGTCTTTTTTTAAATAAATCACAGAACAGGATTTTCTCTCATGCTGATTAACCCTTTACCACACAATCCCGACTTTTAACGACCCTGAGGAAAAAGCCTTTTGAAAACATTGTGGGAAAAGGAGAAAATGCTTTTTCCCAGCATTTTCTCCTTTTCCCACAATGTTTTCTACTCTTCCCAAAACAAATTTCAATTTTTTCAGTCACATTTATTTTGTCGTCTGCTAAAGCTTTCAATTTTGACTGGTCTAAAATTTTGTCGTTTGGTTAAGAGTTAAAACACAATACATGTACTGTAATAACTCTGGTCTATACCTACAAGCTGTTTTCTTTGTGAACTGGTGAATACATTCTCATTGTAATCCAGTCTTAAGTCTGGGGTATGCAATGGCGAATTAATGAAAACAACTGTACTGGATTTTGAATAAAAGTTCCAACAAAAAAGGGGTTAGGAGCATGAAATAAATGGAATATTTTCTTTCTTTTGGTGAAGGATCAAAATATATTTCGTCTCGTGAACATCATACGGTAATATTTTCACTCATGGCTGTGGCACTCATGAAAATATTACCGATGATGTTCACTCGATTAAAAAAATTTCGATCTTTCACTGAAAAAAAAAAAAAAAACAAAAAAAAGCAAGCATTCTCTATATATTAGCTAGTGTAGGAAAATAGGTGACCAATGAAATTTCAAACTCACAATCATGTGGGATAAATCTGATATAAAATTTGATTGGTCAACTCATTCACACAAACTTGATGTCTAAATATGGACACAAAATGGGAATGTATCATTCAGCCATCTACTAAAATACATGCCATGCTCTGGCAAAAGGGGGCTTAATGTATCTCCAAGATGCATGATACCAACCAAGTCATCATACGATTAGGTCCATAAAATCCATTTTTTCTGACAACCAACAAGATCTGGGGGTAGAACGGTCCTTTGACATGCAGAAAAATGACCAACGGCAAAAAGTTTCGACCTATGTCAGCCTGCGCGGAATGCGCAGGCTGGCATGGGTCGATACTTTCTGCAGATACATTAGGCCCCATTTTCACAGAGCATGACTCTATCTAGATAGCTTGTTTTTCGTGTAGGGAATCATGAAGCAATATGACCTTGCTTTGTATTTGCTTATCATTTACAAACATATAGCGGCTGTATGTGCATTGTTCAGGCGGAGGTTGAGTTAGCTTATGGCATTATTGAAAGTCTGCACAGGATGTGTGTGTGTGTGTTTGTGTTTGTGTGTGTGTGTGTGTGTGTGTGAGAGAGGATTACATATTATACTAACTTGCCCATCTGTGTTTCTCCCGTCTTGATTGCATCAACATACAGACCAGCTAACTCTGCAAGAGTAGAGCCTGGTAAGCTGTCTGCCTAGAATAGAAAGAAATAAGAGCAAGGCATGCATGTGCCAACACTCAGCTGCAGTGGCTTGATTTTCAGTGAAAATTCTGAGTCGAAAAAGGGGCATAACTGTATCAAAAATACTTTGATAGTTATCTGTAGCGTGTTACGGGAGATCACTCCTTCCTTACGGCATAGCTTTCCCATATAAAATCAATACCTGACAACTGCGTTGGGGAGAATTCTCTTTAGCTCAGGGGTTAGTGTATTGGTCTTTTAAACCTCGATAAACGAGAATCTTTGCCCGCACGGGTTCGAATCCCAGCCTGAGTGGTTTATATTTGAGCTATGCATTTGTTACAAACTTTCGTGTTCGTAAGACCCTGTTGTATGGGTTCCCCTGTTAATAGTGAACAACTTGTCTGGATTTGAAGTAAATATCTTTGACAATAACAGAGATATTACAAAATGTCAACATCTTCCCACAACAACACAGAAAGACAACACAAGGGCTACAACAAAAACTCGATGTTTTGTTTGAAAAGAGGCAAGCTAACAAGTCACATCTTGATATCCAATCATCGTCATTTCTTGAATTAATTCATATTCTTAATTCCAAAGCTAGACATTTTGTCAAGACCAATCACATGGAACGTTTTGGAATTTAACTCTTTACCAAACAACACAATTATAGACATGTCGAAAATTGAAAGCATTTTGCGGATGACAAAGTAAATATGGTCGAAATGATAGTTGATAGGGCAGAAAACATTGTGGGAAAAGGAGAAAATGCTGGTTACCAGCATTTTCTCCTTTTCCTGCACTGTTTTCAAAAGCCGTCAAAGCATTTGTCAACAACAAATTAAACATTGTGCAAATGATGATTTCTGTCTTTGATAGGGTAGAAAACATTGAAGGAAAGGGAGAAAATGCTGGTTATTAGCATTTTCTTCTTTTCCCCCAATGTTTTCACAAGCCTTCTTTTTCAGGGTTGTTAACCCTTAGAGCACTGAATTTATGAAATAAACCTTTTCAGTGAAGAAAAACATCCGAAATATTTTCATTTCAAGGTAGTTTTAGCCAGAAGGTGTATTGAAGTAGCTGACAGTGTAGATCAAAGATCAGACTGCATGTTCTGTGCAGTCTGATCTTGATCTACACTGTCAGCAAAAACAATTTAAGTTGGTTCCATTGCTTTAAGGGTTAAAAGTCGGAAATGTGTGGTAAAGGATTAAGCGCTCTAGTGTTGACTGCTTACCTCTAGCATAAGGAGTCCAACAAGTTCTGATGCCATTTTGGAATTTATTTCGTTCTTCTGCAGAACATCTACACATAATTTATATACTGCTGATCTCCTTGCATTATTGGCACCGTCCTCTGGTGGTGATCCTGTAGTCAAATAAGAGTGTTAACCCTTAACCTGCTAAAAATGTGTATTAATACTTTCAAGCTAATAGTAAAAACCCTATTTCAAAGGTACTTTTTTGGGGAAAATATCTCCTTGTGATGGATAAGTGGACAGTGTAGATCCAAGATCAGACAGCATGTTTTGTGCCATCTGATCTTGATCTACACTGTCCGCAAAAGGTCTTTTAGTCACTCTTAGCAGTCTAAATGAAAGAAATCCAGACTCCCATATTGAAAGCGTTTGCCGAGAACACATTATATGTGGCTCAAATAATTAGGTTTATCTTGAAACAAAGACAAACTTGTGGGATAGGAAAAAAACCTGATAACCAGCATTTTCTCTGTTTTTCAAAATGTTTTCAAAGGCCTTCTTCATTAGCATCACAATCTCAACATGCAGGTATGTGCTATTCTATGTCACTTGCATCTTTGTAGCACACAGCTAAAACAAACATCTTGTCAGTCCTAATGAAACATGAAAAAACTTAAGTCTCTCATTTTACACAAATCCACAAACAGAATCATTTTTCAACTTATGTGCCAAGCCCCCGTAGCTCAGTCGGTAGCGTACAGGACTTGAGAACAGGAGGTCGCTGGTTCGATCCCCAGCTCGGCCAATTTCTTTCCGAGGATTGATGATAGTCATTGCAACAGGATTCAGTCTTCTCTCACCACTGACAATTGTTTCAACGATGGTTATGTGGGAAAGCAGCCAGTGGCTTGGAAAGAATATTGTGCGTAGTACTGGTAAAAGAAACTCCAGGAAAGCATGGATAGGTGCACTGGCTGCTGTGATATAACTGAAATAATGTTGAACACGGCTTTAAACCATTCCCATACGACAAATTTTGGACTGGTCCAAATTGAAAGAGTTTGCAAACGACAATTTTAAATTTGATGAAAATGGCAAAAGTTATCAAAAAGGGTAGAAAACACTGTGGGAAAAGGAGAAATTGCTTGTTACGAGCAATTTCTCCTTTTCCCACAGTGTTTTCAAAAGACTTGTACTGCAGACACGTGAAAACCAGGGCTTGTTTGGGAAAGGGTTAAACACCATACAATCAATCAATCAATTCAACTTAAGCGGATTTCGTTATTTGAGGCACATTTCACTAACATTAACAAACTTTAGTTCTCAATGTTTTCAAAAGCCAGCTCCTTTGGGGACATGAAAACTCAGGATTGTGTGGGAAAGGGTCAAGTACTCTTTAACCCTTTACCAAACAATTCCGGGTTTTAACAACCCTGAAAAAGAAGCCTTTAGAAAACATTGTGGGAAAAGGAGAAAATGCTGGTTACCAGCATTTTCTCCATTTCCCACAATGTTTTCTAACCTTTCAGGAACAATTTCAATCATTTGAGGCACATCTATTTTGTTGTCTGCAAATGCTTTCAATTTGGACCGGTCTAAAATTTTGTCGTGCGGTAAAGAGTTAAAGATATGAGAAATCTATTAACCACATAAAAAGTTGAAAATTGTTCATAGTTCTGCATTCAGATGACAATAGCTGAAGCTAAGTTTGGTCAGTGCTTGAAGATTGTGATATCATGGTAATAGAAGCCATTCATTTTCACGTCAATTTGTTTGGGTAATATTTGAATATAAGTGAGACAAATGCACTTAACTCTTTACCACACAATCCAAACTTATAACGACCCTAAAAAGGAAGTCTTTTCAAAACATTGTGGGCAAAGGAGAAAATGCTGGTAACCAGCATTTTCTCCTTTTCCCACAATGTTTTCTACCCATCCCATGACAAATTTCAATTTCTGAGCCACATTCAATTTGTCGTCTGCAAATGCTTTCAATCTGGACTAGTTGACAATTTTGTCGTTTGGTAAAGAGTTAAGACTAAAACTGTCGAATGAATTTGAAAACAACAAAGTCCCTACTATGAGCATTGTGATGAGGCAATTTTCTAGTGTATAGGGACAATGTCACAGAATCCCTGCCTTGGCAAAATGCCTCATGCGAGTTGTGGGAACAGCAGATTGCGTTGAGTGATACTCTGGAAAAAGCAGGAATAGTGCATCTCCATAACTCTTTATCACACGAAAAAGTTTCAGACCCGTCCAAATTGAAACCATTTGCAGATGACAATTTCAATGTGACTCAAATGATGCGATTTGTCTTTGATTGGGTAGAAAACATTGTGGGAAAAGGAGAAAATGCTTTTCCCACAATATTTTCAAAAAGCTTCAATATCAGGGTTGTTCAAAGTAGGGATTGTGCCATAAAGGGTTAATACATAGGGTTAAAATGGTCCTTGGACATGCAGAAATGTTAAAAATAGCAAAAAGTTCCGACCTATTCCAACTGGCACAGATGGACCTATGTCGATACTTTTCATAGAAGCATTAAACCCCCTTTCCACAGAGCATGTCTTGGTTTATTTTGTTACATTATCATCAGAATTGTTGTTACTTAACCCTTTCCTAAACGACAAATTTTTGACCGGTCCAAATCGAAAGAGTTTGCAGACAACAATTTTAAATTTGATGAAAATGGCAGGAAGTTATCAAAAAGGGTAGAAAACACTGTGGGAAAAGGAGAAATTGCTTGTTACGAGCAATTTCTACTTTTCCCACAGTGTTTTCAAAAGACTTGTACTGCAGACACATGAAAACCAGGGCTTGTTTGGGAAAGGGTTAAAGAGGAAGAAGTATGCGATAGCTCATATATAGACACAAAGGAATACTTACCAAGTAATATTGCTCTAACCAGAGAAAATGTATCATTTCTGCCTTTCAGAACTTTTCCTTTTATCTGTTGACAAAGCTGAAAAAAAAGAGTTTTACTGAATAAGGCATCATGGCACTTATTTACATATGGCATCATGGAACTTATCTCTATATATGGCATAATAGCACTTATCTACATAGGGTATCATAGAACTTATTTGCATGTGGCACTGTGGTACTTATCAGCATACCACGGCACTTATATGCACATGGCACTTATCTGCATACGGACCCACGGAACTTATCTGCACATGACGTCATGTCACTTATCTGAATAAGGCATCACAGCACTTGTCTACACGTGGCATCATGGAACTTATCTGCATAATTATGGCACAATGGAATTTATTTGCACATGGTACCACACACACACACATATATATGCATATGGCACACAGGAACTTATTTGCATATGGCACCATGAAACTTATTTGCATATAGCACTAGGGAACTTATTTGCATATGGCATCATGGAACTTATTTGAAAAAGGCATCTTCTACCAGGGACTAACATTGGACTGATCACACAGTAAGATTGTCATCTCCACAATATTTTCCATACTTTTACATAGTATCATTTAAATTTAAATGCCATTTAACACCTGCTTCTTATTTTTGGCCGCTGTTGGGCCTTTAAGGTAGCGGTGATATTAGACAAGGGTGTGCTTTTATGTCTCCTGTTGATACTTACGTCTTCATTGGTGACAGACTGCAGTTCTTTACTTAGCTCTTCCAACTTATTTTCTTCAGCCAGTGAAATTATCCTTTTATCCATCCTTTTAGGCAGTTCTCTGATACATAAAAAACAAGAAGGTGATTGGAGTAAAGATCATATTTGATAGATTCAGAACAAGTGATTTATAATATCTACAAGAAAACAACTTTTTAGGCTCATCAGCGGTAAGACCCAGTCTCTTCATTTTTCAGAATAGAAACATTGTGTCTTGACCCTTTACCACACAATCCCGAGCTTTAACGACCCTAATGAAAAGGCCTTTTGAAGTCATTGTGGGAAAACGAGAAAAGGCTGGTAACCAGCATTTTCTCCTTTTCCCACAATGTTTTCTACCCTTTCCATGGTGAATTTCTATTTCTGAGTCACAAATATGTTGTTGTCCGCAAAAGCTTTCAATTTGGACAAGTCTACAAATTTGCTGTTTGATAAAGGGTTAATGCTTAACATTATCATGTCTTATTGCTGCATTTTGACATTTGTTGAACCTTTTCCACATCAAAAGTTTTTATTCTTGTATACTTCTTCAATTATGTAAATGTATCCTTACTTTTATTTCTTATTTGAAATAACCTACACCTTTCTCAGATAAACTATTGTTTTTTTCTTTTTAAATATCTTTGTTTTTCTCTTTCTTAATTCCTACTTCACTCTTTACCAAATGACAAAAATTTAGACTTGTCCAAATTCAAAGCTTTTGTAAATGACAAATTAACCTATGAAAGGGTAGAAAACATTGTGGGACAAGGAGAAAATGCTGGTTACCAGCATTTTTCTTTTTTTTTTCCACAATGCTTTAAATGATTTTTTTTTTTCTCAGGGTTGGTAAAACTTGGAAACGTATGGTAAATAACCATCAGGATTGTACTTATTAATTTGTGTAGCAGCAAACTGTCAAAACTAGTTTTATCATTATATGTCTTTGCCCCATGATGTACAAATCAGTGGGTGAAAAGATGTTGTTTGAACATTTCCATATGAGTACATTTGAACACATTCCGGTACATTTGAACACATTCAGGTACATTTGAACACATTCCTGTACATTTGAACACATTCCGGTACATTTTAACACATTCTGGTACATTTGAACACATTCCTGTACATTTGCATATTGTGTATAACTTACCCATACCTGCCTCAAACGTTAAATATTAAACCTTTCCAAAACAAGCCCTGGTTTTCATGTGTCTGCAGTACAAGTCTTTTGAAAACACTGTGGGAAAAGGAGAAATTGCTTGTAACGAGCAATTTCTACTTTTCCCACAGTGTTTTCTACCCTTTTTGAGACCTTCCTGCCATTTTCATCAAATTTTAAATTGTCGTCTGCAAACTCTTTCAATTTGGATCAGTCCAAAATTCGTCATTTGGGAAAGGGTTAAACCATATAGCATGCATGGTTTCCGTTGATTTAGAAGGTAATTTAGATGAGGTTCCAACTACTTTTCTTGTGATAGTGTAGATCAAACTGCACAATCCCATTTTGCATCTACATGTCCAATATATTTGTGAAATACTCTTTGACATTACCAGGTGTGGGCCATTTTTCCTGACTATAAAAAGTCCGTTTGATGTTAGCCCTCTACTGGTTGATGTTAAGTACCCCCCCACCCCCCCAAAACATTTTTTTTAACCATGCATTGCCTACAGTTGGGCACCTACATCTACCTGTAACAAGAATATGTCAATTGTGAGGTAAAACAACCCTAATAAAAAAGGCTTTAAAAACATGGTAGTAAAAGATGAAAATGCTGGATACCATCATGTTTTACATATTTTCATTGACAAAAACATATTGACACATTTAGATTCAGTTGTCGTCTGCAAATTCTTCAATTTAGGATCAGTATATAATTTTGTTGTTTGGTAATATGGTAAGGAGTAAAATTTTATCATTAACATAATACAGGGGCATCATTAGGTCTTGAATTTGATCCCTGCTCTGTGCCACTCTTGTGCATTTTCCGGAGCTCTAGAAAACAAAGCTAGGTGCATTGGCCACTGTGATATGACACTTAAGTTCAAAACGGTGTTGAACACATATTAAAAGAATAGATTTGCCCATGTATCAAAATTTAAGCTGAACAAACATCTCTAGTTTGGAAGGCGCGAAATCCTATGACAATAATGAGTGATCGTCTGTTTCTATATACATATGTCGTCTCTCTGTCGGTGGTCAAAATTTTTTAGCTTTAAAAAAACCATTATATTTACCGAATACATATGCGTGTGTTGTAGCGAATTACTATTATTTGCTTTTGGAATATCGAGGATAATAAATTTCTACTCGATATTTATAATTTATCGAAAATTGCGCTAAAATGACGTTATCTGACAGTTAACCAATCAAACATCACGTTACAAATTGATCGGAAGGTTCGATTGGCCAACCGGATGTAAACAATTTGTTGCCGGTGTGATCAGACAAATTTCGTGTCAGTAAGGTTAATACACAATTTTGTGTGCGTGTGATTTGTAAATCGGGTTTGAGTAACTTTTTTACTTTCCTTTCTTAGATGGAACGTCTTCTTCCCGAAAAGAAGACAAAAAGATCTTACAATTCGAGATTGAACTTAGTAAAGTTGATTTGTAATATTGAAGGCTGATCCTGAGCTGTCAGTTTTTGTTTTTGTAGATTGATTAAATTTTAATGATGTGTTTTGTTCGCAGCGGTACATGTACGTATGCATGATCGAATGCGAGCTCCGGCTTGCTTTAGAATTTTGTGTGTTTGTTACAGGTTTACAGTTCTATGTGCAATATTTGAAAACTTTATTTTTCAGAGACCTGTGTATAGATTTAGATCAGACTGCAAAGAAGCTGTGCAGTCGTGTCTGATCTACACCAGTGTGAGGAAAGCTCTGAGTAAAGGCAAGGGTGTAGCATCCATTACACACAATACCCAAGTTTGTAATTGTAGAAAAATTGGAATAGGCAAATTTTTCTTTTGTCACTATATGGAACAACTCGGTCTTAACCCTTTACCAGACGACAAAATTTTAGCCTTGTCCAAATTGAAAGCATTTGCAGACGACAATTTCAGTTTGGCTAAAATGGTGCAATTTTTCTTTGATTGGGTAGAAAACATTGTGGGAAAAGGAGAAAATGCTGTTTACCAGCATTTTCTCCTTTTCCCACAATGTTTTCAAAAGGATTCTTTCCCAGGGGTGTCAAAAGGCGTCATTGTATGGTAAAGGGTTAATTGAGCCTAAAACTGCGCAGAAAAATAAAATGGATATTTCCAACAGGTAGTCAAAAGCAAAACTTTGATTTCATCTCATCTCATTTCTATGGAAAATCAAATGCTCACAGTATCGGACAGTGTAGATAAAGATAAGACTGCATGTTCTTTGCAGTGTAATCTTGATTTACACTGTTCACAAAAGCGCATAGCTTTGTGCTTATCAGCCTCAGGTTGAAATAATGTAGCACTCATAATTTGGATTGCATAATGATTCTGAATCCCTTGTTATGCCCTTGAAAAACGTCTTGACTTGTGTTTGACAGTCTGATAAGCCCCTTTTCGTTGATCCAGGGCTCCTAAGGTCCAAAATGAAAGTTGGCGATTGAAAATAAAGGACCAGTCTAAGGGCATTTTTTTTAACTCCTTATATCCACAGATGCGTGTACCAGATGACAAAACTTAAGACGTGTCCAACTTGGGAACATTTGCAGACCACAAAGTAAATATGTGAAAATATAGGGGTTAATTTTGATTGCAAGAAAACATTGTGGGAAAAAAAAATACTTACTGGCATTTTCATCTTGGCTCACATGTTCTCCCCTTTTTACTCAGTGGCTTAACTCTTTACCGTACAATGCCGCCTTTTGACACCCCTGGGAAAGAAGCCGTTTGAAAACATTGTGGCAAAAGGAGAAAATGCTGGTAACCAGCATTTCCTCCTTTTCCCACAATGTTTTTTACCCTATCAAAGAAAAATTGCACCATTTAAGCCAAATTGAAATTGTCTTCTGCAAATACTTTCAATTTGGAGAAGGCTAAAATTTGTCGTCTGGTAAAGGGTTAAAGGGTTAATAGTTTTACCAGATGACAAAAATTTGAAATCATCCATATTTGTTCTTTGCCAAATGACATAAATTTAGACAGGTCTGAATCGAAAACATTTGCAGACATCAATTAAAAGGTGGCTCAATTGATGAAATTTGCCCTTGATAGAGTAGAAAACATTGTGAGAAAAGGAGAAAATGCTGGTTACCATCAGTTTCTCCCTTTTCCATGATGTTTTCAAAGGGCTTCTTCCTCAGGGTCGTTTAAAGTCGGGATTGTGTGATATTGGGTTAAAAGTATTTTCAGATGGCAAATTAAATGTTTCTAAAATGAAAATTCAGTGTTGAAAATAGAGAAAAAGCTTGTTTTTCACAATTTCTCCTTGTTGACAGTGTTATTGTAATCTTACTTCAAATGGATCATAAAGACATTGTAGTGTTCGGTAAAGGGTTGATGAACTTATCATGTCTTATAATATAAGCAGTTAACTCTTTACCAAACAACAAAATTTTACACACAACCAAACTGAAAGCATTTGCATAGGACAAAGGTAACTCAAATGATGATCATCGATTTCTATCGTTGACAGGGTAGAAAAGATTGTAGAAAAAGGAGAAAATGTTGGTTTCCAGCATTTTATCCTTTTCCCACAATGTTTTCAAAAGGTCATTTCGTCAGGGTCGTTAAAACTCAGGATTGTTTGGTAACAGGTCAAAGATTAGACTGAATTTTCTGTGCTGTATGATCTTGATCTTGACAGCAACAGCAATTTGTGATACTCACTTTTAGGGTTTCATTATAACCAGTAGGTGTGTTGATGTAACAGGCTTTTTATCCAGTCTTGGTTATAGATGTACATGTAGTTCCATGCATGTATACCTCTTAACTTAACCCAATAAACATTTCATTAACGGTTTATATTATCGCTTGTTTTAGGGGAAACATGTTTAAAACCACAAACCATGACGAGAGAATATAAGCACTATCGAGTTAGGTTTATAAATTATCTTGTCACGGTACATGATTTTGAACCAGTTTTCCCAAACATAAACAATTATATAAACTGATATTAATGAAAGGTTTACTGAGTGAGAACAATATATGAACCCTTTACCAGACGACAAACTTTTTTACCCCTGTTCAAATTGAAAGCATTAATTTTGCAGAGGACAATTTCCATGTGGCTCAAATGGTGCAAATTTTCTTTGATAGGGTAGAAAACATTGTGGGAAAAAGAGAAAATGCTGGTTACCAGCATTTTCTCCTTTTCCCACAATGTTTTCAAAAGGCTTCTTCCCCAGGGTCATTAAAAGGCGTCATTGTGCGGTAAAGGGTAAAAGGAGTCAATTACCTTCACAAAATGCAGGTCAGATTATGTTTATACGTGTACATAAATCAATTGAAACAGCTGTGATACATATGTTAAGCTGACAAAGCTGTCCTGAAGTGCAGTTAATTCTGCATTTACTTGTCAGTTCATTAACTGTTTACCACACAATCACAGGTTTTAACGACCCTGAAAGAAGAAGCCTTTTGAAAACATCGTGGGAATAGGAGAAAATGCTGGTAACCAGCATTTTCTCCTTTTCCCACAATGTTTTCTACTCTATCAAAGAAAAATTGCACCATTTTAGCCTCACTGAAATTGTCGTTTGTAAATGCTTTCAATTTGGACAAGGCTAAAATTTTGTCATGTAGTAAACAGTTAACTGTTAACCCAATGACAAAATTTTGGACTCAATCAAACTGAAAGCATTTGCAGCCAACAAATTGAATTTAGCTCAAATGATAATTTCTGTCTTTGATAGGGTAGATAATATTATTGGTAAGGGAGAAAATACAGGTTACCAGCATTTTCTCCTTTTCCCCACAATGTTATGAGAAGACTTCTCTTTCTGGGTTGTTAAAACATGGAATTAAACATTAGCACATGTGATCAAAAGGATAAACATACACACGTACATGTATGAAACACTGTAGCAGATGTCAAAATTTCATTTTGAAAGCATTTACAGATCTATGACAAAAGAAATGTGACTCAAATGATGAAGTTTGTTTTAGATAAGATAGAAAACAATATTGGAAAAGAAGAAAATGCTGGTTATCAGCATTTTCTCCTTTTTCCACAATGTTTTCAAAAGCTTTCATATAAGTTGTTAAAACTTAGGACTGTTTGGTAAAAGGTTAATGTTTTCATGTTATTTTCTTCTATTCTTTTACAGTGATAATAAATGAAGAAGATAAAAAGGAAACAACTAGCAACAGCCAAGACCGCATTTAGACATTCTTACCATGACAACTGTGCCTGGTTCAGCGGGTTTGCCATTGATTGGTGACAGTTCCTATGAATTTTACAAAGATCCTGTCAAATACTATCAGAAAAGGAAGGAACAGAATAAGTGTCGAGTGTTCCAGGCAAGATTTCTGAACAAGCCGACCATTTTCATAGGATCCAATGCAGTACTGCATGAGCTGTTCACAGGTATATATCCTAAATTTTTTGTGAGTTAACTCTTTACCAAACGACAAAATTTTAGACTAGTCCAAATTGAAAGCATTTGCAGACGACAAAAAAAATGTGACTAAAAAATTGAAAATCCTTTTGGAAGGGTAGAAAACATTGTGGGAAAAGGAGAAAATGCTGGTTACCAGCATTTTCTCCTTTTCCCACAATGTTTTCAAAAGCCTTCTCTTTTAGGGTTGTTAAAAGTCGGGATTGTGTGGTAAAGGGTTAACTCTTTACCGAACAACAAGATTTTAGACTAGTCCAAATTGAAAGCATTTGCAGACGACAAAAAAAATGTGACAAAAAAAATGAAAATCCTTTTGGAAGGGTAGAAAACATTGTGGGAAAAGGAGAAAATGCTGGTTACCAGCATTTTCTCCTTTTCCCACAAGGTTTTCAAAAGGCTTCTTTCTCAGGGTTGTTAAAAGTCGGGATTGTGTGGTAAAGGGTTAACTCTTTACAGAACAACAAGATTTTAGACTGGTCTAAATCTAAAGCAGTTGCAGACAACATATTTGATTTGGTTAATATTATGGAATTTGTTGCTAACTCTTCACCACACAATGCCGCCTTTGAACTACCCTTGGAAAGAAACCTTTTGAAAACATTGTGGGAACAGAAGAAAGTGCTGGTAACCAGCATTTTCTCCTTTTCCCACTATGTTTTCTACCCTATCTAAGAAAAACTGCACCATTCTAGCCACGGTGAAATGTCGTTTGCAAATGCTTTCAATTTGCACAAGGCTAAAATTTTGTCATCTGGTAAGGGTTAAAAAGGTAGAAAACATGACAAATGACAAAACTTTGGACTGGACCAAATTGAAAGCATTTGCAGATGACAATTCAAACATTGCTAAAATAATTTTTTTTGTCTTTAATCGGATTAAAAACATCATGTGAAAGGAGAAACTGCTGGTAACCAGCTTATACTCCTTTTCCCACTTTCTCTTTGAAAGGCTTCTTCCTTAAAACTCAGGATTATGCAGACCTCCAGATAAAAGGGAGTGACAGTATTCTAAATCCATTATTTCTTTTCCAAACCCTATGTCGTGGGTACTCATTAGAATCGTCTCGATGAGATGATTCTGAGTACCCATAACATAGGGTTTAGTGGAGAGTGATTAACTCTTTACTACACGACAAAATTTTAGACTAGGCCAAATTAAAAGCATTTGCAGACGACAAATTAAATGTGACTCAAAAATCAAATTTTGTTTAGGGAAGGATAGAAAACATTGTGGGAAAAGAAGAAAATGCTGGTTACCAGCATTCTCTCCTTTTCCCACAATGTTTTCTAAAGACTTCTGTCTCAGGGTTGTTAAAAGTCGGGATTGTGTTGTAAAGGGTTTAATATTTTCAATTTTGAAATCAAAATCATTCAATTTTGAAATCAAAATCACTCCCTCCATCTGATGCTCTGATTGTGGTAAAGGGTGGGGGGGCATTGTTTAGACCAATCTAAATTGAACTTAAATATGCAGACAGCAAATTAAATACGGCTCCAATGGTAGGATTTGCTTTTGAAAATGGAGAAAAGATTGTTCAGAAAGGAGAAAATGATGGTTACTAGCATTTCTTCTTTTTTAAAAATGTTTTCAAGATGCTTCTTTCTTAGGGCTGTTAAAAGTGGGGATTGTGTGGCTAAGGGGGCAGGGCATTATATTTATCAAAGAAATATCTTTTTTTTTTTTTTCACAGTTCATAATGACAAGATGGAACTAGGCTACAAACAGTTTATGGGAGAGATCTACGGAGATAATATAATATTCTCAGACGGTAGGAAAATTTTTATACATTTGCATGTACATAAATAAGTGCCACACAGTTAAACCTAAATGATATGAGCCATGCTCTGTCAAAAGGGGGCTTTATGCATCTGCAAAAAGTATTGACCCATGTCAGCCTGCGCAGTCTGCGCAGGCTGACATGGGCCAAAATTTTTTGCTAGTGGTTAACGTTTTCCATGTCAAACCGTCTACCTTGTGATTCAGTTGGTTGTATGACAAAATGGATTTAATGCATCCGTAATTACGTGATGCCTTGCTTGGTATCATGTATACCATGGAGGTGCATTAAGCCCCCTTTTGCCAGAGAGTGGCTCATATAGATATGATAGGAGACTTAGTAAAAACTATGGTGCGTACAGGTTATTGAAAAACCACAGCTCTATACTAGTCATTTGTTTTTGAAAAGGTGGTTTCATGCATCTGTAAAAAGCATTGACCCTTGTCAGCCTGCGCAGTCTTCGTAGGGCTAGGCTGACCTGAAGCAAAACATTTTGCTGTTGGTTAATATTTTGCATGTCAAAGTAGCATTCTGTCTCATTTTTTCAGCTCGTTTTCAGGTAAAATGGATACATAGTATGCAACAAATTGTTTTGTATAATATAGTACTAAGATGCATTAAACTCCCTTTTCCCAGAGTGCCACTTATATCCTTTTAACCCTTAACCCTTTACCAAATGACAAAATTTTAGACTGGTCCTAATTGAAAACATTCGCAGACAACAAAATAAGTATGACTCAAATATTAAAATTTGTGTGGGGTAGGGTAGAAAACATTGTGGGAAAAGGAGAAAATGCTGGTTACCAGCATTTTCTCCTATTCCCACAATGTTTTAAAAAGGCTTTTTCCTCAGCGTCGTTAAAAGTTGGGATTGTGTGGTAAAGGGTTAAGCTGCTAAATGAATGAAACAAAACTTTCAAGCCATTTGAAAAATCCTAATTTTTTCTATCTCATATGTATTTTTTTGGGGAAAAATATCTCCATATTGGACAGTGTAGATCCAAGATCAGACTGCATGTTCTGTGCAGTCTGATCTTGATCTACACTGTCCGCAAAGGGTCAGCGAGTCATGCTTAGCAGCTTAAGAGTTAAACCTAATACTGTGCAAATACAAACCACAGCCACAGACTGATACTGTATCTGGAAAAAGGAGCAATCAGTTGTAACAAGCAAAGAAAGAAGTTAGATTTTAGATGTCAAGGCTTGTATATCCAGAAGTATCTCAGACAACAAATTAAGTCTTTATCAGAGCTGAGGACAGCATTTTAGACTTGTCCATGCTGAAAGCATAAACTTGTATTAGAAGCATGGCTCACTTAAAACGATTAGAGTTTTCAAGGTGACCAGCATTTCTCCTTTTTCTCCTTTTCCAAAGATCTTTTCAAAGTCTTCTTCCTCAGGATACTTAAAACAAGGTATTGTTTTTTAAAATGTTGAAGATCAGCCAGGGTCTGTATTCACCAACCATTCTACCTTTGAAAGTAACACAACTTCTGATTGGCTAAATCAAATAGTTTAGCCAATCAGAAGTTAAGTTACTTTCAAATCCAGACGACTTTGGAGAATAGGACGAAGAATGTTCCTGAGAATGGTTGGTGAGTAAGGACTCAGACTGCTTTTGTGAATCATATGACAAGATCAGGAGAAAAGGCTGGTTTCCGGCATTTTCTCCTTTTCCTGTAATGTTTTCAAAAGATTCCTTTCTCAGGTTCATCAAAGTTCCAGATTGTCTGGTAAAGGGTTAACTCTTTACCAAACTAAAAATTTTAAACTTGTCTAAATTGGAAGCATTTGCAGACTACAAAATAAATGTGACTCAAAAATTGAATTTTGTTTTGGGAAGGGTGGAAACATTGTGGGAAAGCAGAAAATGCTGGTTACCAGCATTTTATACTTTCACACAATGTTTTCAAAAATCTTCTGTCATAGGGTCATTAAAAGTTGGGATTGTGTAGTAAAGAGTTAACCCTTTCCCAAACGGCACATCTTAGCCCCTCCCAAGTTGAAAGCATCTGCAGAGGACAGATTTGAAAGTGGTACCAATGAACTTAAGGTTTTTTGACAGGGTAGAAAACATTGTGGGAAAAGGAGAAAATGCTGGTTACCAGCATTTTCTCCTTTTCCCACAGTGTTTTCAAAAGGCCTCTTCCTCAGGGATGTGAAAACACGGGATTGTTTGGTAAAGGGTTAATGGATCCTGTTCTTTTATGCAAAATCCTGTCTTGAAATGACCACCTGCTGTAAGAGACCACTTTCCTTACTTGTCTTACATGGTCTCTCAATACAGGTTTGTCTGTACATTGAATGCAACATTATTTCAGGGGACTGTGCAATGTCACTCAGAGAAAGTTTAAAGCATTTATTTAATCAGGAGTCTGTGGCGACATATCAGGACACGATAGACAGGTAATATAGCTTGATTATGTCAGTTTTGGGAATCGTCCTTTAACCCTTTACCACACAAAAATATTTTACACTTGTCCAAATTGAAAGCATTTGCAGATGAGAAATCAGATATGACTCATATAGTGAGCGTTGTCTCTAAACTGACAGAAAACATTGTGGAAAAAGGAGAAAATGCTGGTTTTACCAGCATTTTCTCCTTTTTCCCACAATGTTTTCAAAAGGCCTCTTTTTTGGGGGTCATTTAAACTTGGGATTGTGTGGTAAATGGTTAACAATGTACCAAATGACAAAATCTTAAACTTGTCCAATTAGAAAGCTTTTGCAGACGGCAAATTAATGTTTAGAGGGGTTATAAATGTTGGGAGAAATGCTGGTCACCAGAATTTTCTCTTTTTTCCTGTGTGTTTTTAAAAGCCTTCTTTGTCTCTGTCAATGTCCCTGAGGTGTACAGTTTTCGATAACATTTTTAGAAAATGAGAAAATGCTGGTAGCCAGCAATTTTTCCTTTTTCCACAATGTTTTCTGTCTTTTCACTTAAAAATTTCATCATTTGAGCCATATTTTATTTTTCACTTGTAATTTTCTTTTAACTTTATTACAAGTCCAAAATTGAGTCGCCAGTTCGGGGTTTTGGTAAAGTGTTAATTTGTTCAGTCAATCTGATGGAAATTTCCATACAGTAGTAAAATCTGCATGCATATACATGTATTGTGATTTCTCAGTTGTCTAAGATAAAAAAAATCTCACTGTATTGGACAGTGCATACTCCATGCAGTCTGATCTTGATCTAAACTGTCTGCAAAACTGCATCGAGTTGTGCTTGGCAGCCTTTGGGTAAACTTATCACTTCCGTTAATAAATTTAGTGGCAGAAGACTTGGAAAGCATCTGTCTGTAAATTAATAAAAAGGATAATCACTATCATGAAATAGGCAGTATAAAACCTCAAGAAAATCATGTATTGTTCCCCCCAAAAAAATCATTGCTTGCGAAAAATCAGATAGATTTGTATGTGATATAATATTTTGTCCTTTTCCGTATGATGTTTCCCTAGAAACTAAAAACATGTAATTGTTTTGTAACTCTTAAAAAGTTCTAGTCTAATTTTTGGATTTTGAAATATCAAATGATACGGTTGAATTTTTTTTTTTTCAGAATTGTGCAGAGGTCCACAGGGAAACTCAGTGCAGGGTAATTATACATATTACATACATAACTCTCAACTAGTCTGAAATTATTCTAGACTTTTACATGTTTGAAGCAACTTAGATAGGGCTGTAATAAGGGGACTTGTATGGGAAGGCACAGGAAACCTAGTGGGGAAAGGAGGACATGGGAATTACCTGCTTTTTGTCTTTTTTCCCAAAATGCATTATTTTTAACTCTTTATTTCACAGCAAAATGACAGACTAGCCTTAATTGAAAGCATTGGCAGATGACAGATGAAACCCTTTAGCACACAATCCCGAGTTTTCACAACCCTGATGAAGAAGCCTTTTGAAAACATTGAGGGAAAAAGAGAAAATGCTGTTAACCAGCATTTTCTCCTTTTCCCACAATGTTTTCTACCCTTCCCAAAACAAATTTCAATTTTTCAATCACATTTATTTTGTCGTCTGCAAGTGCTTTCAATTTGGACCAGTCTAAAATTTTGTCGTTTGGTAAAAATTAAAGGAGTCCTCAAATGATTGTGTAGTCATTGGGGGATTCCATGTACCTGTTCTGGCATGGTGCACCATATTCCGGAATACTCTTCTGGAACGGGCAAAAGGAATATTTCGGCACATGTGCACTGTTCTGGGATGATGTTCTGAATGGAGCATTTTTGGAACATTGTTCTTATCAATATCAAAAATGTTTTGTCTTTCATTTGTTTGAAACTTGATAACAACATTGCTGGTCTATATTGGGTATATGTGTCTCGTCCCCTTTTCAATGTATTGTTTGAGATTAGAAAGCTATTTTAACCCATGTCATAATTAAACTTCAAATCTCTTGCAAACTTTTCGTGAAAATAGGGAAATGGTATGGGCGTATTAAATCACCTGAGGACAATTTTGCTGAGGTCTAGTTGTTAAAATCACCTAACTCTTTACCAAACAACAAAATTTTAGACTTGTCCAAAGTGAAAGCATTTGCAGACGACAAATTCAATGCGTCTCCAAAATTGAAATTTGCTCTGGGATGAAAAGAAGGGGGGTAATGTAGAAATTGCTGGGTGCCAGCATTTTCTCCTTTTTTCACACAATGTTTTCAAAAGTATTCTTTTTCACCTATATTTCGATGGTGACAAAACCAGATTAGTTGCAACTAATTCTCTTGGTGACTGATTAGTGATTAGCCATTTTTTTGGTTTCAATTGTCTTCTCATTTACTTGTGTCTTGGCACAAATGTACTTTGAAAAAAACTCAGAATACTCCAGTCCATATGGCCAGAGTATAAATCAAAGTACTGTTAACATCAGCACTGTAAAACAGTCCACACCCAATTAGTTGCATTGCGAATAAAAACTCGCAGCTAATGGGATTTTGTCAACATCGAAATATAGGTGAAAATGAATACTTTTGAAAACATTGTGTGAAAAACGGAGAAATTGCTGGCAAGCAGCAATTCCTTAATTACCCCCATTGTTTTCTATCCATCCAAGAACAAATTTCAAATTTGGAGTCGCATAGACTTTGTTGTCAGCAAAATGTTCACTGTGGACAAGTCTGAAATTTAAAACCCTCAGCAAGTTGTCTTGAGGTGATTTGATACGGCCGTACAATTTCCCTATTTTCTAGAAAAGTTTGCAATAGATTTGAAGTTTAATTATGACATAGGTTAGAATAGCATTGTAATCACCAACAAGAGATTGAAAAGGGGATAAGACACATATACCCAATATCAAACAACAATATTGTTATCAAGTTTAGAACAAATAAAAGACAAAACATTTTTGATATTGATAAGAACAATGTTCCAAAAATGCTCCATTCAGAATATCATTCCAGAATATTGCACATGTGCTGAAATATTCCTTTTGCCCGTTCCAGAAGAGTATTCCGGAACACAGTGCAATGTGCCAGAACAGGTGAATGGAATACACCCTATGTGTAGCAGGTGCGCAACACCCCAATTCATTTAGAACAGCCAGAATATGTTCTGAAGAACACAGTGCCATTTTCTTAAATACTCCATTGATCTAGAACATGTTTGGAGTGTTCAAAGCAGTGAAAGGAATATGCCCGTCATTATTATTGCTTTCATTATGGACAGGTGCAAAATTTGTCGTCAGGTAAGAGTTCAGGAGTTGCTCTCAAGCCTCATCAATGACAAGTCAGTAAAATACAATAGTAGCAATGGGCGTATTCCTTTCGCTGCTTTGAACTCTCCGAACATGTTCTAGATCAATGGCATATTTAGGGTGCTGTGTTCTGTAGAACATGTTCTGGCTGTTCCAAATGAATCAGGGTGTGTATGGCTTAAATGATTTTATTTTGTGTTTTTGAATGGGTAGAAAATATTGTTGAAAAGGGACAAAGTGATGGGTACCAGCATGCCCTATTTCCCATAATGTTTTTAAAAGCTTTCCCAAGGACTTGATTGGTAAAAGTTTTACCAATATGCACAATAGACATAGCACCTACAAGCCAAATTTAGGATAGGAAAATCCTGAATGTAGGTAACCCTTAGGCTGCTAGGCATGACTCACAGACCTCTTGCGACCAGTGTAGATCAAGATCACATTGCACAGAATGTACAGTCTGATCTTAGATCTGCACTGTCTGATAAGGTGATTTTTTTCTTTCAAAAATTAAATTTGAAATAGCATTATTGAGGTTTTTACTATCGGCTTGAAAGTTTTATGTAACTTATTTAGCAGGATAAGGGTTAAATTTCATACAGAGCTCCAGATAGAGGGAGTGATTCTGATTTCAAAATTGAAAATATTAATTATTATCCACTAAACCCTATGTTATGGGTACTCATTAGAATCATCTCATCAAGACGATTCTAATGAGTACCCACAACATAGGGTTTGGAAGAGAAATAATGGATTTTGAATATGATCACTCCCTCTTATCTGGAGCTTGTTCATATATGTTTATTTTTCATTTTCCAGCCAGAGTTTTTGTGTGTATAGCTACTTCAAAAGCCTTGCCACAGAAATATGTCTAAGTTTGTTTTTGGGTCTAGACTTTACCCAATCTGACGCTGGACTGGTCGCTGAATTGACCACAACTCACTGGCATGGTAAGTTTTTTCTAACATATTTCTGCTTTTCCTCATGCTTATCAAATGTTCGAAATTAACCCTTTACGAAACAACCCCATTTTGAAGAACCTTGAGGAATAAAGCCCATAAAATCATTGTGGGAAAAGGAAAAAAATCATGGAAAATTTTATACTGTAAAGTTTTCTATCTTTTACAGACAAATTCCATCATTTTAGTCACATTTAATTGATCCACACTCTGGCAAAAGGGGGGCTTAATGCATCTCTGTGATTTATAATACTAATATTAATAATACTAATCAAGCCATCACATAATCATGGATTCATAATGGCCCCCTTTTTTTATAATAAGCGACTTAATTATGAAGTAGACTGGTCCTTGGACATACAGAAAACTGACCAAAAGCGAAAAGTTTCGGCCCAGGTCAGCCTGCAGGGACTGTGCAGGCTGACCTGGGTTGATACTTTCCTGAGATTTATTAAGCCCCCTTTTCTCAGAGCATGGCTCAAATTTTTTTGTACAGATGCTTTCAATTTGGAGAAATTTAAAATTCTGTTGTTTGGTCAAGCGCTAAATGCAGCTAGTAAAGTCTCAAAACCAGCTACACTCACAGCTACGTTCTTGTCTGTAATCAGGGTTTGTGGTTTTTTTGTTTGTTTGTTTTGTACTTATCTGTCATTACCACTGGTTGCGTGTATGAGCAATGCCCCTGGAAGGCTGTTAGTCATGGTAACCCTTTCCCACACAAGCCCAAGTTTTAACGACCCTGAGAGAGAAGGCTTTTGAAAACATTGTGGGAAAGGAGAAAAATTTTAATGTTGGTACCCAGCATTTTCTCCTTTTTCCATAATGTTTTCTGATCTACGATGGACAATTTCCGCCATTTGAGCTTTCTTGAATTTGTCGTCTGCAAATGCTTTCAATTTGGACCAGGCTTAAATTTTGTTGTTAGGTAAAGAGTTAGATAATGCCAAGATTCGACTTCATGATTGACCTTAGGAATCGAAAGCGCCCTCTCTCTTTGATGAAATGTTCTGTGTAGGCTTTGTTGCCATTAGCAGTTACCCTGAGTCTACTACTATATTGATGGGCGTCACTAGTAGGACTGAAGTGCTTATGCATATATGAAGGTGCTGTCTTAGCATTAACTCTTTACCGCACGACAAAATTTTAGCCTTGTCCAAATTGAAAGCATTGGCAGACGACAAAATAATTGTGACTCAAAAATAGAAATTTGTTCTGGGACAGGTAGAAAACAATGTGGGAAATGGAGAAAATGCTGGTCACCAGCATTTTCTCCTTTTCCCACAATGTTTTCAAAAGGCCTCTTTCTCATGGTCGGTAAAAGTCAGGATTGTGTGGTAAAGGGTTAATCTTAAAGACATGTCAGAGACTGAAAATTACATTACCCTTTTTCAAAGACAGTTGATGACAAAAGACATTCTGATTTCCGATTTCAGGTATGATATCAATCCCTGTTGCAATAAAGATTCCCAAAATGAGTGAAACAACTTATAGCAAAGCTATAGAAGCTAAAGTAAGTCCTTTGGTATGGTCAGTTTTCAAAATGGTGCTGAATTTAACCCTTTTATGAGACGGCAAAATTTTAGTCTTGTCCAAATTAACCCTTATCCTGTTAAATAACTCAAATAGAACTTTTAAACCATAGTGAAAACCTGAATGATATTATTTCAATTTTCAATTTTTTTTTTTTTTTTGAGAAAAAAAATCTCCTTATCAGACAGTGTAGATCCAAGATCAGACTGCACATTGTGTGCAGTCTGATCTTGATCTACACTGTCCGCAAAAGGGTTAAAAGCATTTCCAGACGGCAATTTCAATGTGGCTCAAACAGTGCAAGTTTTTTTTGATGGGGCAGAAAACATTATGGGAAAAGGACAAAAAATTTTAATGCTGGTTACCAGCATTTTGTCCTGTGTTTTCAAAAGGCTTCTTTCCCATGGTCAGTAAAAATCAGGATTGTGTGGGGAAGGGTTAACAGCTTCAAAGAATGTTTTACTTTGTTAAAGATATAGGTTTTACCTTTTTTCAAACAATCTCTTTTTTTTTTTAATACAAAAAGCTTTTGAAGACATGGTGGGATAAGAAGAGGATGCTGGTTACCAGCGTTGTTTCTTTGCCCTTGATGATTTCTAGCTTTTTAAAATACAAACTTAGTCATTTCAGCCATTAAAAAGTAGAAAATATTGTAGATATCGGAAAAAATAGTGGTTACTAGCTACTTCTTACAATGTGTTTGAAACGTCTTCTTCTTCAAGATAATAAGATCTCTGGATTTGTATGTTAAACCGATATCACATGATAAAATTTCAGACTTGTCCAAACCCAAAGCGTATACAGACTCCAAATTAAATGTGGCTAAATTTTGTGGAAGTTGTCTGTGATAGGGTAGGAAACATTATGGGGAAAAAGAAAATGCTGGTTACCAGCGTTTTCTCCTTCTCCCACAACATTTTCAAATATCTTGTTTCTCAAGGTCCTTAAATGTTGGCATTGTTTGGTAAAGGGTTAATCCTTTACCACACAATCCCAAGTTTTAACGACCCTGAGGAAAAAGCCTCTTGAAAACATTGTTGGAAAAGGAGAAAATGCTGGTAACCAGCATTTTCTCCTTTTCCCACAATGTTTTCTACTTTTTTAAAGACATATTCTACTATTTGACCCACATTTAAATTGTCGTCTGCAAATGCTTCTTTTTTTGACAAGTCTACATGTTTGACATATGGGAAAGGGTTAAAGGGTCAAGAATGCAGGACTTCTATTTCAGAAACGTCTGCTAGAAATCATACAGAAAAGGCGAGAGGAGAAAAAGTATGACTTTCCGCAGAAGGTTGAGAAACTTGACAATTTTGACGAGATAATGATTAATAACCACCTGTTACTGTTTACCTCTGCCCTTGTGCCAAAGGGCCTATCATCCATTTTGACGTCTTTTGCACTGGAAATCGGCAAATCTGATAGGGTAGGAATACATTTAAATATCTTCCAACTGCAACTTGAATATTTTGTATGAGTATCATAGATCAAGATGCTATACACACATTAAATGTTTATAGGATGAGGTGCAGAATAAAGGTCTTAAATACCAGGGGCCAAGGACTAGGTCACAGCACTTGTCCAAAGGTCATATTGTTCTAGAATTTTGTCTGCTGCATATCTCAAGAATACCTGGTCCATCATTGAAAATATTTCTCACATTTGTCAGATTAGATGGTGCTACAGAGCAAAGGTTTCAGATCATATGCTCCTAGGTCAGTGGCATCCAAGGTCAATGTCACAGGGAGGGGTTAAAGGTCATCTAATCATGATTAGTTGTATCTCTAATATAATTTCTGAACCATTCATACCGTATTTTCAGTCATATTTATATATAAGGTATGTAACAGACACGGCTTTCAATGTTTTCAAAATCGACGTCAGATCTATCATTTTGTCAATAATTCATTTATTATGGCTCGGAAAAAAAAAAAAAATCATTTTCAGGTGACCTGTACCTTGCATAATTGTAACTACTGTAGCATGTCGTAAACTCGGCACTATGTACACGTTACTCCTCATGCTAATTCTACGAAATTCCCAATTTGTGAAAACATTTCCATGTCCATACTTTTCGCAAATAGGAATGCTTGATTACTCTACACGTCTCTCAAAAAACAAAAAAGCTATTCTTCACCAGAATCTTAGTTTGTTTGTGCCCTGAATGCAACTGCCAAGGTATTGACAAGTCACTGTATAGTATGTGTGTTTCACACAAAGCACATGCACTTAAGTCGAGACTGGCAATATAAGGCAGGTTCTGCCCTGTATGCTCTCTCGGTTGTAACGAGCCATACAGGAAGTGCCTACCTTTGGGCCAAACTCACAGAGCTTTCCTTTCCTGTTCTGTCTTTCTTCTCTTCCCGTCCTATTCTTCTCGTGGTTAAATCACTTAGAATGAAATTTAAAAACTTCCACATATTTAGTCTCTGGTGTTTATCAAAAAAGTATCACTCAGTGATTGTGATTGTTCAGTTGCCCGTACGTATGCGTCCGGTTACAATATATATAATTTCTGAACCACACACACACACACAAACACACACATTATATATATATATATATATAAAATTTCTGAACCATTCATATGAGCAATGCTCTTGCAAAAGGGGGTTTAATGCACATCTATGGTGCTTTATACCACGAAAGTCATCACATAATTATGGATCCATAAAATCCATTTCTTCTGAAAACCGACTGAATTTTGAAGTAGAATGGTCCTTTAACACGCAGAAAATTGACCAATAACAAAAAGTTTTGGCCCAGGTCAGGCTGTGCAGGCTGACCTGGGTAGATACTTTTTTGCAAATGTTTTAAACCCCCTTTTCACAGGGCATGGCCCATTTTTTTTTTTTTTTTTAAATATTATTTTGTGAGAGTTCAGTAGTTTGTACTTCATGCATTCTCTTTATCTATTGTCTTCTGCTGAGCTTCTGAACAAAAATAGGGTAAGAGTCAACAGGACCTATTAACCCTTTTCCAAACAAGCCCTGGTTTTCATGTGTCTGCAGTACAAGTCTTTTGAAAACACTGTGGGAAAAGCAGAAATTGCTCGTAACGAGCAATTTCTCCTTTTCCCACAGTGTTTTCTACCCTTTTTGATAACTTTCTGCCATTTTCATCAAATTTAAAATTGTCGTCTGCAAACTCTTTCAATTTGGACCAGTTCAGTGTTTGGGAAAGGGTTAAGGGTTTGGCTGAGAGTCAGTTCTTTACAAGATAAGATGGAGTTCTAACAATCCTGAGGAAAACTGCTTTTAACCCTTAACCGCACAATACCGCCTTTTGATGACTCTGAGAAAGAAGCCTTTTGAAAACATTGTGGGAAAAGGAGAAAATGCTGACAACCAGCATTTTCTCCTTTTCCCACAGTGTTTTCTGCCCTATTAAAGAAAAATTGCACCATTTGAGCCCCATTGAAATTGTCGTCTGCAAATGCTTTCAATTTGGACATGGCTAAAATTTTGTCATGTGGTAAAGGGCTAAAAACATTGTGACTAAAGGAGAAAAGGCTGATAACCAGCATTTTTTTCTTTTTTTACCAACTTATCTCTACCCTTTCAAGGGGACAAACCCTATCAGTTATGTCACATAAAATTTGCCATCTGCAAATGCTGTCAGTGCAGATGAGTGTAAATTTTATTGTTTGGCAAATTCACTTTTTATTGCAGATTAGTTTACAATCTATGATACTGGACGATGAAGATCTGCTGGACAGTTATTTTCTCGAAGTATTACGATTACATCCACCGTTTCTTGGAGGTAGACGTGTTATAACAGAGGTATAGCCATCAACTGTTACCAATGAGATCAATAGTCCAGCCGTTTTGAATTGAGCCATACTCTGGCAAAAGACGGCTTAATGCATCACCGTAATCCATGATACAAATCGAGCCAACACATAATTATTGTTCATAGTAACCACCTTTTTTAACAACCAGCTTAATCATAAGGTAGACTGGTCCTTGTACAAGCAGAAAATTGACGAATAGCGAAAAGTTTCGGCCCATGTCAACCTGCGCGGACTGCACAGGCTGACCTGGGTTGATACTTTTTGCAGATGCATTTAGCCCCTTTTCACAGAGCATGGCCCAAATGGATTTGAACTTAGAATGGGTTATGAATACTGTCAACCCTTTACCACACAATCCCAAATTTTAACAACCCGGAGAAATAACATGATTTAAAAACATTGTGGGAAAAGAGAAAATGCTGATCAACAGAAGGCTTTTGAAAAGCATTGTGGGAAAAGAGTAGACCAGCATTCACTTAAGAGCCCTAGGTTTGTACTTATGAAACCTAGAACACATATGAATTGGTGGGCTGTTGCAGTGATATGACTGAAATAATGTTGAAAGCGGGGTAAAAAACTATTTAGTTAATCAGTCAACATGTACAAAAATTAATGTTTCGTTCCAGGATTTTATATGTGGTGGATACAAGATGCCTGCTGGTCATGCTATTTTGTATCATACTTACGCTGCCCACCGAGACTCCACCATGTTTGAATCTCCTGACGAATTTAAACCTGGACGTTGGTTTAGTCAGTATGTGGCCTAAATTATCTTTTTCATGCATTTTAACTTTTTCCTGCAGCGGAAACAAGACCATACCAGACAACATTGAACACCTGGATTTTCAACCTGAATTAACTCTTCACCAAATATGATAAAATTTTAAACTTGCTGAATTGTTGAAAGCAATTGCAGACGAAAATTATGACGAACAGAAAGGTATGTCTTCGGAAGGAGAGAAAATGTTGTGGGAAAAGGAGAAAATGCTGCCATCCAGCATTTTCTCCTTTTCCCACAATGTTTTCAATAGCCTTCCTTATAAAAACATAAAAGATTGTTTGGTGAAGAGATGAATAGATTGAACTTTTTCCACATTTCCACAAAGTTTTCAAAAGGCTTTTTCCCTGGGTGGTTAGAACCAAGGGTTGTTTGGTAAAGGCGTAAAAGTTTAATACAAGTTTCAAATTTTATTACAAAAAAAGACACATTGCCCAGACTACAAAATTTTAGCCTTGTGCAAATTGAAAGCATTTGCAGACGACAATTTTAATGTGGCTCAAATGGTGCAACTTTTTTTTGATAGGGTAGAAAACATTGTGGGAAAAGGAGAAAATGCTGGTTACCAGCATTTTCTCCTTTTCCCACAATGTTTTCAAAAGGCTTCTTCCCCATGGGCGTCAAAAGGCGGCATTGTGCAGTAAAGGGTTAATATTTAATTAATAATAAAATAATTAATATATGGTTTTATTCTTAGTGATTAACCCTTTACCACACATTCCCGACTTTTAACGACCCTGAGAAAGAAACCTTTTGAAAACATTGTGGGAAAAGGAGAAAATGCTGGTAACCAGCATTTTCTCCTTTTTCCACAATGTTTTCTACCCTATCCAATACATATATCATCATTTAAGCTACACTTAATTTGTCGTCTGCAAATGCTTTCAATTTGGTCCAGTCTAAAATTTTGTCGTTCGGTAAAGGGTTAATGGGGGTGGGGAGAGAGAGAGAGGAGAAAAGCGTACATGGTTCATCAGCAGGGTAGCATAATGCAATAGAAAGGTGAAAAGCTGAATGAAAGAGTTGATCATGCTGGGCAATGTCCTCTTTTGCCACAATGTTTTCAAAAGCAGTTAGCTGCAAGATGCACAAAGTCATCTGTTGGAGGCAATAAGATGATGTACCCGTGAACAACAGATGTTGAATAGAGAGAACAGGGAGGAAATATTAACCCATTACCAAAGGATTCCTTGTTTCGTGAATTTTAGGATGCTATTGAAATATTGTCAAAAAAAGAATTTGCCGATACCCTTTTTTTTTCTCACAATGTTTTTTTTTTACAATCTGCCTGAATGACTCTGTGCCAAGTTACCTCATTCTTCAAATCAAGGACAGGCATAATAAAATAAAGAGCATTTTGTCATTCTTCAACATTGATTTAGCCTTATTATTTTTTCTACTAAATTGAAAAAGAAAAAAATTAAAACTATTTGTGCAAGAATAGTATTAAGTATTGTTGATGCATTAACTCTGGCGGGGTCCCTGGAAAGGTTTTGGAACCATGGCCTTGGCTGGGGCTCCAACACCTTCTATGGGACTCGGCAAATGTAAACAAAAGATTGTACTTGAGGTTGATCACTATGTTGAAAATTTTTTTTATTTGGCTTTTCACTTTTCTATCAGATTATTTTTTGTTTTATTTCCATGTTTTCAGAAACAAAGATGACAGAGACAAACTCTATTGTTTTGGCTCTGGGTCAAGACAATGTTTAGGTCAGAAACTTATATGGACAATACTGAAGGTAAGCATTTATGGCTATTCTCTGAAATTTCAAATGAGAAAGCAATGGCAGATATAGAAATACATCTGTGAATTGTGAAGTCTTGGTCGGGAGGGTCTTGTAAAAAGCCTTTAGTAGTATTGCCATGCAACATTATCAGAGTTCTTTTGTATTTTATACTCGAAAGTGATCGTCTCATAAGAAAAATGTTTGTGAAGAATAGAATTCATAACAGTGTGTTTAGATGTGGAATTAATCATTAAGTCTATACCCAATGACAAAATTTAAGACCAGTCCAAATTGAAGGCTTCAGCATACAAAAAAAATAAATGTTACTCAAAGCTTGAAATTTGTTTTGGGAAGAGTAGAAAACATTGTGGGAAAAGGAGAAAATGCTGGTGACCAGCATTTTCTCCTTTTCCCACAATATTTTCAAAAGCCCTCTCTTTCAGGGTCATTACAAGTCGGGATTGTGTGGTAAAAGGTTAACTCTTTACCAAAAAACAAAAATTTAGAATATGTCAATATTGTAAGTAATTGCAGTGTTGATTACGGATCAGAGAGCACAGTCTGCGCAGCATGATCCTGGTTCAAAGTTTTCTCCTTATTTTGCCAGTTTCATGCTGAGAATTTAGTGCTTTAAGAGGTACTTTCATTATATATGCTTATAACGGAGAAATACATTTAGAGGTACTTTCATTATATATGCTTATAACAGTGAAATACATTTAGAGGTACTTTCATTATATATGCTTATGACAGAGAAATACATTTGAAGGTACTTTCATTATATATGCTTATAACAGAGAAATACATTTAGAGGTACTTTCATTATATATGCTTATAACAGAGAAATACATTTAGAGGTACTTTCATTATATATGCTTATAACAGAGAAATACATTTAGAGGTACTTTCATCATATGCTTTGAACAGGGAAAACAATAGAGGGTACTTTCATTTTATTTTTATAACAGAAAAATACATTTAGAGGTACTTTCATTATATGCACATAACAGGGAAATACCATTATGACTTTGAGAAAATATCAATTTCAGACTGTGATAACCCAACTACTACGTAAATTTGAGCTAGTCCTAGAACCAGACCAGCATCTTTCCTACAAAATGTTGCCAGTAAGCAGACCGAAAGAGGGAGTAATGATGAAAGTACAACCTAGGAGACCATCCCAAAGCTGACCTTAACTATATACTGCCAGAAATTGACAATTTACTAGACAATCCTATTTTTTTACAACTCGAGATAAAAGCTTTTGAAAACATTGTGGGAAAATTGCTTTATCAGACAATCCCATATTTAACTCTTTACCAAACGACAGAATTTAAGATTTGTCTGAATTGAAAGCATTTGCAGACGACAAAATATGTATGACTCAGAAATTGAAATTTGTTTTTTGAAGGCTAGAAAACATTGTGGGAAAAGGAGAAAATGCTGGTTACCAGCATTTTCTCATCTTCCCACAATGTTTTCAAAAGTCTTTTTCCTTAGGGTCGTTAAAAGTTGGGACTGTGTGGTAAAGGGTTAATGACCATCAGTAATAAGGCTTTTGAAATTTTTGTTGTGAGAAAAGGGGAAAATGTTGGTAACACTGATTTTTACTCTTCCGAAGACAAATATCTATCACTTGGCGTGCAACACATGAAAAGGGGCCTTCGGACAATTGCGTAAAGTGTTATCCCGGATTAGCCTGCGCACTACACAATAGCACTTTATGATTACATAAGATTTTTTCATACAGTAGACTTTCAGGACATAGCAAATCGCACAAAAACGGGAAGTGTCGTCTCTGATTTGTCACAGACTGCACAGGAATATCTGGGACGACACACTTTTACGCATATGTCCGAAGGCCCCTTTTCATGTGTTGCACATCATTTGAGCCACATTTCACTTGTCCTCTGCAGTTGCCGTCAGATGGACAAGTCTGTAATTTTGTTGTCAGAGAAGTATCAATCTTTTAAAAACTTACTACGACTTCTTGCACGGAATAAAATTTCGTTCGAAAAACACTTTCCATATATAGATATGAGCCGTGCTCTGTGAAAAGGGGGCTTAACCCTTTACCAAACAATCCTGGGTTTTCACGACCCTAGGAAAGAAAGCTTTTGAAAACATTGTGGGAAAAGAAGAAAATGCTGATTACCACCATTTTCTTCTTTTCCCACAATGTTTTCTGCTCTATCAGAGAGCTTAAGCCCATTTGTTCCAAAGGTGAATTTGGCGTCAGCAAATGCTTTGAAATTGGACTAGTTTAAAATGTTGTAGAGTGGTAAAGAGTTAATACATCATAGGCTGACCCGGGTCGAAATGTTTTGCCATTGGTCAATTTTCTGCACGTCAAAATACCAGTCTACCTCGCGTTTCAGTTGGTTGTTAGACAAAATGGATTCTATAGATTCATAAACATATTATGATGACTTGCTTTATATGATTTGTCATGGTCATGCATTAACTCCCCTTTTGCCAGAATATGGCACATATATAGAGATTCGAAGAGCATCTCTGTTTGAGATAGTTATTTATATTTGTTTTGTGACTCTTGTAAAACTTGGTGTAAAATTCTACGTTTAGCTTGCCTGTTTTTGAAGTACAGGTGAGGATTTGTCAAAGCTCTGTCATTGTTCTTGTTTGTCTTCATCGCCATGTGAAATCATAAACATTGTCTCAAATCTCTGTCATTATTCAAAATATTTACTTCAAAATGGGCCCAATTATGTACTATCTAAAAGGAACTCATATAACAGGGGCAGGTAACCCAGCAATATTTCTGACAGTTATTTCCCTTTTTTATTGTAAAATTTTCAAAACTTTCCCTTGAACAGCAATTACAGCCAGATGTTCTAAAATTTTCAAAACTTTCCTTTGAAAAGCAATTGCAGCCAGATGTTGGCACCCCCATGTGGTACTGTTGTTTGTATTCCCTTTTTGGATATTCCTTAGTACCATGATAATCTTGCGTATTTCAGCAAAATACTCAGCCTTAATGCTTTTTAAATATACCGGTGCAGATTTGAAAATACTGAATTAAAGATACATCCTTACAGCCGAAAAGAAAAAAACGCTGTTTAAACTTGAAAGCATGTAAAATGGCTTAAATTTGGTCAGCTGTGTAAACATAGATGAGTTACTAATATATATGGTGTTAGGGATAGAGAAACTCGAGGGATATGTCCTCATTTAAAATTGGAAATTACAACAGTGAATTCTTTGGAGGCTGCCAAAAAATGAAATGCATTTTCTATCCATTGTAATCTGTGCAGCCTTGCAGCCATCAGGGGCAACATTTGGCATGAAGATACAAAAATGATTGTAGTTTCATAAAATAAAGATGAAATGGGTAAAAAATCTGGCTGAAAATGAATGTGAAATGTAAAGTTAAAAACTGGCTGAAAAAGAGCAAGGATGTATCATTAATTTTAGTTGGTCCAGACTTTTTAGGAGTTAAATGTTAAACTTGTCTATTCCTGTGAATTACATATAAGCCATGCTCTGATGAAAGGGGGCTTAATGCATCTCCATGTTGCATGATACCAAGCAAGCCATCACGTTTCTGGATCAATTGTAGCCAATTTTTTTTAACTACCGACTTAATCTTGACTGGTCCTTTGACATGCAAAATATTGACCAATAGGGAAAAGTTTTGGCCCAGGTCAGCCTGCGCGGACTGCGCAGGCTGACCTGGGTCGATACTTTTCGCAGTTGCATTAAGCCCCCTTTTCACAGAGCATGGCTCATAATGTAGTATTATGTGTGGAGACTCACTCTGTAGCAGTGTCTTCAGTTTTAGGGCCAGATAATCGCAGATTTCAAAATTAGGGTAGTGAAATGTGTAAACAGTGTATAATGGAATTTGCAGCTGGAATATTGAATTTATCGGACATGGCTGCTTGGAAGGTAAATGTACCTGTTTGTGAGTGACCTTTTACATAATTAACCCTTTACCACACAATCTGGGAGTTTTAACGACCCTAAAGAAGAAGCCTCTTGAAAACATTGTGGGAAAAGGAGAAAATGCTGGTAACCAGCATTTTCTCCTTTTCCCACAATGTTTTCTACCATATCACAAGCAGAAATCCTCATGTGAGTCACATTTATTTTGTCGTCTGCAAATGATTTCGATTTGGTCCAGTCCTACAATTTTGTCGTTTGGCAAACAGTTTATCTGAGTTTTAATGAACCCTGAGAAAGAGGCTTTTGAAAACATTGTAGGAAAAAAAGGAAATGCTTGTAACTAGACACTTATTCCTCTCATTGGTATGTACTCTTTCAAAGACAAATTCGATCTTTTGTGGCACATTTAACTCTTTACCAAACAACAAAATTTCAGACTTGCCCAAATTGAAAGCGTTTGCAGATGACAAAATAAATGTCACCTAAAAATTAAAATTTGTTTATGGATGGTATAGAAAACATTGTGGGAAAAGCCTTTGCTCTTAGGGTCGTTTGCTGTCTGCAGATGCTTTTAAAATGGACAAGCCTCCAATGTATTGTCTGGCAAAGTGTTAAACTTGGTGTGTTTACAGTTATGTATTAACCTGACCTCTTAACCCTTTACAGTCCCTACTTTTAATGACCCCAAGAAAGAAGTCTTTTGAAAACATTGTGGGAAAAGGAGAAAATGCTGGTAACCAGCATTTTCTCCTTTTCCCACAATGTTTTCTAGCCTTCCCAAAACAAATTTCAATTTTTTAGCCATAGTTATTGCGTCGTCTGCAAATGCTTTCAATTTGGACAAGTCTAAAATTTTGTCATTTGATAAAATGTTAACCAGGCACAAAAATTTTAGACCAGTTCATATTAACTCTTTACCAAACGACAAAACTTTGGACTCAACTAAATTGAAAGCATTTGCAGACGACAAATTAAATATAGCTCCAATGATGATTTTCTGGCTTTCATAGGATAGAAAACTGTGGGAAGAGGAAGAGGCTGGTTACCAGCATTTTCTCCTTTTTCTGCAATGTTTTCTAAAAGTCTCTTCTGCAGGGTCCTTAAAAGTCGGGATTGCGTGGTAATGGGTTAAAGGTATTTGCAAAAACAAATATGGCTCAAATGATGGGATTTGTCATGAAAAAGTTGGAAAATAGTGTGGGAAAAGGAGGAGATGGATGTAACAAGCATTTCTCCTTTTTCCACAATATTTCAAAATCCATTATCATCAAAACACAGGATATTTTGGGAAAGGGTTGAGTCTGTTTTTAAATTCATCGAGTGGTCATGGTTTTACATATGCTTAGGAAGAGTTCAGCCAAGGGGCTTATTGCATCTGTGAAAAGTATCGATCCAGGTCAGCCTGCACAGTCCATGCAGGCTGACCAGGGTCAAAACTTTTTGCTATTAATGTTTAGATTTATTATATATGAGCCATGCTCAGTGAAAAGGGGACTTAATGCCTTTGCAGAAAGATATCGACCCAGATCAGCCTGCACAACCTGCGGTCAATTTTCTGCATGTCAAAGGACCAGTGTACCTCATGTTTAATCCTTTCCCAAACAAGCCCTGGTTTTCACGTGTCTGCAGTACAAGTCTTTTGAAAATACTGTGGGAAAAGGAGAAATTGCTCATAACAAGCAATTTCTCCTTTTCCCACAGTGTTTTCTACCCTTTTTGAGAACTTTTGCCATTTTCATCAAATTTAAAATTGTCGTCTGCAAACTCTTTCAATTTGGACCAGTCCGAAATTTGTCGTTTGGGAAAGGGTTAAATAGGTTATTACACAAAATGGAATTTAGGGATATATAATACTGATATGACTTGCTTGGTATCATGTATCACAGAAATGCATTAAGCCCCCTTTTCACAGAGCATGGCTTATATACCTTTAAATTTTCCACCTCAAATAAATGCATCACATGTGGATAAAATCTGACACTACAAAAAAAATCTATATCTACACGGTGTCAACATACTGTCCAAAATATGATATGTGTAACAGTATGATATGGAATACATTCACATTCAGTTTCTGATTTGATTGGCCAAAAATGTTAATAAATAACCCTGTGATTTGATTGGTCAAATATGCAGTAATATTTATCTGACATCCATAAAATTGAAGTTGAGATTTTATTTCAAATTTTACCAAAAAAATTGTCAATAAATGCAATATTTTGTTGTTGAAATTGATAAGTATATAATAACAGGAATGTTGTGTTGTAATTTTCCTGCTGTTTGCATTTGTTTCTCGCTGCATAGGAAAAGTTCGTCATGTTGCTTGACTTTTAGTTTTGTGCAATATCAAGCTTCATCACATAACTTCCCGTTGTTTTCAATGCAATACAGCCATTATGAATTTCTTGTCTCACACACATTTGAGATAAGAAAATAGTGCCGTATTTGGTCAACACTCCGTAATTTTACACCTCATTTCTAAAACATTGCTGACCTATATTCCTGTGTAAATATAGTGGTCAAAATTGGTAATCATGATAAAGTTGCGAATTTAATCACTTTTAGATTCAAAACAAAATCAGTATATGCAAATTTCTTTGGAACTATTTTTCGTTCATAATGTACCCGTCTAAGAAATGAATAGGATTCATGTAAATTTCATCACACATTGTACATGTATGCCTATGTTTTAACCCTTTCCCAAATGACAATTTTTATCCCCTTCCAAATTGAAAGCATCTGCAGACGACAAATTTGAAAGTGGTACAGTTGAACTTAAGGTTTTTTGACAGGGTAGAAAACATTATGGGAAAAGGAGAAAATGCTGGTTACCAGCATTTTCTCCTTTTCCCACAATGTTTTCAAAAAGCCTCTTCCTTAGGGACATGAAAACACGGGATTGTTTAGTAAAGGGTTAACACATTTTGGACTACAATTCTTGTTATGAAGTTATGTGATAAAAAAAATCTGACATTTGTTGGTTTTTGAGGTAAAAATTTACTAAACTCATCCATAAAAAAGGCTCGCTTGATAACATTTTTTATAGACTCGTTTAATAAAATTTTACCTCGAACACCAACTCATGCTAGATCCTATATTTCTCACATAGCTCTAAGCAAATACAAGTACTAGGAAAACCAACACAACACAATATTCTGTATATGTATCTATACTTTTACAGGACATATTTTGTATCTTTTTTTGTTATCTAATAGACAGAGAGATCTTTACTATTTGTATACTGTATCCTTCACCCTTTGACACACTTTTTAAATTTTTAGAAACATATGATTTTGTAACACCTGGCGTATTCAGTGACACTCAAGCCCACCATTATAATATTTGTTCTCTTTGATACCTATTTTTTATTTTCAAATTCTTTTTTATTTGTTTGTTTTATATAATGGAAATAATACAAAAAAAGAGAACAGCTTTGGCATTGTAATTATTTTTCATTCTTCTGCCAGACTGAAAATGCCCATTATTTTACTTGTTGACCAGTTTAAAACTTTGTCGCACAATCCCGACTTTTAACGACCTTGAGAAAAATCCTGCCTGTTAATGACCCTGAGAAAGAAACATTTTGAAAGCATTGTGGGAAAAGGAGAAAATGCTGGTAACCAGCATTTTCTCCTTTTCCGACCATGTTTTCTACCCTTACAAAAACAACTCTCAGGTTTCGAGTCACATTTAATTTGCCATCTGCAAAGGCTTTCAGTTGGGACATGTCTAAAAGTTTTGTCGTTTGCTAAAGGATTAATGATTATAACTGTGGTAAGCTAACTGAATCCACCTCCTGTGAAGTAAATTGACAGTGAAGTTAGATACCCTTGTAATCCCACGTACATGTATTTCTTAATTATGTGAGAAACAGCTCTCAGGATAGCGATATAGCACATTCATGGGACTCTGTGATACCATAGTTTATGATATTTCTTTTTTTTGTTTTTTTTTTTTAATTTATGTTTAAGATTTCTCAGTAAGATTTGCAGGTTTGAAGTAGATCTATGTTGAAGCTTTATTTGTCAATGCTATCTCTTTTTAATTTCTTTTATATCATTGTGATTATTTTTTTCTTTGTATGAGATTTTTTTTGAATTTCTGGAATTTCTATTTTTCTGTTTGGAATACTTTTTCTCAGAGTGTTTTATGTTATGTTTTCACTTTGATATTCGATTTTGCGTTTTTGATAATCATTTATCTGCAATGTGGGGAGATAAACAAATTTATTATATACATATAAATGATTTGAGTAAAGTATTGGCGTTATCTAACTTCACAGTACATCTTGTCGGAAAATTTTTCCGTATCAGCCTAGTACCGCGTGTAGAACATAATCGTGTGCACAGACTGCTTCTGTGTAATAACATTTGGGACTTTCAGCCAAATTCCTTTTTACGTTCAGCAAACATGACAAAGCACAAAAACCCCAAATAAGTGTATTTATAGATTCTTCGATGGTTATCTGTCATCTACTTTTGTCGAAAAACGTTTTTTATGCAGAACTTGATTTTTTCTGATATCAATGCCCATTACATAAACATGTGTTGTTTCGAAAGGGTATTTCTAAATGCAACTGTGCAATACACTCGTGAACTTCAGCATTATGATTAATAATCACAAGCTTGACTCTCCACCTTTGTTGAAACAAAATAAATTGTACTGTTCTTGACAGTGACATCGAATTAGAAACGCTCACTACTTTTTCAGTGTTTAACCCTTTACCACACAATCCCAGCTTTTAATGACCCTGAGGAAGAAGCCTTTAGAAAACATTGTGGGAAAAGGAGAAAATGCTGATAACCAGCATTTTCTCCTTTTCCCACAATGTTTTCTAACCTATCGAACAAAAATCACATCATTTGAGCCCCATTAAAATTGTCGTCTGCAAGTGCTTTCAATTTGCTAAATATAAATTTATATAAATTTTTGTTGCGTGGTAAAGAGTTAAGAAATAATTTTTAAGTCACAGTTGTTGTTTGTTTTCTTGTAGCGGCGCAAGAACAGCAACCGCCATTTTTAAATGCATTTAGATCTATGCAGACTTACCATTATCTATGTGTATTTATCGGCCATTCGTAAATATTGTACATATTATGTACAGTAAAATGTAGATCTCTGATTTTTCTGTTATTTGTATTGATTTTGTGATGTTTTTTTAACAGTTAAAGTGGTGAGGTATATAATAAAAGGAATATTACAATAGTCTGCATTTCTGTGTGGTTGGATCATGTCTCGTTGCGTATGTAAAGAGATGCGCATCGGATTCGATCTTTGGTCTCATTCGATACACATCTCATTATACACGCAACATATTCCATATGTACAAATAAGATGGAACTTACAGGATTCACTTGTTAGTAGTTTCTTCCCGTGGACAAATTCATTCATTTGTGTCGGCTGCATGTGTTTTCCATATGGACAAGTCCAAAATGTTTTCTGGTAAATGTTGAGCCGTTTTTGAAAATGGCCCTACCTCAGTATCAGATGCATACCTAGATTTTTTTGCAGAGTGAAATCTTCACCCTTAACTCTTTACCAAACGACAAAATTTTAGACTGGTCCATATTGGAAGCAATGGCAGACGACAAATTAAATTTGACTCAAAAATTGAAATTTGTTTTGGAAAAGGTAGAAAACGTTGTAGGAAAAGGAGAAAGTGCAGGTTACCAGCATTTTCTCCATTTCCCACTATGTTTTCAAAAGGCTTCTTTCTCAAGGTCGTTAAAAGTCGGGATTGTGTGGTAAAGGGTTAACCTGCTGAACAACTTTACAGAAATTTTCAAGCTGATAGTATAAACTTGAATTTGACTCTTTCAAAGTTATTTTTTGGGGGAAAATAATTATCTCCTTATCAGGCAATGTAGATCAAGATCACACTGCACGTTCTGTGCAGTCTGATCTTGATCTACACTATCTGCAAAAGGCTATAGAATCGCGCTTAGCAGCCTAAGAGTTAAGTATGTAACATCATCTAGCTGATCTCCATCAAGCTTTCCCAAGATAACAGCTTGGGGTCATGAATGACTCTTTCCCAGGGATCAGATTTCTTCATTGAATTGCATTTCATTATACAGAGCTCCAGATAAGAGGGAGTGATGGTATTCTAAATCCATTATTTCTCTTCCAAACCCTATGTTGTGGGTACTCATTAGAATTGTCTCGATGAGATGATTGCAATGAGAACACATAAAATAGGGTTTAGTGGAGAGTTATTGATATTTTCAATTTTGAAATCAAAATCACTCCCTCTATCTGGAGCTCTGATTATATATCTGTAATTTTTTGGGCTAAGAATACATGTTGCACACGGACAAAATAACACAACAGAAAACAAAAAAAAAACCGAATCTACACCATGTCATAAGGTTCCAATTACGGTATGATGACATATCTCGTGCACAGAATACACATGCATTGATTTGCGATTTGTCAAAATGGTGTGCTATGATATTTATCTGCCATTCATAAAAATGAAGTTACTGCCGACTAATCTATTATGTGTTTTATTTTGTTTACTGTTTTCATATAAAATTTCAATAGTTGCCATATTTTGTTGTCCATATTTTGTTGTTGGAAGCTGTAGGTGTATGATAATAGTAATATCATATTGTAGTAACTTCCCTGGTGGTTGTATTTGCATCTCGTAAGAAAAGCACGAGAAAATTTTGACATCTCGCTCGAACTACAGTCTCTTGCGATTTCAAATTTACTCTAGCTGCTCAAATCAAATACAAGTACCAGGAAAGTTACTGCAACATGATATTCTGTATTTATTGACGTTGATTATCACAGCTGGTATATTCTCTATCTATCATACATAGCATTTTTAAGTTTAACCCTTTTACAAACAATCCCTAGTTTTAATGATCTTAATGACAAAAACTATTGAAACTATAGTTGGAAAAGAAGAAAATGCTTATAGTTCTCATAATGTTTTCTACCCTTCTAAAGAAAATTTCCACCATTTGTGCCATGTTTTATTTGCTTTCTTCAAATTCTGGTAACCAGCATTTCCTCCTTTTCCCATCGTATTTTCAAAAGCTTTGCTCTTCAGGGTTGTTAAGACACGGCATTGTCAGGTAACAGGTTAACACTTTACCATACAACAAAATTTTGGACTTGTCCAAATTGAAAGCATATGCATATGAAAAATCAAATGTGTATCAAATGATGGAATTTGCCTCTGAAAGGGTAGAAAACATTGTGGGAAAAGCAGAAAATGCTGGTTACCAGCATTTTCTTCTTTTCCCACGATGTTTTCAAAAGCTTTCTTTCACAGGGTATTTAAAACTCGGGATTGTGCGGTAATAGCTTAATGGTGGAAAGGGAACTTCCAACTTGTGCCATTAAATCTCATAAAGTGCTACTCATTGCAATTGAAAATATAAAACAGAGTCAATCTTTGATTTTATACAATTATTAACTTTACTTTTTAGCTCACCTGAGCATAAAGTGCTCACCTGAGCATAAAGTGCTCGAGTTGAGCTTTTGTGAAAGTACTGTGTCAGGTTTCCTTCGGGCTTCATCAACTTTAACACTTATCCTGCTACTTATTATTTAACACTTATCCTGCTACTTTCAAACCGATAGTATATGTACAAATTTTGTTATTTCCAAGATATTTTTGGAGGAAAGATATCTCCATATGAGGCAGTGTAGATCAAAGATCAGACTGCAGGCTCTGTGCAGTCTGATCTTGATCTATGCTGTCTGCAAAAGGTTACTGAGTCGCGCTTAGCAGCCTATGGGTTAACCCTTATGCCCTAGAGGTCACATTTTCAATGCAAAACTTATGAAACTTAAATAGGCTTAGGTGAGTGATTCGTGGCCATCATGGCCCTCTTGTTTACTATACTGGTACTTTATTTTTATGTTGGAGTTTGATCTGGGACAGTTTTTATATCAATATACATACCATATTTATACATATCTGAATAACTGTAGGTCTTGCTTTATTCTTGTGACCACCTGGTGGTGAAAATAGCCCCACATTTTTATGTTACCTCAAGGGTTTTTTTCTTTCTCAACCCTTTAACTCTTAACCAAACGACAGAATTGTAGACTGGTCCAAATTGAAAGCATTTGCAGAGGACAGAATAAACGTGATTGAAAAACTGAAATTTGTTTTGGGAAGGATAGAAAACATTGTGGGAAAAGGAGAAAATGCTGGTTACCAGCATTTTCTTGTTTTCCCACAGTGTTTTCAAAAGGCGTCTTTCACAGGGCCGTTAAAAGTCGGGATTATGTGGTAAAGGGTTAAGACAACACCCTTTACCACACAATCCTGACTTTTAACAACCCTCAGGAAGAAGGCTTTTGAAAACATCATGGGTAAAGAAGAAAACAGCATTTTTCTATTTTTCCCACAATGTTGTCCAAAGATTTTTTACCTTGGGGTTGTTTGGTAAAGGGAAAAATGACATTGTATTGTATATTTCTTTTGTAAGGCATAAAGTTATACATATATTTTGTAGCTACACACATATCTATGAACATATATCAAGATGTATGGATTAAATATTTTGGGTTTGTGAAATGGTGTGTGTCGTTATTACTCAACCTTGATATTATCTTAACTGCTCCAAATAAATTAGGTAGAATGTGGGGAGGGGAGGAAAGGAAAGGAGAGAAACTTCCTGTATAGCCTAGGGGTGAAGGTGTAGGAATCATAATACGGTCGGCCCAGGTTTTATCCCTGATCAAGGCTTTGGATCTTTCATACTGGTGTCCTTGGGCAAGACACTTCAGACCAACAACCAAGTACTGGTGAAAGCAAGGACACAATGTCATGTACATGAATATGTGAGCTTTCACTGTGACATGACTGGAAAAATGTTGAAAATGGGATGCAATACCAATCAATCAATCGATTAGTCATGAATGGTTATGAGCCATGCTCTGGCAAAAGGGGGCTTAATGCATCTCCATGATGTGTGATACCTGTTAAGCCATCACATAATTATGGATCCATAATAGCGACTTTTTTCAACAACCGACTTAATCATGGGGTAGACTGATCCCTCGACATACAGAAAATTGACAAATAGCGAAAAATTTTGGCCCAGGTCAGCCTATGCGGACTGAGCAGGCTGACCTGGGTTGATACTTTACGCATATACATTAAGCCCCCTTTTCAAAGAGCATGGCTCATATATTTAATAGATAATGTAGATATAGGTAATCTGTCTATTTTCAAGGTTGTTTAAGTCCTTACTAAAGAATTCCGAGTTTAAATCTTTACCTAACAATTCTGAGTTTTTACGACCTTGTAAAAGAATACTTTAGAAAACATTTTGGGAAAAAGGGAAAATGCTGGTAACCAGCATTTTCTTCTTCTCCCGCTATGTTTTCTACTGCATCAAAAATGTAATACATCATATTTTCAGCCACATTGTCTGCAAATCCTTTCAATTTGGACCAGTCTAAATTTTTTCATTTCGTAAAGAGTTAACCCTTTACCACACAACAAATTTCACACTTGTCCAAATTGAAAGCATTTGCAGATGACAAATTAGATACGGCTCATATGGCGAGATTTGTCTGTAAAAGAACAGAAAACATTGTGGTATAAGGAGAAAATGCTGGTGACCAGCATTTTCTCCTTTTCCCACAATGTTTTCAAAAGGCATCCTCTTTAGGGTCGTTAAAAGTCAGGATTGTGTGGGAAAGGGTTAAAGGGAGCTATTCAGAATTTTTGACTTTCACCAAACTTCGAAAATATTCATCACTGAATTAATTACAAGCCCAATAGCGGCCAAAACACAATGCAGATGTTAAAATGCATTAAAATTTAAATCATACCATTTAAAAGTATTGGAAATATTGTGAAGATGACAATATTTTATTCTGTGCTCGGTCCAAGTGTTGGTCACTGGCAGAAAAATGAATTTTAAAATCAAGCAGAAAATAAAAGATAGAGTGACATGGCAACTTTTAACCCTTTCCCAAACGACAAATTTTTGACTTGTCCAAATTGAAAAAGTTTGCAGACGACAATTTTAAGTTCGATGAAAATGGCAGAAAGTTCTCAAAAAGGGTAGAAAACACTGTGGGAAAAGGAGAAATTGCTCGTTACGAGCAATTTCTCCTTTTCCCACAGTGTTTTCAAAAGACTTGTACTGCAGACACGTGAAAACCAGGGCTTGTTTGGGAAAGGGTTAATCTGATTTTGAAATTAATTTCTCTGCCAACCACTAACACTTGGACTGACCGTACAATAACACAATGTCATCTACACTGTAGTTACCATACTTTAGCTCTTTACCAGACGACAAAATTTTAGACTTTACCAAATCCAAAGCATTTGCAGACGACAAAGTAAATGTGACTCAAAAATTGAAATTTATTTTGGGAAGGATAGAAAACATTGTGGGAAATTAGCTATGTATAACAAGAATTTGAAAAACAAAAGAATAAATATACATGATTTAATGTGGATTATCAGTCAGTCCAATTTTTCAAGCAATTTAAACACAAATAGAGGCAAACATATGTATCGACATACAAACTGAATCATAAAGATACAAACAAGCAATTACATGCCATGCAGTTTTCTGTAGTAAAATTTAGATAATACAAATCAAAGCACAAATATAGTCTCTGACAAAATAATCTGAATAAGTTATAACTAAATGCAGTCTAAATGACTTAATCTATAATACTAAGTCAGTTACACTTAGTTAAACTTAATCTAAAGACATTATGAACTAGATACATGAACTTATGGCATGCTTCAACTTTATTATCAAGTATGAAAACAAGCAGAACAAACAAGTAAGCGTTTATCATTTTGGACAAGTCTATTTTTCGTGTTTGGTAAAGTTTTAAAAAAAGATGAAAAAAAAAAAATGCAAAACTATAAAGCCCCCCCACTTTAGATAATCCAGAATATTTATGAAGTAAGTGGACACTGGTTGAGAAAAAATCGTTTGTAATCGACTCTACTATGAATAATAATTGGTAAATAATCAAAACTGCAGAATTCTAGTGTTGAATATCATCACTTGAAAAGTGTGCAGTTTCCTTGGAGTGAACAAGCAATGAGATGAAAAAGGCTGGAACAAAAGATTATTGGTACGAATTGGCAACTAACAATTGTAAACACATGGCCGTCAAGAACAGTTTAGAGAGAATTGCCCTTTTCTGAATTCAATATTCCCGGCATTAACGTGAGGCAAAGTATTGCCTTAAGGTGTGCAAGGTAAATTGTTTCTTGTTAACTTTGAAATGTGCCAATTGTCGGTGTGGATGCAATTCGGCCAATGACAGTAAATTCCCAACGGTAAATGCTCATCGACCCTCGTCCCGAACAACCTTCGCTCCAATGTTATTTTTTATGTTAACACTTAGGCTGCTGAATAAATGAAACCCAAATTTCTACTCAATACTAAAAGCCCAAACATTGCGGTTTCAAAGTTGATTTCACCGGAAAGAAAATACCGCATCGGACAGTGTAGATCAAAGACCAGACTGCACGTTCTGTGCAGTCTGATCTTGATCTACACTGTCCGCAAAAGGTCAGTGGGTCGCGATTAGAAGCTTAAGGGTTAATCTTTTACCAAACAATCCTAATTTTTAACGACCCAGAAGAAGAGGGCTTTTGAAAACATTTTAATGAACGCAAAAAGCTGGTAGCCAGCAATTTCTCCTTTTCTCAGAATGTTTTCTGTCCTTTTCTTAGACATACTTATTTCACCTCATTTAACTTGATTGCTCCAAATTTCTTTGAATTAGGCGAGCCTAAAATATTGTCATGCAATAAAGAGTTAAGGGTTGATTTTCAGTTTTTCTCTGTTTTGATTCCAGCCTTTGAAATGGGACCTAGAGAATTTAACAACAGTGGCGGTATAATTGATATGTGAGTGGCACTTTTTGACGGCAGATACAATGTATCGCAGACTTCTCAAAAAATTAGGACTTGGAGGAAAGGAGGTAAGACATAATTTAATCACTTGCATCTGTCCATGCGTTTATGGAAGGTGGAGTACAGGGCTACAGAAATTTTATAATCTCAATCGGTCCGGCCGATCGACGGCGCATTCGGCAAACATCGGTTGATTCCGGAATTGGCCGAGCTGTGACGTGTGATCGACGGCGGCGAGTCCACGTTACCCCACCCACTTTCTTTGTCAAAATAAACTCGCGATTGGTCCGGGAATGTCCCATCTCAAACTCTCTGACGGTGATGCATCGGTTAAAATTTTCTGAAGAATATTTTCTTCTTCATTTTCATTAAATGATTTCTGTCCGTCGCTTTCGCTGCCATCAAAAATTCGCTGCAAAACGTCTTAAAATGTCAGTCTGCTTTTAGCCATTTTACTTTCGTTTTCAAGAAGAACGTGGCCGAAGTAAACGTGAGTCTCAGTCTTCTAAAATTACACCCGATTTATTCGTTTCTTCGGAAAGTATAACGTAAAATTACTTTGTTCAACATTACATAATTCATGTCTACAACTCTGAGTGAGCATTCCTATACCAAAAGCGAAAACGAGGCAAATTTCTTAGGCAACTGCCCGGCGCAGACAGTTCTCCAAGTCGTGTTTACCACTGACAGGTGAGATAGTTGGGTGCGAGTTGTGTCTGCGCTAATGGAAATGGATTAATAATTCAAGATTGGTTGGTTATTTCCGTTTATTTATCGTCGCTACCGGTTGCCCATCTGAGCGACGCCCCCAGAAGACGGTTAGTTGTTACGGGGGATAGTGCAAGGATACAGGTCGAAACTACCCAGAGCTTCGCCTGGTTCTTTAACGTGCTCGGCGTATAGCACCGTCACACGGGACCTCGGTTTAATGTCTCATCCGAAAGACTATTAGTAATTTTAGTTGGCCAGCCGGGGATACGAACCCACAATCTGTAGGACATTGTGTTCACGAGTCCTACGCTCTACCTACTGAGCTATATCGGCTGGTAATATTTCAAGATTGCGAGAGGTCGTAGCTAAATATACACCGTGTAATGCTAGTCATGAGTTCGTGACAGGATGCACCCTACCACATAACATAGAGTCAAGGCGCGGCTTTACAAAATTATGGGCGGCCACTAAATCTTGTACGTGATTTCTGATTGGTTCGCAGTAGATATTGTATGTAAACTCTGATGCAAATGGGGCGTGGCGAAATTGACTGACTGATTAGCATTGCATGGTGTGTTTGCATGTATGGTACGTAATTAGACAAAACCGATTGCGAATAGGGCCGTACCACGCTTAAGGCAACGATGCATGACGATATCTCTATAAGCTGTGATTTATGTCACAGTGAAATGGCAATAATTAGATAATGGCCAATTAACAGTTTGACACCCTAGATACCAAGGGATCTTATATACGATCACTGCTTTGCCTAACGTTCAAAAATGCCTGCAGCAATGATTTAAGGTTTGTAAGTTTGTTTCTGACTGGCCATATTATGATATGTCGGACCGATTTTTTAGGACGGTTTTGAAAATAAATCGGTTTTCAGCGTTCGGAATCGGTCTGATCCGGCAATTTTTCGGATTTCCGTAGCCCTGGTGGAGTATCTTTTAGCATACCTTCGATCCAAAGGCGAGCTCCGATGTTATTTTTTTATTGTTTCTCTGCACCCTTTCGTATCGGCCCTTCATATGTTTATTCTGGAATAAAATTTGTTCTTACCCACATCTCTTCAAACGGGTCTATGCGGCAATATTTTTGTTGACTGCTAATAACATGGGCATGGATTGTTAAATAAATGAGTTTTCTTCACAAAACGCTGAAATATGTGTAAATAATGATTCTTGCCTTCTTGCAAATCCATATTTTGCAACGTAAATAACTGTTGACCTACTTCAACTGAAATCAAAACATGACGAAACCATCAATTAGAAGTTTCTCGGACATGCTACAGGACATGCTACACCTCCCGAATGAACTATCCTGTAGCATGTCCAAGAAACTGTGAAAATTGCTGATATATGCCGAAGGTGTGTTACTTTCAAATATAGAATATTCTGAAGAATAAGTCTAAGAGTATTCCTAAGAATGGTTGGTGAATACGGACCCAGGATTGTTTGGTCAAGTGATAACTCCCAGCACATTTTTTGACGTAGAATTTTTATGGAAAGAGCAGCGGCAGCTGAGCTTGGGTACCAACATTCGGTGCTTTTATTATACCCCCCAAAACTCTGTTTGGGGGGTATATAGGAGTCAGCTTGTCGGTCCATCCGTCTGTCCGTCCGTCCGGCGGTCTGTAGCTTTTTGTCCGCTCTATTTCTCATAAACTACTGGACGAATTTTATTCAAACTTCACAGGTAAACTCAGTATCAAGCACAGATGTGCATATGAAATGTTGGTTATGGTTCATTGATTTTTCACTGAGTTATGGCCCTTTCATGAAATTTCTTGTCCGCTCTTTTTCTCATCAACTATTGGACAGATTTGGTTCAAACTACACAAATAGACTCAGTATCAAGCAGAGATGTGCATATCCTATTTTTGGTTATGGTTTATTTAGGTTTCATGGAGTTATGGCCCTTTGATGATTCTGGACAAATTTCTTTCAAACTTCATGGATAGACTTTGCACTCAGCAAAGATGTGCATATCATAAATTGTTCTTAGTTAATTAAATAAAATTTCCAAGAGCGATTCGGTTCGGAGGTTGCTTTCGTTAGTTTCCGTACTGTATAAGTAAGATGTAGAGTCTGGTCAAAAACATTGCATGAAAAGACATTTGTTGTCTGCAAAACCTTTTCATTTAAACCAGTCTCAATTTGTCCAACTGGTAAAAAAAAATGTATCAAGTAAGTTTTATTCTCTCCAAGTCTTCAGTCTGTAACAAAGAGTAATTCTTTGGCAAGAAGCCATTGCAGGATATTCATCACCTTCAGTGATAGCTCTGGTATAATTGACTCTCCAGTCACTTATTTTGCATTCCTGTGACATTAATCTGTTTTGTGACAAGGAGCTGTTGGGGGGTATGATCACGTTTAGTGATAGCTCTAGTTATTTTTAGGTTGGTTTAGATGGGGGTGCTGCAGTGGCTGATGCTGTACTTTTACTTGGTTACAGATTTACTGGAGTTTCTAGGTATGTGAATGTAAGGGTGTCAGATGGTGCACGAAACATGTTATAAAGCTCATTACTTTTTGTAGAAAGAACTCTGGTGTTTTAACCCTTTCCCAAACAAGCCCTGGTTTTCACGTGTCTGCAGTACAAGTCTTTTGAAAACACTGTGGGAAAAGGAGAAATTGCTTGTAACAAGCAATTTCTCCTTTTCCCACAGTGTTTTCTACCCTTTTTGAGACCTTGCTGCCATTTTCATCAAATCTAAAATTGTTGTCTGCAAACTCTTTCAATTTGGATCAGTCCAAAATTTGTTGTCTGGGAAAGGGTTAACTCCTTACCAAACAACAAAATTTGAGAATTGTCTGAACTGAAAACCTAGATGACAACATAAATGTGGCTCAAAAATTTAAATATGGTTTTGGAAAGCTTAGTAAACATAGTTGGTAAAGGAGAAAATGCTGGTTACAACTTAACCCTTTACCGCACAATGCTGCCTTTTGACGCCCCTGGAAAAGAAGCCTTTTGAAAACATTATGGGAAAAGGAGAAAATGCTGGTAACCAGCATTTTCTCCTTTTTCCACAATGTTTTCCACCCTATCAAAGAAAAATTGCACCATTTGAGCAACATTGAAACTGTCGTCTGCAAATGCTTTCAATTTGGACAAGGCTAAGATTTTGTCGTCTGGTAAAGGGTTAATCCTTTACTACCAATGCCAACTTTCAACGAACCTGTGGAAGAAGCGTGTTGAAAACATTGTGGGAAAAGGAGAAAATGCTGATAACCAGCATTTTCTCCTTTTCTCACAATGTTTTCTACCCTTGAGAAAAATTGCATTGTTTGAGCCACATTGAAAATGTCGTCTGCAAATGCTTTCAATTTGGACTGGTCTAAAATTTTGGCATGTGGTAAAGGATGAACTGAATATAGGTGAAAAGTGATGATTTGGTTTGATCACCCTTGTGAAGGTTGCTATTGAAAATATTGTTGGTGAAGAAAAATAATCCTGGTAGCATTTTTTTCCTCCTTTTTCCAACAATGTTTTCTACCCTTTTCAAAACAATTTCCTCTGTTTTAGCTTCAGGGTCCTCCATGGCTCAGTGGTAAAGTGTAGGACTTGTAACCCGGAGGCCCCAGGTTCAAGCCTCACTTAACCCTTTCCCAAACGACAAATTTTGGACTGGTCCAAATTGAAAGAGTTTGCAGACGACAATTTTACATTTGATGAAAATGGCAGAAAATTATGAAAAAGGGTAGAAAACACTGTGGGAAAAGGAGAAATTGCTCGTTACGAGCAATTTCTCCTTTTCCCACAGTGTTTTCGAAAGACTTGTACTGCAGACACGTGAAAACCAGGGCTTGTTTGGGAAAGGGTTAAGCACTAGGTTTTCCACATGGGAGTGCCCTTGGACACTTCAGAGCCCTAGCCTTGCTGAAACCAAGGAAATACATGAATATGTGAGCTGTCACTGTGATATGACTGAAACAAAAGTTAAAAGCGGCATAAAACGCCTTTCAATAAACCATTTTAGCCTCATTTGATTTGTCCTGTGCAAAATGCTTAGAATATAAACAATATTTGTGGAATTATGTTGTCTAGTATAGGTTTACCATGTTATTTTGATAATTTAAAATGTATTTTCTAGGAATCCAGGGACAGTAAGAGCGGGTCAGGACCAGTTCTTAAAGGAGCTGTCTGACACATTTAGAAAAATACCAGCAATACAAGGACACCAGGTTTGTGATATTGTTGTATTCCAAGAGTATATTATTTATACCACAGTTCTCTGTACAACTGCAAATGTTAGGTTCAAATACATGTGTGGTAGGCAGATTAATTCATGCATGAAAGGAGAAAAAAAAAATTGTATCTGATGGTATCCAATATGGTCCCATATATGGTACTTTGACATAACCGTGTTTAGACTGCTTTCAGTTTAGCTTCAAATTTGATTTGTTTTTTCCACCAGTAACATATTTATTAACCACTAAACCAGTCTATTTTTTTAAATTTGTATAGTGTAACCCATTACCACACAATCCCGACTTCTGACGACCCTGAAAGAGAAGGCTTTTAAAACATTGTGGGAAAAGGAGAAAATGCTGGTAACCAGCATTTTCTCCTTTTCCCACAATGTTTTCTTTCCTATCAAAGAAAAATTTTGTCATTTGGGCCACCTTCAAAATATCGTCTGCAAATGCTTTCAATTTGGACAAGTCTAAAATTTTTAAAGAGTTAAGTAGAATTATTTTCAGTAATTGCAATATTTTGCTTAAAATATGCAGGTATTTATTATCAGTGGCTCAGTGGTAAAGTGTAGGACTTATAACCTGGAGACTTTACAATTTAGACATGAACTTTACAATTTAGACATGAACTTCACACTTTAGACATATGGGTCATTACCATAGGCTGAAAGTTTTCATTTAAGTCTTTACCTCACAACCCCAACTTTTAACAACCCTCAAAAGCCCTCTTCTTTAGGATTGTTAAAACATGGGAATGTTCGGTAAGGGCTGTTAAAATATGTAGGTGTTTACCAGACGACAAAATTTTAGCCGCGTCCAAATTGAAAGCATTTGCAGACGACAATCTCAGTGTGGCTCAAATGGTGCAAATTTTCTTTGATAGGGTAGAAAACATTGTGGGAAAAGGAGAAAATGCTGGTCACCAGCATTTTCTCCTTTCCCCACAATGTTTTCAAAAGGCTTCTTTCCCAGGGGCGTTAAAAGGCGGCATTGTGCGGTAAAGGGTTAATAAAAAGGAATATTATGTTAACAATTTTCAAAACGATTCCTTTTTTTGACAGCCCCGAGGAAGAACCCTTCTGAAAACATTATAGGAAAAGGAGAAAATGCTGGTAACCACCATTTCGTCCTTTTCCCACCATGTTTCCTACTCTTTGAGAGACAAATTAGGTGTTCTGAGTAGCTTTTGATTGGTCATCTGCAGGTGCTTTCAGTTTGTACAAGTCTAAAACACTTTTTGTAGATGCATTTAAAGAAACCCTCTATTTACAGAGCATTGCTCATATGAAAAGCTCCAGTAGTAGTGAGGACCATCATGGCTCTCCCATTATGCAGAACTAAGCTGATATTACTCTTGAAATCTTCAAAAAAACGGTAAAATTTCCGACTAGTCCAAATTGCAAGCACTTGCAGATTTTTGAATGGTGAAAAACATAAATGTAGTTGGAAAAGGAGAAAATACTGGTCACCAGAATTTTCTGGTTTTCCCACAATGTTTTCAAAAGGCTTTTTTCTCAGTGTCATTAATATTCAGGATTGTATGGTAAAGAGTTAAACCACAGACTGTTGTTCTTATTTGTACATTTTATTTTGTTGTAGGACAATGTTCTAGTCGGTGAACCAGCATTACCTTTTACAAGCTGTAATGGTTTTGTGGCTGGAAATGTTTTACCATTGAAGATAAGTATAATCAGTCTGCTGTCACCATACAATCCCGGGTTTTAACGACTCTTTGGAAGAGGGCTTTTAAAAACATTGTGGTAAAAGGAGAAAATGCTTGTAACCAGCATTTTCTCCATTTTCCATAGTGTTTTTTTATGTATTGAAAGCCCATTAGTGGTCAAAAGTAATTAATGCAAGTGTTAAAATGCATTTAAATTCAAATCATACCTGTCAAAAGTATGGGAAGTACTGTGAGACTGACAATCTGTTTATTGTGTGGTAGGTCCAAAGGATAGTTACAGGTAGGAAAATGAGTTTTAAAACCAGGTAAAGAAGTAAACAAAATGTAGAGTGACTTGGCAACTTTTAACCTTGTTTCAGAATTAGTTTCTTAACGCTTTACCATGCTTTTAATGCTTTAAAGAAAGCATTTGAAAACATTGTGGGAAAAGGAGAAAATGCTGGTAACCAGCATTTTCTCCTTTTCCCACAATGTTTTCTACTTTTCCAAAAACGAATTTTAATTTTTGAGTCACATGTAATTTGTTTGTCTGTAAATACTTTCAATTCAGACAAGTGTAAAATTTTTTTGTCTGGTAAAAAAGGGTTAAATATATGTAACAGATTTATCATGTTTATGGAAATTGAAACTAATTGTATATGTTGACTTTTAATTGTTTATCAAACAAAAAATTTTGGACATACATGTAGAGCACCAGATAGAGGGAGTGATTTTGATTTCAAAATTGAAAATATTTATAACTCTTCACTAAACCCCATGTTATGGGTACTCATTAGAATCGTCTCATCGAGACGATTCTAATGAGTACCCACAACATAGGGTTTGGAAAAGAAATAATGGATTTAGAATGCCATCACTCCCTCTTATCTGGAGCTCTGAATAGTAACACATATTGGAACTGAAAGCTTTTGCAGACGACAAGTTGAATTTGACTCAAAAACTAAAATTTGTCTTTGGAAAAAAAGAAAATTTTTGGGAAAGGAGAAAAATGCTGGTTACCAGCTTTATCTCCTTTTTTGATTATGTTTTCAAAAGTTTTCTTTCTCAGGGTCGTCAACCCTTTACCACACAATCACAAGTTTTAAAGACCATGAAGAAAGAGAAAATGCTTTTAAAAAGTATTTTTAGGTCTACTGTTTTGGAAGAAAACATCAAGGTACTGTCATTGCTCGGTGTCGTCTGCGTCATTGTGCAAAAACTTTGAACATTTTATAATCTCTGTTACTACTGAAGACATTTGTTTCAAACTTGGACAAGTTGTTAACTATCAAAAGCGGAACCTATGCAACAAGGGCAGATAAATATTAAATTATTTTTGACACAGTTATGCCCCTTTATCAGTTAAAAATTTCACTGAAAATCAAACACTTGCAGCCGAATATTAGAACCCACATGCGGTGTTCTTGTTAGGTCTCATGACAGAGTTTCGCAAAGACTTGTGGGAATGATTAATAACAAACGTGACTTACAAGGATCTGTGTTCAAATACGTATGATGATGCCATATCTACAACAGATTTCCTGCTTATACTGAGGGTTTAGCCATGTTTTTGTTTTCCTTCTAGATCTGTTTAATCCTTTACCACACAAAAAGAATTTCAGATGTCACTTGTCCAAATTGAAAGCATTTGCAGACGACAAATTAAATGGGACTCAAAAACTGAAGTTTGTGTTGGGAAGGGTAGAAAACATTGTGGGAAAAGGAGAAAATGCTGGTGATCAGCATTTTCTCCTTTTCCCACAATGTTTTCAAAGGCTTTTTGTTTAGGATGCTTAAAAGTCAGGATTGTGTGGTAAAGAGTTAACAATTTAAATTCTCTGTTTTCCTTATTTAAGTTTCACCAGGGCAGACGGGTGTGATACATAAACTGAACAGCTGTTTCCCTCCAACGATCAAAGCTTTCGGTAAAGTGGGTTTTTTATTTATTTGAATTGTGCTATGATAGCTCTTTACTAAACGACAAAATTTGAGACTAGTCCAAATTGAAAGCATTTGCAGACGATAAAGTAAACATGACCCAAAAACCAGAATTTGCCTTTAGAAGGGTAGAAAGGGCTGAAAATACAGCAAGAAAAGGAGGAAAATGCTTATAACCAACATTTTCTTCTTTTCTAACAATGTTTTCAAAAGCCTTCTTCCTGTATGATAAAGGGTTAACTCTGTGGCTGCAAGACAGAAATCAGTGCGCTTTGAAGACAGAGTAGATCACAATCAGATTGCACTGTCTAACCTAATGAGATTTATCTAACGAACAGGACTTTGCAATTTAGACATGAACTTTACAATTTAGACATGAACTTTACAATTTAGACATTTGGATCATTAGCATAGGCTGAAAGTTTTTATTTAACTCTTTACCTCACAATCCCGACTTTTAACAACCCTGAGAGAGAAGCCTTTTGAAAACATAGTGGGAAAAGCAGAAAATGCTGGTAACCAGTCCAATTTGGCTTATATGATGAATTTGTCTTGTAAAGGGTAGGAAACAATGTGGGAAAGTTCTGGCTAAATGAATCGTCTTCCTTTACCTTTGAATTTCAAAAGCCCTCTTTTTTTAGGATTGTTAAAGCATGGGAATGTTTGGTACAGGCTTATATTATGTGTAAATGTGATGCTCAGTGAATTTTATTTCATGCTTTGTGGTAATTTATCAGGAAATCATTTAGAAATACTTTGCAGGTCCCAACAAAAAGGGGTTAGAAGCACGAAACGCATAGAATGTTTGTTTTCTTTGGTGAAATATCAAAAATTATTTCATTGAGTGTACATTATTGGTAATACATTTATTTTCACAAGTGGCACAGTCTTTCACTGAAAAAAAGAAATACCCTCTACATGACTGAACATAATTTTTTTGAAATGGAAAATATATCCTTTCTCAACACTAGACAAAACATAAAGGAAAAAGGAAGAAGGGTTCTTTTTTACGAGCAGCAAAGCCCTATAGCTCAGTTGGATATATATAGGGCTGGAACTCAGGGATTGCTGGTCGGATTCACCCATTCGGCCAAATCCTTTACAATTCAGAGGTCTATAAAAAGTCTGATGTTATAGATGTGCGTAATAATAAAGCCATTACATGACAGTGTTAAACAGTAATTGCGTATTATTTATGAAATATGTTTCAATAGCATACCATTTCATTAAATTTATGATTCATGTTCGCAGACCTGATAGAAGTATCTCCAGAGTTCAACATAGCTGACTGGGATAGAGCCACTTGTAGTTGTTTTGTTCCAACATGTGTACTGGAGCCATCAGTACAGGTATTTAGCCAGGCTGTTTTCAAAGAAAACATTGAAGTGTTGCCGTAGCCTTTTGTTGTTGTCTGTGTCGTCACCTTTTGTGTCATCATCGTTGCGTTGTCGGGAGTAAAACTCTGACATAGTATAATATCACTGTTATTATAAAGATATTTGCATCAAACTTGCACAACTGTTAATTATCGAAAGGGAACCTATACAACAAGGGCAGGTAACCATCAGAATATTTTTGACAAAGTTATGCCCCTTTTTTTATCTCAATTTTCACTGAAGATCAGCAACGGCAGCTGAGTGTTGACACCTTTCACTGAAGATTCAGCAACTGCAACTGAGCACTGGCACCCTCATGCGGTTCTCTTGTTGAAATTTATAAAACTAGCTGTAGATTTAACCATTTATCACATAAAACCCCCTCTGGCAGTGTATTAAACCCATGACTTATTTTTGATAATACACTAGTGTATTATCGTTTTTTGGGTCCCGGTTCTATTCAGCTTTTAGTCATGAGCGCGTGAAGCCGGAGAAACCAACCACAGCATGTGCTGGAATTTGTGCAACTATGCCATTTGCGGAAAAATGACTTCATTGTTTGCTAAGACATACACGCGTGAAAAGTTTTTGATTTTCATGTTTAATAAAAACCAAGAAACGCAGCGAAAGTCTTTCAAATAAACAAAATTGCGGAATAAGGTGGACTCATCCTCTCTAGAAAGTGTTTCATTCTACTTTCGGAGTAAATGTCGAAGATATATCTACTTGTGTATGTACACATTTGAAACCGAACTACAACTGTAAACATGGACCCATGAATGGTGTATAGGCTAAAGGTGATGATGCAGGATATATTTTGCCTGTCATTTGTTTTATGTGATAAATAGAATCTCACACTTGTGTTTATGTATTATCACTTTTATTAAACTTGTTGACTAACAATGTATTTGACGCTCGCCAAGGCTCCCGTCATACATTTTAGTCCACTCATTTGATAAAAATGATAATACATAAACACTCATGTAAGATCCTCTATTTACAAGACACTCCTGTGTTTTTAAAACCCGGAGCAAGAAGGTTTTTGAAAGCATTGTGCAGAAAATAGAAAATGCTAGTTACAAGCATTGTCTCCTTTCCCAACCTTTCTGAGGCGTATTCCATTATTTAACCCATTACCACACAATCCTGACTTTTAACAACCCTAAAGAAAGAAGCCTATTGAAAACATTATGGGAAAAGGAGAAAATGCTAGTAACCAGCATTTTCTTCTTTTCCCACAATGTTTTCTACCCTTCCCAAAACAAATTTCAATTTTTCAGTCAAATTTATTTTGTCGTCTGCAAAAGCTTTCAATTTGGACTAGTCTAAAATTTTGTCGTTTGGTAGAGTTAAGCAGTATATATAATGTCATCTGCAAATTCTTTGAATAGGGACCAGTCTAAAATTTTGTGGTCTGCTAGAGTTACTTGGAATATCCTTGTGTTCAAAAAGGAATACTACCTATGTATCTTGTCTATAGCTTGTTTTGTGGGTGCCCTGTACCAAACAATCCAGACTTTTGATGATCTCAAGGAAACAGGCTTTTAAAAATATTAGCAGGCATTTTCTCAATTTTCCGCAATGCTGTTTACACTTTCAGAGATTTTCAGCTCATGTGTATCGATTTTGAACTTGTTGCCTGCCAAAATTTTCAGTTTAGAAAAGTGTAAAGTTTGTCTTAGGGAAAGAGTGAACATATCAAACAGAGTTTCCTTTGATGTGGAAACATGGAATGAAAAGTACATTTGAGTTATTGATGAATATGTGAGCCATTCTTTGTGAAAAGGGGGTTTGATGCTTTAACCCTTTCCCAAACGATAAATTTTAGACTGGTCCAAATTGAAAGCATTTGCAGACGACAATTTTAAATTTGATGAAAATGACAGAAAGTTCTCCAAAAGGGTAGAAAACACTGTGGGAAAAGGAGAAATTGCTCGTTACGAGCAATTTCTCCTTTTCCCACAGTGTTTTCAAAAGACTTGTACTGCAGACACGTGAAAACCAGGGCTTGTTTGGGAAAGGGTTAAAAAGAAAAAAAAAAATTGACCAAGGTCAGACTGCTAAGTATGCGCAGGCTGACCTGGGTTGAAAGTTTCTGTCATTGGTGAATTTTCTGCATGTTCAAGGACCAGTCTACGTCTTGATTTAGTTGGTTGTGAGACAAAATGGATTTTTTAATGGATCCATAATTATATGTTGTTATGGATCCAAGATTATATGTTGACTTGGTTAGTATAATGCATCATGGAGACGGATTAACCCTTTCCCAAACGACAAATTTTAGACTGGTCCAAATTGAAAGAGTTTGCAGACGACAATTTTAAATTTGATGAAAATGACAGATAGTTCTCCAAAAGGGTAGAAAACACTGTGGGAAAAGGAGAAATTGCTCGTTACGAGCAATTTCTTCTTTTCCCACAGTGTTTTCAGAAGACTTGTACTGCAGACACGTGAAAACCAGGGCTTGTTTGGGAAAGGGTTAAACCCTCTTTTGCCAGAGGTAGACTGCCTTTTTTTTGTTTTTCAGAGTTATGAGGGATATAGATTGCCGGGTAAAATACTGTCAAAACTGGAGGATACAGCAAAACATGTGACAGCTATCAAAGACCTCCAGATGTTTAAACAGTGAGTTGTTATTATGAGCACTGAGCAAGTAACAGCTCAGTGGGTAACATACAGGGCTTCAAACCAGGGATTTGATGGTTTGAATCCCCGACTTGGCCAATTTCTTTCCAAAGAGTGATGATAATCATGGCAACAGGATTCATTTCTCTCTCACCATTAACCCTGTCCCAAACAAGCCCTGGTTTTCATGTGTCTGCAGTACAAGTCTTTTGAAAACACTGTGGGAAAAGGAGAAATTGCTCGTAACGAGCAATTTCTCCTTTTCCCACAGTGTTTTCTACCCTTTTTTAGAACTTTCTGCGATTTTCATCAAATTTAAAATTGCCGTCTGCAAACTCTTTCAATTTGGACCAGTCCAAAATTTGTTGTTTGGGAAAGGGTTAATCATAGTTTCCCTGATGTTTTTGTGGACAAGCAGCCAGTGTCTTTGGAAGAATATTTGTGCAAAGTACTGGTAAAAAATTATCCAGGGATAGATATTTTGGCTCCCAGAATATAACTTGATATAATTTTGAAACAGCACCATACAAATAAAGAAACAAATTACAGAACAGAGACTGTATATCTTGCTGCATGATAGCTTGATTAGGTAATCACAGATGAATCTGATTGGATGCTGCATTCATTTCTGAAAATACATAAGCTATGCTCTGTGAAAAGGGGGGGGGGGGGCGGGCTTAAAGCATCTGTGAAAAGTATTGACCCAGGTCAGCCTGTGCAATTCGCACAGGCTGACCTGGGCGGAAGCTTTTTGAAATCAGTCAATTTTCTGCATGTCTATGGAACAGTCTACCTCATGATTCACTTGGTTGTTTGACAAAATGGATTTTATGGATCCACGATTATGTAATGACTTCCTTGATATAATGTATCACAGAGATGCATTAGGCCCCCTTTTGTCACAGCATGGTTCACAACATTTTCACACACTTAGCTGCTGATATGTACTGCTTGGGCAGATTTTAACTCTTTACCACACAATCACGGGTTTTAATGACCCTGAAGAAGAAGCCTTTTGAAAACATTGTGGGAAAAGGAGAAAATGCTGGTAACCAGCATTTTCTCCTTTTCCCACAATGTTTTCTACCCGTCCCATTACAAATTTCAATTTTTAATTCGCATTTAATTTGTCGTCTGCAAAAGCTTTCAATTTGGACTAGTCTAAAATTTTGTTGTTTGGTAAAGAGTTAATATATATTAAGCCTTGAACGAAATACAACATTCTCAGGTGGGCTAAATATTGCCTGGAAAGGAAAAAAATATGCTGGTAACCAGCTATTTTCTTTTATTCATACAACCCCCTTCTGCCTTTTCAATGGCAAATTCCATCATTTTAACCTGTACCACACTGTCACGAGTTTTAACGACCCTGAGGAACATTTTGGGAACAGGAGGAAATGCTGGTAGCTGGCATTTTCTCCTGTTCCCCCACAATGTTTTCTGCCCTTTCAATCAGTTATGTTGTTTGAGCCCCATTTAATTTGTTGTCTGTAAACGCTTCCAGTTTGGACTAGTCTTAACTTTTGCAGTGCTGTAAAGAGTTAAGCCACTTTGAACTTCTTGTCTGCAAGCACATTCAATTTGGACAGCTCTTAAAATTTGTTGTTCGGGAAAGAGTTATAATGAGGGATTGTTTGGGAATGAGTATTAATAACCATCGGCTGGAATGGAATAAATTTTGCAGCAGAGGACATCTTTGTAAGTCATTGCTCAACTGAAATAACATCTATTACATGTAGATCTGTGGTAACATTGTCAAAAAGGGAGGGATTGATCAGTATTTGCAAGACAAGAAAGATGTACAGGTAGCTGAGAAAAACTGAAGATTTAACTTGATGATATAAATTCTTGATATTGTGATAATCTTAGAAATTTTGTAATCTTGAAAGGTGGATTCTGACTTTATTTTTCAGGGATGAGGGTTTGAACAGAAATGTTGCAACAGTGAATGACATATCGGTAATATTGTACTTCTGTAAATTTAGATTTATTTCAGTACTAAGTGACATTCTTACTGTTTTAACCATTTGCCAAAATGCTGTTATGTTTTTACAATTCCAAGGAAGAAGGGTACTGAAAACAATGCTTTCTATCCTTTGAAAAAAAAAATTCATGTTTTGACAAACATTTGTCATCTGCAGATGCTTTTATTTTGGACAAGGCTGAAATTTTGTCATCTGGTGAAGAGTGCTACCATTTACTAAAGACCCTGTGTTTTCATAATCCTGAAGAAGAAAATCGTTTAAAACATTGTTGGAATAGTGAGAAAAGGTGGTTACCAGCATTGTTTTCTATCCTTTCAAAGACAATTCCATCTTTTTGAGCCAGATTTAATTTGTCAACTGCCAATTTTTTTTTTTATCTTGGACTAGCCTGCCAATGTTCTTGATTTTGTCAAGTCTAAAAATTTGTTTAGTAAAAAGTCAAACCCCCTTTTCCAAGTGAGCAACTTGTATAGTTTCACAAAGTGACCGACCCTCTGGTGGTAAATGTGACTAGTAGAAAATAGAGGAGCCATGCTCTGGCAAAAAGAGGTGTAATGCATCTCTATGATGCCTTATACCTGGTAACCAGCATTTTCTCCTTTTCCCACAATGTTTTCTACCCTTACCAAGCCAGTCATCAAATAATCATGGATCCATAAAATCCATTTTTCCCAACAACCCACTGGATCATCAGGTAGACTGGTTCTTTGACATGCAGAAAAATAACCAAGAGCTAAAGAATTTTACAATGTCATCCTGTGAGTACTACGCAGGCTGACATGGGTCTATACTTTTTGCAGATACATTAACTCTTTACCACACGACAACATTTTAGGCTAGTCCAATTTCAAAGCATTTGCAGACGCCAAACTCAGCTTTGGAATAAACAGGCTTAAGCTCTCTGATAGAGCAGAAAACATTGTGGGAAAAGGAGAAAATGCTGGTTACCAGCATTTTCTCCTTTTCCCACAATGTTTTCAAAAGCCTTCTTTCCTAGGGTCGTGAAAACCCGGGATTGTTTGGTAAAGGGTTAAGCCCCCTTAGCATAGAGCATGGTTCAAGATATGCTGCAGTTGGGTAAGCCAAGCCCCTTCTACTGTGCCATGCATGCTGTATGATTGTACTGTAAAAGTTACTTTTAAATGTAGAACAAACTAAGTCAAGTGATATGGAGGAGAAATAGTAACCTTTATTTCATGCTTTCCGGTAGGATATCGAGAAATAGTGGTGAAAATATTTTTCGATATTACACGGGTACGACCAGTGAGAATACCGATTTCATTTTTTTTTATGGAAGTCTCGACAAAAAAATGCATTAGAAGTATGAAATAAATAGAATATTTGTTTTTTTCGGTGAAAGATCGAAATTTATTTCATCTCGTGAACATCATCGGTAATATTTTCACGAGTGGCTGTGCCACTCGTGAAAATATTACTGATGATGTACACTCGATGAAATAAATTTCAATCTTTCACCGAAAAAATCCTCTATTTATTGACCTTGAGAAAGTAAACTTTTGAAAACAATGTGGGAAAAGGAGAAAATGCTAGTAACCAGCATTTTCTCCTTTTTCCACAACATATCCTTCCCTATCAAAGACAGCTTCCAAAATTTTAGCCATGTTTAATTTGGCGTCTGCATATGCTTTGGGTTTGGACTGGTCTAAAATCTTATCGTGTGGTGAAGGGTTAAGACTTGTCCATATCAAAAGCAAATTAAAGGTGGCTGAAGTAATGGTATTTGTCTCTAAAAGGGTGGAAAACATTGTTGGAAAAGGGGAAAATGCTGGGCCAGGTTTCATGAAAAATTTTTAGTCTATTAACTGAGTTAACTCCATTTATTTTGCTGAAATGTCGTGCCACCTCAGGATTTGAGAAAGTTCCTAAAATCTGTTAATGTTAACAAGAAAGTATCTCAAAAAATGAACTCAACTCATTGGCTTCTTCCAGAGGGTTGTTAAAAAACTGGATTGTGTTAAATTCTTTAACCTTTTACCACACAATCCCGACTTTGGATGACCCTTTGAAAGAATTCTTTTGAAAACTTTGTGGGAAAAGGAGAAAATGCTGGTAACCAGCATTTTCTCCTTTTCCCACAATGTTTTCTACCCTTCCCAAAACAAATTTTAATTTTTCATTCATGTTTATTTTATCGTCTGCAAATGCTTTCAATTTGAACTATTCTAAAATTATGTTGTTTGGTAAAGAGTTAATCCCATTACTTTGCTGCCCTAGGTACCTACGTTGTTTGAGAAAGAGGGGTGTGAATATCTACAACTTGTCATAGACTTCAGTGGTTTAGGCATACAGAGTGTGGAAAAAATAGTGGGTGAGTATTGTGCTAGTAGTCAGCATCTTCCTTTCCTTCAATGCTTTCTACCCTCTCAGAGACAAATCCCAAAGTATGAGTCATATCTAATTTGCAATCTGTGATGGCTTTCAGTTTGAAATCAGCCAGTGACTAGGGTAAACAATGTGAGAACTGGTAAAAAAATCTCTTGAAAAGCTTGAATTGGTGCACTGATGACAGGGACAAGGACATACCTGAAATAATGTCATAAACAGCATTACACACCATACATACATACAAAGTAATTTTCTTGTCTTGTGCAATAATTGTACCTTGTTTCAAAAGAATTTCTATATATGTGATATTTTGGATTGAGACGGGTACCTTTAGAGCTTTTAATCACATAACTAACCCTTGTTTTCAATATGATACGGCTAGTGTGAATTTTCTTGTCCTACACATGTTTGGAATGAAAAAACATAGTGCCGTATTTGATCAAAGCTTTGTAATCGTACACTTCACTTCTGAAACATTGCTGACTCAGTTTTCTCTATGAAATTAAATGTCAGAACTTATGATCGTAACAGATGCTGCAAATTATAGCATTTTTAGATGTATAACAAAACTATTGTATTCAAGTTTCTTCAGAACTATTTTCTTTGTCTGTGATGTACATATCTATCAAAGAAACAAATAGGCTTCATGTAAATGTCAATTCACATGTGGACATAGGCCTGTTGTTTAAGACGTTATTAACTATAATTCTTGAGATACACTGATATGATAAAAAAATCGGACATCTGTTGGATTTTGAGGTAAAAGTTTAATTAAAAAAAAAAAAAAAAAAAATCACTAAGCTCATTAACCCTTTACCAAATGATAAATTTTAGACTGGTCCAAATTGAAAGAGTTTGCAGACGACAATTTTGAATTTGATGGAAATGGCAGAAAGTTCTCAAAAAGGGTAGAAAACACTGTGGGAAAAGGAGAAATTGCTCCTTACGAGCAATTTCTCCTTTTCCCACAGTGTTTCAAAAGACTTGTACTGCAGACACGTGCAAACCAGGGCTTGTTTGGGAAAGGGTTAAAGGCTCACTGAATAACAAATTTTGTAGACTTGTTTAATAAAATTTTACATCAAAGGCCAACTCATCCCAGATCCCATTTATCTCATTTTGTTCTCTTTTGTGATCAGGAACAACTTTAGCTGTAACACGTAGTGACTTTGAAATGGAAGAATTTTTAAACTTTAAATCTATTTCAGAGGTAAGTTTAACTCCTCACCAAATGATCCTGTATTTTGACGACCCTGAAGAAATAGGCTTTCCAAAACATTGTGGGAAAAGGAGAGAATGCTGGTAACCAGCATTTTCTTCATTTTCCACAATGTTTCTTAGCTCGACTGTTTTAGAAGAAAATGTCGAGGTTTTGTCATAACCCCGGCGTCATCTTTGTAGTTGTCCTCTGCGTCATCATTTAAAAACTTTGACATTTTATAATATGCCTGTTATTAGTGAAGATATTTACTTCAAACTGTCAAAGGGGAATCCATACAACAGTGGCAGGTAACCATCAAAATATTTTTGACACAGTTATGCACCATATTTAAACTAGAATTTTCACTAAAAGCAACTGCAGCCAAGAGTTGGCACCCACATGCAGTGCTTTGTTATCCTTTCAAAGACAGTCCTTACATTTGAGCAATTTCTGTAAATTTTGTCGTATGCAAATGCGTTCAATTTGGATGTTTTAGAAATTTGTCATGTGGTAAAGTGTTTACCCTTTTCCAAATCACATAATTTTAGGCCTGTCCAAATTGAAAGCATTTGCAGGTGACAAAATTGTGACTTGAAAGCCAAAACTTATTAACTCTTTACTGCACAATCCCTACTTTTAACAACCTCAAGAAAGAAAGCCTTTGAAAACATTGTGGGAAAAGGAGAAAATGCTGGTAACCAGCTCTTTCTCCTTTTCCCACAACGTTTTCTACTCTTCCCAAAACAAATTTCAATTTTTGAGTCACGTTTATTTTGTCGTCTGCAAATGCTTTCAATTTGGACCAGTCGAAAATTTTTTTTGTTCGGTAAGGAGATAAAGCAACTAAATTATACAATTTTTTACACAGCGCCAGTGTAAACATTCCCCTATTGATTGATGTCATGGTAAACAATATGGGCCACGCTCTGTAAAAATGCATCTGCGAAAAGTATCAACCCAGATCAGCGAAACTTTTTGCTATTGGTCAATTTTCTACATGCCAAAGGACCAGTGTACCCCATGAATCAGTCGGTTGTTATACAAAATGGATTTTATTGATCCATAGATATGTGACGACTTGCTTGGTGTCATGGATAACGGAGATGCATTAAGCCTCCTTTTACCAGAGCATGGCTCATATATGTTGTCCCACTGTGCAGATTTTACAACAGGCAGTTTTATATGCTAGACTGGAATATCGCGTTCAATATGGCAGAAACAGAGTATACTGTAAGATTTGGGCTCTGCTTATGTGTCCATTGGTAGAAAATGTGTTGTGATAGACAAAATATGTTGCCTTCATGAAATCATTAATTGATGAAGATGCATGTTGTACAGGGCAAGAGATAGCTTATATAGCTGTCTACCATTTTGAACCCGAGTCTTGGTCTAAAAATAAGGTTTGGATTACTTCTGATGGTGAAAGACCAATTATCGCTTGCTGAAATAAGCCCTCAAATCACACTTATTTTCTTTGATTCAAGAGTCCCTTTTCTTCAAATACCAGTTCCCATAGGTAGTTCTGTTTCCAGAAAGTTACTTTTTCTTTGAAAGAAACGATAACAGTGTTGGAAAAAGAGAAAATGCTGGCTTCCAGCATTTTCTCCTTTTCCAACAGTGTTTTCACAAGTCATCTTCCTCCAGGTGATTAAACTTGGGACTGTTTTTTAACCCTTTCCCAAACGACAAATTTTGTACTGGTCCAAATTGAAAGAGTTTGCAGATGACAATTTTAAATTTGATGAAAATGGCAGAAAGGTCTCAAAAAGGGTAGAAAACACTGTGGGAAAAGGAGAAATTGTTCATTACGAGCAATTTCTCCTTTTCCCACAGTGTTTTCAAAAGACTTGTACTGCAGACACGTGAAAACCAGGGCTTGTTTGGGAAAGGGTTAAGGGCATAGAGGTTTAATGAGAAAATACTGCATATATACATGTACATGCTGATTTTTACAGGTGAAGCTGCCACATTTTCCACGACTTATTCTTGACAAGGTATGTAGCTTGTTCTAAATCTCACAAGTCAAAAAAATCTAAGAAAAGTCAAATTGAAAGCACTTGCAGACAACAAAATAAACGTGACTCATAAATTGATGAAAATGTAATGCATGATTTACTATATTGTATGGATTAAATTGATTAACCCGTTACCTTTTAACAACCCTGAGAAATAAAGCTTTTGAAAGCATTGTGAGAAAAGGAGAAAATGCTGGAAACCAGCATTTTCTTCTTTCCCACAATGGTGTTTTAACACGTCATCAAATGACAAAACTTTGGACTTGTTCAAATCTTAACCCTTTACCACACAATCCCGACTTTGAACGACCTGAAAAAGAAGGCTTTAAAAACATTGTGGGAAGAGGAGAAAATGCTGGTAACCAGCACTAGGCATGAGTTCTGAAGTATCTTGCCAAAGGACTCACTGAAGAAAAGCTAAGTGCCTTTTATAATGATTGAAGTGCCCTTGGATTAGGCATGACTTTTTACAAAAAGACAAAATTTTAGACTAGTTCAAATTGAAAGTACTGGCAGAAGACAAAATAAATGTGACTCAAAAATTGAAATTTGATTTGGGAAAGGTAGAAAATGTGGGAAAAAGGGAAAGTGCTGGTTACCAGCATTTTCCCTTTGTGCAACAAAGTTTTCAAAAGCCCAGTGTTTTCACAATAAAATAAAGATAGGATTTGTTGGTAGAGGGTTAAATTGTTTGTTTTTTGACGATTGATAGATTCAAATATATTTTGTACAACTTGCTTACTCATGCATGTCCTGGGTTTCACCAGCACTAGGCTAGGACTCTGTGGTGTCTTGCCTAAGGACACTCCCACGAGAGACCCTGTGCTTCCAATCAGATGCTCGAACCTGGGGCCTCCAGGTTACGAGTCCTACACTCTACTACTGAGTTATGCAGGACCCCTATTTATACCCCCGCAAACGAAGTTTGTGGGGGGTATACTGGAATCAGCCTGTCGGTCGGTCGGGTGGTCGGTCTGTCCGCAAAATCTTGTCTGGACACCTCCTCGTAAAGTTTCAATCCAATTCCCTTGCTACTTGGCAGAAGTGTTCATTAGGAGCTGTAGATGTGCAAGACACACATTTTGTAAAAATTCCATCAAGAATTACTGAGTTATTGCCCCTGATTTGACTTAAAAATGCTTGTCCGGACAACTCCTCCTACAGTTTCTGTCTGTTTCACTTTAAACTTGGCAGAAGTGTTCATTAGGAGTTGTAGATGTGCAAGACGCAACTTTCGTGAAAATTCCATCAAGAATTACTGAGTTATTGCCCCTGATTTGACTTAAAAATGCTTCTCCGGACAACTCCTCCTACAGTTTCTGTCTGATTCACTTTATACTTGGCAGAAGTGTTCATTAGGAGTGGTAGATGTGCAAGACACACATTTTGTAAAAATTCCATCAAGAATTACTGAGTTATTGCCCCTGATTTGACTTAAAAATGCTTGTCCGGACAACTCCTCCTACAGTTTCTGTCTGATTCACTTTAAACTTGGCAGAAGTGTTCATTAGGAGCTGTAGATGTGCAAGACACACACTTTGTAAAAATTCCATCAAGAATTACTGAGTTATTGCCCCTGATTTGACTTAAAAATGCTTGTCCGGACAACTCCTCCTACAGTTTCTGTCTGATTCACTTTAAACTTGGCATAAGTGTTCATCAGGAGTTGTAGATGTGCAAGACGCAACTTTCGTGAAAATTCTATGAAGAATTAATGAGTTATTGCCCCTGATTCACATTTAAAATGCTTGTCCGGACAACTCCTCCTACAATTTCAGTCCGATTCCCTTTATACTTGGCAGAAGTGTCCATTTGGAGTCGTAGATGTGCAAGATACACATTTTGTAAAAATTCCATCAAGAATTACTGAGTTATTGCCCCTGATTTGACTTAAAAATGCTTGTCCGGACAACTCCTCCTACAGTTTCTGTCTGATTCACTTTAAGGAGGTCTTTTCTGTCATATTTACAGTTGGCCAACATTATGCGAAAAGGCACCTTTGGACATTTGCAACAAGCGTGGATCCAGACCAGCCGCTGTGTCTCAGACATATTGTCAGATCATGGTCTACACTTTTTTACACTCATTTAGTTTTGTGTCCAATTAAATTGATACTTTGCATAAACATTCACCAGGAGCAGTAGAGGTTCAAGATGCATTTTTCTCAAATGTTTGCCAAATTAATTACCCCTGAATTTACTCAAAACTTCTTGTCCAGAGAACTATTCCTTCAGTTTAAGTCTTATTCACTTGATACTTGTCATGATATTCACCAGGAGCAGTAGATGTGCAAAGCACAAATTTCATGAGTGTTGGCCTAATGATTACGGAGTTATTGCCCCTAAATTGACATTGCAGAGTTATTGCCCCTGTGACATGAAATATAGGGGCGGGGTATTTATCACCTTTAGTGATAGTTATTCTAGTTTTTTCTCGTTCACAGGTAGACTATGACAAATACAACAGTACAGTTGTTCAAAGCGTGGACTATAGACAAATTAGCTGGCTGTCCACAAGGGTAAATATATTCCAACCTGTAGAGAGCTTAACCCTATACTAAACAACAAATTTAAGACGTTTTCAAATTCAAAACATTTGCAGATGACATATTTAAAATTAGTACGAATGAGCTGGAGCCTCTGATAGGGTGAAAAAACATTGTGGGAAAAGGAAAAAATGCTGGTAACCAGCATTTTCTCGTGTCCTCACAATGTTTTCTGCCCCTCAAAAGACAATTTTTGTGTTTTAAGCAACATTTAATTTGACCTCTGCAAATGCTTTCAATTTAGACAAGGCTAAAATTTTGTCGCTTGGTAAACAGTTAACCCTTTAACAAACGACAAATTTAAGATGTTTTCAAATTCAGAACATTTATAGATGACATATTTAAAATTAGTACGGATGAGCTGAAGCTCTCTGATAGGGTATAAAATGCATAGTGGGAAAAGGAGAAAATGCTGGTTACCAGCATTTTCTCCTTTTTCCACAATGTTTTCAAAGGCCTTCTTTTCCCAGGGTCATGAAAACCAGAGATTGTTTGGTAATGGGTTTATTAATGAAATGAAGTTTATTCTATTAGAGTCAACTGTGTAAATATTGCAAGTACAATTGTTATGGCCAGAATGTGTAACAAAGTAGCCAGTAGTGTAGATCCAAGATCAGACAGCATGTTCTATACAATCTGGTCTCCTTTTTTAGACTGCAAGATTTTAGACTTGTCCAATTTGAAACCAATGACTTTTTAAACAACAGATCATACAGACACCTCTGTCTTGTTACCAGGATTTTATCCTTTTCCCATGATGTTTTCAAAAACCGTCTTCATTGGGGTTGTTAACTGAGGGAGCCAAGCCTGGTGGCTGAGTTGTCGACATTCAGAGCTTGAAATCAGAGAGTCACTGGTTCAAATACCCAGCTTGGCTAATTTCTGTTTGAGGATTGATGATAGTCACTGCAACAGGACTCATTTCTCTCTTGTGGTTAATCGTTGTTTTGAGAGTGGTGATTTGTAGAAAGTAGCCAGTGGCTTGGGAAGAATATTGTAGTCAGTGCTGGTAGGAAAAACTCCAGAAAAGTATGGATAGGTGCACTGGCTGCTGTGGTATAACTGAAATAATGTTAATTACTTTATAAACAAACAAACAACTATGAGATATTTGGTAAACAGTAAAAACCTCTAACTATTATTGAAAGGAAGTCAATTCTTTGCCAAAAGACAGAATTTTGGACTTGTCCAAATTCAAAGAATTTGCAGTCGACAATATAACGCTGTTCTTATTGTTGGATTTACCTTATGAAGAATTTTTTTTTACAGAAACCATTGTGGAAAAAGGAGAGAATGCTGGTTAGCAGCATTTTCTCCTTTTCCCACAATGTTTTGAAAACGTTTATTCAAGAGGGTCTTTAAAACTTTGGATAGTGCAGTAAGGAGTTAACCTTTTACCATACAGTTCTAAATTTTAACAACCCTGAAAAAGAAGCCTCTTGAAAATATTGTGGAAGAAGGAGAAAATGCTGGTAACCAGCATTTTCTCCTTTTCCCACAATGATTTCTCTATTTTCAGCAGCAAATTCCATGCTTTCAATTTGGACAAGTCCAAAATTTCTGTAGTGTGGTATAGATTTAACAGACTTACTGTTTTGTCAACAGGCTGAAAGAGAGACGTTCAAGCAGGAGATGCTTCTACCTGACATGGTGGCAGATGACATGAACAGCAAATTGTGGTGAGTAGTCTGATTTTCCACATGATAGTTAACCCTTTACTGCACAATCCCAACTTTTAAAAACTCTTGAGAAAAAGAGCTTTAAAAAAGAAGAAAATGCTGGTTACCAATCCCAACTTTAAGCAACTCTAATAAAAACAGACTTCTGAAAACATTGTGGGAAGAAGAGAAAAATTAATGCTGGTTACCAGCATTTTCTCCTTCTCCCAGAATGTTTTCTACCTTATGAAAGATAACTTTTATGTTTTGATTAACATTTGATTTGTTGTCTGCACATACTGGTACCTTCAATCTGGACAAGGCTTAAATTTTGTTGTCTGGTAAAGAGTTTAATCTTTTCCATAAAAGTGAATTTTTTCTGACTTGTGCATATTGAGAGCATTTTCAGATAACATCATAGTTACTGCTAAAATGATGGTATTTGTTTTTGAAAGAGGAAAAGACTGTGGGAAATGAATAAAATACTGCTTGACCTTGTTTCGTATCTTGACCCACATTTGCAGTATGGTCGCCCCACTTAAAATTCATTGAGGGGTCAATGGCCCACCTCAGAGAAAAGCTAAAATCCAGACTTTTCCAAACCGAAAGCATTTGCAGACAAAAATTAATTGTTCTGTTAATCGTTATTTCATTAAATGATGAAACTTGTGTCCTTGAAATGGCAGGAAATATTGTGGTAAAAGGAGACAATGCTGGTTTCCAGCATTGTCTCCTCTTCCCACAATGTTTTCAAAAGTCTTCTTCTTCAGGTCTATTAAAACTTGGAATCGTTAAGTAAAGGATTTACCAAGTATCTTGTTTACAGAAAATATTTATCAATCTCCTACAGAGGGCAAAAATGTTGGAATTCATTGGTATTTAAGAAAAAACACTGTTGAACTTGAAAGTGTGTAGAATGGCTCAGAATTTGGTCAGCTGTGTAAACATAGATAAATTACCAATATGCATGGTGTAAGGGATATAGAAACTCAAGGTATGTGTCCTCATTTAAAACTGGAAACCACAACCATGATTTCTTTGAAGGCTGCCAAAAAATAAAATGCATTTTCTATCCATTGTTATCTGTGCAACCTTGCAGCTAACAGGAGCAACATTTGGCATGAAGATGTAAGAATGATTATAGTTTGATAAAAAAAAAAGATGAAATAGGTTAAAAATTGCCTGAAAACAGATTTAAATGTATCTTAAAGGGAGCATCTATTGCAGGCAAGCACATTTTTAGTGATCTTTAGATGCTGGCTTGGTTGGATTACATTTCTTCGTTGGACTGTGTTGTGGGTACTCATTTGTCTCCACAAATATTCATAGCATAAACATGTTGAAGAACATGAATATTGATGCCTTAAAATTTTCTTTTATTCCTTTTACCTTTAACCTTTTACCACACAGTTCTAAGTTTTAGTGACCCTAAGAAAGATGGCTTTTGAAAAGATTGTGGGAAAAGGAGAAAATGCTGGTAACCAGCATTTTCTCCTTTTCTCACAACGTTTTCTACCCTATCAAAGATAGAAATCATCATTTGAGGTACATCTACTTTGTCATATGCAAATGCTTTCAATTTGGTCTAGTCCAACATTTTGTCCTTTGGGTAAAGAGTTAAGCACAGTGATATTTGACTTGCGTACACTTGTGCCTTCCAATAAAGGGTGACATATGTGTAATTCAACAGTGGCCAAATATACAAGTGTGTTGAATTAACGAAAATCAAGAAAGAGAGAGTGAAATGGAAAAAAACGAAAAATTACATACTCACAAATTGCAAGTTTGTTCCATTTTCCACAAAACTGCATCATTCAAAACAAAAATTAAATCTGACAAACGAGAGAGGTAGGTGGAGAGAGAGACAAAAGCAGAGAGAGGGGCAGAGAGAGACAGAGAGAGAGAGAGAGAGAGAGACAAAGAGACAGAGAAAGGGAGGGAGAGAGGGCTGAGTGAGGGAGGGGGGAAGCAAGAAAGGATATGAGCGGTAGTTTCAAAACTGTTTTTATGCACATTTGTGAGCAATATAAGACCATTATGGTGTTTTTGTTTTTCTTTTTTGACAAGGGCTTAATTTTTTGCTTTACTTGTTACTATTTAAAGACTTAGTATATCTGTGAGGAGTTTGGTTTATGCACCAGAAAACAAACAGCACGACCACTTGTAGTCCTCCAAATAATGCCATGATAAAGAAAACAAAACTATTCATAATGGACACAGTTGCTTGATAGACGAGGTTTGTGGTTAAATCTGCAGTTAGAGTAGACAGTTCATTGATCACACCCACACTGGCCAAGAGAGAGCCTTGTTTGTCCCCAGCTGTCATGGTGGACATGAGACCCCTGATTAAAGGTGCTGTCAGGAATGATAGAGACCCCAGGATGGAGGACACATAAACAGTTAGTTCCGTGTTTGCTAAACCTTCTACGATATAGGATGTCAAGGTAGAACATCCAGCGATAATCAGTATTACTTCGTTTGACGTACATTTCTGTAAAGGACGAAGAGTCACCGTACCAAACACTGCCTTGGAGGCTTGCCACACAAGTGTAAAGTAACCAAAATTGATGGGGTCCCAACAGAAAGGCTGATTTAGAAAGTACAAAGTTTCTGTGGTGCTTCTGTTGTTGGAACCTATACAGCTAAAGGCATAGGCAAGAAGGAGAAGGATGTAAAATCTTCTCTGTCCATGGAAGTCTGTACTGGTATAAAAGTCAGTTGTCCTTTTCATAGTGTGGAGTATACCCTGTCTTGAAACTCTCCTGTCCTTGGGGAGAGATTCAGGTAGAAAGAAAATTACAATGATAAGTCCAATCACCATTACACTGGCACAGATAACAGCAGAGGAGGTGTATCCGAGCCCAGACTGGACCATATATCCTGCTATAAATGCGGGCGAGAGTCCGGACAGTAAATAAGCAGCTTCAATAGCAACGATGCCGAGTACCCTGTTTTTGTTGTTACGTGTCAAGTCAGCTATGTATGCAAACGACATACAGACTATAGCAGCGCTTGCCCCTGTTAAACCTTCAATCATGTAGGCAGTCGTGATCCAGACAAAATGTAAGTTAAAGTAAATAGTTGTAGCAACTATGACCTCTTTCACAAACAGGCCTACCATTGATATAATGAACACAAACTTTCGCCCGTAAGTATCTGAGTAACTTGGCAGAATCATGTTGATCAGTACTGGAGGAACTATCTCTGCTATCTTGTTATACAGCAGCCACTTGGATATCACTCTCTCAGCATGTTTATAGTCTATGGAAGTATCGTCAGTTTTGTTCAAATCTTCACATGGAGATGTTTTTGTGTGTAACGATATATTGATGAACTGTTTGCTGATTACAGTATGTTGTATCCATTCATTGGTGATAAAGTTTATCACCTCCACAGGAAGGTAAAATAACACAATCATCGGCAGAATCAGTGTATGTCCAAACCTAATCTTCTGTCCCTCACGTTGTTTCTCCTGGTTCTGTATGAGTGCCTCTTTCTCTGATGACATTTTGAAGAATAATTACTCAGTCATTTTGTAGGTTTAGTTCTCTGTTGATATTTTGTAGATTAAGTCTTGAACTTATTTTACAATGTTGTTATTTTTTCAAGTGATTTGTAGATCTCTTTTTATGAGAACTTCTGAAAAGAATTTCCATAATGGTTGAAGTGGTGCTTCTTGTTTCCATGGAAACTGTATTTTATAGACAGCAAGGTCATGTCTCTTCACACATAGCAATAATAATGACACTTCACAACTGTGGAACCTGGTGTTGCCACAAAAGTAGTACTCTTTTTTGTTTCCATGGAAACTGTTGTTTTTAATAGAGGAAGGCTGTTGGTCTACTGACTTCAAACACAACCAGTAGTAATCATACACTGTTGACGCACAAATGCCGAGTCTGAAATTGCCACAACAGTATTTGCTTAACCCTTTAAGCGCCATAGGTGAAACGAGGGACTTTTGCGGACGGCATAGATCAAGATCAGACTGCACAGAACATGCAGTCTGATCTTGGATCTATGCCCTCCACTTGTTTTGTCAAGCCTATATAATAAAAATCTTTGGGAGACTCAGTGGATTGTATTTACAGCCATCAAAAGAGGCCGAATTAGTTTATTTGGCGCCGAAAGAGTTAAAGGTTAAGTCATTATCAGACAACAGAATTTTAGACTTGTCCAAATTGACAGCATGTGCAGACGACAATGCACATGCGGCCCGCATAATTAGATTTGTCTTGGAAGTAGAAAACATTGTTGGTAAAGGAGAAACATACAAGAATATTTTAAAAGTCAGTTGCTGAAAATCAAGTCCATTATATACAGATGAAAGGATTAATTCTTTACCATACAACAAAATTTTGGACCTGTCCGAATTGAAAACATTAGCAGACAACAATTTCAGTGTGGCACAAGTAATGTGATTTCTCTTTGATAGGGTAGAAAACATTGTTGCAAATGAACAAAATGCTGGTTACCAGCATTTTCTCCTTTTCCCTCAATATTTTCAAAAGGCCTCTTTCCCAGAGTCATTAAAAAACGGCATTGTGCGGTAAAGGGTTAAGCCTATACCATACAATCCCAAGTTTTAACAATGCTGAAAAAGAAGGCTTTTTAGAACATTGTGGGAAAAGGAGAAAATGCTAGTATCCAGCATTTTCTCCCTTTCCCAAAATGTTTCCTGTATTATCTAAGACATCCTACCATTCAAATCACTTCTAATTTGTCGTTTGCTTTTTTTTTTTTTCAATTTAGAAAAGTCTAAAAAATTGTTGTATGTTAGAGGGTTAACCTTTTCCCAAACAAGCCCTGGTTTTCACGTGTCTGCAGTACAAGTCTTTTGAAAACACAGTGGGAAAAGGAGAAATTGCTCGTAATGAGCAATTTCTCCTTTTCCCAGTCTTTTCTACCCTTTTTGATAACCTTCTGCCATTTTCATCAAATTTAAAATTGTCGTCTGCAAACTCTTTCAATATGGACCAGTCCAAAATTTGTCGTTTGGGAAAGAGTTAAAAAAGCAAATATGTATGATAAGGTATTTACTTGGAAATTTAGTTGATTGACCATTTCCCAAATAACCCGGTGTTTAACCCTTTACCATGCAATCCCGACTTTTAACGACCCTGAGAAAGAGGCCTTGTGAAAACATTGTGGGAAAAGGGGAAAATGCTGGTAACCAGCATTTTCTCCTTTTCCCACAATGTTTCCTAACCTATCAGTGACAAATTTCATCATTTGGGCCACCTTTAATTTGTCGTCTGCAAATGTTTTCAATTTGGACCAGTCCAAAATTTTGTCGGTAAAGAGTTAACAGGCCTGAGGAAGATGGTTTTTGAAAACATATGGGACATGGAGAAAATGCTGGTGAACCAATATTTTGTCTTTTTCCCAATAACATTTTCTACCCTATCACAGACAGAAATAAGCCTATGAGCTACATTTCATTTGTTGTCTGCAAATGCTTTGAATTTGGACTAGTCTAAAATCTTGCCATCTCGTAAACAGTTAAATAAAAAAAAAGTGACAACTTACTTGCTCAGTATAGCAACTAGACAGCAAGAATGATCACTTACATTCTCTAATTATCCATAACGAACGAATGGTCCTTACAGGCTTGAATTTTACATTAATTTACATCTACAGATTTCAAATTTATGGTATGTAATGCAATTTCAAAGGTCCTTTGGCAAAAGAACACAGAATGTCAGTGTAGATTGAATCTCAAGCTGCAGGTATTGTATAGACTGATCTTGATCTATACTGTCTGCTAAAGCCACTGAAATTTTTATGCTGTGTATTAAAGGCATCATTCTGAGACGTCGGTATGTTGTACCCAGATTTTCACCTGGTATATTGAACTAACCGTGAAACTTTTTAATCCTTTACCACACAAGCCCAAGTTTTAATGATGCTGAGGAAGACAACTTTTGAAGACATGGTGGGAAAAGGAGAAAATGCTAGTATCCAGCATTTTCTCCTTTTTCCACAATGTTTTCTACCGTTTAAAAGTCAAATTTTATGTTTAGAGTCCTTCTGCTTGTTGTCTGCAAATGCTTTTGATTTGAATGAGTTTAGGGGTTTTTTTTTGTCTGGTAAAGGTTTTTCCCAAAGACTGAATTGAAATATAGCTGTTTTCACTGGTTGTCACAAACAATTGCTTCTTTTCTCACAATGTTTTCCACACTGTTTAAAAAAAAAATACTATTAGAAACAAAAAATTGTTCCTTCCGTTTTCACTGGTTGTCACAAACAATTGTTTCTTTTTTCACAATGTTTTCCACACTGTTAAAAAGAAAACTATTAGAAACAAAAAATTGTTCCTTCTCTTCCAGAGTTTATCCTTTGGGTTAATCAATGATAGTTTATTACTTATGGGTGGCAATGAAAAATATCTCTTTGCAGTTCAGGGTTGAACCTTAACCCTTTCCCAAACAAGCCCTGGTTTTCACATGTCTGCAGTACAAGTCTTTTGAAAACACTGTGGGAAAAGGAGAAATTGCTCGTAACGAGCAATTTCTCCTTTTCCCACAGTGTTTTCTACCCTTTTTGATAACCTTCTGCCATTTTCATCAAATTTAAAATTGTCGTCTGCAAACTCTTTCAATTTGGACCAGTCCAAAATTTGTCGTTTGGGAAAGGGTTAAGTCACCTTTTCAAGACATCCCTGTATCAGAAACAATTGAACATTTACTCTTTACCAAACAATCCCTTTTTTTTATGACCCGGAGAAAGATGGGCTTAGGAAAATATTGTGTGAAAAGGAGTAAATGCTGGTTACCAGCATTTTCTTCTCTTCCCACAGTGTTTCCTACACTTTCAAGGACAAATCCCATCATGTGGGACACATTTTATTTGTAGTTTGCAACTGAATTTGGATATGTTTAAATTTTGTCATCATTTAAAGTGTAAAGCTGCTATCAATTGCGACTTAGATAATCTATTTATAGCCTTATTTAACCCTTAACCACATAATTTCGACTTTTAACAACCCTGAAAGAGAAAGCTTTTGAAAACATAGAGGGAAAAGGAGAAAATGCTGCTTACCAGCATTTTCTCTTTTTCCAACAATGTTTTCTTTCCTTCCCAAATTAGATTTCATTTTTTGAGTCACATTTATTTTGTAGTCTGCAAATGCTCTAATTTGGACTAGTCAAAAATTTTGTCATTTGGTTAAGAGTTAACCCTTTACCAAACGACAAAAGTCTAGACTTGTCCAAATTGAAAGCAGTTGCAGACGACAAAATAAATGTGACTGAAAAATTGAAATTCATTTTGGGAAGGGCAGAAAACATTGTTGGAAAAGGAGAAAATGCTGGTTACCAGCATTTTCTCCTTTCCTCACAATGTTTTCAAAATACATCTTACTCAGGGTCGTTAAATGTCGGGATTGTGTCGTAAAGGGTTAATAAATCTGGGATGCAAGCAAGTGGAAAGTAGAAAATGATGCAATGCATATCAACATACTTAACCCTTTCCCAAATGACAAATTTGGACTGGTCGAAATTGAAAGAGTTTGCAGATGACAATTTTAAATTTGATGAAAATGGCAGAAAGGTCTCAAAAAGGGTAAAAAAAAACTGTGGGAAAAGGAGAAATTGCTCGTAATGAGCAATTTCTCCTTTTCCCACAGTGTTTTCAAAAGACTTGTACTGCAGACACGGAAAACCAGGGCTTGTTTGGGAAAGGGTTAAAGCCCCAATAGTGACCAAAAGTAAACAGTGGGGGTGTTAAAATGCATTTAGATTTAACTCTTTACCACACAGTCCCGACTTTTAACGACCCTGCAGGGTTTTCATTTAAAGCCGATTGCCGATCAAAAACATCAGTTGAAATCGGCCTTTAATCGGTTGTTTTTGCTGGATCTTTGAAAAATCGATTGCATTGTTTATATCGAAAATGTTTCACACGTTGGTAACTGTACTGCGACACCAGTTCAATTTTACCGCGAAACCAGAAACAATTGGTTTATGAATGTTACGCGGTCATTCATTGGATACTTGCATCCAATTATCCAATCGTAGGCGACGATACGTTTCTCCGATCTCCATTTGGTAATCATGGACGCCAAAGCCTAGGTGGCCCCCTTGACCCCCGGCCTGTTGTTTTTGTCAATCAATCTGTTGCTTCATTTCAAAATGAAAACCCTGCCCTGTGAAAGAAGCCCTTTGAAAACATTGAGGGAAAAGGAGAAAATGCTGGTAACCAGCATTTTGTCCTTTTCCCACAATGTGTTATACCTGTTCCAAAACAAAGTGCAATTTTTCAGTCACATTTATTTTGTCGTCTGCAAATGCTGTCAATTTGGACTAGTCTAAAATGTTGTCGTTTGGTAAAGAGTTAAATCATACCTTTTAAAAGTATGGGTAATATTGTGTAAATATCCCAATCTGTTATTGTACAGTCAGTCCAGGTGTTGGTTGCTGGCAGAAAAATGCATTTTAAAAGTAGGTCAAACATTGCCAGGTGGCTCTGTCTTTTGTTTAGTTTTTACCTGATTGTTTTGACAATGGTTAAGGGGAAAGCAACCAGTGGCTAAGGAAGAATATTGTGCAAAGCAAGCACCCAGTGGCTAAGGAAGAATATTGTGCAAAGCACTGGTAATAGAAACTCCAGGAAGGTATGGATTTGTGCACTGGCCCTGATATGTATCTGAAATGATGTTGTGTTGTTTAACTCTTTACCACACAATCTCGAATTTTAACAACTCTGAGAAAGAAGCCTTTTGAAAACATTGTGTGAAAAGGAGAAAATGCTGATAACCAGCATTTTCTCCGCTTCCCACATTGCTTTCTACCCTTCTCCAAATAAATTTCAATTTTTCATCAGCAAATGTGTCTTTAAAACTTGGGATTGTTTGGGAAAGAGTTAAATGGAGGTCAAATCAAATAACAAGCATTTTCTCCTTTTCCCATGATGTTTTCTAACCTGTCAATGACAGATTTCATCGCTGGGACCACCTTTAATTTGTCGTGTGCAAATGCTTTCAGGTTGAACTAGTCTAAAATTTTTGTCGTTTGGTAAAGAGTCAATGACCGAGGAAGAAGGCTTTTGAAAACATTGTGGACAAAGGAGAAAATGCTGGAAATTAGCATTTTCTCCGTTTCCCAGAATGTTTTTTTATCCAGACAATTTCCACTGTTTGAGCATCATTTGATTTGTCTTTATAGGAATACTTTCAATTTGGAACAGTCTGGAAGTTGTTGTTTGGTGAAGAGTTGAGGATGTAAAGAGAGATGATATCAAATAAAGACAATGGCTATTTAACCCTTTCCCAAACGACAAATTTTGGACTGGTCCAAATTCAAAGAGTTTGCAGATGACAATTTTAAATTTGATGAAAATGGCAGAAAGGTCTCAAAAAGGGTAGAAAACACTGTGGGAAAAGGAGAAATTGCTCATTACGAGCAATTTTTCCTTTTCCCACAGTGTTTTCAAAAGACTTTTACTGCAGACACGTGAAAACCAGGGCTTGTTTGGGACAGGGTTAAAGATATCACTTTTACTCTGACCTTGAAACTTTATTGTCACGTGGGTGACCTTACATGTTTGTAAAATGATGGTGTTACAGTGTATCGGTGATACTGTGTCACTTGGTAAGGGTTCAGCCAAATGATTTGTTAGGAGAAATATATTAGTTTAAACATATTTATTTCACATCGATTGAGAAACAATTTCTTACAACTTATATTAATCTCTCTCGATTCTGCTTCCTGGAAACTACACCAGAATGTGTGGGCCAATGAACAGTCACAAAGTTGACATCCGCTCCCGGGTATCGAACTCAGGAGCTTTTGATTACGAGGCTGAAGCTCTACCTCACAACCACGGACACCACACAGGAGAAATATATGCCGTGCTCTGTGAAAAGGGAGCTTAATGCATCTGCATCTGCAAAAAGTATCGACCCAGGTCAGCTTGCGCAGGTGAGCAGGCTGACCTGGGCCGAAACTTTTTGCTGTTGTACAAGTATACCTCCTAGTTCAGTTGATTGTTATACAGAATGGACCTTATGGATCCATAGTATTGTTAGTATCATGTATCTCGGAGATGCATTAAGCCCCCTTTTGCCACACTATTGCTCATCCAAAATATAACTTAAATACTCAGTACATCGTTATAAATGATAATCTGCATGCCTTGATAGACATCTCCAATAATTTTGAAATCCATGATATCAATTCTGTTGTTTTTTATTTTTCGTATATAAACAAGTGACACAATATAGAGAGAGAGAGATATATATATATATATATATGTGTGTGTGTGTGTGTGTGTGTGTGTGTGTGAGCCATGCTATGTGAAATAGGGGCTTGATTCATCTGCTAAAAGTATTGACCCAGGTCAGCCTGTGCCTACTGCGCTATTGGTCAATTTTCTGCAAGTTAAAGGACCAGTGTAACTCTTGATTCAGTCATTTGTTTGACAAAATGTTTTTTTTTGATCCATAATCATGTTCATGACTTGCTTGGTACAACACATCATGGAGATGCATTAAGCCCCCTTTTGCCAGCGCCTGGCTCATATGTGTCAGATTAGCCTGGTTTTTAACCCTTTACTGCACAATGCCGCCTTTTAACGTCCCTGGGAAAGAATCCTTTTGGAAACATTGTGGGAAAAGAAGAAAATGCTGGTAACCAGCATTTTCTCCTTTTCCCACAATGTTTTCTACACTATCAAAGACAAATTGCACCTTTTGAGCCATACTGAAATTGTCATCTGCAACTGCTTGCAATTTGGATGGGTCTAAAATTTTGTCATCTGGTAAAGGGTTAACCCTTCACCAAACAATTCCATGTTTTCATGATTTTGAAGAAGAGAGTTCTATAAAACATTGTGGAAGCAGGAGGAAATGCTGGTTACCAGCAATTTGACCTTTTTCCTCGACATTTTCCATCCCCATTTTAATTCCCATTCAAATGCTAATCACATCTTTTGAGCTGGATTTGTTGTCTTGTCTGCAAATGATTTTACCCTTTACAACACATTCCTGACTGGTAACCAGCATTTTTTCCTTTTCCGAAAATGTTTTATACTCTTCCCAAAACAACTTTCAGTTTTTTTATTGACATATATTTTGTCGTCTGCAAATGCTTTCAATTTGGACTGGTCTAAAATCTTGTCGTTTGGTAAAGAGTTAATTTAGACCAGTCTAAAATTTAGTCATCTTGTGAATATTTTATCCATACCATAGGCCTTGATTTTTAATGAGTCTGTGCAAGTTTAGACTTTTGAAAACATTGTGGGACAAGGAGAACATGCTGGTAGCCAGCATTTTGACCTTTTTCCTAACATTTTCCTCCCATATTTCAGGCTATTTGCATATGTTGAGCTGGGATTATCTTCATGTCTGCAAATGATTTGAATTTGCACCAGTCTAAAATTTAGTAATGTGGAGGAGATTTAATCCTTTATCACACAAACAGGAGTTTTAAGAACTGGGGAAAGAGGCTTCTATTAAAACATTGTGGGAAAAGGAGATAGTGCTGGTTATCAGCATTTTCTCCTTTTCCCATAATGTTTTCAAAAGCTTTTTAGGATCGCTAAAACCTTGGATTGTTTGGTAAATTGTTAAAGTGATAAATAAAAACTTAAGAGCAGGTTTAATTAACCCTTTACCACACGATGACGAGTTTGGATGACCGTAAGAAAGAAGCCTCTTGAAAACATTGTGGGAAAAGGAGAAAATGCTGGTAACCAGCATTTTCTCCTTTTTCCACAATGTTTTCTACCCTATCAAAGACGAATTCCATCTTTTGAGCTACATTTAAATTGTCGTCTGCAAACGCTTTCAGTTTGGACAAGTCTATATTTTGCTCCTATGGTAAAGAATTAGTCCTAGTGATGCACTCTCTTGCACTACGGATCATTCCCATTCACCTCTGTAGTTGGCTCAGAAAGTAGTCCGTCATCACGTGATATTTTCATCACATGACCATAACTCAAAATGGCGACACAAATGCCGGTGAAAGAAAGACAATCGATTGTATTGTGTGCTGTTCAAACAGCATAGGGCCAATCAGACTTAGTGGTAGGAAATGTGAAAAAAAGGGATTTTCTGAAAAGCTCAATTTCTTTTAAAGGACAATAATTTGTTTTTTAATTTTGTTTAAATTGTCATCATTCATGGGCGCAGCCATTTTTTTTACAATTGGCGTAAGATTCTGATCAGTAAAGAAGCTTGAAAAAATAGTTCCATTGTATACAGGTAAATTCATCAGTTTGAATGCACCTATAATGTATCCGGAATCATATTTCCTTTGTCTACTTTATTATGTTACACATGAAACAGTTAAACAGTAACAAAACATGTTTTCCTCAGTTTGACAAGATTCTTGTCATTTAGCCCGTTGCAGAGATGTATGGTGAGAGTAACGAACAACAACTCTGCTCGGAGGTTGCTAGCGATGAGGCAACTTTTCACCAAAGTCTGCCTTTGGTCTTTTACAGCAGAACAGAATCAGTAATATTACTTGTATTGCACTGAATAATGCCATCACCAAAAATACAAAACCGTTCATGATGGACAGAGTTGCGTCATAGACTAGATTCGTTGTGAAGTAGGATATTAGTGATGAAATTTCACTTACGACACTTATGCTGGCAAACAGCGAACCTTGCTTGTCTGCGCTGGTCATAACAGACATGAGTCCTTTAATCAAAGGGGTATTTAGGAATTGTAAGGAGCCAATCACTGATGATGCATACACGATTAAAACTGTCCTTGCTAAAGCTTCCATGACGTATGAAGCTAATGTTGAGGTAGCCGTTAATACCAGTATCATTTCATTTGGTATACATTTTTGCAATGGACGTAGACTTAATGTTCCAAATATAGCTTTTGATATTTGTTTTACAAGTGTGAAGTAACCAAAACTGATCGGGTCCCAGCAAAATGGTTGATTTAGAAAATAAAGAGTTTCCATGGTTGTCCTGTTATTTCCAGCGATACAACTAACGGCGTAAGCAACCACGAGAATCAGATAAAACATCCGTTTCCCCTTGAACTCACTACTTGTGTAAAAATCAAAAGTTCTTTTCATTGTGCCCCAAACTGGTTGTGGTGATACTCTTCTTTCTGGAGGTAGTGTTTCTGGGAGAAAAAAAATGGCGATGATCACAGCTGTTGACATGCTGCTGGTACATATGATCGCAGAGAATGTATAACCTAGATGTGATTGGACCATGTAGCCTGCGACAAAACCTGGACTTAGGCCAGCCAATAGCATCACAGCTTCAACGGCTACGATCCCAAGCACTCTGTTTTTGCTGGTTGTCGTTAGATCAGCTATGAAGGCAAATGCCATGTTTATTATGGCAGTACTTGCACCTGTCAACCCTTCTATACCGTAGGCGATTGTCACCATCCAAAAATCCAAACCAAAGTATATTGCCGCTGTGATCAGTATATCTTTCATGAAAAGTCCAACCATTGCCACAATGAATGAAAATTTCCGACCGTACGAATCCGAGTAACTGGACAGAATCATAATGGTAAAGATTAGTGGGATAATAACAGCAAGCTTGTTGTAGAGAAGCCATTGTGATGTAATCTTTTCCACATGTTTGTAGTCTGTAGCAGTTTCGTCCGTTTGGTTCCTAGTTTTGCACGGAGGAGATTTTGTATACAACGATGCGTTGGGAAACTGTTCCGTAGTGACTGTGTGTTGTATCCATTCATTAGCAATGTAAACCATGATCTCTGCTGGGACGTAGAACAGAATTAATATCGGTACAAGTAGAGTGTGTCGGAAACTTAATTGTCTTTCGATGTTGTCGTCAGCATTTTGTATTAGTGCATCCTTCTCAGTTGTCATTTTGTCAACCCTTAACCGGAGTTTTAATGACCCTGAGAAAGAAAGCTTTTGAAAACATTGCGGGAAAAGGAGAAAATGCTGGTAACCAGCATTTTCTCCTTTTCCCACAATGCTTTCTCACTTGTCAGAGACAATTTGAATCATTTAAGCCACATTTAAAGGCCCTATAGCTGCCAAAAGTAAACAGTGCAGCTGTTAAAATGCATTCGAATTTAAATCATACCATTTCAAAGTATGTAAATTATTATGGAAATGGCTGTCTGTTATTGTAAGGTCCGTCTGTTTATTAGTCATTGACAGAAAAAGGAAATCTAAAAGTAGGCTAAAAGTTGCCAAGTTACTCTTATCTTTTGTTTACTTTTTACCAGATTTGAAAACTAACACTTGAACTGACCGTACAATAATACATTATCATCTTCACAATAATTTCCATACTTTTAAATGGTATGGTTTAGATTTAAATGCATTTTACTACCCTATTGTTTACTTCTGGCAGCTGTAGGGCCTTTGATTTGTCGTCTGAAAATGCTTTCAACTTGGACAGGTCCAGACAAGTCCAGAATTTTGTCCTTTGATAAACAGTTAACATGTTAGAAACTTTCCAAAGACAGAACACAATTTTCCATTGAATGATCTATTCTTGAAATAATTTTATGCAACACAGTATAATGTACACTTGATTTAACTGTGTAGGTCAAACATGTGACCTTTGATTATCTTACTTATTTCTGATTTATAACCTATCATATGAGAGATAACACATATCTACAAGTCTTTAGTGCATCCAGCCACATCTCCTTCAGAGGACAACTTTTGAAAACATGTTGGGAAAAGGAGCAATTGCATTAACCTGTTAACAAGACAACAAAATTTTAGACTGGTCCACATCTAACGCATATGCAGACAACTAACTGATCCATGCTCGGTGAAAAGGGGGCTTTAAGCATCTGCGAAAAGTATTGACCCAGGTCAGCCTGCGCAGTTTGTGCAGACTGAAGTGGGCTGAAACTTTTTTCGCTTTTGGTTAATTTTCTGTATGTCCAAGGACCATTCTACCTCATGGTTGGTCGGTTGTTAAAAAAAGTGGCTATTATGGATCCATAATTATGTGACGGCTTGATTGGTATCATGTGTCATGGAGATGTATTAAGCCCCTTTTGTCAGAGTATGGCCCAGTTATAAGTGATATAATGATATTGTTGTCTCTTAAAGAGTAGATAAAACAGTGTGGGAGGAGGAGAAAATCCTTGTTGCCAACTTCTACAGCTTTGCTGTCTTGAAAGTTTGCACAGTTGTTCACCAGAAACTCTGCACTAGACTACAAAATGCTGGACTTGCTCAGCTTGAAAGCATTTGCAGACAACATATTAAAGTAACAAAAGCTGCCAAAAGTAAACAAAGTGGTTCTTTAAAATACATTTAAATTTAAATCATATCATCTAAAAGTATGGAAATTATTGTGAAGATGACAATTTGTTATTGTACAGTTGGTCCAAGTGTTAGTTGCTGGCAGAGAAATTAATTTCAAAACTAGGTTAAAAGTTGCCAGGACACTCTGTCCTTTGTTTACTTTTTGCCTTATTTTGAAATTCATTTTTCCCTTTCTGATTATTGCCTGTCTTTCAAAGTCATTAGGGTTCGAGCTATTGATGATTTGACCCTTTACCAACAATCTCGGGTTTTCACGATCCTAGGAAAGAAAGCTTTTGAGAACATTGTGGGAAAAGGAGAAAATGCTGGTAACCAGCATTTTCTCCTTTTCCCACAATGTTTTCTGGTCTATCAGAGAGCTTAAGCTCATTTGTACCAAAGTTGAATTTGTCGTCTGCAAATGCTTTGAAATTGGTCTAGTCTAAAATTTTGTCGTTTGGTAAAGGGTTAAAGAAACTGTGCAAGTTTCCTGAAAATCTGACCACAAAATTAATGCGGGCTACATTGCATAAACAAGACATGTAATATTTCAAATTAAAATGGCTGCTTTTCCCGCACTAGTTGTCGGATTTCTGTAAAAGTTTAGCCACTGGTGATGTAAAAAAACTTTACGAGGTTCTTGAAAATCCTACCTCAAGGGCAGACTTTATTGCGTAAACAAGAAAAAAGACTAATGGACAGACAGATGACAGAAACCACTCCATGACATGAGCTGTGCTGGCCTTGGGCAGGTAGAGCTCAAAATGAGCAAATGCTAATTTCTAGCATTTTTCACTGTTTCCCACAATGTTTCCCTTTGAAAGACAGATTTCATGTTGCAAGTTGAATTTATTATGTCATCTGCAAATGCATTCAATTTGAACAAATTTAAGATTTTTTTGTCTGGTAAAGGGTTCTGTATTGCCAAATAGATTGCAAGTGTTTGCCATCAAGCAAACCATAAGTAGCATGATGACCTCAGTTGTGCGGTAGAGGGTAGGCCTTGTAACCATAAGACCCTGAGTTTCGATACACAGGAGCGGGTATCAACTAATTCCGGGCAAGTACTGGGTCCGTATTCACCAACCAATCTTAAGAACATTCTTGGTCTTGTTCTCCAAAATTTCCCAAATTTGAAAGTAACACACCGTCTGATTGGCTAAACCATTTGGTTTAGCCAATCAGAAGGTGTGTTACTTTCCAACTTGGAAAGTCTTGAAGAATAAGTCTAAGAATGTTCTTAAGAATGGTTGGTGAATATGGACCCTGTTGGTGTAGTTTCTAGAAAGCAGAATTAAGAGAGACTAGTTTAAGTTGCAAGAACTTGTTTCTCAATTGATGTACTATAAATGAGCCATGCTCTGGCAAAAGGGGGCTTAATGCATCTCAGTAATGCACTGTATCTTACAAGATATAAAATAATTGGAGATCCATAAAATCCACTTTGTCCAACAACCGGCTGAATCATGAGATAGACTGGTCCTTTGACATGCAGAAAATTGATCAAAAGCACAAAGTTTTGGCCCAGGTCAGCCTGCACAAAGTGCGCAGGCTGACCTGGGCGGATACTTTTTTGCAGATGCATTAAACCCCCTTTTCACAGAGCATAGCTCAAATGTGCATAGACTAGCGTGATGATGTATGCATGGGATAGTAAACAGTGCTGTTGTCTACAGGAAATATACGCAAGCATTAGCTAGTGTGTACAGTATGTCTCGTATGCTACGGCGCAAGATTTTCAATCCAACATAGACCGAATGAGTAATACACACAACTTTCGTATTTACAGATGTACAGCCACGAGAGTTGTATCTTCAGCCTGAGTCATGCTCTAAGAAAAGGAGGCTGAATGCATTTGTAAAAAGTATAGACCTGTGTCAGCTTGCGCAGTCAGTGCAGGCTGACATGTGTAAAAAATTTTGCTATTTATAATTTTTCTGCATTCCATATCCAGATCCAGTTGATTGTTAGACTAAATGGATTTTATGGATCCATGATATAGAGAATACGTACATAGTGTTGTCGTAGATCAAAAATATCTAACGAGGTTGGGAGAATTGATAATTGTTGAGCCTTGGCGAGACAATTATCAATTCTCACAACTGAGTTAGATATTTTTGATCTACGACAACACTATGTACGTATTCTATTTATCTTTTAACCTATGATTTGTACTCAATGTGAAAAGATGTGTAAAAATGTTGCTGACAAATACATTTTAAAAGTTTTAAAAGTTTATTTATGTCGGAACTCCCATTTTAAAATTGCATTACCCACATACATAGTACTTTATCGTAGTAATTAAACGTCCGAAAATTGCGATTGAGATCGCTTGGGATTATTCTATTTGAGAAGACGCGGTAAATGAGCATTCAAATGACGTCACGGGCAGGAATTACGTAGGCAGATCATCGGAAAGTAGCGCGCGTGCTATGACATCGTTCTTTTTTCGCGGGCTTTCTGTAGTAATCGTTACTATTTTTGGAATGCATTTCATTCATAAATGGTGATGGGGGCGGAGTCAGTGGAACTTACTGTTCTATAAATATCCGTGGTATATCAAAAATCTATAAATATCCGTGGTATATCAAAAAAAATATCGCATGGGTGTTATTGCATGGATATCCGTTTAGTTGAAAGATAAAATGTGATGACTTGCTAGGTATTTTGTATCATGGAGATGCATTAAAGCCCCTTATACCAGAGCATGGATCATATATAATTCCAAGATACTGTTTGTTGATTGGTCAAATCACTATACACAAGATCTTACTGCCTTGATTTCAGGTGGAATGAATACCTTATCTTACCTGCTAGCGCAAAGAAAAAAGAGGATGTGAGTATAATTATGTAACACATACATTGTAGTTTTGTTTGAAGTAAGCCTTGTTCTGAATGCATTTCGGCAAAAGTAGAAATTGCTTGCAATATCTCTTGATGTCACATTATGTTCAGGTGTGTTTGAACCATTCTCTGTGAAATGGGGTTTAACCCTTTCCCAAATGACAAATTTTGGACTGGTCCAAATGGAAAGAGTTTGCAGACGACAATTTTAAATTTGACAAAAATGGCAGAAAGGTCTCAAAAAGGGTAGAAAACACTGTGGGAAAAGGAGAAATTGCTTGTTACGAGCAGTTTCTCCTTTTCCCACAGTGTTTTCAAAAGACTTGTACTGCAGACACGTGAAAACCAGGGCTTGTTTGGGAAAGGGTTAACCTTTTACCACACAATCCCGAGTTTTAATGGCCTTTAGGGAAAAGCCCTTGGAAAACATTATGGGAAAAGGAGAAAATGCTGGTAACCATCATTTTCTCCTTTTCCCACAGTGTTTTCCTGCCTTCCCAGGGCAAATTTCAGTTTTTTAGTCAAGTTTAATTTGTCGTCTGCAAATTCTTTCAATTTGGACCAGTCCATAATTTTGCCATTTGGTAAAGAGTTAATGCAAACTGCAAAAAGTAAAAAGTCTCAACCAAAGTCAACCTGCGCATTTCGCGCAGGCTGACCCTTGTCAATTCCTTTTTCTGTCGATGAATTTTCTGCATGCTCAAGGACCATTCTACTTCGTTACTCAGCCGGTTGATAGACAAAAGGGATTTTATGGATCCATAATTTTGTGATGACATGCTTGTGATAAAATGCATCAAGGAGATGCACTAAACCCCCTTTTTTCAGAGCATGGCTCATCTATGAATGGAATCTTAGGTCACATGTATTCCCATCTTATGAGAATTTTTTACCCCACCTGAGCACAAAGTGCTTAACTCTTTACCAAACGACCAAAATGTAAGCTTGTCTAAGTTGAAAACATTTGCAGCCGACAATTTATGCGTGATTCAAATGATTCAACTTGCCTTTCATAGGGTAGAAAACATTGTGGGAAAAGGAGAAAATGCTGGTTACCAGCATTTTCTCCTTTTCCCACAATGTTTTCAAAAGGCCTTTTCCTCAGGGTCGTTAAAATTTGGGATTGTGTGGTAAAGGGTTAAGATGAGCTTTTGTAATCATGCTTCGCTGTCATGCGTCGTGGGGTCGTCAACATTTACCTTGTGTGCACTCTAGAGGCTACATTTTCAGTCAGATACTCATGAAACTGTGTCAGAATCTTTTTCTTGGGTAAATCTTGGACAAACTCGGGTCAAATTGGGTCAAATAGTTGACCATTGGGCCATATCTTAGAAAAACCTGATGTTATTTAACTCTTTACCAAACAATCACAGGTTTTAACGACCCCAAGATGTGATGCCTTTTGAAAACTTTGTGGGAAATGGAGAAAATGCTGGTAACCAGCGTTTTCTCCTTTTCCCACAATGTTTTCTATGATGTCAAAGATAAATTCTATCATTTGAGCCGTATTTAAATTGTCATCTGCAATTGCTTCCAATTTGGACGAGTCTGAAATTTAGTCGTGTGGTAATAGGTTAAAAGAGCTGTTACATTAACCAAACGACAAAATGTTAAACGTGACAAAATTGAAAGGAGATGATAAAATCTGGCTCAAAATATGATATGAGTTTGTAATGCTTGATAACATTTTTGAAAAGGAGAAAATGTTGCTTACCAGCATTTGTAGCTTGGCTGTTTTCGAAGCCCTGGCATGGTCGTTGTCTTTGTTGTCGCCCGAATCGTTCTGCAAAAACTTTGACATTTTGTAATATCTCTGTTATTACTGAAGATATATACTTTCATCCTTAAAGCCCTGTAACCGACTTAAGTTGTTTTTGCAGACAGTGTAGATCAAGATCAGACTGCACAAAATGTGCAGTCTGATCTTTGATCTATACTGTCTGCTACTATGTTACATGTTCTCACAGAAACAATCTTGAAATAGCAATATCTCAGGCTTTTTTTTTTTCTGATTAAGAGGTCCAAATAATTAATTCAGCACTTTGAGGGTTTAACTCAGACAGGTTGTTAACTATGAGAAGGGGAACCCGTACAACAGGGGCAGGCAACCATTAATATTTTGAAACAGTTATGCCCCTTTTTTGAGTTAGAATTTTCACTGAAAATCAACTAACTGCAGCTGAGCATTAGCATCAGTATGAAATGCACTTATTTCTTCTTCTTACAAGGTTTTCATTGCATTTCTCAGGGTCGTGTCCTTTCTGCACAGTGTTTTCATCGCATTTTTCAGGGTTATTAAAGCTTGAGATTGTGTTGTAAAGGATTAAAGGCCCAATAGTGGTCATAATTATGTAAACAATTCTGGGTAAAAAATGTAAGTAAATTTCATTCATTCCATTGAAAAGTTGCATTTGGTAACTGTTGATCAAGATCAAACTGCGTTTTAGCTCACCTCAAGGGGAGCTATTAGGATCATCCGGTGTCTGTCGTTCGTCGTGCGTCTGTGCGTCATGCGTCGTTAGTCGTGCGTCGTCAGCAATTCTTTAAACATCGTCTCCTCCTAAACCACTGGGCCAGTTTGGACCAAACTTGGCAGGAATGTTCCTTGGGAGGTCCTCTTTAAAAAGTGTTCACAAAATTTGATTCCATCAAAAACTCTGGTTGCCATGGCAATGAAATGGAATTTTCTAAGAAATTCTATAAAAATCTTCTCCTCTGAAACTGCTGGTCAGATTTTGAAATAATTTCACAGGAATGTTCCTTGGGTGACCCTTTTCAAAAAGTGTTCGCGAAATTTTGATATGTCGAAAAACATGGCTCTGGTGAATGGGGGCTACTTGCACTATATGGATATGAAGAAATTCTTAAAAATTCTTCTTCTCTGAAACCGCTGGTCAGATTTTAAAATAATTTCACAGAGATATTTCTTGGGTGACCCTTTTCAAAAATTGTTCGCGAAATTTTGATCCGTCAAGAAACACGGCTCTGGTGAATCGGGGCTACTTGCACTATACGGAAATGAAGAAATTCTTAAAATTCTTCTCTGAAACGGCTGGTCATATTTTGAAATAATTTCACAGAGATGTTCCTTTGGTGACCCTTTTCAAAAACTGTTTGCGAAACTTTGATCCGTCCAGAAACATGTTTCTGGTGACTGCTGGCTACTTGCACTATACGGCCATGGAGAAATTCTTAAAAATTCTTCTTCTCTGGAACCGCTGGTCAGATTTTGAAATAATTTCACAGAGATGTTCCTGGGGTGACCCTTTTCAAAAAGTGTTCGCGAAATTTTGATCCGTCAAGAAATATGGTTCTGGTGAATGGGGGCTACTTGCACTATACGGAAATGAAGAAATTCTTAAAAATTCTTCTTCTCTGAAACGGCTGGTCAGATTTTGAAATAATTTCACAGAGATGTTCCTTTGGTGACCCTTTTCAAAAACTGTTCGCGAAATTTTGATCCGTCAAGAAACATGGCTCAGGTGACTGGGGTTAAATTAAAGCAATACCTTGTGGGCATTCTAGAGGCCACATATTTTGCTCAATTGACTTGAAAATTTATCAGAATATTTGCCTAAATTAAATCTTGGATGAGATTGAAATTGGGTCATCTGGGGTCATAAAGTAGGTCACTAGGTCAAATTAAAGAAATACCTTGTGGGCACTCTAGAGGCCACATTTTTTGTCTTGATGATATCTCAGAGGAGTTCAAAATTGGGTCACATAGGGTCATAAACAATGTCAGTGGGTCACATTGAAGAAATACCTTGTGGGCACTCTAGAGGCCATATTTCTAGCTAAATTGACCTGAAAATTGGTCTGCATATTTGACTTGATGATATCTCGGATCAATTAGAAATTGGGTCTCATGGGGTCATAAACTAGGTCACTGGGTCAAATTAAAGAAATGTATTGTGGGCACTGTAGAGGCCACAGTTTTTGCTCAACTGACCTGAAAATTTGTCAGCATCTTTGACTTGATGATATCTTAAATGGATTTGAAATTGGGTCACGTGTTGATAAAAGATTAAACTTCTTTTTGTGAACAGTGTAGATCAAGATTAAACTGCTGTTCATGGACAGTGTAGATCAAGATCAACCATTTTTTAGCTCACCTTAGTATGAAGTGCTCAAGGTCATTTTTTCTGAATGTGCTGTATACGTTTTCCATTGTCTGTTGTGCGGTTGTCAACAAGTACCTTGTGTGCATGATAGAGGCTACGTTTTAGTTGGATATTCATGAAACTTTGTCAGAATGATTGTCTTGATATTACTGACAACTTTGAAATTGGGTTATATCAGGTGGAAAGTAAGAGGACAAACCTGAGAAAAACCTAGTTCACAAAATAGAGACCACATCATTAATCCAATATTCAAGACACTTTAGCTTACTTGAGCATGAAGTGCGCAAGGTGAGCTTTTGTGATGGTGCTGTATCTGTCTTCCATCTTTGTCAGAATGTTTGTCTTGATGTATTTCAGGTGAGTTCAAAATCAGGTCATATCAGGTCAAAAAGTAGGTCACTAGATTAAATAATAGAAAAAACTTGTCTACACAGTAGTGGCCACATTTTCAGTCTGATACTCATGAAAGTTGCTCAAAATGTTTGTGTTGATGATACCTTGGAAAAGTTGAAAATTGGGCCATATCTGGTGAAAAAGTAGGACATTGCATTATATCATAGAAAAACCTTGTCTACATTCTAGAGGCCACATTTTTAATTTGATACTTATCTGTCTGAGACTCATGAAATTCTATCAAAATGTTTGTCTTGATGGTATCTTGAACAGGGTTGAAACCAGGTTACATAGGATCAAAAAGTAGGTCAATTAAACTGATGTGTCTTACATTATCACAACCAGGATGTCTTCAACTTTATCAAACCTAGATGACTTTACTCACATGAGCGCTTTAGGGCCAATGGCCCTCTTGTTTATATCACTAATAGCTTGAACCATATTGATTTTGAAAAGAAAAAATCTGACAATTAGTATGGGACAACTAGCCATTTAAATTTGAAAAGTTTTATTTCTTGTTTACGTGATAAAGTCAGCTTTTGTGGTCTGAGTTTTGTGCAATTTCTTGAACCCTATTGATTTTGAAAAACATTCTACAATTCATAAGGGAAAAGTAGCCATTTAAAGTTGAAAATTTACATTTCTTGTTTACACAATTAACCCTTTCCCAAACAAGCACTGGTTTTCACGTGTCTCCAGTACAAGTCTTTTGAAAACACTGTGGGAAAAGGAGAAATTGCTCATAAAGAGCAATTTCTCCTTTTCCCACAGTGTTTTGTACCCTTTTTGAGACCTTTCTGCCATTTCCATCAAATTTAAAATTGTCGTCTGCAAACTCTTTCAATTTGGACCAGTCCAAAATTTGTCGTTTGGGAAAGGGTTAAGTACACATTTTTATCCCATTCTTTTTAATTTTGTATTAGCAAGGGATTGAATCTTTTGAAAATGAATAAATTACAGCAATCAGTTTAGGAAAAACAGCCATTTCATGACGTAGTCTTGTTCACTCAACAAAGTCTACATAATTGATCTTTCACTTTGAAACATGCAGGCATTGTGTAATACAATGATTACTAATTTGGCTGGATTCCAAACAGTTGGTTTTGAGAAATTGTATTTTGACTATTTCACTATTTCTTCAATTCACCATGCCTACTTATGATGCAGTCTTAATGGGTTCAGTCCCACTTGCAACAACTTTTTTGTGTGTGTGAGTTCCTCTTTTTTAGCTCACCTTAGCACAACGTGCTAAAGGTGAGCTATTGTGATCGCCCTATGTCCGTCGTCCGTCGTCTGTCGTCCGTCAACAATTTCTTTAAACATCTTCTCCTAAACCACTGGGCCAATCTTGATGAAACTTGGCAGGGATGTTCCTTGGGTGAAGCTCTACCAAAATTGTTCAAAGAATTGAATTCCACCCACAACTGTGGTTGCCATGGCAACAAAAAGGAAAAAAAAGCAAAATCTTTGAAAATCTTCTTCTCTGAAACTAGAAGGCACAGAGCTTTGATATTTGGTATGTAACATCTCCTAGTGGACCTCTACCAAGTTTGTTCATTTGATGCCCCTGGGGTCAAAACTGGCCCCGCCCCGGGGGTCACAAGTTTGAGCATAGTCACAAAGAAGGAAAACTTTAAAAATCTTCTTCTCTAAAACTTGAAGGCGTAGAGCTTTGATATTTGGCATGTAGCATCTCCTAGTGGACCTCTACCAAGTTTATTCATATGATGCCCCTGGGGTCAAAACTGGCCCCGCCCCGGGGGTCACAATTTCCAACATAGGAACAAAGAAGGAAAATTTTAAAAATCTTCCTCTGTAAAACTAGAAGGCACAGAGCTTTGATATTTGGCATGAAGCATCTCCTAGTGGACCTCTACCAAGTTTGTTCATATGATGCCCTTGGGGTCAAAACTGGCCCTGCCCCGGGGATCTTAAGTTCAAACTTAGGAACAAAGAGGGGAAACTTTAAAAATCATCTTCTCTGAAACTGGAAGGCGTAGAGCTTTGATATTTGGTATGTAGCATTGCCTAGTGGACCTCTACCAAGTTTGTTCAAATGATGCCCCTGGGGTCAAAACTGGCCCCGCCCCCGGGGTCACAAGTTTGAGCATAGTAACAAAGAAGAAAAACTTTAAAAAATCTTCTTCTCTGAAACTTGAAGGCGTAGAGCTTTGATATTTGGCATGTAGCATCTCCTAGTGGACCTCTACCAAGTTTGTTCATATGATGCCCCTGGGGTCAAAACTGGCCCCGCCCCGGGGGTTACAATTTCCAACATAGGAACAAAGAAGGAAAACTTTAAGAATCTTCTTCTCTAAAACTAGAAGGCATAGAGCTTTGATATTTGGCATGAAGCATCTCCTGGTGGACCTCTACCAAGTTTGTTCATATCATGCCCTTGGGGTCAAAACTGGCCCCGCCCTGGGGGTCACAAGTTCGAACATAGGAACTAAGAGGAGAAACTTTGAAAATCATCTGCTCTAAAACTGGAAGGCGTAGAGCTTTGATATTTGGTATGTAGCATTGCCTAGTGGACCTCTACCAAGTTTGTTCATATGATGCCCTTGGGTCAAAACTGGCCCCGCCCAGGGAGTCGCAAGTTTGAGCATAGTAACAAAGAAGGAAAACTTTTAAAATTTTCTTCTCTGAAACTTGAAGGCGTAGAGCTTTGATATTTGGCATGTAGCATCTCCTAGTGGACCTCTACCAAGTTTGTTCATATGATGCCCCTGGGGTCAAAACTGGCCCCGCCCCGGGGGGGTCACAAGTTCGAACATAGGAAAAAAGAAGGAAAACTTTAAAAATCTTCTTCTCTGAAACAGGAAGGCATGGAGCTTTGATATTTGGTATGTAGCATCTTCTAGTAGATCTCTACAAAGTTTGTGCATATGATGCCCTTGGGGTAAAAGTTGGCCCTGCCCCAGGGGTCACAAGTTCGAACATAGGAACAGAGAAGGAAAACTTTAAGAATCATCTTCTCTGAAACTGGAAAGCGTAGAGCTTTGATATTTGGTATGTAGCATTGCCTAGTAGACCTCTACCAAGTTGGTTCATATGATGCCCTTGGGGTCAAAATTGGCCCTGCCCCGGGGGTCACAAGTTCAAACATAGGAACAAAGAAGGAAAACTTTAATTTTTTTTTTCTCTTAAATGGGAAGGCATAGAGCTTTGATATTTGGTATGTAGCATCTCCTAGTGGACTTCTGCCAAGTTTATTCCAAGGATGCTGCTTGGGTCAAAACTGGCCCAGCCCCTAGGGTCACAAGTTCGAACATAGGAACAAAGAAGGAAAACTTTAAAATTCTTCTTTTCTGAAACCGAAAGGTGTGAAGCTTTTATATTTGGTATGTTGCATCTCAGAGTGGACCTCTACCAAGTTTGTTCATATGGTGCCCCTGGGTCAAAACTGGCCCCGCCCTGGGGGTCACAAGTTCGAAGATAGGAACAAAGAAGGAAAACTTTAAATTTCTTTTTCTCTTAAACGGGAAGGTGTAGAGCTTTGATATTTGGTATGTAGCATTTCCTAGTGGACCTCTACCAAGTTTGTTCATATGATGCCCCTGGGTCAAAACTGGCCCAGCCCCGGGGGTCACAAGTTCGAACATAGGAACAAAGAAGGAAAACTTTAAAATTCTTCTTTAAAACTGGAAGGCATAGAGCTTTGATATTTGGTATGTAGTGATTCTCTTCTAAGTTTGTTTGCCCATCTAAGCGCAACAAGTTCATTGAGTTCAAAAATGGGTCATCTTGGTTTATAAACTAGGTCACTAGGTCAGATTAAAGAAATACCTTGTTGGCACTCTCGAGGCCACATTATTTGCTCAATTGCCTTGAAAATTAGTTAGAAAGTTTGTCTTTATAAAGTCTCACATAAGATTAATTTGGGTCAACTTGGGTCATGAACTAGTTCACTGGGTCAAATTAAAGAAATACCTTGTTTGCACTCTGGAGGCCACATTTATTGCTCAAATGACCTGAAATTTGGCCAGAATGTTTGTCTTGATGAAATACCAGATGAGTTTGGATTTTGGTCACCTGGAACCATAAATTAGGTCACTAGGTCAAAATAAAGAAATACCTTGTGGGCACTCTAGAGGCCACACTATGTGCTTAATTGCCTTGAAAATTGGTCAGAATGTTTGTCTATGTAAAATCTCACATGAGTCTGAATTTGGGCCAACTGGGGTCATAAACTAGGTCACTTGGTCAAATTAAAGAAATAGCTAGTGGGCACTCCAGAGGCCACATTTATTATTCATTTGATTTGAAAATTGGTTAAAATGTTTCTTTTGATATAGTCAAAAACCAGTTCAAATTTGGGTCACCTGGGGTCATAATCTAGGTCACTAGGTCAAATTAAAGAAATATCTTTAGGGCACTCGAGGCCACATTTTTTGCTCAATTGACTTGAAAATTGGTCAGAATGTTTGTCTTCATGAAATATGAGTTTGAAATTGGGTCACCTGCAGTCAAAAACTAGGTCACATGGTCAAATTAAAGAAAAGCCTTTAAGGCACTCTACTAAGGTGAGCGACCCAGGGCCATCATGGCCCTCTTGTCCTATTTATGCCATGAATTTATGATGTATGCTAGAAAACGATCACTGCCAGTAGATTGATTCAGGTCCCCAAGGGCCTCTTTCACCACAGTTTCTTTTTCACCACAATGATTTCAAAAGCCCTCTTCATCAGCATCATATAAAATCAGGATTGTGTTTAGAAGGGTGAAGATCTGCACAGTTAGATCCATGTACCAAAGTATACATAGATCTTGACTTTCCTCTGCTTTCTAGAAGTTGATAGGAGAGATAAGGTACATGTTCCTTTTTTTTTTTTTTTCCTAGGTTGCCAAAACAGATGAAATTTTGGAAACAGATAAACATGACACCCAACAGACTGTGAATCATGACATAATACTGGAAACAGAAAAAATTACAAAGAGTGACAATGTTGAGGTGACGAAAACGGATGAGATAAGAGTATATGGTAATACTGTTCATACAGGGATAGATGATACTATGATTACAGATAAAGTTGATACAAGGCATTTTATTACTGGTGAAATTATGCCAGAAACAGGAAAAATTGTGAGGAATGGTACTATTGAGATGGTGAATACAGATGAGACAAGTGAACATAGTGATCCTTTCATTACAGAAATAGATGAAAGTATGGAAAAAGAAGCTGATGAAACCAGTCAAATCAGAGATACTACAATTGCTGAAAGGGGTGAGCCTAATGGTATAATAAAATCTTTTGTGGCTGATATAGATGATACTAGTCATGCAAGTGAATCCCTAGAGGCTGATAATGATGACAAATGTCATAAAAGAGACTCCCTGATGGCTGAAAAAGATGAGTTGAAGCATACAAGTGATACTTTGTTTGCTGAAAAAGATGAATTAATGGATAAAAATGCTACCCTAATGGTTGAGAAAGATGACTTGACTCACAAAAGTGACACCATGATGGCTGAGGAAAATGACTTTACTCACAGACATGAGACCATGGTTGCTGAGAAAGGTGACTTGACTCCTACACATGATACGCGAAATGCTGAGAAAGATGACTTGACTCCTATACATGATACCATAATGTCCGAGATAGATGACTTGATTCATACATATGATTCCATGATGGCTGAGAAAGATGACTTGACTCCTACACATGTCACAATGAATGCTGAGAAAGGCAACTTGACTTACACAGATGATACCATGATTGCTGAGAAAGATGACTTTACTCATACACATGATAAGATGATGACTGAAAAAGATGACATGACACACAGAAGTGATACAATGATAGCTGAAAAAGATGAGGTGCTTCATAAAAGTCATACTCCAGTTGTTGAATGGGATTACTCAAACCATACAAGTGTACCTGTGATGACTGAAAAAGATGACATTATGCAAACAAGTAAATCTTTGAAGGAACAGCAAGATGTCTTAAGTCACACAAGTAAGACTCATAATGTGGAAAAGGATGACCCAGTTCACACTCGTAAAACAATGAAGGCTAAAAAAGTGGAAACAGATAATAAAGTGAAGGCAAAAAAGGATAACCTAGATCCAATAAATGAAACTGTGATAGTGGAAAAGGATGACCAAGATCCAACAGGTAAAACTCTTACGACCAAAAAAGATGACTCATGTCAATTGAGTAAAACTCCTAAAGCAATAGAAGATGACCTAGAACACACAAGTAAAATTGTGAAGGAAAAAATGGAAGACACAGAAAACATTAGTAAAACTTTGAAGAAAAAAAAGGGTAACACTGATCACATAAGTAAAACTGTGAAGGCAATAATGGAAGACACAGATCACACTCCTAAAGCAATAGAGGATGATCCAGATCACACAAGTAAAACTCTTCAGGCGAAAAGGGATGACCTAGAACACACAGGTAAAAGTGTGAAGGAAAAAGTGGGAGACACAGAAAACATTAGTAAAGCTGTGAAGAAAAAAAAAGGTGACACTGATCACATAAGTAAAACTGTAAAGGCAATAATGGAAGACACAGATCACACAAGTAAATCTATGAAGGTAAAAATGGAAGACAATGATCAGACAAGTAAAACTGTGAAAACAAAAATGGAAGACAATGATCAAACAAGTAAACTTGTTAAGGCAAAAATGGTTGACCCAGATCACACAGGTAAAATTGTGAAGGCAAAAAAAGAAGACAAAGATCACACTAGTAAAGCTGTGAAGGAAAAAAAGGCTGACCCAGATCACACAAGTAAAATTGTAAAGGGGAGAAAGGATGTCACAGATCTTTCTAGTAAAACTGTAAAGGTGAAAGAGGATGACTCTAGTCACACAAATACAGATCTGAAGGCCAAAAAGGAGGATGAACAAAATTACACAAGTGAGACTCTGGGAGCCAAAAAAGATGACACAGATCTCACAAGGAAGACTCTTAATACCAGAAAAGATGATATAAGAAGTGAAATGGACAATGTAGAAATGACAGAAAAGGAAAAAGTTGGACAAAAAGATGAAACTACTGAAGTCAAGACCCTAGATCAGGTACAGAGACATGTAGGCACTGAGCCTAGGATTGACTCAAAGGATTCCTCAGTAGTTGCTGTTGATGAATTGTTTAGTCTCTTGTCGGATTCCCTAGATAATATGGATGCTTATCTGTCTTCTGCAGAGAATGAATTTCTTAATGGGGAGAAGCTGCATAGTAAAATAAATAGAGTTGAAAAACATGATATTGTTTCCAGATACCCACTGTATATGAAAAGATTCTGGAAACTTGATAAGACTTTGAGCCAAATTGAATTAGTAAATAAAGACCTTAAAGTTATATGTGAAGAAATGGAAAAAGTATGCAGTGAACATTTTTATCATGAAGCAATGCCTGTATTTCGGACAAAGAAAAACACACAGAGGTGGAAAGAATTAAATAGAAAACTACATTTAACTAGAAAAAAATTGGCAAGGTCTTCGGAAGAGAATACAAAATTACAAAATGTTCAGAATGAGATCTTAGATTCCATCATTTCACCATCTGACAGTTTCGGGAAAGTGGAGAGTTTTTCAAAAACCCGTAACATTCAAGTTACTGAATCTGGGGATTGTGATGGAATTACTGAAAATCCAATGGATAGTAAACAGTCGCCAGCTGATGGAGTTTTAAATGATGGAAAAAACATTGCCCAAAGCTTTGAGCATAGATCTCTGTTGGATAAAAGGGGGGTCAGAACACAACTCTCTGATTTGCTTGAAGAAAAAACTGGCGAGGATGATGGCCAAGTGCGTTCTGGGACTGAAAATAAAGACAGGAAGAAAATCATACCAAAAGTGGAAGATCTGTGGTGATTAATAACACTATCAAACTTTTTACGCTTAACTCTTTACCAAACGACAAAATTTTAGGCTTGACCAAATTGAAAGCATTTCCAGACGACAAAATAAATGTGACTCAAAAATTGAAATTTGTTTTGGGAATGGTAGAAAACATTGTGGGAAAAGGAGAAAATGCTGGTAACCAGCATTTTCTCCTTTTTACTACATTGCTTTCAAAAGGCCTTTTTCTTAGGGTCGTTAAAAGTCGGGATTGTGTGGTAAAGGGTTAACCAAACAATCCAAAGTTCTTGATGAACTGAATGAAGAAGGCTTTTGAAAACGGTGTTGGAAATACAGAAATGCTGGTGACCAGCAGTTTTCGTTTGGCTGTTTTCGAAGAAAATGTTAACCTTTTACCAAACGACAAAATTTTAGCCTTGTCCAATTTGAAAGCATTTGCAGACAACAATTTCAATGTGGCTCAAATAGTGCAATTTTTCTTTGATAGGGCAGAAAACATTGTAGGAAAAGGAGAAAATGCTGGTTACCAGCATTTTCTTCTTTTCCCACAATGTTTTCAAAAGGCTAATTCTTCAAGGGCGTTAAAAGGCGGCATTGTGCGGTAAAGGGTCAATGTAATGTCCTAGCCCGGGTGTTGTCTGCGTCATCTGCGTCTTCGTGCCAAAACTTTGACATTTAATAATATCTCTGTTATTACCGTAGATAATTGCTTCAAACTTGAACATATTTGATTACCAAAAGGGGAAGCTAAACAACAAGAGCTGGTAATCATCAAAGTATTTCTGACAAGAGTTATGCCCCTTTTTAGCTCACCTTAGCACAATGTGCTAAAGGTGAGCTATTGTGATCGCCCTATGTCCGGCGTCCGTCGTCTGTCGTCCATCGTCCGTCAACAATTTCTTTAAACATCTTCTTCTCCTAAACCACTGGGCCAATCTTGATGAAACTTGGCAGGGATGTTCCTTGGGTGAAGCTCTACCAAAATTGTTCAAAGAATTGAATTCCACCCTCAACTCTGGTTGCCATGGCAACAAAAAGGAAAAAAAAGCAAAATCTTTGAAAATCTTCTTCTCTGAAACTAGAAGGCGCAGAGCTTTGATATTTGGTATGTAGCATCTCTTAGTGGACCTCTACCAAGTTTGTTCATTTGATGCCCCTAGGGTCAAAACTGGCCCCGCCCCGGGGGTCACAAGTTTGAGCATAGTAACAAAGAGGGAAAACTTTAAAAATCTTCTTCTCTGAAACTTGAAGGTGTAGAGCTTTGATATTTGGCATGTAGCATCTCCTAGTGGACCTTTACCAAATTTGTTCATATGATGCCCCTGGGGTCAAAACTGGCCCCGCACCGGGGGTCACAATTTCCAACATAGGAACAAAGAAGGAAAACTTTAAAAATCTTCTTCTGTAAAACTAGAAGGCACAGAGCTTTGATATTTGGCATGAAGCATCTCCTAGTGGACCTCTACCAAGTTTGTTCATATGATGCCCTTGGGGTCAAAACTGGCCCTGCCCCAGGGGTCAGAAGTTAAAACATAGGAACAAAGAGGGGAAACTTTAAAAATCATCTTCTCTGAAACTGGAAGGCGTAGAGCTTTGATATTTGGTATGTAGCATTGCCTAGTGGACCTCTACCAAGTTTGTTTATATGATGCCCTTGGGGTCAAAACTGGCCCCACCCCGGGGGCCACAAGTTTGAGCATAGTAACAAAGAAGGAAAACTTTAAAAATCTTCTTCTCTGAAACTTGAAGGCGTAGAGCTTTGATATTTGACATGTAGCATCTCCTAGTGGACCTCTACCAAGTTTGTTCATATTATGCCCCTGGGGTCAAAACTGGCCCCGCCCGGGGGTCACAATTTCCAATATAGGAACAAAGAAGGAAAACTTTAAAAATCTTTTTCTGTAAAACTAGAAGGCATAGAGCTTTGATATTTGGCATGAAGCATCTCCTAGTGGACCTCTACCAAGTTTGTTCATATGATGCCCTTGGGGTCAAAACTGGCCCTGCCCTGGGGGTCACAAGTTCGAACATAGGAACAAAGAGGGGAAACTTTAAAAATCATCTTCTTTGAAACTGGAAGGCGTAGAGCTTTGATATTTGGTATGTAGCATTGCCTAGTGGACCTCTACCAAGTTTGTTCAAATGATGCCCCTGGGGTCAAAACTGGCCCCACCCCGGGGGTCACAAGTTTGAGCATAGTAACAAAGAAGAAAAACTTTAAAAAATCTTCTTCTCTGAAACTTGAAGGCGTAGAGCTTTGATATTTGGCATGTAGTATCTCCTAGTGGACCTCTACCAAGTTTGTTCATATGATGCCCCTGGGGTCAAAACTGGCCCTGCCCCAGGGGTCACAATTTCCAACATAGGAACAAAGAAGGAAAACTTTCAAAATCTTCTTCTGTAAAACTAGAAGGCATAGAGCTTTGATATTTGGTATGTAGCATCGCCTAGTAGACCTCTACTAAGTTTGTTCATATGATGCCCTTGGGCTCAAAATTGGCCCTGCCCCGGGGGTCACAAGTTCAAACATAGGAACAAAGAAGGAAAACTTAAATTTTTTTTTCTCTTAAATGGGAAGGCATAGAGCTTTGATATTTGATATGTAGCATCTCCTAGTGGACTTCTGCCAAGTTTATTCCAAGGATGCTGCTTGGGTCAAAACTGGCCCCGCCCCTGGGGTCACAAGTTCGAACATAGGAACAAAGAAGGAAAACTTTAAAATTCTTCTTTTCTGAAACCGAAAGGTGTGGAGCTTTGATATTTTGTATGTTCCATCTCAGAGTGGACCTCTACCAAGTTTGTTCATATGATGCCCCTGGGTCAAAACTGGCCCCGCCCCGGGGGTTACAAGTTCGAAGATAGGAACAAAGAAGGAAAACTTTAAATTTCTTTTTCTCGTAAACGGGAAGGTGTAGAGCTTTGATATTTGGTATGTAGCATTTCCTAGTGGACCTCTACCAAGTTTGTTCATATGATGCCCCTGGGTCAAAACTGGCCCTGCCCCGGGGGTCACAAGTTCGAACATAGGAACAAAGAAGGAAAACTTTAAAATTCTTCTTTAAAACTGGAAGGCGTAGAGCTTTGATATTTGGTATGTAGTGATTCTCTTCTAAGTTTGTTTGCCCGTCTAAGCGCAACAAGTTCATTGAGTTCAAAATTGGGTTATCTTGGGTCATAAACTAGGTCACTAGGTCAAATTAAAGAAATACCTTGTTGGCACTCTCAAGGCCACATTATTTGCTCAATTGTCTTGAAAATTAGTTAGAAAGTTTGTCTTTATAAAGTCTCACATAAGATTAATTTGGGTCAACTTGGGTCATAAACTAGTTCAATGGGTCAAATTAAAGAAATACCTTGTTTGCACTCTGGAGGCCACATTTATTGCTCAAATGACCTGAAATTTGGCCAGAATGTTTGTCTTGATGAAATACCAGATGAGTTTGGATTTGGGTCACCTTGAACCATAAACTAGGTCACTAGGTCAAAATAAAGAAATACCTTGTGGGCATTCAAGAGGCCACACTATGTGCTTAATTGCCTTGAAAATTGGTCAGAATGTTTGTCTTTGTAAAATCTCACATGAGTCTGAATTTGGATCAACTGGGGTCATAAACTAGGTCACTTGGTCAAATTAAAGAAATAGCTAGTGGGCACTCTAGAGGCCACATTTATTATTCATTTGATTTGAAAATTGGTTAAAATGTTTCTTTTGATATAGTCAAGACCAGTTCAAATTTGGGTTATCTGGGGTCATAATCTAGATCACTAGGTCAAATTAAAGAAATATCTTTAGGGCACTTGAGGCCACATTTTTTGCTCAGTTGACTTGAAAATTGGTCAGAATGTTTGTCTTCATGAAATATGAGTTTGAAATTGGGTCACCTGCGGTCAGAAACTAGGTCACATGGTCAAATTAAAGAAAAACCTTAAAGGCACTCTTCTAAGGTGAGCGACCCAGGGCCATCATGGCCCTCTTGTTTGACTTAGAATTTTCACTGAAAATCAAGCATACACAGCCAAGTGTTGGCATCTGCTTGGGATGCTCTTGTTTCCTTCTCCAACAATGTTTTCTATCATTTCAGAGACATTTGAATCATTTATGTCCAATTAATTTTGCAAATACTTTCAATTTGATTGAATGTGAAATGTTGTGGTGTGGTATTAACCTTTTACCACACAATCCAGAGTCTTAATGACCGGCAAGAGAAGTCTTTTGAAAACTTTATGGGAAAAGGAGAAGATGCTTATAACCAGCATTTTCTCTTTTTCCCAGAATGTTTTCTAACCTTTTACAGAAAAATCCATTCATTTAAAAGCCACATTGAAATTGTCGTCTGCACATGCTCTCAATGTGGACAAGTTGAAATTTTGTTGTTTGGTCAAGAGTGTAGAAAAGAAAGTGAGGTTTGAATTTATGTGTGGTGAAGTCAGCTGTTCTTGATTTATAATTTTTCCCTCTGGTGTTTTGATGACCCTGAGAGACCAGCTTGCAAAAACATCATGGGAAAAAGAGAAAATGCTGGTAACCAGCATTTCCTCCTTTTCCCACAAAGTTTTATGGTTTGCTGGTTTGAATCCCCAGCTCGTCCAATTTCTTTCTGATGACTCATGAGAGTCATTGTGACAGGATTCATTCGACTCTCACCGCTTATCATTGTTCCAACAGTGGTTATGTGGGAAAGCAGCTGGTGGCTTGAAAAGAACATTGTGCAAAGTTCTGGCAGAAGAAAGTGCAGGAAAGCATGGATAGGTGTACTGGCTGCTGGGATATAACTTAAATAATGTTGAAAACTGTGTTAAACACTATACAAACAAACAAACCACAATGCTTTCTTTTTTGTTTAACTCCTTACCACATAGTCCTGACTTTTGAATGACCCTAACTAAGAAGGCTTTTGAAAACATAGTAGGAAAAGGAAAAAATGCTGGTAATCAGCATTTTCTCCTTTTCCTACTATGTTTTCTAGGGTGTGCGACATTTCGTTGAAAACCATGTTCATCGAAAAAGATCCCTAGCCCTGACCCTTAGCCAAATCCAGACAAATTGTAGCTCAAGTCTTCCTCCCAGACAGGCCTTTTCATGAAATAGATCTAGAAAATAAGCAATGGGTATTTTAAAACATACATGAATTTTGACGAAACACTTTTTCGATGAAATGGTGTGCACCGGTTTTCTATCCCATTAAAAACAAATTCCATCATTCAACTCTTCACCAACTGACAAAATTTTGGACTGCCCTAAACTGAAAGCATTAGCAGATGATATATTAAATTCAGCTGAAATGATGGTAGCGGTAATTGTCAGTGAAAGTTTAGAAAACCTTGAGGGAAAAGGCAAAAATGCTGGTTACCAACATTTTCTCCTTGTCAAACAAAGTTTTCAAAAGGCTATTTCCTGAGGTTCGTCACAATTTGGGATTGTGTTTGAAGGTTTAAGCCACATTCACACTGTTGTCTACAAATGCTTTGAATGTGGACTTGTCCAAAATTTTGTTGTTTTGTAAACCAGCATTTGCTCCCTTTTCCACGTTGTTTCTACACTTTGGAAGATATATCCCATCTTTTGAGCCACTTTTATTTTGTCCTCTGCAAATTCTTCAAATTTCGACACGCCCAAACATCTGTCTTCTGGTAAAGAATTAACCCTATACCACACAAAAATGGTGGTAACCAGTGTTATAACTGGTGTGAAAAACCCATGAAACACATGCATAGGTGCACCGACTACCGTGATATGACCTAAGCCGATAAAAATGACATTAAACTCCAATACAAACAAATCTACTTAATCTGTTTCTTATTTATAATTGTATATAAAAGACATTTTACCCTTATTCTGCCGAGCTCCAAGGGTGGAGAGAGCTGTAAAGCTTGGGTGCCAACAAAAATCCTATGAAGCAAGTCGATATACTGTTGAGTGCAGGCTCTCACACGTTGGTATTACTGAAGATACATCCTCACAGCGGGAGAGAAAATAAAACCTTACTGGTATTTGGTATTTGGTAAGACTATAGAATGGTTCAGAATTTAGTCAGTTGTGTAAACATAGATAAATTACAGATATATATAGTGTTCGGGATAAAGAAACTCGTGAGATTTGTCCAAGGGACTGAATCTTGGTGAGTAAAAAACTGGTTTGCAGTCAAAGCTTATAACAAATTAATATTTCATCATATTTGTTGGTAACCAGCATTTTCTCCATTTCCCCCAGTTTTCTATCCTATCAAAGAAAAATTCCATCAATTGGCCCACATTTATCTTGTCTAAATCCTAACAAAGAAATATTAAATCAATTTAGCCATATTTTTGTTGTCTGCATAATTATATGCTTTCAATTTGGAAAAATCAAAAATTTTGTAGTGTGGTAAAGAATTAACACTTTATCACACAATACCTAGTTTTAATGACCCCAAGGAAAAGGTTCTTTGAAAACATTGGTGGAAACAAAAAATGCTGATAAGCAGCATTTCTTTTTTTCTCGAAGTTATCTACTTTCACACACCAATTTCTTAATTTGTGCAAAATCTGTCGTTTGCAAATGCTATGAATTCGGACAAGTCTAAAATTTTGCCGTCTGTAAAAATTTACAACAATAAGCTTACCCTTGTAATGCTGGAATTTGACTTGTGGATAGTGTACATGTAGATCAAGATCAGGCTGCACTTAACATGGAGTCAGATCTTGGATCTAGATTTTCTTTGCCAGATTTTCTGACAAGAACAACAAAGAAATTGCAACACCTAGCTGCAACATTAGTAGTATTGACTGAGTATGGCCATTTCATTTATTTACAAACAATCAAAACGTAACTTATTATTCCTTAACTCTTTACCATATGACAAAATTTTAGACTGGTCCAATTTAAAAGCATTTGCAGATGACAAATTAAAGGTGGCCCAAATGATGAAATTTGTCATTGATTGATTAGAAAACATTGTGGGAAAAGGAGAAAATGCTGGTAACCAGCATTTTCTCCTTTTCCCACAATGTTTTCTAAATATCCTACAATGTTTTCAAAAAGCCTCTTTCTCAGGGTCGTTAAAAGTCGGGATTGTGTGGCAAAGGGTTAACCAAACAATGGCTTTTGAAAACATAGTGGGAAAAGAAGAAAATGCTGGTAACCAGCATTTTCTTCTTTTTCCACAATCTTTTCTACCCTTTGAAAGACAAATTGTATGTTTTGAGCAACATTTAATACATTGTCTGCAAATACTCTCTCTCTCGCTCTCTTTCTGTACTCTTTAATCCTTTATCTCATTTCTGCACATAGAAATTTTAAATAACAAAAGGCAAGATTAAGCAGCAAAAGCTTGTTGCAAGAAAATCTTGGGCATCTTTCTTCAACTGCTCTTCCAATAGATTTTTTCTGTATATAACATTATAAGAAATAGGGTATTAGGTTATAACAAGCATTTTCTCCTTTTCCCCATGTTTTCAATACTGGTTACTGCAGGAGAGTTAAGACAACCCTTTACCACACAATCCCGAGATTTAACAACCCTGAGAAAGACACCTTTTGAAAACATTGCGGGTAATTGAGAAAATGCTGATAACCAGCATTTTTTTCCTTTTCCTAAAGTGTTTTTTACTCTATAAAAGACAACTTTAATCATTTGAGCGGCAGTTGTTGTATACAAATGCTTTCAGTTTAGACAAGTCTGCATTTTTGCCATGCAGTAGAGTTAATTTATCCTGTTACTGCTTGTCATCAGATTTTTGCACAACTGTATACAAATCATCTCTTTTTTGCTTTCTGATTGGAATTTGCTGTCTTATTTGAGACAGAAGTTCCAGATCAATGTCTGCATAGACAATATCTTCCTGATGTTCAGTCGTGCCGATCACTTCACCCCACGGACTAACAACGGTACTGTGTCCCCAGGCAATATAACTCGCGGTTTCGTCCCTGGCTGGAGATATTGTTGCCACATAAACTTGATTATCCAGTGCACGTGCTCTCTGTAGTAATTCCCAGTGAGCTGGCCCAGTTGTCATATTAAATGCACCTGGATAGACCAGCAACTTGCACTCATCCAGGGCATAGACTTGGGCAAGTTCGGCAAATCTGATGTCGTAACAGATCCCAATTCCTATTTTACAATAAGGGGTTTCGAATGTGGTAAAGTCTTGGCCAGGACTCAATGTCTCAGATTCTTGGAAACGGATTTTACCAGGTATGTCTATATCAAATAAATGTACTTTACGGTGTTTTGCGACGAGATTTCCTGACGGATCAAAGACTGGACAGGTGTTGTAGAGTTTTCCGTTCTCTGCTTCCGGTATCGAACCACCGATTAAGTAAATTTGATTGTCTTTTGCCGCTACTCTAAGGGCATCGAAAGATTCACCGGGTATGGTTTCGGCATATTCTGGGAAATAGCTCGTGCCATAGGGCGAATTAAAGCATTCTGGAAGCGCAACGATTTTAGCACCCTGCCTTGCGGCTTCTTTAATCTTTTGAGCTGCTCTTAAAACATTGTCTGACTTTTTCGCTGACACTGCCAATTGAATCAAAGCAATTCTGAACTTTCCAGACATCGTTATCCGATCTAGTTGTTGACGTTTGTGGTTCCTGTGGTTCATAGAAGCTTGCACCTTCAAATTAGGGGCCCGTCAAATTACCGGGTACCATTTCTTGGGTGTACTTGATTCTACTTTTTGAATAGTGACTGATAAATTGAACAAAGAAATCATAGCAGTCTTATTACAACTTTATGATATATTTACTTACATATGAACAAAAACCAGATGGATAGTGAATTGACTAACAAAGCAAATTTTGAAAATTAAGTCTTATTTAGATCATGTGGCGCACCCAGAGCATCTATTCGGAACCTCAAAACACGGATATATCTCAACCAAGCAAACACATCTACTTTCCGATCCCAACCAACCCACTTTAGTTCCTCGACTCTATGAAAAATTGCTGGCGGTAAGTTTTTTTTTACTGTTTCTCTTTCTAATTTTACTTAACTATTGATTTTACTCTTTCCTTCTTCCTCAGAAAAGTTCAAGCTCTGGAACGTTTGGCGAAGGGTAACCAGTATATATAAGACTTTACCACACACAGCATAATTATAGACGGCCCCTAATCAAAAGCGTTTGCAGAAGACAAATGTTACTGAAATGAAAATTTTGTTTGTGAAAGGTTAAAAAACATTGTGGAACAAGAAGAATATGCTGGTTACTAAAATCTCATTTTCCAACAATTTAAAGCCCTTTCAATAAGTGTCACTTAAACATGGAATTGTGTGGAAAAGAGTTAAAACTTGGGTAATGGGTGAAGTTTGTTATTCTGTATTCAAGAATATCTTTTTGTACATGTAGTATTTTTTCTTGATATTTCAGTTAAGGCTTACTTATCAATACCAAATGGCGGCAGCCACTGGCAGAGTTGACGAGTTTGTGAAGGACTATTTAGCATTTCGAGGACTTTCTACAACTCTCAAGACTCTTGAGTTTGAACTCAAAAATGAAAAGGAAAAAGGGTTTAGGGTATGTATTTCTCTCTTTTTAGCTCACCTGGCTAAAGGCTGTCCACTTTCCTGGGGTTAGTCCACAGATTTATACTGGCTTCCACAATCAGTGGAGCAAAACCAGTCACTGAAAAATAACTCAGAGCTACCCACATAGAGAGATAGCCTGTACCACACAAGCATGAAGTTTAATGATTCTAAGGAAAATGGCTTCTGAAAACAATATGGAAAAGAAGAAAATGTTGGTCACCAGCATTTTCTCCTTTCCCTGAGTGTTTTGAAACATATCATAGCCAAATTCCATCATTTGGGCCACATTTAAATTGTGGTCTGCAAATGCTTTTAATTTGGACCAGTCTACATTATGTAAAATTCTTAAAAACTCCATATTTCGCTTGGACGGCACCTCTTGTTTTTGCCAGGTTGACAAAATGGTGGAACAGCTTCAGCAGTATATCACCTCGTATGATCTTGTAAACCTCCGAGAATACTGGAACTTCTTAAACTCGCGTCTGTTTTGTCGACTAGAACAGCGATTTATGAGCAGTGTGAGGAAGCTTGAAGTGGGTTTACTAAAGTTGTACCTTGTGAATGCGGCACAGAAAAACAAGTCGGACAAAATAAGGGAGTTCTTTGAGAAAATGACAGATATCCTGCAGAACCAGCCAGAGTTCAAGGAATGGTTTGGTATGTATAAAATTCAATGCAAATATACATTGCAAATTTCAATTTTATTCTAATCAAGCTAAGAGTACCAAGGGGACTTTTTTCGTCAGAGAAGATCAAGATTAGACTGCAAATATCATCCAGACAATTTACTTTCTTTATACCCTTTACCAAATAATCCAGCCTTTTAATGACCCTTGGAAAAAAGGTTTTTGAAAACATTAAGGGAAAAGGAGGAAATGATGGTAACGGGCATTTTCTCCCATTCCCACAATGTTTTCTATTCTATTACAAACAGATCTTACCATCCAATCAGTGTTTATTTTGTCGTCTGCAAATGCTGTCAGTTTGGACCAGTCTGAAAGTTTGTCGTTTGGTAAAAAGTTAAGGTATTGTCATATGCTATTAAATTTATGATATTTGGGTTTTTTTTACCTTAATGGAAAATGTATAATTTTATTTTTAAGCACTTTATTGGTCTTTAAAAGATTATTATTTCACTGTGGAAATTTTACGTAACCGTTACCAAACAATCCTGAGTTTTAACAACCCTGAAGAATAAAGGATTTGAAAGCTTTGTGGGAAAAGAAAAACATGCTTATAACCAGCATTTTGTCCATTTTTTGCAATGTTTTCTACCCTTTTGAGGACCAGTTCCATCGTTTGAGCAACATTTAGTTTGCCACCCACAAGTGCTTTTAAATTTGTTAAATCCAAAATATTTACGTCTAGTAAGGAGATAAACATTTCTAAAGGAAAAGTCCGACTTTGATTACATTTTTATAGAATGTGGACGTTCAACATAAAGTAAGATTTAAGATAAAAAGATACGTAAATGATATTGCTCAATGAAAAGGGGGTAAATGCATCAGTGAAAAGTATCAGCATGACACGGGTCGAACCTTTTTGGAACTTGTAAGTTCTACGCATGTTCAAGAACCTTTCTATTGCATTAACCCTTTACCAGACGACAAAATTTTAGCCTTGTCCAAATTGAAAGCATTTGCAGAGGACAATTTCAGTGTGGCTCAAATGGTGCAATTTTTCTTTGATAGGACAGAAAAAATTGTGGTAAAAGGAGAAAATGCTGGTTACCAGCATTTTCTCCTTTTCCCACAATGTTTTCAAAAGGCTTCTTTCCCAGGGACGTTAAAAGGCGTCATCATGCGGTAAAGGGTTAATCAGTCAATTATTAGACATAATTGGTTTTATGGATCCCAAATTATGTGATGACTTGGTTGGTATCACGCATCATGTGACATGCACTGAACAGAGCTCATACGTATGTTCTCTCTTTCAGCGTTTCCCTTTATAAAATCTCCGGAGGAGAACCACCATTACTCGATGTACTTTACGGCCCAGTGGCAGGATACATTCTATCTGTCTCTACACAACTTTCTCAGTGTTATACTTCAGGCGATGCATATCCTTTGCTTGCAATCTTATATTTGTCACCTACGATGTAGTGCCCAATGAAATCGCGTAAATGCTATCATGTGATCACAAAATATTTGAATCCGTGTTGCAATCTGTAGAGTCCCAATTATGGACTTTTCACATCAAGGCTAGAGTCTGGAATGTGGATTTTTTAGAACAAGGCTAGAATCTCGAATATGGAATGTTTCAGAACGAGGCTACAGTCTCAAATTTTGATATTTGCATGGGAGTAGTCTAGTGAAAAACAGTGGCATAAAGCACTGGTATTCGCTCAAAACTTCTTTTTGTTTTGTTTCAGATATATTTTCAGTGAAAATGCCAAAACATTTGTGGTTTAAAGTCATTACAAAATGTGAAATAAAGAGGTCATTTATTTAGCATGCTCAGATATGATATTGAATTGAATTGGATTGATATACTGCTAAACCAGTCTATATTTTGGACAAGGCCATGGCCTTGTCAAAAATATAAACTGGTTCTGCAGTGGTCTCATCCAGTAGAATTCAGTATTGCATCAGGCATGTTCAGTAACCTCATGATATTCAACTCTTCACCAGGTAACTAACTTTTAGACTTGTATGCTTTGATGCCATTTGCAGGAAATGAATTAAATGTGCCTTAACCCTTTACCAGACGACAAAATTTTAGCCTTGTCCAAATTGAAAGCATTTGCAGACGACAATCTCAATATGACTCAAATAATGTGATTTTTCTTTCATAGTGTAGAAAACATTGTGGGAAAAGGAGAAAATGCTGGTTACCAGCATTTTCTCCTTTTTCCACAATGTTTTCAAAAAGCTTCTTTCCTAGGGTCGTTGAAAGTCGGGATTGTGTGGTAAAAGGTTAATTGACAGGGTTTTGTCTTTGAAAGGGTAGAGAATATTGTTAAAACTGGTTACCAGCATTCTCATCTTTTAGCACAATGTTTTCAAAAGCCTTCAAGTTACTTGAAAAATTACTGTAACAGTTCTTACAAATAACCACCGAGGGCAGGGATTGGAAAAAGAACAAGATATCTTTCCCTAACAACCTAACCTGTTCCAGTATTGTTGAACTTTGAGACTGAGTACAGATGTTTGAAAAAGCTGCAAGAAGAAAATGAAGCCTTGAAACAGCAGGTAAGTTTTATATAAAAATCGTACACTTGACCTTGGCCATCTCTCTTGATTGATGTTGGTTTATTTATCGTCACCATCGGTTGCCCATATGGGCAACACGCCCAGAAGACTTGTTTTGTTACGAGGGATAGTGCAGGATGCAGGACCAAACCCATCCTAAGTTATGTCTGGTTCTTTAAAGTCCCCAGTGTATAGCACCATCACACAGGACCTCGGTTTAATGTCTCGTCCAAAAGATTATTTGAAATTTTAGATGGTCAGCCATGGGCTCGAACCCACACCCGCTAGTGGTCTGAGACATGACGTTTACATGTCGTATGCTCTACCAGTGCCACTTGACAGTATCTATTCTAGGACGTGCTATTGTGGGATTCGCGGTAATTTTTTACAGATCCCCGCATAAATTCAGATCCAATGCGTCACAGTCCCGTGGAAAAAATAAAAAATGCTAAAACCAAAGAAGTGACTCTTGCCTCGCAGAAAACATCGGTGCTTTGAATAAATCAACATCATTGCCGAAGCTGTTTTAAAACATTATGCCCATTAAAGTTACCTCCCTTGACAGGAAGTGGGTCAAAATGGCTCACGTCCAAAACAGTTCACTTTACATTGTCTTAGACCAGTTATATAATGAATTTTATCAGAAAATAATCAGAATGAATTCAATAACTGTCTTATTCTCATCTATATTCAAAAATGAATTTAATTTCAAGAGAAGGATATTCCAAAAACTTCTTTTAACATGTAAGTTTGGACATGAATAAATCTCTTTTATTTTTTCTAGCTGTTCGAAGTTTGACCCGCCTATGTTTTGAAAATTCCCCCTATTTTTCAGATGGAGGGGGGAAATTCCCCCCACATTTTCAGTTTCTAGAAAAGACACTGCACTTGAGCTATTTGTGCTGATCGAGACCATCTCTCTTGACCTTTGGTTTTATGTTTAACCCTTTACCACACAATCCCAACTTTTAATCACCCTAAGAAAGAAGCCATTAGAAAACATTTTGGGAAACGGAGAAAATGCAGGTGTGACCACAATGTTTCCTACCCTTCCCAAAACAAATTTCATTTTTTCAGCCACATTTATTTTGTTGTCTGCAAATGGCTTTAATTTGGGCTAGTCTAAAATTTTGTCGTTTGGTAAAGAGTTAAACTGTCACTGTATTCAGACTCGCTACAAAACCATAGATTTGTCAGAATTGGAAGCATATGGTGGACAACAAATTTAATGTAACTTAACTCTTTGCCAAACAACAAAATATAAGACTAGTCCAAATTGAACACAATTGCAGACGACAAAATAAATATGACAGAAAAAATGAAATTTGTTTTGGGAAGGGTAGAAAACGTTGTGGGAAAAGGAGAAAATGCTGGTTACCAGCATTTTCTCCTTTTCCCACAATGTTTTCAAAGGGCCTCTTTCTTAGGGTCGTTAAAAGTCGGGATTGTGTGGTAAAGGGTTAATGGGGTGGGATTTGTTTTTGACTCGTTACCAAATGAAACAGCTTAGATTGGTCCAAATTGAAAGCATTTACAGACAACAGATTAAATGTGGCTGAAATGATGGAATTTGTATTTGACAGGGTAGAAAGCATTATGAGAAGAAGAGAAAATGCTGGTTACCTGCATTTCTCCTTTTCCCACAATGTTTTCAAAAGCCTTCTTTTTCAGGGTTGTTAAAACCTCAAAAGAGCTTTGCTACTTATGAAAATATAGCCTTTGCCTTCCACTCAGTGAAAGAAATTCCGATCATACAGCAAAACATACAATTATCCTCTATTTTTCCAATAACACAGCTCATATTACTTGCAATTTACTTCATCTATAGCATGGAATTACTAGGGGTCCTGCGTGGCTCAGTGGTAAAGTGTGGGACTTGTAACCTAGAGGTCCCGTGTTTGAACCCAACCCGATCAGTTTAATTTTTTTCGTGGCAGTGTCCTTGGGCAAGACACTTCAGAGCCCTAGCCTGGTACTGGTGAAACCCAGGAAATACATGAATATGTGAGCTGTCGCCGTGATATGACTGAAATAATGTTGAAAGCGGCGTAAAACACCATTCAATCAATCAGTCAAAGCATGGAATTACTGCAAAACATGATTGTTTTGGTAAAAGGTTAACTCTTTACCACACAACAAAGTTTTGGGCTCAACCAAATTAAAAGCAGTCGCAGTGGACAATATAAATGTTGCTCAAATGATTATTTGTGTAATTAATAGAGTAGAAAACATTGTGGGAAAAGGAGAAAATGCTGGTTATCAGCATTTTCTGCTTTTCCAATAATGTTTTCAAAAGCCTTCTATCTTCAAAGTCGTTAAAACTCGGGATTGTGTGGTAAAGAGTTAACCCTTTACCGCACAATGACGTCTTTTGACACCCCTGGGAAAGAAGAGTTTTGAAAACATTGTGGGAAAAGGAGAAAATGCTGGTAACCAGCATTTTCTCCTTTTCCCACAGTGTTTTCTACCCTATCAAAGAAAAATTGCACCATTTTAGCCAAATTGAAATTGTTGTCTGCAAATGCTTTCGATTTGGAGAAGGCTAAAATTTTGTCGTCTGGTAAAGGGTTAAACCATTTCTTCCATCTTATGCTAAAACAGTTATCCACCATGTCTCTATGCTTAGAAAACAGTATGCCACAGCTCTTTGTTATCTATTTTTAACTCCGAACCACACAGTCGGGAGTTTTAACGACCCTGAAGTAAGCATTCTGAAAAGGAGAAAATAGTATAACCAGCATTTTCTCCTTTTTCTGCAATTTTTTCTACCTATTAAAGACAAAAATCATCATTTGTTTTCAAAAGACTTGTACTGCAGACAAGTGAAAAATTCCAAAAAGTCCAAAATTTTGTTTGGTAAAGAGTTAAACAATTTTTTTTCCATTGTAGGCTGGAAGAGTTATCCACCATGTCTCTATGCTTAGAAAACAGTATGCCACAGCTCTTATTATTATAATCAGATGTATTTTTAATATGGGCAAATGATTATACATGTATTTTGTTACGATATTTTTAGCTACTGGCCAAAGGAGAAAAACCAGATGTAGATTGGAAAGTTAACAAAACCGAGGACGGCATCTACGATGAGGGAAGACATATGGAGTTGGTGTACGACTTTTCTGCTCTTGGAGAGTAAGTTATGTTTTAAACATGTTGTCTGTGACATTATTGTGTGTTTTTGCTGTCGTAGATTAACCCTTTACCAGACGAAAAAATTTTAGCCTTCTCCAAATTGAAAGCATTTGCAGATGACAATTTCAATTTGGCTAAAATGGTTCAATTTTTCTTTGATAGGGTAGAAAACATTGTGGGAAAAGGAGAAAATGCTGGTTACCAGCATTTTCTCCTTTTCCCACAATGTTTTCAAAAGGCTTCTTTCCCAGGGGCGTCAAAAGGCGTCAATGTGCGGTAAAAGGTTAAGTCTTGATCAATTATGTCTCTGAAATTAATGTATAACATCTCTACTCTTGCAATATCCCAAGTAGGCCACCATGTTGTCAATATATATAAATTATTAACCCTTTTACCACACAATCCTGAGGTTTGACCCTGAGAAATAAAGCCTTTGAAAACATTTGTGGGAAAAGGAGAAAATGCTAGTAATCTGCATTTGCTCCTTTTCTGACAATGTTTTCTACCCTTTCAAAGACAAATCAAAAGGTCTTAATCACATTTGACTTGTCATCTGCAAATGCTTTGAAATTGGGACCAGTCTAAAATTTTGTTGTTTGGCAAACAGCCTTCAAATGTTCGGGCTTTAAATCTTTACCACACACCAAAATTTTAGACCCATTGATGGCATTTAACCCTTTCCCAAACGACAAATTTTGGACTGGTCCAAATTAAAAGAGTTTGCAGACGACAGTTTTAAATTTGATTAAAATGGCAGAAAGGTCTCAAAAAGGGTAGAAAACACTGTGTGAAAAGGAAAAATTGCTCGTTACGAGCAATTTCTCCTTTTCCCACAGTGTTTTCATAAGACTTGTACTGCAGACACGTGAAAACCAGGGCTTGTTTGGGAAATGGTTAAAGATGGCTCAAGTGCTAGAATCTGCCTTTGATAGCTTAGTAAACATTGTGGGAAAAGGAGAAAATGCTGGTTATGTTTCTCTTTTTCCATCTGTTTTCAGAAGCCTTTTTTAAGTTGGGATTCCTTTGGTAAAGAGTGAAGCCATTTTTACTTGAACTGTTCTTGACAATAGTTTTAATGCATAAGCCTGTCTATCTTTCCTTGCAATTTTTCCCCTTTTTTGTTACTTGTCTTTGTTTTGCATTAACACTGAACACTTTACCACCCAATCCCAACTTTGAACAACCCTGAGAAAGAAGCCTTTTGAAAATATTGTGGGAAAAGTTGGTAACTAGCATTTTCTCCCTTTTCCACAATGTTTTCTACCCTCCCTTAAAACAAATTTCAGTTTTTCAGCCACATTTATTCTGTCATCTGTAAATGCTTCCAGTTTGGACTAGTCTAAAATTTTGTTGTTTGGTAAGGAGTTAAACGAACAATCCCACTTTTAATGACCCTGAGAAAGAAACTTTTGGAAAACATTGTGGGAAAAGGGGAAAATGCTGGTAACCAGCATTTTCTCCTTTTCCCACAATGTTTTCTACCATTCCCACCAAAACAGATTTCATTTAAATTCATTTGTCGTCTGTAAATGCTTTCAAGTTGGGCTAGTCTAAAATTTTGTCTTTTGGTAAAAGGTTAAACTATATTCCAGGGATACTGTTATATCAGAAACAGCTCCTGTAAATAAATCTCCAAGGAAATTCCCATTCACGTCATCCCCTTTAAGTATCGGTAAGAAAACAGACAATAAGGCTGCCACAGCTGCTGCTGCCGCTAAAAAGAAAGATGACCAGATGAAGATGACCAAACTGGCAGGAAAAGACTCGCATTCGCGACCTACTTCAAACCTGTTACCAATCATCACCCGTCAGAAAAAAGGAAAACAAGGCCTCGGAATGTCTCAGTCAGTGGATGTAGCTCACCCCTCCTCCGGGTTGGTAACAGATTCATCAAGCATGAAAATGTCGGAAAATACATCTTCTGTACAGAAAATGAAGAAAATGGAAGGAGCCAGACAAGAAAGAAAGGAATTATTGGAAGGAAAGGAGAAATCAAAGGATGATGAGGTACTTTTTTTATTTTTTTTTTTTAGCTTACATATTTTCCTGGCTACAAAATTTTAGATGAAATATGTCTATTTATGGGTTGAAAACATTGTGGGAAAAAGAACAAATGCTGGTAACTTGCACTTTCTCCTTTTCCGATGATGTGTTTTCTTAGGTAAACTGCTCCTGTGACATCCAGGAAAATCACCAGCAGCAAAAAGTTTCAACCCAGGCTGACATGGGTCGATACTTTTGCAGATGCATTAAACTCGCTTTTTGCAGAACGTTGCTCAAATATTACAGGTTGTGGCTATTGGATTTTGTTTCCTTCTACAGCATCAACATTTCAATGATATGTACAGCAAGAGTGGACTTTATTTGTTTTTTTATAGGGTACTCCGCCTGCACTGGAGGAGCACGCAAAATCGAGTGAAACCAAGCAAACGCCTTACTCCCGAGATAACTTGGGTGAGAGGAAAAAATTAAAGATGGCCGACAATGATTGCAATATTGTTGTTAAAGCTCTATTACTATTATATATGCCGTTAATGACATATAAATTACCAGCTTGCAATACACATGGGTGTCTTATGAAGACTTCCATATCAAATAGATACTTTTTGCAATCTTCACATTTGAACATTGTTCGCCTTTCTGCCATTTCTTTTAACCCTTTACCAGACGACAGAATTTTAGCCTTGCCCAAATTGAAAGCATTTGCAGACGACAATTTCAGTGTGGCTCAAATGGTGCAACTTTTCTTTGATAGGGTAGAAAACATTGTGGGAAAAAGAGAAAATGCTGGTTACCAGCATTTTCTCCTTTTCCAAAAATGTTTTCAAAAGGCTTCTTTCCAAGGGGCGTCAAAAGGCAGCATTGTGCGGTAAAGGGTTAAGGAGTATGTCACATGACTGCTCCGACTGCACCATTTCGGATGTTGGAGTACTCTGCAGTGTACTGGTGCAGCCACTCCCTCACATTTGATTAGGAATCTGCATGCTTGGAGTCAAAAGAGTGCTCAGATCAGCTAAATCAAGTTCACCCCAAGTATCAGAGCCCAATTCTAACTTTACCAAGATTTCAGCACTATTACAAGTCATGGCTATTGAATGTTGTTTTCCCTTTCAGCATCAGCAGTCCAATGTAACATACAACAGGTCTGTGTCAGAGCCCAATCCTAACTTTACCAAGAAAAAATCGGTGGAAAATAGGCGAACAGTCAGTAAAAGTATTATTGAGGGAAAGGTAGGTAAAGACTAGCCCTGTTCTGTACAATCACAACTTTTAGCATCCCTGAGAAAGCGCCTTTTGAAAACATTGTGGGAAAAGGAGAAAATGCTGGTAACAGAGCTCCGGATAGAGGGAGTGATTTTGATTTCAAAATTGAAAATATTAGTGATTCTCCACTCAACCCTATGTTATGGGTACTCATTAGAATCGTCACATTGAGATGATTCTAATGAGTACCCACAACACAGGGTTTGGAAGAGAAATATTGGATTTAGAATGCTATCACTCCCTCTTATCTGGAGCTCTGTGGTAACCAGCATTTTCTCTTTTGCCCACCATGTTTTCCTCTCTATCAGAGACAAATCAACATTTAATTTTGTCATCTGCAAATTAATGCTTTTAATTTGGTCCAGTCCAAATTTTTGTCATTTTGTAAAGAGTTAACGTAGTTAAAATTTGGAACAGCTAGATGTGACTGACCTTTAACAGCAGATCAATTTTGCTTTTAAAAGCATTGTGGAAAAGGAAAAAAATGTTGGTAACCAAAACTTTCTCCTTTTCGCACAATGGTTTCTTTCAAAAAGAATTTCAGTCATTTTAGCGATGTTTAATTTATTGTCTGCACATGCCTTCAATGTGGACAAGTTAGATTTTTTTTTTTCTTTATTTGGGAGAGATACGAAGATATGATAAAAGATGAATTCCCAAAAATGTATATTATTCAACAGACAGAGGGAAATGGATTAGAAAGTCAAGGAACTGACACAGTGTTGCCATTAGCAACACCCACGCCTAGCAACACAGAGGAGCTACAGACTTTCCTACCACCACAATCTTCTTCTGAAGATTCAAGTCAAAGCTCCATGGAAACAGGACTTCAAGTTGTGGATCCTAGTAAAACGGGTATGTTGTTATTCAGTATTCTGTTAATTTCGTTCAATTTGAGATTTACAAATAAAGCATAAGGAAATCACTTATCTAGAATGAAAGGAGAACTACTGAACCATCTCAGAGATATTTCCCATTATTTAACACTTTACCACACAATTCCGACTTTTAAAGACCCTGAGGAAAAAGCCTTTTTGATAACATCGTGGGAATAGGAGAAAATGCTGGTAATGAGCATTTTCTCCTTTTCCCTCAATGATTTCTACTCTTCCCAAAACAAATTTCAATTTTTGAGTAACATTTATTTTGTTGTCAGCAAATGCTTTCACTTTGGACTGGTCTAAAATGTTGTCGTTTGGTAAAGAGTTTAAAAAAAATAAACACTTTCTGTATAATCTGTGTATTTCTTTTCAGTTAAAGAGAAGCCCTTTTTCTTACTCAGCCAGGTTTGTTATGTTTCATTATTTTTATATAGAATATAAGGATGTAAAGATATACAGGTTGATTTTTTTTTTTTCAAACTTTATTCACTGAGATAACATCAGAACATCTAATTTCAGCATAGTAATACTTGTTTCAAATATTTACATCAGTCTTTTGAAAAAATTCTTTTTCCTCTATGCTTGAAACATTTAAGCCTTTCCCAAACAAGCCCTGGTTTTCACGTGTCTGCAGTACAAGTCTTTTGAAAACACTGTGGGAAAAGGAGAAATTGCTCATAACGAGCAATTTCTCCTTTTCCCACAGTGTTTTCTACCCTTTTTGATAACTTTCTGCCATTTTCATCAAATTTAAAATTGTCGTCTGCAAACTCTTTCAGTTTGGACCAGTCCAAAATTTGTCATTTGGGAAAGGGTTAAATGCCAAAATTTTGCAATATTTTGAGCTCTGCATGATAAGTACATTCAAAATTGCCAAAGTACTGCATTTTTTTCAAAATTGGAGGTGAATGCTAAAAAATGAAAAGAAAGGACAGGAAAATGATGCTTCAGCATGACATCACAGAATGATCCTATGACATTACAAAATCTGATATAAAACATTTAAGATGTGTGAGATATATAGGATCTGACATGAGTTGGCATTTGAGATAAAATTTGGTTAAACAAGTCTGGGAAAAATGTTATCTTTGCAAGTTTAGTAAATTTTTATCTCAAAAGCCAGTGAATGTCAGATTCTTTTTATCACATAACAATATTTCTATAATTATCGATCAGAAGATGCAAAACCATCTATAGTGCAGTTATATCCATGAAAAACCCACTTCTATGAAATACGTACAAGATGACGTCAAAAATGATGTCACACAATTGTGATATCAAATGTGTGTAAGATAAGAAAATTCATAATGAAAATATTATACTGAAAACAAGGGAGGTATGTGGTAAAAGAAAATTTGTAATGGCTATGTAACATGTAGATTGAGAACAAGAGAGGTTATGTGTTAACTCCTTACTAAACGACAAAATTTTAGACTTGTCCAAATTGAACGCATTTGTAGCTCAAATGATGATCTCTGGCTTAGATAGGGTTAAAAACATTGTGGGAAAAGGAGAAAATGCTGGTTACCAGCATTTTCTCCTTTTCCCACAATGTTTTTAAAAGGCCTTTTCTTCAGGGTCGTTAAAAGTTGGGATTGTGTGGTAAAGGGTTAAACAATTAGTTGTTGCTTTTAAAAACGAAATGCATCATGTCTTAATCCTATTTAAGGTATCTTAACTGCGGCTATCTTTTGTTTCCTTGTCACCAATGTAAAACAACAGTAAGAATTTACATATTTCTGAATATTGCATCATGAATAATCAGCTGCTCTGTATTGTTTAAATGCAGGATGAATATGCTGAACATAGATCAGCAGTATCCTACGCCAGATTTAGCAGCAGTGGTCAGTATATTGCCAGCGTGGATGTCGATGGAGTGGTGAAGTAAGTGTTTGGTTTAACTCTTTACCACACAACAAAATTTTTGACTCGTCCAAATTCAAAGCATTTGCAGATGATAAAATAAATATTATTCAAAAATTCAAATTTGTTTTTTTGAGGTAGAAAACATTGTCATAAAAGAGAAAATGCTTGTTACAAGCATTTTCTCCTTTTCCCACAATGTTTTCAAAAGCTTTCTTTCTCAGGGTCGTTAAAACTCGGGATTGTGTGATGAAAGGGTCTCTAATGACCCTAAAGAAGGCTTTTTAAAACATTGTAGGAGAAGGAGAAAATGAGAAATTAATAATCACATATCTGGTGAATGACGAAGCATTGTTAATGTTCTCATTCATCGAAGAACATTTAATACACACATTCATCAAGCAAATTCTTTTTTCTAAGCAGCTGATGTAGCAGTGATAGTAATGGTGATATTGTGACCAATATTATTGAGCCATACTCTGACAAAAGGGGGTTTAATGCATCTTGGTGATGGGCTATACTAAGCAAGTCATAACTATGCATCCATAAAATCCAGTTTGTATAACAACTGAGTTAATTATGAGATACGCTGGTCCTTTGACCTGCAGATAATTGACCAATAGTGGAAAGTTTCAGCCCAAATCTGACTGTGCAGCCTGACCTGGGTCAGTACTTTCTGCAGATGCATTAAGCCCCCCTTTTCACAGAGCATGGCTGACATGTAAACTTAAAAACTGTTGAAATTTTAGTATGAGTAGAATTCAAAACATTTTTTTTCCCATTTCACCATTAATTACACACTAATTGTTGAAATTTTAACCTCTTGTAAATATTCTGTACAAAATTTTCAGTTCAATTGAAATTTGTATTAAGTGTTCATATTAAGAGAATAGAAAGGAGTCTTTTGCCAATATGTCCATAAGAAACTGCATAACTTATCTTCCTATGTGCAATACTGCAATACTTTGGGACTCCAGATAGGACCATTCAATTTTATGGTTTTATGGTTTTTTCTTAGGATCTGTGGTCATGTTGTACTGTAGTAAATGGGATTTTGTGTTTATGTTATAATAACAGGGTTTGGTCCTGGGCCACCCAGACTAAAACTGCTGCAACCCAGATGTGCAAGTCGGCATTCCTGTCTTTAGAGTGGGCCAGTAAATCAGACAGATGGGTAAGTTTTTCATTCACACCCATACTTCCCACAAACATAATTGAGCCATACTTTGGCAAAAGGGGTTTAGTGCATCTGCAAAAAGTATTGATTCATGTCAGCCTGTGCACTTGGTACAGACATACATGGGTCGAAACTTTCTGCTGTGTACAATTCTCTACCTGTCAAAGGACCAGTCTACCTCATGACCACAGGCCTTTGAAGCTCCATTGGTTTATCACGGATCACTAATATTTTCCTTGGTCGAATATCGAACACTAATATAGGGATACTTGTGCATCGTCTGTATGTATAATGGAATACTGAAACTGTCGCTAACACCGTTACTATAAATAGCACATTGACAACTGCCTCTATGTTGTATATAGTAAGACTATATAGGATATAGAGGCAGTCGTCAATGTGCTATTTAACCCTTTACCGCACAATGCCGCCTTTTGCCGCCCCTGGGAAAGACGCCTTTTGATTGAAAACATTGTGGGAAAAGGAGAAAATGCTGGTAACCAGCATTTTCTCCTTTTCCCACAATGTTTTCTACCATATCAAAGAAAAAAAATGCACCATTTGAGCCACATTGAAATTGTTGTCTGCAAATGCTTTGAATTTGGACTGGTCTAAAATTTTGTTGTTTGGTAAAGAGTTAAAGTAACGGTGTTTGATAATGAAAAACTCTGTATCCCGTGATAGACCAGTAGAGTTACAGTGGCCCATGCTCATGACTGAGCCACTTGTTGGACAAAATGGATTGTATGGATCTATAATTATGTGGTGAGGTGCTTGGTATAATGCATTACAGAGATGCACTAAATCCCCTTTTCACAGAGCATGGCTCAATTTTTTTTTTTTTTTTTGGTCACTGAACTTGAAAGCTTTTGGAAAGATTGTGAGAAAAAGAGGAATTCGCATGCAACCAGCAATTGCTTCACTTACAACACTTGTTTTCCATGCTGTTTGAAAAACAATATCTGTCCTTTTCTTCATGTTTTAAATTTTTACCATATGACAAAATTTTACTCTTGTCCAAATTGAAAGCTTGTGCAGTGGACATATTGAATGTTACTCAGATGATGAAAAATCTGTCCCTAAAATAATGAAAAACATTGCGGGAAAAGGTAAACAGCATTTTCTCCTTTTCCCACAATATTTTCAAAGCCATTCCCTAAGGGTGGTTAAAACTCAGGATTGTGTGGAAAAGGGCTAAAAAATGATTAAATAGTGGCCTGTAGATAATTTTTTCTCTACACCAGGCTATGTAAACTGTTTATGCAAACAGTGTAGATCAAGATCAAAGTACACAGAGGTTGTACTCTGATCTCGGCTGTACGCTGTTAACCCTTGAAGCACAGAATAAACACGAGGGGCATTTTCATTCTAGAATAAAAGGCAGATAATTGTGGTTTTACGGTTTCCTTTTGCCCCTTCTGTTTCAGCAAAGCGGATAGTCCCATGAATTGAAATTGGGACCTTATGGTTACAAGGTTAACACACTACGGTACAACCAGGACACGCACACCACACAATTACCTCAGTTTTATAACATTATTAAAACTTGTCAAGTACTTTCTTATTTTCTGTCTTACAAGGCTGTGTTTTGATTTTATGCTTACAGTTGTTGCTCGGTAACAGGTCTGGCAATATCAGATTGTTTGATGTAAGGGAGATGAAATCCTTTTATGAAACCCCAGCAGACCCGACATACCCACGGTAAATATTTCTAGAACTCTGCTGAAGGACCTTAACCCTTTGCCAAACAACAAAATTTTGGATATATCCAAACTGAAAGCATTCAAAAAGGATAAAATACTTGTTACTAAAAACGAGAAATTCACCTTTGCGAAGGATAGAAAAGATTGTTAGAAAATGAGGAAATGCTGGTTACCAGCATTTTCTCCTTTTCCCACAATGTTTTCAAAAGCCTTCCTGTTCAGGGTCATTAAACCTTGGGATTGTGTGGTAAAGGTCTAACATTCTTGAAACCCATAGAACTGAATCAAAATATTGCAAGAAAATGGGAAAAAAGAATTGTTAGAGATTGCTGAAAAGATCATGAGAACAGGAACAGTGTGCTTGTAACAAGCAAAATTTTATATTTGTATTGAACAATTTCTTCTTTTCTGCCATTTTCTCAAAAATGTAGTCTTCTGAATTGGTTTGAAAAATTGTTTCCATACAGAAAAGGGTTAGCCATTTACCACACAATCCAGACTGTAAACAACACTGGTAGATTAGACTTATGAAAACATTGTGGGAAAAGAGAAAATACCATTCCCTTCCCAAAAGAAATTTCAGTTTTTGAGTCACATTAATTTTGTTGTCTACAAATGCTTTCAGTTTGGATGAGTCTAAAATGTTGTTTTTTGGTAAAGAGTTAAATACCATACAATCAATCAGTTGAACAGACATGCTCTCTTGTGACACAGAGGATATTTGTTTTTCTTGTTGAAAGGTCGAAATTTATTTCATCGAGTGAACATCATTGGTAATATTTTCATGAGTGGCACAGCCATAAGTGAAAGTATTAATGATGATGTTCACTCAATGAAATAAATTTCGATCTCTCACCAAAATAAATGAAATATTCCATTTATTTTCTGCTTCTAACCCCTTTATTGTTGGGACTTTCGTCAAAATTTGGTACAGTTGTTTTGGGTAATACCTGTGGCATATCCCCCGCCACATCAGAACATAATACAATATCACAAAAAGTGCGAGAAATGTAGGATAAATGCATATAAATTACCTCATATTTACCTCTGGTTGAATGGCATGCATTGTTTACCTAGGTAACTAGTGCGCAGGAACCACTTTTTCTGCCTTCAATTGAAGAGTTAGAAAATATAAAATCGCTTTTTTTTTTTTCAATGGCCGTGAAATATCAAACCATAATCCACCATTTCTCGATAAATTACTGATAAATATGAAATAAAGTCTGATACATACTCTACGATCTAGAGCTCCAGATAGAGGGAGTGATGTTGATTTTAAAATTGAAAATATTAATCACTCTCCACTAAACCCTATGTTATGGGTACTCATTAGAATTGTCTCATCAAAAGAATGCTAATGAGTACCCACAACATAGGGTTTGGAAGAGAAATAATGGATTTAGAATATCACTCCCTTTTATCTGGAGGTCTGTCTACCCCCTATTTACTGTTTCCAACAGGATTATCAGTTTATGTGCCAGCCCTGCCAGTCACCAGTTTGTGTGTTCAGGGACCACTGCTAGGGAGAGGACAATGTCTGTGGGATCAGTTACAGGACCAGAGACCAGGAAGATCACTGGTAACCTGTCTATATGGGACCTTAAAACAATGAAAACAGAGGTAGGGGTGCACTCTGTCCCTTAATTTTGTGCAACATAGCTCTTTGCATCATACAATTTTTCTCCAATTTTTCAGACTACTGTGGCCATTTCATGAAGGGTTATGCATGATAGATATGAATCAAGCTCTGGCTAAAGGGGATTTTATGCATTTCTTTGGTGTGTGAAACTGAGAAGTTCATCACATAATCATGAATCCATAAAATCTATTTAGCCAAACAACCAGCTGAATCCTGGATTAGAATGGCCCTTAGACACACAGAAAACATACCAAAAGCAGAAAGTTCTGACCCAGGTCAGCCTGCGCGAATATGTGAAGGCTGACACAGAGCGTGACTCATATTTAAACTTTATACCCCACAGACATATTTTTCACCCTAGCTTTTTTGGTAACAGTTTTTCAAAATGAACATATCGCAACAGTGGATTTGGGGTTGTCTAAAAATAATCATTGTAGTAATTGGTAGATGGATTTACAAGATTCTCTAGTCTCTTCTCTTTTATTTACCATTTAATCTTTTACTAAACAGTCCATTGTATTTTTGAAGGAGGGCAACAGCTACTGAAAACTTGGAGAAAAGAGCAAAATGCTGGTAGCCAACAGTTTTTCCTTTTTCCACAATGTTGTCCACCTTTTTGAAGACAAATTTGTGCCTGATTTAATTTTCTTTCTACAAAATGATAAGAAAGTGAAAAGAAAGTTAAAATCATCTGGAAAAAGTGTTGATTGAGGAAACATCCCTACAGCCAGTGAGAAAAACACTGTTAAAACTTGATAGTATGTAGAATGGTTCAGAATTTGGTCAGCTGTGTAATCAGAGATAATTCACCAATATATATGGTGTAATGGAGGTAAGGGATAAAGAACTTCAAGGGATTTGTCTTCGATTCAAAAATGGAAATGACAATGGTGATTTCACTGATGGCCAACAGAAAATGAAATGCATTTTCTATTGGTTGGAATCTGTACAGCTTTGCAACCCTCAGGGGTAACAATTGGCATGAAGATACAAGAATGATTATAGTTTCATTGAAAAATGTTGAAATGAGTAAAAAACTGACTGAAAACGAGTATAGTTGTATCTTTAAAGTCAGCCTGCGCAGTCCACTCAGGCTGACCTGGGTTGAAACTTTTTGCTATTGGTCAATTTTCTTGTGTGTCAAAGGATCATTCAGCCTGAGGTCAGCAGTTTGTGACTGAGCCCCGGTAGCTCAGTCGGTAGTGTACAGGACTTGAGTACACAGGGTTGTTGGTTTGATCTCTGGCTCAGCCAATTTCTTCCCGAGGATTGATGATAGTCATTGTGACAGGATTCATTCCTCTCTCGCTGCTGACCATTGTTTGGATGATGGTTATGTGGGAAAGCAGCCACTGGCTTGAAAAGGAAATTGTGTGTAATACTGGTAAAAGAAACTCCATGAAAGCATGGATAGGTGCATTGGCCACCACGATATAACTGAAATAATGTTGAAAATGGCATTAAACACCATCCAATCAATAAATCAGCAGTTTGTTAGACAAAACAGATTTTATGGATCCATGTTTAAATGATGACTTGCATATATCATGCATCACAGAGATGCATTAGATTCCATTTTGCCAGAGCATGGCCCATATGCTTCCAGTTTTGGTAAGAAATGAGTTTTATTTATATCCCTTCCAGAGACAGTTACCTTTAGAGCCTGGTCCTGTATGCATCAACAGTTGTGCTTTCAACCACAATGGTCATGTTCTACTGACTGGAGGAGAGGATGGTGTGATCAGGCTTTATGGTAGAGTGTATACTTCACTTGACCTTTACATGCAGTGCAGCACAGTAGCTCAGTGGGTACTGTACAGTAGTTGAAACAAGGGGTCGTTGGTTCAAATCCCCAGCTTGACTAATTTCTTTTTGAGGAATGATGATAGTCCTTGCATCAGGTTTCGTTCCTCTTTCACTGTTGATTCGATGGTACTGGTGGAAAGCAGCCAGTGGTTTGGAAAGAATGTCACATAAAGTACTGGTAAAAGAAGCGCCAGGAAAGCATGGATGGGGTGCAATGGCAGCTGTAATGTAGCTGAAATGATTTTGAAAATAGTGTTAAGCATCATTCAAACAAATAAACAAAAATATGGTGAGAAAAGTGGAAAATGTTGGTTATCAGTATTTTCTCCATTTCCAACAATGTTTTCAGTCCTTTTAGAGTCCTTTTAGAGACAAATATCATCATGTGATGAACGTCTGATTTGAAGTTTGGAAATGCTTTTAATTCTATCAAGCCGTAAATTTTGGCATGTGGCAAAGAGTTTAACAATATTTAGAATAAATAGTGAACCAGACCCGATTTGTTTGAAGGGTAGAAAACGTTATGGAAAAAGGAGAAAATGCCGGTAACCAGACTTTCCTTCTTTTCCCACAATGTTTTCAAAAGCTTTCTCCTTCAGGGTCAGTAAAAGTCAGGATTGTGTGGTAAAGGGTCAAGGGTCTGGTTATCTTCTGTGACTGTTCTAGTTTTTCAGCTTGGCTGTTTTCAAAGAAAACATTGAGTTATTGTCATAGGCCTGGCACCATTGTCTGCATTGTCATGCAAAAACTTTGATATTTTATAATATCTCTGGCATTATAGAAGATACTCACTTCAAATTTTTAAAAGTTGTTAACCCTTTTTGAAAAGTTGTTAAAGTTTTACCAGACGACAAAATTTTAGCCTTGTCCAAATTGAAAGCATTTGCAGACGACAATTTCAGTGTGGCTCAAATGGTGCAGCTTTTCTTTGATAGGGTAGAAAAAATTGTGGGAAAAGGAGAAAATGCTGGTTACCAGCATTTTCTCCTTTTCCCACAATGTTTTCAAAAGGCTTCTTTCCCAGGGGCGTCAAAAGGCGGCATTGTATGGTAAAGGGTTAACTACATGTATCAAAAGTGGAATCCCTACAACAGGGCAGATAATCGTCAAATTTGACACAGTAAAGCCCTTTTTTCACTAAAAGCAACTGGAGCCAAGGGTTGGCACCTGCGTGCAGTGCTCTTGTTTTTTCCAGATATAGGTCAGCAGAGGTGTATATCTCAATGGCAGGCCCACAATACTCAGCTAAAAACAGTCATGTTCAGTGCTGACTTTACATCCTGTTACAGCTTAGGAGCAGACGGAAAGGTAAACGTAGACCATTATCTAACAGTCATCTGTTTTACAGACCCTCAGGAAGAAAGTCTGTGAAAACATTGCAGGAAAAGGAGAAAATGCCAGTAACCAGTATTTTCTCCTTTTTCCATAATGTTTTCTGCTATTTCACTGACAAAATCCCAACATTTTCATCCACATTTGAATTGTCGTCTGCAAATTCTTACAATTTGGACAAGTCTGAAATTTTGTCATCAGGTAAAGAGTTGACCCTTTATCAAACAATCTCAAGTTTTAAACATTGCAGGAAAAGGGGAAAATGCTGATAACCAGCATTGTCTCCTTATACCACAATGTTTTCTACGATTTCAAAGACAAATCCCAATATTTTTGGGCCACATTTCATTGTGCAGCTGCATTCATTTTGGCAAGTCTGAAATTTTGTCATCTAATGAAGAGTTATTACATTTACATTAGGACAAATGTTTGTTTTAACTAGGGATGGCAACAGTTAGTAAAGTTACTAACCGGTTAACTGGTAAATCTTTCGACCGGTTAACAGAATGAAGAACTTTGTAAATTTATCTATCGTTGGAAACACCTTCAAATGGGACATTGATTTGCTCTCAGCAGGAAGGAGGAAGTGTGGTGCATACGATACACATACCCGTGAAATACACAAGCTGAACGAGGCACTTTACACAAGTTTATTAATTGTCACCGGGGCCCACAAAGCAGATTAAAAAAAGACAAATAACTTTCATTCTCCATTCTTTGTTTCACAGACCTGTCAAACTGTATACATGTGTGTCGCACCTCCTCCGAGTCGGCTAGTGGCGATATGGATTTGTGGATAATGCATAGTATGAACAGCAGATGACGAGCTGTCAATTTTCAAAACTTTTTTGTAATTTTGTTCTTTTTTTTCCTTTTTATTTTTCTAACCGGTTGCCAATTTTGTAACTGGGTAACTGATCGAATGATCGGTTAACCGGTCAACCGTTGACATCCCTAGTTTTAACCCTCTACCAAACGACAAAATTTTGCACTGGCCCAAATTAAAAGCATTTGCAGACGGCAAATTAAAGGTAGCTCAAATGATGATTTCTATCTTTGATAGGATAGAAAACATTGTGAGAAAAGGAGAAAATGCTGGTTTGCAGCATTTTCTCCTTTTCCCACAATGTTTTCAAAAGCCATCTCTTTCAGGGTCGTTAAACCTCGGGATTAGGTGGTAAAGAATTAACCAAAAACATTTGGATATAATTTACTGAGTGCATGTGGGAGATAATAATCATTTTCACATGTCATTATGAAAGAGCTAAGAAAATGTTTAACCCTTTCCCAAACGACAAATTTTGGACTGGTCCAAACTGAAAGAGTTTGCAGACGACAATTTTAAATTTGATGAAAATGGTGGAAAGTTCTCCAAAAGGGTAGAAAACACTGTGGGAAAAGGAGAAATTGCTCGTTACAAGCACTTTCTCCTTTTTCCAGTGTTTTCAAAAGACTTATACTGCAGACACGTGAAAACCAGGGCTTGTTTGGGAAAGGGTTAAGTAAAGGAAAAATTACTAATCACTAGCGATTTCTCATTTTGCCACAATGTTTTTTACATGGCTTTGTGTTCATGTACTGAATTTTAGTTTATGTACATAATATATTAGTGATGACTTGGCAAAAGTGGGCTGAATGAATCAGTCTGATGCATTATACCAAGCAAGTTATTACATAACTATGAATCCATAAAATCCATTTAGCCTAACAATCAACTGGATCTGGAAGTAAATTGATCACCGGACATGGAGAAAAATGACCTTTAGATAGCAAAAAGTTTCGACCCAGGTCAGCCTGTGCAGACTGCACAGGCTGACCTGGATTGATTCTTTTTGGATATGTATTTTCACAGAACATGGCTATATATTAGGTCAATTGATTGTATGCTGTTTTAGGCAGCTTTCAACATTATTAAAGTCCTACAATGGGGTCCTGCATGGCTAAGTGGTAAGGTGTGGGACTCGTGACCTGTAGGACCAGGGTTCAATCTTCACTGAAAGCACTGGGTTTTTCATGGGAATGTCCTTGGACAAGACACTTCAGAGCCTTAGCCTAGTGGTGCTGGAACCCAGGACATATATGAATATGTGAGATCTTGGCCATTATATGACTGAAATAATTTTGAAAGTGGCGTAAAATGCCTTTCAATCAAACAAACGGTCATACCACAGTAACTGCACTTAATTTGTGAGTGCCATGGCCTTCACCAGGGTCTGTATTTACCAACCATTCTTAAAAATATTCTTTGTCTTATTTTCCACAATTTTTTAAATTTGATGGTAACACAATTTCTGATTGGCTAAACCTAATGGTTTAGCCAGTCAGAAGTTGTGTTACTTTCATATTTAGAAAATCTTGGAGAATAAGACTAAGAACCTTCTTAAGAAAGGTTGGTGAAAACTGACTTTACAGATTTGTTTTCCTGTACAAATTCCACTTTTTTTTTCTCTCTCTCTCAAGCTGATTGAATGGAGCATGTATAGAACAAGTGAAAAACTGAGAGAGTTACCGATCAACTGTGCAGCGACCTACGACAGTCTGTCACATGATGATAGATTGAACAGAGAAGTCCCGACTGGCAGATTGATCGCCCTAGACCCAGATGGAGGGTACATGCTGGCCCTTGATCAATCTAATACAACAATATTCCAGGTATAGTCTAATTTTCAGCTTGGCTGTTTTCAAGGAAAATGTTGAGGTATTGTCATAAACCTGGCATTGTCGTTATCTGCATTGTAATGCAAAAACTTTGACATTTTATAATATCTCTGTCATTACCAACAATATTTGCTTCGAACTTGGAAAAGTTGTAAATTATCAAAAGGAGAATTTATAAAACAAAGGCAGGTAACCATCAAAGTATTTTTGACACAGTTATACCCCGTTTTTTACTTAGAATTTTTACTGAAAATCAAGCAAATGCAGCCCAGCATTGGCACCTGCATGCATGCTCTTGTTTTTTCCCATTGTTTTAACTTGTTACAAGATGACAGAATCTTTTACTTGTGCAACCAGCTTTTTTGACTTCTCCTACAATGTTTTCAAAAGTCCTCTTGGTCAGGTTTGTTAAAAATCTGGATTGTGTGGTAAAAGGTTAACTGTTTATTAGGAGACACAATATTAGACCTGTCAATATTCACCCTTAACCTTCTAAATAAGTGACATGAAAGTTGAAGCCTATATGTCCCTTAAATGAGAGGATTTGTCTTTGAATGAGTAAAAAATAGGGATGGGAACAAATACAAATATTGGTATTCGACTATTCAGTTTTTACTATTCGAATATTCGATAACAGAATCCTAGAATTATTTTTATGGTCTGGTGTCCAAAATTTGAATGTCCGAATACTGGTACACTTTTAGCAACACGCACATCTAACAAAATCAGATTAAATATGCTACTTTCACTAGCTAGTTCACTAACCTTTACAGAGAAAGGTCATCATTGAATGTGAAATCAGTCAGATGCCTTGCATAGTTTACTTTTCTTATGGTGTTACTTTTTCCTTCTGCCAGTATCAAAATGAAAGAGCTAATTCAAAGTATGCTAAGTATCGCAAGCTCAGTTGTCTCATTTGCTATAAAAATTTCACTTGCCATATAATAAAGTGGGAAAATCACGTGGAAGAATTGCAGGTTTTAATTCTAGGGTTAAGAAACATTAAGTTTCTTCGTGTAAAGAGTAGTTAATAATTATACAACAACGACAACAACAATACATGTTAGCCTTATGCATATATCATTGATAGAAAGTTGTGCCGGCAAATCTAACGGCGTAAAGTACGACGAAACAAGACTGCTCAGTGACAGGTTTGACAGAGGATGATGATTAGAAGTCCAATCATAGGTGTTATGTAAATTAATAGGTGTTAAAACAGCCTGACATATGTGTAAACGCGCATAGATAGATACATAATTGAGTGACAGAGTACGGCATCATATCGTTCTTTTATTTTTTTATTTGATGGACAATGTATTAAGCATCGTAAAAGATTAACAGAAAGACTATTCGAATATGAAATTCATATTCGAATATTTGGCCGTTTTTAGAATATTCGAATATTGGGACTATTTGGACCCATCAATAGTAGTCCCATCACTAGTAGAAAACATTCTGGGAAACAGAAGATACAGGTAACTTATTTTCTCCATTTTCAAGAATATTTTTTCAAAGCATTCCTCTTAAGGGTTGTAAAAACAGAATTGTTCTGGAAATAATTTAACCCCCCTCCCCACATTTTACCACCCCAAATGCAAGTCAACCTTACCTCCACCTAGACTATCCTTTGTAAGCATTTTCAGTGCATGTGTCTTAGATTTTAAATAACTTTGAAGTATGGATAAACTGATCTGAAAGTTATCAATGTTAGTCATTTTAGTGGTTTAGAATGCCACTGATATTTTTACTTTAAAAATGAATGCCAACAGCACAGGCAATTTTCACCTAAAATAAAGCTTATGCCATAGAATATACAGTAAAACCTGCCTTTGTAACCACCTCTATTGTCTCTTTACCACACAACAAAAATGTAGACTTGTCCAAACTGAAAGCATTTGCAGACGAGAATTTGAATCTGGCTCATATGCTGGAATTTATCTTTGATAGGGTAGAAAAAATTGTGGAAAAAGGAGAAAATGCTGGTTACCAGCATTTTCTCCTTTTCCAACAATGTTTTATTAAGACTTCTTGCTCAGGGTCATTTTAACTCGGGATTGCGTGGTAAAGGGTTAAGCAAATAACCTGTAACTAACCTCTATTAAACCTGTTAATCAGACCTTGGATTGTGTTTAAAGAGACAAGTAAGATGTGGCTCAAACTGTGGTAGTTGTCTTTGATAAGAAAAAAACATTGTGGGAAAAGGAGAAAATGCTGGTTACCAGCATTTTCTCCTTTTCCCTCAATGTTTTCAAAAGTCGTCTTTCTCAAGGTCATTAGAAGTCTTGACTTTGTGGTAAGGGCTGTACAAATTTCTTTAATCAGCTGCATAGGGAACAGGAGGTCATCGGTTTGATATCCGGCTTGGCCAATGTTTTTCCGAGGATTGATGATACTCATTGTGACAGGATTCATTCTTCTTTCATTGCTGACCATTGTTTTGACAATGGATTTGTGGGAAAGCAGCCAGTGGCTTGGAAAGAATAGCATGTGTAGTACTGGTAAAAGAAACTCTAGAAAAGTATGGATTGGAACTGGCCACTGCAATATAACTGAGATATTGTTGAAAGCAGCGCTAATTACCATACAATCAATCAATCTGTATAGGGTATAAGAAAATATGTTTGGTTAATATAAATATTTAACCTATTTTCTTTGTAGATGATTAAAGAGGACCCAGGAATGGTTTATCTTATGGATTTAAAGACACAGAAGTCATCCATGATTACAACTGTAGACTGGTCCCCGAATATTGACACCAAAGTGTGTTTGACTGGTTACCTGGATGGAAGGGTTATTGTCTCTACACTGCTGTCACAATAGTGGAAAATCATAGAACCAGTCTGTGAGGGAAAACCAGTGTCTATGATTGTTGTTGTATTCTGTAACTATTGTTTTAATTATTTTTTTGTTTGAATTGGTAAGAACTGTATTGTTGGAAGAAAACTGTATGATTAGGAACATTATAATATTATCAACTCTTTACCACAAGATAAAATTTCAGACTTGTCGAAAATGAAAGCATTTGCAGACAGCAAAAAAAAATGTTGCTCATAACCCAAAATTCGTCCTCCATAGGGTTGAAAGCTTTATCACAAGATGGCTAAAATTCTAAAACATAGTCAAGAGAATCATATTAACATCTTTATTTGGTTAACTTGATCACAATACAAGTACCCACAATCGATCAGATACACAATTTGTGGCGGTAAGGTCACAACCTGGGTAGCGGGAAACCCCGGAGCGGGAGGCCACAACCTGAATGGCAGCAGCACATCCAAAACACCTCCACACCAACCACTGGTAAGACACAACTGGTAAGACACAACATGTGGTTGGGCAAAAATTGCACCTCCACACCAACCACCGGTAAAACACAACATGTGGTTGGGCAAGTCCTCCCCCGGTGAGACACAACATGGGGAGATTAATTGTACCTCCACACCAAACTAACAGTTCGGGCAAATTCCCCCCTGGTGAAACACAGCATGGTGGGAATAATAATGTTTCGCACCTCCACACCAAATCTATTTGGGCAAAAAATTGATTTTGCCAAAAGATTCGGGCAATTGCAGATATATTGCTGCCATTCACACCAACCTGCCATAACTCACACCGGTATTATAACCTCCAACCCCGGAATTTTCCGCCACTCGAAGTATTCGCCCCAAAATTCCGGCCTACTGGAGTCTTTCTAAAGCATCTTTAAAATGTAAAATTAAGATATCTGATCCAATGTCAGACAAGTGCACTCCATCCTTAAAGTATAGACCAGGTGTGTCTGCTGATATTTCCTCATTGGCTAAAAACTGACCATTAACAACACCCATGAACCTCCTAATGCGGTCATTACAGTGCCTGCGTTTTTTGTCAATTTTGACAGGGGGTATTTATTTTTCGATGATTATTCACGTGTTCTATTTCACGGTTAAAGTAATCTCCCTTCAACATCCGGGCGGTGTTCACATAAAAAACTCCCCCGATGCATCGATATATGTAAACAACAATATTGCAAGCATCAACTCTGAATAGTGGTTCGTTTGAACACATAATCAGCGACCTTGCAAGAAGCATTATAAGGAATAGTGTTGCTAAGCATAGAAAATATGCTGCTTGCAGTCGGATGAACGTAAATGCTAAAAGGCAGCATTTACCAACACCATCGACAGATTTTACCCTGGTGATAAATTTGCCTATTGTACAGCAATATTCTTCATTATTGGAAATAGAGAAAATGCTGGTTACACAATGATTTTAATACCCTATTTCCTAAGGATTGTTAAACTAGCATTTTTGTCACAATGTTTCTCTGTAAACTTATTTAACCTATTTCTGTTGTTGGGTATGATTAAAGTGCAATAAAGTGTTTGCAGAAATAATTTTTGTCATTAATTATATTTTTTTTAACCCTTTACCACGCTATTGCGTGTTTAAAAAATTGTGAGGAAAAAGCTTTTTGCAAAAAATTGTGGGAAAAAGAGAAAATGCTGGGGATCAACATTTTATCCTTTTCCCACAGTAATTATTTTCTTCCCCATCCTAAAACAAAATTCAAATTTTGAGTCAAAATTTTTTGTGTGTATCTGTAAATGCTTCCTATTTTGACAAGTCTATAATTTTGTAATTTGGTAAAGATTTAACCTAAATCTACAAGTTTCACTGCCTCTGATAGCTTTGAAGTTTGTTTTTCTCTGCCAAAGCCCTGGTGGCATAGTCGGTAATGTACAGAACTTCGAAACAGGGGGTCGCTGGTTCAAATTCCTGGCTCGGCCATTTTCCTTATGAGGATTGATGACAGACATTGCGACAGGATTTATGCCTCTCTCATTGCTGATCGTCATTTGGTTGATGGTTATGCGGGAAAGCAGCCAGCGGCTTGGGAGGAATACAGTCAATCTTGTACATGCGACCACGTGTTTTAAGCGACTTTTGTGCTAAACGACCGTTTTTAAGTCCGCCTGAGCTATTTTCCTCTAATTTCATGTTGTATTAAGTGACTTTTGTACTACGTGACCAACGACCACCAATTTTAGGGCCCAAAAGCCCACTATATCTTTCATTAAGTGACCCATCACACGTAAAAATTGTGGATCCTTAATTGACAGTATATAGGATGATAACAGCCTCTGATTTATCCTAATCAAGACATAACTGCATGAGTCAATTAAAGGATTAACACATTCACATGTCTAACTGTTAATTACCCTTTGACAATAGCGGCAACGATGCAGAACCATGTCATAATGACCAACTAAATCCCTAATCCGCTAGGTAGTGTGCGAACGTGCTTAAAGGATGGGGAATTCCGTTTATTTATCCTTGTGGTCTCCCTAAATGGAGTAAAACTTTGTTCCATTACCACTATATGAAAGTGATTTTTTGTTTGGTTATAAATAGGCACTACAAAAGAAGCATGTCCTTCATTGGCAAATTCAACCTGGAAACGGCGTAGGGTAAAAAGTTGTTTTTGATTACGATCAGTCTTTCACACATGCTTATATTTACACAGTGCTTGTCTGTTTCACAAATGCCTTGTCATGTATCCCACAAACACAGAGAAATTTTGTTATAAAGGTTTGTTCACATGATATTTCATGGTGACTACTTTGGCCTACTTTTGATTTGTTCTTTCACTTACAGAAATTGCTGTTGGTCTGATAATTTTTTTTAATTTTAAATATTAAAGCATTTTCTTGATACTTGCCAAAAAATTGAAACATATGCTTTTAGTATAGAATCTAGAATATATTTAAATAATTAATGTGTGAAAAATGTAATTTGCACCTCCCGACTGATTTATTAAGCGACCATTTTATTTAGCGACCATTTTTTATTGTCCCAAGCGTGGTCGTTGAATACAAGATTGACTGTATTGTGCAAATAACTGGTAAAAAAACCCCTAGGAAAGCATGGATAGGTGCACTGGTTGCAATAATTGAAAAAATGTTGAAAACGGTGTTAAACACCATACAATAAACCCATTTCTTTTTTTGGGTGACAAAGGAAATATTGGAAAAGATGAACAACCATTACAATAATTTGTACCCTTTCGATATCAAATCTCATCACCTTGGCTACATTACAACATTTGTCAACTGCAATTGTTTCGAACAAAGACAAAACTAAAATTTTTCCAGCTGTTAAAGAGTTAATTCTGTCCAATTTTTAGCTCACCTGAGAACAAAGTGCTCAATGGAGCTTTTGTGAATGTGCTGTGACCATTATGTGATGTAAACTTTTACCATGGATGCACTTTAGAGGCCACATTTTCAGCCCAATACCCATGAAGGTTGGGCAGAATGTTTGTCTTGATCATACATCAAGTGAGTTCCAAGTTTTTTAGCATCAGGTTTAAAAGTAGGTCACTGAGATAAATCTGTAGAGACCAAATTTTCACTCTGATGCTCATCAAACTGGATCTGAATATTATCCTGATATCATAGAAAATTTTGAAAATGGGTCAGCGTGGTGAAAAACTAGGTCATTAGGTCATGTCAGAGAAATATATTGACCATACTTTGTATTATGTTCTAAAAGGTACATAGGCTCAGGTAAGCGATTCAGGGTCAGGGTCACCGTGGCTCTCTTGTTCAGGAAGGGCTTGATTGAATGTTGTTTTATGCTGTTTTCAAATTATATTGGTCATATTACAGTGATATAATATAATAATTAGCTTACATACACATTTGGGTCTTTGGTTTCACTCTTACTAGGCATGAGCTTTGAAATGTCTTGCCCACTGACAATCCCACAAAAAAGGTTCTAGACCATATTATACTTACTGATACCTTTTTCAATGGAGTGTTCTTGGGCAAGACATAACTTACCAGTATAGACCATGAAAAAACACAACAAATGAAAAAATGGAAGTTACAAAGAACAGAGTCACTTTTTCCAAATATGTCTTTAATAATTTCTCCCAAACAGCAACAAAACAAAGCAAGAGCTGCTCATAACAAAAGAAAGGATTGATTTTTGTTTTTTTTTCATAAAAAAGTTTGAAATAACGTAAAAAAGGGATTCATATGTACATACCTTTAAACATAGGTCATGTTTAACTCTTTACCACACAATCCCAAGTTTTGACTACCTTTCAAAAATGTTTTTTGGAAACATTGTGTGAAAAGGAGAAAATGCTGATAACCAGCATTTTCTCCTTTTTTCTCACAATGTTTTCTTCCCTTTCAAATGAAAATTACATCATTTGGGCCACACTTAATTTGTCATCTGCAAATGCTTTCAATTTGGACAGGTCTAAAAGTTTGTCATTCGGTAATGGGTTAACTCTTTACCATACAACAAAATTTTAGGCTGGTCCAAATTGAAAGCATTAGCAGACAACATATCAAATGTAGCTGAAATGTTGGTACTTTTCTGTGAAAGTGTAGATAAACTTGTGGGAAAAGGAGAAAATGCTGGTTACCAGCATTTTCTCCTTTTCCCACAAGGTTTTCAAAAGGCTATAACCTCAGGGTCGTTAAAACTCGGGACTGTGTGGTAAAGACTAAATTAAAGCAGATTACACACAAACAATATTAATTTCTCCATTTGCCATAGTATTTCCATTAGCATTTGAATTTTAGGATGGAAAAAAGTCATTGCTTGTAATTAGCTTCTTTTCCATTTCTCACAATGATTTCAAAATATAGCCAATGACCAGAGCTTGACCCTTTACCAAAAAAATCCTATGTTTTAACGACACTAAAAAAGAACATCTTTGAAAACATTTTGGAAAAAGAGAAAATGCTGGTAACCAGCATCTTCTCCTTTTCCCACAAGGTTTTCTACCCTTCAATGACAAATGCCATAACTTGAGCAAAGTTTCATTTGTTGTTTGTTAACCCTTTACCAAACAGTCACATGTTTTGACAACCCTGAGAAAAAAAAGTTTTGAAAATATCTTTGGAACAGATGAAAATTCTAGTACCCAGCATTTTCTTCTTTTCCTACAATGCTTTCCGACCTTCCAAAAAACAAATCCACTCATGCTAGCTTTGCTGAATTTGTCGTCTGCATATGCTTTCAGTTTGGAGAAGTTTTAACTTCGGCAGGTAAAGTGTTAAAGCTGTTAATTTTGACAAGTTTATAATTTTGTCACCTGGTAAAAAGTTAAATTCTCATAATAATTTTACAGTTACCATCCGAGTTTTAATGACCCCCAAGGAATAGGATTTTTCAATAACCAGCATTTTCTCCTTTAACCAAAATGCTTTTTACCCTTACAAAGAAAATTTTCTGATTTGTGCAACAGTTAGTTTGTTGTCTGCAAATGCTTTCAATTTGGACCAGTCCAAACTTTTGTCATTTAGTAAAGAGTTAACATAAAACAGCAAAAAAGGATTGGCTACAAATTTTCAGTCAATTTCCAATCAATTTTCAAAACCTTTCACTCTGTTATAAGCTCACGCAAAATAATGCACCACGAAAGTTTGAATATACATAAGAAGCAAATGCGGCTTGTTTCTCTCCATACTTTTAGCAAATAAGCAGGATATTTTACAATTCACTTATAAAACATAGAATACATATAAAACTATAAATGCAATATTTTGGTAAATATAAACTAATACATACACAGTTAGTGGCCATAAATATTTCATCAAATTTCAAATTCCCATTCACTTACATGCATTTTTCAGTGTGCAAGAAATTTAATTACGGTGCTCTGGTTCTTATTATGCTATCATGAGGAAAACTATACTGGTTGAAAACGGGGTTACTGGTGCTATTTTCATTACTATGTTATTAGTGTTTGTCACCTCACGTCATAGTCAGAGGTCTCTAAAACCAAGAGGTATCATTTTTTCACTAAATTTTGGCAATGTCACCACTGACGTCAATGTACGAAACGTTTATGAGAAAGACTGACAATTTTTTAAACTGCTACATTTATATCATTTAACATAGTATCAGGGCTGAAAATATGAGCCATGTTCTGGCAAAAGGGGGCTTAATGCATCGCCATGATCGATAATACCAAGCAGGTCATCACAGAGTCATGGATCCATAAAATTCCTTTTGTCTAACAAAAAAAAAAATATGAATAGTGAGGTAGAATGGTCCTTTGACATGCAGAGAATTGACCAACAGCCAAAGTTTCGGCCCAGGTCAGGCTGCACGTACTGCGCAGGCTGACCTGGGCCGAAACTTTTTGCAGATTCATTAAGCTCCCTTTTCACAGAGCATGGCTCATGTAGATCTATTTCTATGTCAAATTTATTTTGCTTTATTTTCATGTTTCATAACTATAGTATATATAGCTTCCCTTTTGTTATGCCATAATAAATTCAAAGTAAAGTTAGTGATAAAGTCAAGGGGGATTTGGACATAGATGAAATATTTATGGCAACTAACTGTACACATTGTAAACACTCTCTTTGCTAAAAATTATTTTAGACTCGTTCATTTAGAAAGCATTTGCAGACATCAAATGTAATGTGGCATAAATGATTAGTCATGTCTTTCAACGGGCAGAAAACATAGTGGACCACAAAGAGAAAATGCTGATTACCAACAGTTTTCTCCTTTTCAGACAATGGTTTCCAGACATAGCCTTTTCCCTCTGGGCTGTACAAGCATGGGATCATGGTACAGGATTCAATACCCATTAACCATATGTCAAATTTTTAGACTTTTCCAATTTGACATTATTTGCAGATGACAAATGTGACATAAATGATGGAATTTCTATTTGATAGAGTAGAAAACATTGTGGGAAAAAGAGAAAATGCTGGTTACCAGCATTTTCTCCTTTTCCCACAATGTTTTCAAAAGCTTTCATTTAAGGGATTTGTTAAAACTCATGATTGTTTTGTAAATGCTTAACATGACAATTAAACATGACAGGTCTTTCTCCTGAAACACATTTCTTTAAACATTCTACTTACATACAAAAAATATTCAGCTTTTTGAGAAGCAATAAACAAGCCATTACAAACAAGAGGGCCACAGGCCTTAAATCGCTCAACTGAGTATTACGTTGTAGGCTAAAAAATGTGGCCTATACACAGCACACAGGTTTTTTTTTTCTAAAATTTGTACCCATGACCTAATTTTTGACACTACATGACCCATCTTCAAAGTTTTCAGAGATGTCATCAGAAATATCATCAAGACAATTATTCTGACCAACTTTCATGAGTATTGGACAGAAAATGTGGCCTCTACTCGCACACAAGATTTTAATCAGATTTGTCACTGTGACCTACATTTTGAGCCCACATGATTCATTTTCAAAGTCTTTTAAAATATCATCAAAACAATCATTTAGGCAGAAAGTGCACACAGTTTTCTCCTTATTTGTCCCAGTGACCTTTTTTTAACCTTTCAAGACCCATTTTCATTTAAATCCAAGATATCAAGACAAACATTTTGAACAACTTTCAGCCCGCCTGGGTGGCTCAGTGGTGAGCGTGTCGGACTCATGACCTGGTGGTTGTGAGTTCGATACCCGGTTGAGGCGAACTTTCTTTCCGGCGTATTTTCGCCTCTCACCTCTGCTGAAGCATGTGAGAAAAGTAGTCGGTGGCTTTGGAAAGAAAGTTGTGTTAGTACTGGTGTGAGAAAGCCAGGAAACACATGTGCGTCACCGACCGCCATGATATGACCTTAGCTGTTAAAGTGGCGTTAAACCCCAATACAACCAATACAACCAATTGAACAACTTTCTCTAGATAGTACGGGATTGAAAAATGAAAATGTGCCCTCTGGAGTGCACACAACTTAACTGTTTATGACCAGATGACAGACAATGTACACAGCACTATCACAAAAGCTCACCTTGAGCACTTTGTGCTGTGGTGAGCTACAAACTGAACAAAGGCCATTTTAATTGAGCCATGCTCTGTAAAAAGGCCTAAATGATCAAACTTGCCTTTAAAATTGAAAGCACTTGTAAACAAAAAAACTCATTATGGCTTAAATAATGGACTTCATCTTTGAAAGAGTAGAAAACATTTTAGGAAAAGGAGAAAATGCTGGTTACCAGCATTTTCTCCTTTTCCACAATTTTTTCAAATGCACTCTACCTCAGGGCCAAAGAACACCGTATCATTTAGCATTGGGGTAACTTTTTAGTGTGCCAAACAATTTAACCCTTTACCACATAATGCCAACTTTAAAAGACCATGAGAAAGAAGATTTCTAAAAACATTGTGGGAAAAGGAAAAAGTGCTGGTCACCAGAATTTTCTCCTTTTCCCTTAATCTTTTCCAAAACCTCCATTGTTAGGGTCGTTAAAAATCGGGATTATGTGGTAGAGAGGTAAAGAGTCAAATTACTCTAAAGCAGTGATAAAAACAAAACTACAGCTTTGACAAGGCGACTTCAATCACAAAATCTCACAGAATATCAAAGTAAATCTATGATCGGGCTGCCATCATCTCTCCCTTTTCTGATCTTGATCTACACTATCTGCAATTGTACCTGTAGTACTGATAAGCATTCTACAGGTGAAGCAGGTAAATGCATGCTGCCAAGTAAATCAGAGATCCACGAAAATGAAAAAGTTCTGTACAAAAAAGCTGAACAAATGAGTCATGCTCCTGTAAAAGGGCCTTTAACTCTACCAAACGACAAAATTTTAGACTTGTCCAAATTGAAAGCATATGCAGACGTCAATTTCAATGTGGTTCAAATGGTGCAACTTTTCTTTGATAGGGTAGAAAACATTGTGGGAAAGGAGAAAATGCTGGTTACCAGCATTTTCTCCTTTTCCCACAATGTTTTCTAAAGGCTTCTTTCCCTGGGGCGTTGAAAGGCAGCATTGTGCGGTAAGGGGTTAACTCTACCAAATGACAAAATTTTAGACTGGTCCAAATTGAAAACATTTCTAGATGATAAAATATATGCAACTGAAAAACTAAAATTTGTATGGGGAAGGATAGAAAACATTGTTGGAAAAGGAGAAAATGCTGCTAACCAGCATTTTCTCCTTTTCCCACCATGTTTCCTACCCCATCAAAGAACTTTGAATCAACGGCATCAATTTCAAATTTGTCGTCTGCAGACTGATGCTTTCAGTTTTGAGGAGTTGAGAATTTGTCATTTGGTAAAAACTTAATGCATCTCCATACTGCATTATAACAAGCAATTCATTACATAGAATAGAATCCATTTTGTTCGACAAACCACTGAATAACGAGGTAAAACGAGTAAATGTTTTTAACACCAAACAGTTTTGACCCATGTCAGCAGGCTGTACAGGCTGACGTGGGTCACTACTTTTTGTAGATGTATTAAACCCCTTTTCACAAAGCATGACTCAAATAATTTTGATATCTATACAAATGAAATATACAGGGCTGTTTAATCCTTTACCACACAATTCCGAGTTTAAAATGACCCTGGGAATAATGCCTTTTGAAAACAGTGTGGGACATGGAGAAAATGCTGATTACAAGCATTTTCTTTTTTTTCCCCACAATGTTTTCTACCCATTCAAAGATGGAAATCTTCTTTTGGACCACATTTTATTTTTCATCTACAAATGCTTTTGATTTGGTGGGGTCCAAAATTATGTCGTTAGGTAAAGAGTTAATCATTTACAAGCCAAGAAAAAAACCAGACTTTTCCAATTAAAAGCCTTTTCAGAAGACAAATGTGTCTGAAATAAGAATAATGTCTTTCATAGGGTAGAAAACATTGTGGATAAACAGAAAACTCTTTTCCCATAATCTTTTCCAAAGCCTCTTTCTCAGGGTTGTTAAATCCTGGATTGTCTGGTAAAGGGTTAACCCTTTCAACCACCCTGAGGAAGACAAATTTTGAAAACATTGTAGGAAAAGGAGAAAATGCTGGTAACCAGCATTTTCTCCTTTTCCCACAACAATTTCTACTCTTTTCAAGGTAGCTTCCATCAGTTTAGACACATTTAATTTGTCATCTACAAAATTTAATCTTTTTAATTTGGACTCGTCTAAACTTTTGACATCTGGTAACGATTTAATCATCAAAATCACTCTAATTACTGTTTTAACCATAAAGTTCAAGACATTCTATCTTGGCCAATCAGACGGCTTGTCTTGGATTTAAGAATTAGTGTGGCATTTCTGATGTTATGTGAATGCAGCCCCAGACCTATTTCTCTCATAATTATTCATGACATGAAACACAGTTTATACATTACAGAGCATGAAACAATTGTAAATCCCACTGTCATGCAGATGTACCTAATGCAACTTTCACTACCTGTTTTTTTCTTTCTTTTTTTTCTTTATGAATTTAGGACAAGTCCAAACTTTGGTTGTTTGGTGAACAGTTTAACTCTTTACCAAATGACAAAATTCTGGACGGGTCCAAATTGAAATCATTTGCAGACGACCATATGAATGTGAGTCAAAAATTGAAATTTGTTTTGGGAAGGGCAGAAAACATTGTGGGGAAAGGAGAAAATGCTGGTTACCAGCATTTTCTCCTTTTCCCACAATGTTTTCAAAAGGCTTCTTTCTCAGGGTCGTTAAAACGTGATTGTGTGGTAAAGGGTTAACTGTTTGCAAAACAAAAAAAATTTTGGACTTGTCCTAAATCCAAAGCATTTGAAGATTGCAAATTCAATGCTGGTATGGCCGAAACATTGTGAGAAGAGAAGAAAATGCTGGTTACCAGATATTTTTTCCTTTTCCTACAATGTTTTCAAATGTCCTCTTCTACAAGGTCACTAAAATCCTGGATTGCGTGGAAAAGGGTTTATAGTTGAAAAATGAGTAATTGTAGAATTGACCTATTACCACACAATCTCGACTTTTAACAACCCTGAGAAAGAATCCTTTTGAAAACATTGTGGGAAAAGGAGAAAATGCTGGTAACCAGCATTTTCTCCTTTTCCCACAATGTTTTCTACCCTATCCAATACATAAATCACTATTTTAGCTACACTTAATTTGTCGTCTGCAAATGCTTTCAATTTGGTCCAGTCTAAAATTTTGTCGTTTGGTAAAAGGTTAAATGCAACTCAAATGACAAGATTAGTCTTTGGATAGAAAGAGCATATTTCTCTTCTTCTCACCTTGTTTTTATAAACTGTTTATCAAGGGTCATTAAGATACAGAGATCCTCTAGTTGAATGATTACCAACGACAAATGTCGACATACATGACACACAGCTTTTGATTAATTCTTTACCAAACAATTCAGTGTTTTAACAGCCCTTGAGAAGAATGCGTTTAACTCTTTACCAGACGACAAAACTCTAGACTGGACCTGACTTTGTTAGGGTGGAAAACATTGTGGGAAAAGGAGAAAATGCTGGTTACCAGCATTTTCTCCTTTTCCCACAATGTTTTCAAAAGCCTTCTCTTTCAGGGTCGTTAAAAGTCTGCATTGTGTGATAAAGGGTTAAAAACATTTTGGGGAAAAGAAAACAAGAGGGCCATGATGGCCCTGGATTGCTCACCTGAGTCAATACAACAAAATTCTAGATGGGACCAACTGAAAATCATTTGCAGACGACAAATTAAATGTTGCTGAAAAGATGATTCCTGACTTTGTTAGGGTGGAAAACATTGTGGGAAAAGGAGAAAATGCATTTTCTCCTTTTCTCACAATGTTTTCAAAAGCCTTCTCTTTCAGGGTCGTTAAAAGTCCGCATTGTGTGTAAAGGGTTAAAAACATTTTGGGGAAAAGAAAAAAATGCTAGTCACCAGCACTTTCTCCTTTTAACCAAAATGTTTTAAAACCTGTCAGAGACAAATGTTATCCTTCAAGTCACATTTGATTTTTCGTCTGCAAATTCTTTCAATATGGAAGAGTCCAAAATTTTGTCTACAGTAACACAGCTATATCAGTATTTGCCAAAGCCTGGATCCGTATTCACCAACCCTTCGTAAGAAAGATCTCAGTTTTATTCTCCTGAATTTTCTAAATTTGAAAGTAACACAAATTCTGATTGGCTGAATCATTTTGTTTAGCCAATCAGAAGTTGTGTTTCCTTCAAATTTCTTCACCAAACAATTCAAGTTTTAACGACCTTGGAGGAAGATGTCGTTTGAAAACATCTTGGGAAATGGAGAAAATGCTGGTAACCAGAATTTTCTCCTTTTTCCACAATATTTTCTCCTCTTTCAAAGACACAGTCCATCATCTAAGTCACATTAATTTTGTTGTCTGTGATTGCTTCAATGTTTTCTACCCTACCAGAAACAAATTTCAACTTTTGATTCAAATTTATCTTGTCGTCTGCAAATGCTTTCAATTTTGACAAGTCCAACATTCTGTTGTTTTGTATACTTGTATATAGCTATCCAGTGAGATCACAATCAATATCATATGTTGTCATCTTCAATTAACTTCTAATATGAAACAGTTTGAAAACAAGAGACATTAGTACTTTTGAACATTTCCCAACAGATTAAATTTTAGTTACCTTAACTCTCTACCACACAATCCCGACTTTTAACGACCCTAAGAGAGAAGCCTTTTGAAAACATTGTGGGAAAAGGAGAAAATGCTGGTAACCAGCATTTTCTCCTTTTCCCACAATGTTTTCTACCCTATCCATAACAGAAATCATCATTTGAGCTACATCTAAATTGTCATCTGCAAATCCTTTCAATTTGGATCAGTCTAAAATTTTGTCGTTTGGTAAAGAGTTAAACATTCAAAATAACCGTCTTTGACGAACCTTGCAGAAGGAAACAAGATGAGTCACAGAGAAGTGACTGATAAGCTACACCCAAATTTAACCCTTTCCTAAACGACAAAATTTGGACTGGTCCAAATTGAAAGAGTTTGCAGACGACTATTTTAAATTTGATGAAAATGGCAGAAAGGTCTCAAAAAGGATAGAAAACACTGTGGGAAAAGGAGAAATTGCTCGTTACAAGCAATTTCTCCTTTTCCCACAGTGTTTTCAAAAGACTTGTACTGCAGACACGTGAAAACCAGGGCTTGTCTGGGAAAGGGTTAATACATGTATAACATGTATAACCCCTTCTTATGGGCTGTAAACAGGAACACTGACTATGGACACAGTTCTTACAAACACTTCTGACCCTGCCATGCCCTTGATCTTTGACCTACTGACATAATTTTTGCCCTGACACATCCTCAAACACCCTGAGGAAAGAGGCCTATGGTTTTTTGTATGGTATTTAATGCCATGTACATGTACAACATTTCAGTTATATTGCAGCAGCCAATACACCTATCCATGCTTTCCTGGAGTTTCTTTCACCAGTTTATCATACAATAATCTTCCAAAGCCACTGGGCTCCCCTTCTTACATAACCATTCTCAAAACAGTTCTTAGGGGAGAGAGAGGAATGAATCCTGTTGCAATGACAGTCATCAATCCTTGGAAAGCAATATGTCAAGCTGGGGATTTGAGTCCCTGATTTTTCAAGTCCTGTTTCAATTTCACCATTAGGTATAGAGCTAATTCTTTACCAAACAATAGAATACCAGACCAGCATTGGTAGATGATAAACTAAATAAAGCTCAGAAGGGAATAGAACAAAATGATGGAAGTTTAAATTTCAAGTTAAAAGTATTTGCAAACTACAAATTATATGTTGCTCAAAGAATGGAAAGTGTCTTTGGAAGGATAGAAAGCATTGTAGAAAAAGGAGAAAATGCTGGTAACCATCATGTTTCCCTTTTCTCATAATGTTTTTGAAAACCTCTTTTTTTTTCATGGTCCTTAAAACACCATTATCTTTAATAAAAGGTTAAACTATAAAGCCGCATTTGCAAATGAAATTGCCTTTGCAGCCAGTGTAGATCAAGATCAGGCTAAAAAAAACATGCAGCCTGATCTTTGATCTGCACTGTACATTTTAACTATTTGTCTGAAAGGAAAAAATATCAATTTTCAACAGCATGTAAACATATCTAGAAAAAGAAGTATTTGATTGCTACAAGCAAACTGCTCCATTTCTCCATAATTATGTTATCCATGCTATCAAATGCTGGGACAAAAAAACTAATTAAATCTGTACAATAAAAGGGTAACCAGTCATTACACAGGTTACTTTTTAACATAGCACTATCAGCAAAAAGTGACAAAAGTAGAAAAAAAAATGCAGGCTAGTAAAACACTTACTTGCTTTTTCTTTACAGTATACCAAATGGCAAAATTTTAGTTGTTGTCCAATGGAGAGCATGCGTAGATGACAGATCAAATGTTAACCCTTTCCCGAATGATAAATTTAAAACTCTTTGAAATTAAAAGCATCTGCAGATGACAATTTCAAAATTAGTACAAGTGAGCTGAAATTCTCTGCTAGGCAATAAAACTTTTAGGAAAAGGCAGAAATTGCTTGTTACAAGCAATTTCTCCTTTTCCCTCAATGTTTTCGAAAGGTTCTTTCCATAGATATATTAAAACTCAGGACTGTTTGTTGAAGGATCAGTCATAACACGAGAGCTGTCTTCCACAAAGAGTAGAAGAAATCATTGCAAAAAGGACAGAATTCTGGTAAGTTGCATTCTATCACTTTCCCACAACTTTTACAAAAGTCTTTATCCTCATACTTGTTGACTCTTTACCAAACAACAAAAGTTTGGACCAAGCCAAATTGAAAGCATTTGTAGACAAAAAATGAAATGTTGCTAAAATGACATTTCTGCCGTTTGTAGGGTAGAAAACATTGTGGAAAAAGGAGAAAATGCTGGTTACCAGCATTTTCTCCTTTTTCCACAATGTTTTCAAAACCTTCCTTCCTCAAGGTTGTTAAAACTCGGGATTGTGTGGTAAAGGATTAATAGATGGGATTGTTTGGTAAGCAGTTTACAATACATAAAAATATTGTGGAAACAGGAACCGCTGCTTCTCACAAGCAATTTCTCCTTTTCCAACAATGTTTTTGAAAACAGTCACTTGCAGACAGAATAGAAATGTAAGTTAAATAGTACTACCTCTCATTTACCAGAAAACAGAATTCCACACTTGTTTTGAAAGCATCAACAGGCAATAAATTACGTTTTACCTCAATGAAAGGGATTCGTAAAGGCAGAAAACAGTGTGGGAAAAGAAGAAGATGCAGGTTACCAGCATTTTTCTATGTCGCCAATTTTTTCTATATTCTCCAATCCTTTTTCTTTAGAATCACAAAAACATCCGACTATTTTGTAATTGGAAATTTCCACATTTAAACAACCCTGAGGAAAAAGGCCTTCAAAACAAAATGGGAAAAGGAGAAAATGCTGGTAACTAGCATTTTCTCCTTTTCCAACATTGTTTTCTTCCCTTGTAATACCAAATTTCCTCATATGACCCATACCTTATTTGTTGTCTGGAAATGGTTTCCATTCGAAAGATGTCAAATTTTTTTCCTTCAGCAAATGGTTAACCCTTTACCAAACAATCCCAGGTTTTAACGACCCCACAGAAAAAGCCTTTTGAAAACATTGTGGGAAAAGGAGGAAATGCTGGTAACCAGCATTTTCTCCTTTTCCCACAATGTTTTCTACCATTTCGAAAACAAATTTCAATTTTTGAGTCACATCTATTTTGTCGTCTGCAAATGTTTTGAATTTGGATAAGTCTAAAATTTCGTCGTTTGGTAATGAGTTAAACCTGTTTTCAAAAGTGATGACCCCGCATGATATGAGAGTAAAAGCCATACTTGTTTCCACACTGTTTTCCACACACATTACACACAAAGGGGTCAGTGTGACTATGGCACCCAATATGAATTGAGTAAATGACTTCATCATCAAAAGCTATCCCACAATGCTCACAGCGTGATTCCCAGTTCACTGACCCTTGCTGCTCACTAATTTCTGATTCGCTCATTGACATGGTGCAGTCTGTCATTCTTTGTAAATGATTTTGAGATCGAGAATTCTGTGTAGTGAAAAGATTACATTGCACTGCCCTATCAACACCAGGCACACGATTAGTCTCTCGTTGATTAGTACGGATTATGCCACCGTCTTGATCCACCTCAGATTTGATCACCGCCATTGAACATTGAACTCCGCGACTTGTTGAATCTGATTTCACGACAGTGCAGCTAGGAACGGTCATGTCTGTCTCGACGTTGACCTCGTTTCCATTTTCAAGGTCAAAGTCTATTCCTGCTTGACCTTCATCCCCTACCACTGACACAGTTCTTGACTTTCCGGAACTAGTTACACCAGACAGGCCATCCTGAGATGTCACATGATTGTTTACGGAAGTTGAAGCACTATCTAAACTTCGATGTCTGATCACATTCACAGGTCTGTGAAAAGCTGTTGATGAGTCTGCCCTGTTGTCCGATTCTTCTTGACCCTGACCTTGACCTTGACCATCTGATAGAGGATGTGGGACGTCTGGTGTCGCTGTACTAGAAACATCCGATGCAACATCCAGATCTGGTTCTATCTTTATCTTAACACCGACGTGATTGTTACTGCAGGTTGAATTTCTACACGAGTCATGATTACCATACATATCTACATTAGTCATGTGATGAGAAGAGCTGCACCCTGGTGGTAGGAAATAACTCGACGATGTTATTGTGCTCGAAGCTTGCTGCCTGTTGTCCGGATTAACCATAGATCTGAGATAACTGGTTGTCAGACTGTCATCCTGCCGAGGCCGGATAAAAGAAACATTAAAATGATCCAAGGGGTAATTCACAGTCTGATGTCGATTCGAAGTGGGAAATGAATAATTGAGTCTCTCAGTACCATCAGCACTTTGATCCAAGCTAGAGCTGTCCATATAACTGTTTGAGAAGAGACCAAAACTATCTGCACCGGACGCATTCCTTGAGCCAGTATATCGATGTGGGACATATATTCCACTATCATTATATTCCGTAGAAGGACCTTGAAAGGGAAAATGATGCACAAACTGATAATGGTCTTTTAGTTTCCGTGGTAACAAAGTTGAGAATGAACATTTTCCACATCTGAGAACGTTACCACCAGGACTACTTCTGCTGTGCAGGCGTCGATGCCGTCTAAAATTGTTCTTTTCGCTGGTTACGTAGTCACAGAGAGGGCACTTCATCATCTTCGTAGAATCTGTGAGGACCAATAAGAAAATTATCAGACTCAAAACCCTTTAACTCTTTATCATACGACAAAATATTGGACTTGGCCAAATTCAAAGCATTTGCAGACAACAATTTAAATGTGGGTCAAATGATGGAACTTGTCTTCGATAGGGTAGAAAACATTGTGGGAAAAGGAGAAAATGCTGGTTATCAGCATTTTCTCCTTTTCCTACAATGTTTTCTAAAGACTTATTCATCAGGGTCGTTCAAACTCGGGACTGTGTTGTAAAGAGCTAAATTAGTAACTTCCACTTACCCAATGTAACTGATTGATTGATTGATTGATTGTTTGGTGTTTAACGCCGTTTTCAACATTATTTCAGTTATATCACAGCAGCCAGTGCACCTATGCATGCTTTCCTGGAATTTCTTTTACCAGTACTCCGCACAATATTCTTTCCAAGCCACTGGCTGCTTTCCCACATAGCCATTGTCGAAACAATAGTCAGCGGTTGGAGAGGAATGAATCCTGTCGCAATGACTATCATCAATCCTCGGAAAGAAATTGGCCGAGCCGGGGATCGAACCAGCGACCTCCTGTTCTCAAGTCCTGTATGCTACCGACTAAGCTACGGGGCTCGGCCCAATGTAACTGGATAATTCCTATATGTATCCCACTAAACTCTTTATTTTCTGCAGATAGATTTTTCCTCTTGAAGCTAACCATCTTGGAAAAACTATTGTTAAAAATGCAGTTTTTGCCAAAAGCAAGCCATTACTCCTTTTGCCTCAATGTTCTCAGATGTAGTACCTCTATCAAATAACAAAATTTCTGGCTGGACAAAATTGAAAGCATTTGCAGACGACAAATTAAATGAGGCTAAAATGATGATTTCTGTATTTGAAAGGGTAGAAAACACTGTGGGAAAAGGAGAAAATGTTGGTTTCCAGCAATTTCTCCTTTTTGCCTTCTTCCTCAGTGTTGTTTAACTCTTTACCACACAATCACGGGTTTTAACAACCCTGATCAAAAAGCCTTTTGAAAACATTGTTGGGGAAAAGGAGAAAATGCTGGTAACCAGCATTTTCTCCCTTTCCCTCACAATGTTTTCTACCCTTCCCAACACAAATTTCAGTTTTTGAGTCACATTCATTTTGTCGTCTGCTGATGCTTTCAATTTGGACAAGTCTGAAATTTTGTTGTGTGGTTAAGGGTTAAAGTAGGGTTTTTTTTTTTTTTTTTTTGTAAAAAGTTAATAACTCAACACATGCTGGCTATCTATGTTTTTCAACTCTTTATCAATTAGTAAAAAATCAGACCAGTCCATATTAAAATTGTCTGCGGACGACACATGACACATGGCTCAAATGATGTTTTTGAAAGGGTGGAATACATAGTGAGAAACGGAGAAAATGCTGGCTACAAGCCTTTTCTCCTTTTCCCATGATGTTTTCAAAGGCCTGTATCCTCCTGGTCGATAAAACTTGGGATTGAGTGAAAACCAGGTTAAAAGTTGCAAAGTTGCTCTATCTTTTTTTTACTTTTTACCTGGTTTTAAAATTCATTTTTTTGCCTGCAACCAATACCTGGACTGAGTGTACAGTAACAGATTATCATCTTCAAAATAATTTCTAAACTTTTAAATAGTATGACTTACATCTAAGTGTATTTTAACACCCATATTGTTTAATTTTGGAAGCTAGTGGCCCTTTAATCTTTTACCACACAGTCCCGACTTTTAGTGACTTTGAGAAAAAAGCATTTTTAAAAACATAGTGGGAAAAGGAGAAAATGCTTGTAACCAAATGCTGGTTACAAGCATTTTCTCCTTTTCCCACATTGTTTTCTACACATCCCAAAAACAATTTCAATTTTTGAGTCGCCTTAATTCTGTCGTCTGCAAATGATTTCAATTTGAACTAGTCTAAAATTTTCTTGTTTGGTAAAAGTGGTCACTAAGAAAAGTTTTCATGCACTTACTGTTATGCCTGTTCATATGCTGCATATAATGAACATGGGAGGTGAAAACTGTATGGCACACACGACATTTATATGACCTTGAACTTGGAGTTCCTGATTCTTGATCTAGAGATGGGCTGTATGTATCTGTTCTTAGAACACCTAAAACATTAAGCAAGTTATACTGCTCTCCCGTACTTTCTGTGTCAAAACTGTGAAGCATAGCTTCTATCATCTTCGCAAGCCAAGGATACAAAGGTAGTACCCTTGGCCGCTCGCCTCTTTAAAAATCGTAACTCCCGCTGCGCCATTTCATAGGATGTGATCAAAACCCATCGCATCCAATCAAACCATCCGTAACAAGAAATCTTCCGCGAAACAGAAAACAACAATGGTGGCGCCCGTCAAAAATGAAACTTGTCGTGTTTGTGACGAAACTTTGCCAAAAAAGAGAAGACGATCAACATTTAATGACTTTTTTATAGTTCATGATCAATTATGTGAAATATTAGGACGGGTTCCACAGCCAAATGATTGTGAATCATCGTATGTCTGATTAATTTCAGAAAATTGTGATGAATCCAAAAGCGCAGCTATATTTGATGCATAGCCTAACAAATTTTATTATGAGCATTTTGATTGGTCAGAAATAACATCAGCAAAGGTTACGCAACTCATGATATTCGATAGGTGGCACAGCGGGAGTTTCGATTTTAAAAGAGGCGAGCGGCCAAGGGTACATAACGAACAAAGTGGAGTTAGCATCCTTGGCTTTCGAAGATGAGCTTCTATTTGTACACTTGCAGTCACTAGTGACGACAAGAGTCTTTGAAAGCTGGCTTAATGCATCTGCAAAAAGTATCAACCATGGTGAGCCTGCCTTTAGTAAATTTTGTACATGACAACGAAAAATTATACCTCATATTATGTGACGACTTGCTTGGCATTTTTCCCAAGTGTTTCTCATATATATATATATATATATATATATATATATATATATATATATATATATATACACACACACACACACACACACACACACACAGTTTTCTTGTTCTCTCTCTCACACACACACACACACATATACTTAGGTACTTAGCTTAGCCATAGTTTACTGACAGTAATAAAAAAAAAAAAAAAAAAAAAATGGCAAAGAGTATAATCTGAAAATGGTATGGTTCCTAAGTGAAAGGAACAGTTGCTTGAAACAAATGGTTGCTTTTCATCTGTATAAAGTCTTCCAGACCTAACAGCTGCAGATCCAATCATCCAGATGCATCAGTTTACCTCCAACAAGAACCAGAAAAAATCATGGTAATAAACTTCTTCATACAGAATACTTTACTACGGTATTACAGTTTTAGCAATCCAAAGATTTTATCTATATGGCAATGAGAGAGTTAAAAAAAAAACATATTTAACCCTTTACCACACTACAAAATTTTACACTTGTCCAAATCGAAAGCATTTGCAGACGATAAAATTAATGTGAATTAAAAATTGAAATTTGATTTCAGAAGGATAGAAAACATTGTGGGAAAAGGAGAAAATGCTGGTTACCAGCATTTTCTACTTTTCCCATAATGTTTTCAATGGCTTTCGTTCTCACAGTTGTTAAAAGTAGAGACTGTGTGGTAAAGGGTTAATCAATATTTACCGTCAGAATTTCTGAGTGAATTATGGGTAGACTGTGATGATGATGCGGGGCTACTTCGTAGTCTTGGACCTATTAGAGAAATATGAAAACGTCGATATCAAAAATAAATCCTGTCAAAGCAGTGGGTTTGTCCCTGTCATGAAAATGTAGGTAGATTGTATCCCGTTACATTTACTAATTGAGCTATTTGAATTAGTTGATAAACTGATATTTGCTTTCAAGATAGAATCTCTTCAACCCTTTAACTCTTTACCACACGACAAAATTTTAGACTGGTCCCAACTGAAAGCATTTGCAGGCGACAATTTAGACATTGCACAAATTATGAAAGTTATCTTGGAAAGTGTAGAAAACATTGTGGGAAAAGGAGAAAATGCTGGTTACCAGCATTTTCACCTTTTCCCACAATGTTTTCAAAGGCCTTCTTTCTTAGGGTCGTTAAAAGTCGGGATTATGTGGTAAAGGGTTAACATGCAGTCCTGAGTTTCAATGACCCTTAGGGAGAAGGCTATTGAAAACATGGGGAGAAAAGGAGAAAATGCTGGTAACCAGCATTTTCTCCTTTCCCAAAAATGTCTTCTAACCTAACAAATACAAATTGTATCATTTGAGCCATGTTTCAATTGTTGTCTGAAAATGCTTTAAAAATGGATGAGTCGAAAATTTTGTCGTTTGGTAAGAGTTTCAGTAAGTTCAATATCATTTTTTTTATTAACCCTTTACCACACAATCCCGACTTTCAACGACCCTGGGAAAGAAGCCTTTTGAAAACATTGCGGGAAAAGGAGAAAATGCTGGTAACCAGCATTTTCTCCTTTTCCCGCAATGTTTTCTACCCTATCCAATACATAAATCACTATTTCAGCTGCATTTAATTTGTCGTCTGCAAATGCTTTCAGTTTGGTCCAGTCTGAAATTTTGTCGTTTGGTAGAGAGTTAAGTCATTAAAATTTCATCTCAAACCTAACTTGTGTCTGATCCAATATAGGTCTACCAATTTGCCATATCTTTTAATAATTCTAGTACCTGTAATGTAAACAATGCTTAACTGCAAAATAAAATGGTTGTGATCATAAAACTGGGAGGGGGAATGCCCTGACCTCCTTCACATACTTTAGTAAGTATATCATTTCTGAGCAGATCCTTATGGGCTGGGGCAGTTTTAAACTTTCAAAAACTGAGGGCTTTTGGTAATCAACATTTTCTCCTTTTTGAACAGTGTTTCCTACTCTGTCAAGAACAAATTCCATTGTTTAAACAACATGTTGGTTTTTTTTCCCCAATTCCTTTCAATTTAGTTCAGTCAAAAATTTTGTCATATGCACTCCTCTACCAAACAATCCTGTGTTTTCACCGTGAAGGCTTTTGAAAAAATTGTGGAAAATGGGAGAAAATGCTGGTTACCAGCATTTTCTCCTTTTCCCACATCAAAAGTATTACTAAAAAGCACATTAGCACATCACCTGAGATCGCCTCTATCATATATACAATATAGAGGCAATGCAACAATTTGCTATTTTTAGTAATCCTTTTGATGCTCAACCAATGAGAATTTCAGTGTTCCGTGATAGACCAATGGAGCTTCAAAGGCCTGTGCATGCACTTACTTGGGGTAATGATTCTATCTCCAGGCATTACGTCTGGCATTGGGGATGACAAAAATCTTCTTGGCGGCTTTGGGCGCTCCGGTGGGGTCCTATTCATGACAGGTCGAAGGTTTCTGAACTGCTGGGTCTCCGGAGCAGACGATAAAGCCCCTGACCACAAACTGCCAACAGAATCGGGACTGAGCACACTTTGGTTTTCAAGTCGGGCTATCTTCTTAGCCACGCCTTCATTATCAACTACACTACTAGGTAAAGGTCTCTCTATACCTTCATTTATAGACGTGGACCAGCGTCGCAAGCTGCCTACTGGAGTATCAAATGTACTAGAGAGGGACACTGGCAGAGTGACAGAAGATCTCAACCGATTTGGTGTTGTTCTTATAATGTTACTAATCAGATAACTTGTATTGGCACTGGTAGTATTGATGATTGATGAATTTGAGCTTGATCCAAGTGTGGACATAGATGATGCTGATATGAAGTTTGTAAATGAAAAACTGCTCGACATTCTATCATCATTCTTCCGTTTTATAGTTTGTCGTTTGTTTATTACAAGGTTGACGGCACCATTTCCATTTGGTTCAGTCTCCTGGTTACTCTCAGGCAGGACACCCCCAGGGTTCCGAGGTCGAGGCAGCTGTAAAATATCAAGATGCTCCAACACCCGAACTCCCTCCTTGGTGTCCTGTTTCCCATTCATGATTTTCTCTCTCATATCTAATTCTCCCAAACTTCCTGATCTCTGTCGCTCTCCACTGGGCGTGTTCCTGGTTGATGGGCGTGGTGAAGGACCGCTCACAGAGCCTGACCTCTGCCGTGGAGTACCAGGTGTACTGGGCGTAAGTCTGTGCATTGAAGGGCTCGGAGTCGTTGATCGACTCAGTGTTCTGCATGGCTGCCCCAACGTGGCAATTTGTTCAGATGAGAAAGGTAAGACACTTTGAATTTTTGACACTCGACCTGATGTAACTTCTATCTTTTTCACATTTTTGGCCAATGCTTCCCGTGTTGGCTTATCGTCCACAATAATCTCACAATCACAATCATTGTTGCCTTGAATCTCGTTATCATGACTGGATGATGGCAAAACTGTCTGGGATTCCTTTCCATTGCTGATGTGGACCATCTGTTCTTTCAGAGTACCTCCCGACCTATCAGATCTTGATACAACACCGGTTATTACATTGTCTTCATAATTAGCAACATTGGATCCACTTGCAGCTAAATCTAATGGTGGATCTGACACATGACCTCCGGAAAGGCTGCTCACCAAATCTGGAGGCTGACTCTCAACTGAATGTAAAAGATGTATACATAAAGAACACATATAATGATCCATACTATGGCAAAAAGGGGGCTTAATGCATCTCTGTAATGCATTATACCAGGCAAGTCCTCACATGATTATAGATCCTTAAAGTCCATTTTCTCTATCAACCCAATGAATCATGAGATAAACTGGTTGTTGGACATGCAGAAAATTGACCAGTAGCAAAAAGTTTTGGCCTAGGTCAGCCTGCACGAACTGCATGGGCTGACCTGGGTTGACAGTTTTTGCAGATGCATTAAACACCCATTTCACAAAGCATGGCTCATACAGTTTGTGATGTACATAAACAGTAAACTTCAAAATATTCTAATTTCACTTCTTATATTGGCTGTACAAATGAAGTGGGCTTTTTCATTGACAGTGAAAGAGTAGGGTCTGTATTCACCAACCATTCTTAACCCTTAGAGCGCCGAATAAACCTATCAGCTTTCCCGTCCTAGAAATACAACCCAAATAACTGCAATTCCATGGTTGTTTTTGTGTACATTATTTCTGCAAAGCGGACAGTGTAGATCACAGATCAGGCTACACATTTTGTGCAGTCTGATCTTGATCTACACTGGCCGCAAAAGCAACTATAGTCATGAAAGGCGCTTTAAGGGTTAAGAATATTCTGAGTCTTTACATCTGAGATTTTGTAAATTTGAAAGTAACGCAACTTCTGATTGGCTAAAGCATTTTGCCAATTAGAAGTTGTGTTACTTCCAAATTCAGAAAATTCTGGAGAATAAGACTAAGAATATTCTTAAGAATGGCTGGTGAATACAGACCCAGAACATGTCTAATTCAAGATTGTTTTTTTGCCAGTACAAAGATCATCTAGCCATGGCAGAAAACATGCAAAAAGGAGAAAATACTGGTTACTAACAACTTTCCCATCAAAAAGAATAAAGGTACATAATCGATTTCTTCACAGGCTATTTAAAAACTTACAAAAAGAACTACCAGGGGAAAGTTTTACTGCCATACTTATGCAAGCGTTTCTAAAACATTGGTAAACTTTTGGGCATGTCGAAGTTTTGCCTTTTACTACGACATTCATAGCTAAGTTTGACAGACAGTGTTTCCTGGCTTTCTCACACTAGTACTGACACATTTTCTCACATGCATCGGAGGTGAGAGGCAAAAAATCGCCAGAAAGATACTTTACCTCAACTGGCTATTGAACTTGCAATCACCAGGTCACAAGTCAGATACAATAAGTTATCAGCAAAAACCTACAAGTTATTAATACAACTGTCCCAAGATCCAATAAATTAGAAATTTTCACCAATACCAATCATCCAAGACTGACTTTTTGATGTTACACAGTTTTCAACATTATTTCTTATATTGCTGTAGCCAGTACACCTATTCATGCTTTTCTAGAGTTTCTTTTGCCAGTACTGGTATTTTCCACAATATTCTTTCCTAGCCACTGGCTGCTTTCCCACATAACCATCGTTCACATAATTATAAAAATTAACAGAGGAATGAATCCTGTCACAAACCCACAATGACTATCAATTCTCAGAAAAAAATTGGCAAAGCTTGAGATTCAAATCAGCGACCTGCTGATTTAAAGCCCAAAGAGCTAGGGACAAATGTGCCCACTGTCCCATACCTGTTGATACAACATCTATAATGCAGTCTGCCTGGGACTCTGTGGATGATATGCACTCGGCCAGGGTGTTGTCATTCCCTGATGAAACCTCTTGTAACTGTGGAGGATTAGCTGCCACTTCCACCTGACTGTCACCTACCTCACCATTGTTCCTCTCAATGATTATTTCAACATCTTCAGCCATTGTCAAATTGCTGGAAATTGAAATATAGAGAATCAATGGACTCAAAGTCCCGAAAAGTGGATTTGGGGAACAGCGCTAAGCTATGATATGGTGTAATGAAAAATAAAATTTCCATCACACGTAATGCAGGTTCATGTAACTAGTAAGGGGAATTAGCAAGAGCAAGCAAAGTCGAAGTTGCTCCCCAAAGCCACAGTAATTTTATTACATGTACTTAAGAAGTAGCAATTTGATCCATCCATCTGATGTGATTTTGTGCTGGCGTAAGATTTAGGGCTATATGTACATATGTAGGACTATAATATATACAGCAGCGACAGAGACGAAAACAGGGTGTACTAGCTAAAACTGAAAGTAGATGATTAGAACCCAAGTGTCTATGACAGTACTTTGTTCAGCCTCAAATCAGGTCAAACCAATAACATAGTACAGACCTGACCAGCTATTCAAAACTGAAAGTGAGCAAGCATATGTCATTACCCTTGATGTAGTTGGTTCCACGCAGTTCAATCACAGTAAGCGGATTTGCTATACAAATCTGCTTGAAACTGAGGAAAATGTAACACATAGTAAGTTAACTCTGTATAAGACCTTAGAATTATAGACTTGTCAAAACACAATGAATTTTCATAGAGCAACTGAATTATGAAAGTATTTCAAATGACTGGAGTTGTCTCTGAAGGTGTAGGACAGAAAACATTGTGGGGAACGGAGAAAACACTGGTTACAAGCTTTTTTTTCCCCATTTTTCACAATGTTTTCCATGGCAAGCACAGCCTAGTTGTATTCTCAAATTTTCCAAGCTTTACAAAATCCAATATCTGCTTGTAACTTAAAGTGCCTTTCACAACTATAGTTGCCATTGCAGCTGGTCTAGGTCAAGATCAAACTGCAACTAAATGTGTAGTCTAGTCTTTGATCTAAACTGCCCACTTTCCTGAGACATTCTGAACAAGAGCAACCTTGAAATTACAACTATTTGGGTCTTTTATAGACTGAAAATGTCCATAAGGTTTATTAAGTATTAAGAGGGAAAAAGAAAAAAAAAAAAAAATGACGGTGATTATAGATCTGAATGGTCTTCATGATTACAAGGCAATTTCTTTTATCACAAGAAAATCAACAGGTACACCCTGCAAGCCAATGCTCAACTGCCGTTGCTTTTTCGGGGAAAATTTTAAGTAAAAAAAAAGGGGGCAGTATTACCTTTCCAAGCTGTATGGGTTAAGCCTTTACCACACAATCCTGACTTTTAACAAACCTGAGAAAGAAGCCTTTTGAAAAACATTGTGAGAAAAGGAGAAAATGCTGGTAACCAGCATTTTCTCCTTTTCCCACAATGTTTTCTACCCTTCCCAAAACAAATTTCAATTTTTCAGTCAAATTTATTTTGTCGTCTGCAGATGCTTTCAATTTGGACTAGTCTAAAATTTTGTTGTTTGGTAAAGAGTTAACAACTGGCCAAAGTTTAAAGTAAATATCTTCAAAAATGACAGAGATGTGAGAAAATGTTAAAAGTTTTCATGTAACCATGACACAGACATGGGCCCGTATTCACCAACCATTCTTAAGAACATTCTTTGTCCTATTATGCAAGATTTTCCAAATTTTTAAAGTAACACAACTTCTGATTGGCTATATCATTTGGTTTAGCCAATCAGAAGGTGTGTTACTTTCAAATCTGGAAAAATCTGAAGAATAAGACTAAGAATGTTCTTGAGAATGGTTGGTGAATATGAACCATAGACTCCAAGGACACCAGGGCAGTTCTTTTTCTCTTTTTCAAAAACAGCAGAGCTGGAACTTCAGTAATTTTTCTGAAATCCAGTCACCTGTTTCCTTTCTGCATGGTAGCTCTCTGATAAGACAAGGTGACTGCACTATAGGTACATGTAAATAGTTCTTTTCTAATTGGCCACAGTCAAATTTAGAAATAATGGAGAAAGGTAGGTTTTCAATGCAATTTTGATACAAAGAATAGTTATTACACCCATAAACTGTGTAAGACTATTGAAAAGAAGCATTCAGTTTTTCTTTGAAACAGGAAATTATGACCTTTCCTTCTTTGTTCCATTAGTTTTGACCCCAAATATGAAACTGAGGGGTCATGGAGTTAGTGGCTAACTTTAGCCACAAAAACAATGGTGGGCTAATGCCATGAAAGATTGCATAAAAAAGGCATGGTAACATGCTTTTTTTGATTTTGTTCCCAAATTATGTACTGTTTAGAGTTTCAATTTAGCTTGGCATTTTCCGGCTAGTTCCGTGGGTTTGTCAATTTTGTCATTTTTTTTTCCGACCATGCCACTTACCTGCAGTGGTCAGTAATTTCACTATTTCACAAGTTTAACATGATTTCTTGATGAAATCTAAAGAATTGGGGTTATGCTGTTGCACTGAAGTACTCTTTATCATTTCAGGCTCAACCATTCTCTAGACCTTCTGTTGAAGAAGTTCTGTTTGGCATGTTGTTGGTCGACACAAGTTTAGCCTAAAACCATGTTCTGGAGTCTATAGAATTATCTTGTCACCAAGCCACCCAAGTTTTCCAAAGATTTATCAATTACAAATTTATTTTTTTGCTGAACTAATGAATTAGTATTACAATGACTTTCTCTATGACCTTTATCAGTAAATATTTGCATGAATTTAAAACCATCAATATATTTCTATAATCATGTCAAATCTTCTCATAGCAAATTTATGAGTGATGTTTTCATTTACCACTTACCAAGCTATCTCCTGTATTAACAGCCCCTTGGTCGAATGTTTTTATAAGAAACTGTATGGTCGACTGACCTATTTTCGAGGGGTACCTGTTTTTGAACCTAAAATGATATCCAAGTTTTCTTGCGAACTATGAAGTAAATGACGTCACTGTTTTGTGTGAACCGCTAATTTGAATGTAAACAATAGTGTCATTGCTGTTAATTTATGAATTGCAACAAAATCAAGACAGTAGGTATGTTTCTAGAGGAATAATCGTTTTAGTGACAAATTTCTTATTACTTTTTTCAACCCGATACGTGCCTGATTTAAATTCTCCACCTGATATTTCATTTTAATCCTAAAAAAATTCCGACATGTGACATAGTCAGTCTTGATAGCAAAAAGTCATGTGACTGTACTGAATGATGAGACAAGATTCCGATCTAATATTAGATCAGGGAATTTCGTGATCCATTTTGTTCGGTCACTTATGAAGGAACACTTTTTCCAGAACATTTGCTACTAAAGAGAGAAAATTTTTCCAGCCCTTTTATCAAGACACTCAATATTTTCAGATGTTTCCTGATAAAATGGTATTTAAAACAATTCCTTTTCTGTCCTCTTAGGTGCATATAAATTGATAGAAGGGACCAAAATGTCTAAATTTTTGATATTCTGGTATTCTGGTCCAGTCGTTATGAGGGGGCCGATGGCCACGATGACACTCATCCGTCCTTTTCATTGCGCTTCAAAAACTTAGGATAATTGACTCAGAACTGTTCATTTCCATTGTTCAAAACATTCCCTTCTTGTGATAGTTAACGCTTTTGATGAGTTTTGGTGTACCTGATGATTTTCAGTGTTTTATTTATGAGCTGCTCTACAGATATTAAACGCCACAAAATGAGGGCATGTTTTCCTATGCACCAATTCAGCTTCTGGCATAAGATAGAAGGGTGACATATCGCAGCGCAACATCTTTTCATCCATGTTTTCGTGCGGCCTCGAAAACAGATAAATAAAATCTCAGCGCTCAAGACATTTTTGCGTTTCACACGCGCCTTTATTTATATCGGAGATAGAAACGTCAAATGTATTTCCAAGTCAAAATATGGAGATCAGAAAGGCAGTAAAAGTTTTCCTGAAGTTCAAAGAGACCATTTTTGTGCAATATGCCTGATGTCTAAAATTTGAATCACAAAAGATCATGCATACAGGAAATATCAGTGAATGTTTACTCTGTTCTACAGAAGTATTTGTTCCCACATGTAGCTATAAAAGTATACTGCTCATAATAGATAAAGCACTATTTTGTGATGACTGTCCTGAAGCGTTAGTCATCAATTTTTAGCTAATTGAGAGTAAATTGGTTGTATCTGAAAAGTTTGTAAGGTTGATTTAACCCTTTACCACACAATCCCGACTTTTAACGACCTTGACAGTGAAGCCTTTTGAAAACATTGTGGGAAAAGGAGAAAATGCTGGAAACCAGCATTTTCTCCTTTTCCCACAATGTTTCCTACCCCATCAATGGTAGAAATTATCATTTTAGCAACATTTAATTTGTCGTCTGCAAACCCTTTAAATTTGGTTCTGTTTAAAATTTTGTCATCTGGTAAAGGGTTAAACCTTATTACTAGAAATCATTGAATAAATATCAGGTGGCTTCATTTGTCTCTCTGCTCTATAGTGCCAGGGTTATTGGAAAGAGTGACTCATTCTTGTGTCCCATTTGTGATCCTATTACCCACTGCCATTGAACCATAAATAGGACAAGTCACTTAGAATACGTTAAATTAGGTTTTCCATGGTTAATCCTTGTTCCAAGAGTTTTCTCTAGCTTGATGAAAATGTGTCATTTGGTACTTTAATTTTCTTGAACAGTATAGTTATCAAATATGGACAAATTTAGGTTGTGTATCTTCAGGGCAATCAGGTTTTGACCGTTTCGAATATAGCGTCTCTTGATGGATAAACACCAAGTTAGGTTAATCACTTTTGTTGTTGATTAGTTACATTTTAAACCGATAGAAGATATGCTTCATTAAGGAAAGTAATTGAATTTGTCTGTTTGGAATGCCGCTTGAACATATTGTAGGTGGACGAAAATAGGTTGTGCCAGGATATATTGTTGCCAGTGAATATGCATGATTCAGACAGAATAAATTTGTGGTTTAATATGATTAAAATTTGGTTTTATGGTTTAATATGCATTAAAATTTGTTGTTGTTTTTTTGTTTATGAAATGTTTTTTGTAATCAATTCTTCATTTAGATATGTGTAAGCTAAAATTGTCATGCAGTCCCACGAAAACAGGGAAGGCCACCATAATAAAAGGAGAACTTCACCACCATTTTCTCTCTTTCCAAAGTTGTTTTCTTCCCTTTCAAAGACAAATCCAATCATTCGAGCAATATTTCATTGTACGCTTTCAGGTTGGACAAGTCTAATATTTTGTCGTCTGTTACAGAGTATAAAAAATCATCATGCGATTCTTTGTAACTGCAAAATGGCATTCGTACCCGAAACATACTGTTCCATCCGTGCACGATGTGAATAAATAATCTCAGCAAATTAAGAGTTTAAGTAAATAAGTAGAAGGAAAAAGTACTTACCAATGTCAGTGATATCATAAGGAAAGGTTATTCTCACAAAATAAGATCTGTCAATGCCTTTATCAGTTTTAAAACTTAAAACTTTCACATCTCCAAAAAGTAAATAATGAAACACAGATAGGTTTTTCCATCCTCTTTATCTGAAGAGTATTCACAGAGACAGTTTCGCCCCAATTGTATACGTACCAATCTTGTGCACAACATTTCGTCGAAAGTGTGTTTCGTCGAAATCCACGTATGTTTTTAAATACCGATTGCTAAATTCTTAGATTTATTCCATGAAAAACTCAGTCTAGGAGGAAGATTTGAGCCACAATTCGTCTGCGTTAGGGTGAATGTCAGGGCTAGGGATCGTTTTCGACGAACGTGGTTTTCGACGAAATGTCGCATACCCTACAATGGTACAGATTCGAGGAAACACTTGTAATAAACGTGATAAAATGATTATACACATGTTGTTGTCATACTTGATGTTATATCCGTTCATGCCTTTGGTTAAATTCGTCTGCAGCGGACTGCACAGAAAGGGGGGTCCAATCATATATCTATGTTGTACACTGTTTCGTGAAATATATGTATACTGGAAAAACACCTTTAGAAAATTTAATGCATTTTTCCAGAAAGAGAAGTCCAGTCGTTATTCAGGATTTTAGGCGTAAGGTATCTGTAGATGAACCATGCTCTGTGAAAAGGGACTCAATGCATCTGAAAAAAATATCGACTCATGTCAGCAAGCGAAGTCCGCGCAGGCTGAAATGGGCCGAAACATTTTGCTTTCGTCAAGTTTTCTGCATGTCAAAGGACCAGTCTACATCATGGTTCTGTCGGTTATTAAACAAAATGGATTTTAGGGGTCCATAATTATGTGATGTCTTGCTTTGTATAATGCATCACAGAGATGCACCAAGCCTTCCTGTTGCCAGTGAATGGCTCTGATGCAAGTCTCGAGTCGGGATGCGTACGGAATCTAAAACGCCTGTGTAAATTGGTGAAAAAGTGCAAAGCAAGATGACATCTTCACGGAACAACCAACCATGATTCAGCAGGGAGGTCAAGATTTTCCACATTTGAAAGTAACACAACTCCTGATTGGCTAAACCAATTGGTTTAGCCAATCAGGAGTTGTGTTACTTTCAAATGTAGAAAATTCTGGAGAACAAGACAAAGAACGTTCTTAAGAATCATTGGTGAATACGGACCCAGGTGACAAAGAGGGCAATAAGAAGAACAAAGTACTCTGATCGTGACAGTGTTATCCATTGTAAACCATCTTCCACACAAACCCGTGTCTGAACGACCTGAGGATGAAGCATTTTGAAAACATTGAGGAAAAGAAGACAGTGCTGGTATTCTGAATTCTCTCCACTTCCCGCAATTATTTTTTGCCTTCGCAAAGACAGAAAATCACCACTAGAGCCATATTTAATTGGTCGCCTGCCAATGCTTTTAAATTGCTTTTGTCTTAACTTTTACTCTAAACATAACTTGAGTAGTGCTAAAGCGTTATTGACATTGTCACTGTTTCATCCCTGTAGTTCCTAGGGACGACTTCTTTTTCTCCAAGAATGCTTTTGAAAGCATTGTGACAAGAGGAAAATTTGCTCGTGGAGAGCAATTTGACTTTTTTAACTACATTGTTTTCACGTACATGGAAGGGTGTAAAAGAGAAATGTTGGTTTACTATTATGTCAACTCATAATTATTAGGTACGGACAGCCAACATCTGATATGTGAGACAAACTCTATTAACCCTTTCCCAAACGACAAATTTTGGACTGGTCCAAATTGAAAGAGTTTGCAGACGACAATTTTGAATTTGATGAAAATGGCAGAAAGTTATCAAAAAGGGTAGAAAACACCGTGGGAAAAGGAGAAATTGCTCATTACGAGTAATTTCTCCTTTTCCCACAGTGTTTTCAAAAGACTTGTACAGCAGACACGTGAAAACCAGGGTTTGTTTGGGAAAGGATTAAAGGCCCATAGACATTTACTTCCGTTAGTAACCTAACTTTTTGTATCAAGTGCCATTTCATGTTATCACTCGATGATCATTTTTAATTAGCTGGCAGCTCGCCAACAGGCCATATCAGAACAACGCCATCTGCCATTTGGACTCAAACCTTCAGCCTCCTGCTATGAAGTCTCGCCTTCATTTTCTTATTCATCCGTCTCTCTCTTGTTTTACTCTGTCTCGACCATCTGCCACCTCCTTCCCTTCTCTCTCGACTCACTTCCACCACACTCTCCCTCTTTTACCACTCTCAATCTTTCACCCATCCGTTTCTTACTCTCCTCTCTCACCTATCTGCACCTCCTCCCTCTACCATTTTTTTCTTATTATCTCTCCATCCCACTCAACCGTCTTTTTCCATTCTCTCTCCATTCCTCTCTTTTCTCTTCTCTCTCTCTTCCACTGCCTCCCATGGCAGTCTGTCAACGAAAAATATCTGTCGGCAATAAATGACCGCTAACGAGAGAGGAGAAAAAAATGCCTGGAATATCAGTCTGTAGCAAATTGTCAGTCGCGGTGAAATAACAGTCATTTGCCAGTCATCAGTAAGTGTCACAGCTTGGCCACCTAACGTAGCCATGGGCGTGGTCGTATTTGGGACTATAGGACTAAACTTGACGGGCAAATGAGATATGAGATGTCGATTTCGTGAAAGATCTGGCACCTGATTTGTATATACCGGTAGATTGAATTTGTTGAATTGATTGAATTTGCGTTTATTTATCGTCGCCAGCGGTTGCCCATATGGGCGACTCCCCCGGAAGGGTGTTAGTTATGTTACGGGGGACAGTGCAAGATACAGGACAAAACCCATCCTAAGTTACGACTGGTTCTTTAACGCGCTCGGTGTACAGCGCCGTCACACGGGACTTTGGTTTAACGTTTCATCCGAAAGACTATTAGTAATTTTAGATGGCCAGCCGTGATGCTCAAACCCATACCCTCAGATGACCCGAAACATGACATTTACGAGTCCTACGCTCTATCACCTGAGCTATATGGACTGGTCATTTTGTTTGGTTAATTATATAGAGGATATTCTATTTATTTCATGCTTTTAAGCCCTTTTTTTGTTGGGACTTTCATCAAAATCCAGTACAGTTGTTTTCGGTAATTCCTCGTGGTGTACCCCCCTCACATAACAGCGCATTATAATATTACGTAAAGGGCGAGAAATATAGCATAAATTACGTCATATATGATTGACACGCGCTGTCATTCGGCATACCTCGGGTGATCCGGTGATCAAATCCCTCGGCTGTATCACGTAGCTTGATATGCACCTACACGGTACATTTCGCACATCTCCGGAAGCAGACCACTTTACCGTTATTGAAATTGTAAGGCTTCTCTTTAGAAAGAACGCATTAGTAAATTTTCTTTCGTTATCTTTCTAAGAGTATTTCGGTCGGCAAACAGTTTGTACATTCAATTTTTAGTGTGGTTTATCAATTCCGTTAGGAGCTTTCATCGACAGATTGATAGAAGTGAATAACTTCACAGTGGTTGTTCATGTCGTTGCTAAGCGATCTACAGGGGCGCCGCCATGTTTAAGATCATGTGATTGGTAGTTCAAAATGGAAGCCTCCCTTATACAGACGAGGTTAGATGTAGGTACGGAATCGGCCGAGTTGTGACGAGTGACGCGCTGTTTACCTAGGTAACTATTGCGCAGGAACTACTATTTCCGCCTTCAACTGAAGAGTTAGAAAGTATAAAATCGGTATGTTCACTGGTCGTAACCATGAAATAACAAACCATAATCCACCATTATTTCTCGATAAACTACCGAAAAGCATGAAATAAATAGAGGATATTTGTTTTTTTCGGTGAAAGATCGAAATTCATTTCATCGAATGAACATCATCGGTCTGAATATTTTCACGAGTGGCGCAGTCACGCGTGAAATATTACCGATGATGTTCACGAGATGAAATAAATTTCGATTTTTCACAAAAAAAAAATCTATTTATTTCATGCTTTTAACCCCCCCTTTTGTTTGAACCTTCATCAAAATCCAAAATCGGTTGTATTCAATAATTCCCCGTGGCGTACCCCCCACTCACATAACAATGCAAAGCAGTATTTCGTTAAACGCGAGAAATTTAGCTTAATTACGTCACTTTTCCCTCTATTTGAATGGCACGCGCAGATAACCCAGGTAAGTAGTAAGAGAACAACTGTTTCCGTCTTCAATTGAAGAGTTAGAAAGTATAAAATCGGTATTTTCACTGGTCGTAACCATGAAATATCAAACCATAATCCACCATTATTTCTCGATAAACTACCGAAAAGCATGAAATAAGCTTTTTTATTTCATGCTTTTCGGTAGTTTATCGAGAAATGTCCGGTAAGGAGATATTCTTTTCCTAAAAATGAATTTGAAAGAACATTATTCAGAGTTCTATTACTGGTTGAAAATTTAATTTCAGTTATTTAACAGGGTTAGGGTTAAAACACGGGATTGTTCGGTGAAAGGTTAACGGAAAGAAGCGGTCATCAAAACGCCCTGTAAAGCACAGTTTCTGCGGCATACTAGTAAGTACAAGGTGTAATCATGTCTCTATTTCTTGGGCTAAGAACAACTTCTGTCGACGCCAGTAAATTGTTATTTTATTGTGTTACCGCCAAATTGGCGATCATTGTAACATCAAAAATACAATAAATACACGAGAAAAGAATGAAAAAGAAATAAACAGTAAATCAAAGGACTCAACGTCCTGGAACGCAGATTTGTGGAGTAGCATAAAGCTGTAATGTAATAAAAAATAACATCACATGCAACACGTGTGCAATCATCTTAAAATGGAGATAGCAAGGCAGGGAAAGTCAAAATTGTTCTGCCGACTTAAGCAGATTTTTGCTGTGTAAGATTTAGGAATATATATGTAAACACGTGTGGGACAGTATATACGGTAGTGACAAAAGCGAGGTTGAGGTGTATCAGCTGAAACTGAAAGTAGAATGGGAGCAAGACTTGTGAACGACAGTATATTTGGTTCAGGTCAAACCGATATCATAGTACAGTGTGAGCGCGCATGCGTCGTTACGTATGATGTATTTGGTTCCTGTCGAACGATCCAAAGTACAGCCGAATTCAAACCTGAACTATGCTACCTTTTTCTTTTATGAAATTTTCGAAAACTGTGGGAAAAGTAGTTAAAGCTGGTCAGCAGCATTTTCTTCTTTTCGCACAGTGTTTTCGAAAGCTTTCTTCCCCATGGTCGTCAAACTCGATATTGTGTGGAAATGAGTTAACTGAATGCAGCAGATTTAACTTCAAGATATTGTGATTTTAAGGTCATTTTCCCACAAGGTGGCTAACTTATTTCCTTTAGTCTTTTTACTAATGGCAGGCATCATATTTCCGAGAAGAACAATTTATTTGTGCAGTATTTGTTACTTTAAGAACCCCTTTTAAGCTTTGAAATTAAGGCTATGTTCTATGATTTTGGCAAGAATTATCTCCTTTGAAGAACTGTATCTTATATCTTGCCCAGTAACATATAATTTCATTTTCACCGTTTTTACTTCGCATCCGAGCGAAGATGAGAAAAAAAAATCTATGAAAAAACTTCCAATCCTGAAAGGAGGAGTGTCTATATGGCTGTTTTCATGGCCACTACCGATTTTGTAAATCTGTTAATACTGAAACTTCTACATGCTGGCAGTGATAGGATGCAATATTAAATCAACTAGTGACAGTATGCATGTTCATGCTTTCTCAAAGTGGGTGGGATAATTATTACCTTGAGATGCGTTTGTAAGGAATTTGGTGATATTTTTATTGTTACTCATAGCTGAAAGTCTACAATTTCATTCCTCCCTTATGTAGTCCTATGCAATACCAGATATAACAGCTTATAATAAAACTTTTGTAAAATTCGTACATAACGTTTGTTACTACTCACTTGTGTAACATGCTTAAATCTTAGCTTTATTTTTTATGCAACTTTACGAACAACCACAACATCGGTTTAAACAAGAGGGATTTCAATCATATTTTGCTATTGCATAGTATACTGGATGGGTATTGTAAAATTAAGCCGATAACTTCCTTCAGTGAACAGTTTTTTTTAATGATCTACCTTTATTTTCCTGTTGTTTCTGAGAGAATTCTTATTCTTTTTATTTCTCAGTTGGTTACAATTTAAAAAGAGCCATTCCATGTAAAATTTATTATATTACTTTCGTCTAGATTTTTAAATACAGATATAAATCCCCTTTGTTCTGCACATATGGTCTCTGCATTGCATCTATCCATGCTTTCCTGGAAATTCTTTTACCGGTACTTTGCACAGTTTTCTTCCAAAGCCACAGGCTGCTTTCCTGCAAGAACATCGTAGAAGAAATGATGACCAGTGAGAAAAAAAGGAATATTTTTGCAATGACTACCTTCACACCCAAGGAAAAATGAAAGATGCCAAACAACTGATGGTTTTAGTATATCTAACTTCTTCTGAATCACTCGAGGCACCCCGGACGTCGATAGCAGTATCTTGTTCAAAAAATTTACGTAAATTTGTTTAGTTTTGATGTCAGTATTTTCTCTTTGGTGATGATTGTAACCTAAATATCAGATCACAGAATCTAGATACATGTGCACGGCAACCTCCTCGCCTTGGTTCACGTCTACATACATAATACCACCCCGTAATTGGATTCATAGCTTGGTTGTATTCAACCCATGTTTTTTATGTTTTACTGGAAGTGTGGCAGGAACGATTTTGTCCTTTAAGAATGCCATCTCTCTATGTGCCATGATTTCCTTTCGCCCATTTTCATCAAAGTGTTTGTCCATATGAGACCGGGCTTGCTTGAGCTAATATATTCCCATTGGTGAGTCTCTCATCTCGTTCTCTTTGAGTTCTAGGAAATTCCCTACACTGGTGTCATTGATTTTTGCCCAAATCACCCTCTGCTTATCCTAGACATTTTTACTTACCTTGTCTTGAAGATCATTGGGACTATTTGCCAGTGTCATCATTCGTTTTGCCGTTACTTCATCTGAGTGCTTTACTAAGGGAGGTCTAAATGCATAACACAACGAAAAACTATTCTTATATATCACCTACATACGGAAGGAACAAATTTTTCTTTAATAATCACCTACATATGGAATCTGCCTGTAAGGCATGTTGTTGTTCAGAGCTTTCCACTTTTTCATCCTCCCATTTACAGATTCGACAACCCATCTGACCTTTGTAACCAGCCTAGACTCCGTTGTACGATGTCTCTCGGCCTTGTTAAGAAACTTTGGCATGTATTCATGAATTAATCCCAAACTCCTTTAAAATATCAGCAGCATCTCTAAAAACTATCTAAAACAAGAACATCATTTTCTTCAAACCATGCAGTAATATTCTCACCTCTCGACTTTAACATGATACTCTGTGGTTTTGGCACATGATTTTTTTCCGTCAGCAAGATAAGGTCCCATAACTACTAGGGCTTGAACAAAGGCTCACCTTTATGCAAAGAGTAGTATCTTCTCTGAAAATAATAATTACCACATTTTTTTTTTTATACAAATGTACGTTCCATCAGCGACTGCAATCGCAACATCAGACATATAATGGCCAAACAACACTTTAGCAAATGCAGTGGTATGATTATTTATGACTCTATGTCTATAAATATGAGACAAGATATTTAGGCACAAACAAAAGTCATTAATGCTATTTTAGCAGAATGAATGGCTTTCTGCTTTTTAATTCCAAATATTGTTGAAAGGATAGCAAGTGACAGACCAGTGCGGATTTTTACCAAAAGGAGAGCAAGAGCAGTGTCTCTGTTTCTTACAGAAGAAGAAAGTAATCAGCAAAGGTGTTCCAGAACTTGAGTAAACTGTGCCTTTGTAATTCCTGTCAGCCTTATGTAATCCCCATCCTTCATAGCATTGCCATTGTCAAATTCAAGGTCTGAAATCCTTGCAAAGCAATGTTACGAACTTCCCTAAGGAAGTTTTTTGAGGTCATGAATTTTCTATCTTTATCAGAGATACAGAAGAACAATGAATATTTTGATAACTTTTCTCTGAGTACTCATCTTCCTCAAAGTGGTTTGAACAGACACGAGCCCACTAGCAACAACTAGAGATGTATGTCTTGACAATTTTTTTGTGCTCTTTGTTTTGCTAATAAACGTAATGATTGAATTATATTTTATGTAAGCACCACATAAAATGTAATGCACTTTCTAAAAAACGCTTAAATAGTTTTTTGTATCAGAGATAAATAAAATTTAATACCTTTTTCCAAAACCAGAAAATATTTTTGTGGAAAAGATTGAAATAATGTTCATTAGATTTTGAATTGAAGGACTGCTGATATGTTAGGAATACCCCGCTAAAACTTGAATATGAAATTAGGTGTTGCCGCATTTAGATAACTGTGGTGTTTGAAGTGTACGACAGATAGTAAGAATCGTTTCCAGAAAATTTATAGAAGTAAACATTTACGTGTAAGCCGCTATGAATTGTCCTGTGTAGCAGTGTTTTAGTCGATACTTTTGATACTGAATCTCACATGGATACCAAACAGCCAAATTAGATGAGACGATTGTGAAAATTCATGTCCTGCCCTAGAGGGAATGCACCACACTGAAGATGATATACTAAAGCAAAACACAAGTAGAACGCCAACTTGTCAGCACTTGATGGGATGATAACCTGAGGATCAACTAAACAAGCGTCTTGCAGGAAAACATTTAAGCATATTTTGTTTCGAATAATGAGAATGTATATATGTGCGGATATGCCGAAATATGTTGGTTTGCGAACAATGCTTGCAGTAGAGGGAAAAGGTTGGAACCTCTAGGCATCCTAAACGCGACTCACTGACTTTTTGTGGACAGAGTAGATCAAGACCAGACTGCACAAAACGTGCAGTCTGATCGTTCTATGCAGTCTGATCTTGAATCTACACTGTCCGATAAGAAGATATCTCTCCGCCTAAAATACCGTTGTGATAGAAAAGTTGGATTTGTACTATCAGCTTGAAGTTTTTATTTCTTTTATTTTGCAGGATAAGGCTTAATACTCTTCAATATTGTAAATATGATATTCAGAAGTAGTGTATACCGTAGAGCATATGTAGACACGTATTTCGAAAAAAAGATTTTTTAAGAACATGCTTTTTTTTTTGTTACTGCTACTGATTGTAAAAATGTTTCGGGAGATTTTCGATAAATTCCAAATCGTCTTCATAAACCCCGCAAGAACCATACAACGGAAAAAGGGGGGGGGGGGGGGGGGGGCTGGATGGCCCGGGAAATGAATTGGCGAGCTGATTTAGTTAAGATGGGATAATGGAATTTGTTAATGGGATACATAAAAAGAGAGAAAATCCTCAAAACCTGATGCGTAATGTATAGTAGAGATATGCTATTTTGAAATTAATGCATTTCGACCGTAAGCTCTGAATTGATGAAGTAATTGCTAATCCGTTTTAGCACAAGTATGGGGTCCTTAAATGACTGATTGTATGGTGTTTAACGCCGGTTTCAACATTATTTCAGTTATATCACGGCGGCCAGTGCACCTATCCTTGCTTTCCTGGAGTTTCTTTTACCAGTACTACGCACAATATTTTTTCCAAGCCACTGGCTGCTTTCCCTCATAACCGTCGTCAAAACAATGGTCAGCATGGGGTCCTTAAAAGGCTCCTAAATAAGAAGGAACAGTGGAAAAGACTTGATATTTTTCCTTTATTAAATGACAAAGCGAAAGTCCACAAGGAGTACATGTAAGTAACACAAAGATAACATTATATGATTCATTTTCAAAGTGCATCTGTTCGAAATTTTAAATATGAGCCATGTTCTGTGAAAAGGGGGCTTAATGCATCTGCGAAAAGTATCGACCCAGGTCAGCCTGCGCAGTCCGCGCAGGCTGACCTGGGCCGAAGCTTTAAAAAAAACAGTAGCGATTCTGGATCCATAATTATGTGTCGTTTTGATTGGTATTATGGATCACGGAGATGCATTAAGCCCCCTTTTGCCAGAGCACGGCTCATGTCTTTTATGTATACTAATAAGTGATTTAGACGTCATAGAATTGGGCTTAAATTAGTATCGCAGCTTATTGACTCAAAGTGCATTAAATGTTTAAATGGAAACCAAATTTGTAGAAACAAGAAATAAAACCACTGGTAAAATTTCAATGTATGTAAAAATAATGAGAAAAAGGTAGATAGCTCAGAACTATTCACTGTAGGAAGTTATCAGCATAACGTGACAATAACCATTCAATAAACTATACGAAGAGTGTCCAAATATGAGTGCATCTAAGCACCTAAAACTTGATTCTTCACAGTTTTCATTGTAATTTTTATTTTGTTCCCTCAAAGTATTCACCTCCAACAGATGTACAAAGTTTCAGTCTCCGGATCCAATCTTTGAAGGCATTTTCATAGTCTTTTGTTGGTATACTATGAAGACACTGGAATTAATTTTCTGCCAACTCTATTTCAACGTGTGTAAACCACCAGTTTCGGTAATTGTCTTTAGTACGAGGTGCAAGACTTTCTGAAGCAGGAAAATGCCGTTGTGCTCCCCCACCCCCCCGTATTCACATAACCTTGCCCTTTGTGACTTCTTTTTGTTTCCAAAGCTAAAAAAATCCAAACTTTCATGTCGAAAATTTGTTCAGGAGAAACAGTACTTGAATAATCGGTACATGTATTTGTTTGTATAGGGGGACACTTTAAAAAACGAGCTTGCTTCTGCGGCGACGTTGTTAAGCGTTCGCCTTGGGACCTAGAGGTCCTGGGTTTAATCCCTGCCCTTGGAGGTTATTTCGCAGAACTATTACACTAGCAATACTTAACTGTCATTTATTTCATTGTATTTTCTGGGTAAGTAGGTTGATTGATGGAGACAAATATCTCTTGGTATGGCTCCGCGGTCCCTTTGCACTCCGTAAGGCAGTATATAAGACAAGTTTTAAAACTATATTACCTGCCAAACACGATCCCTGGTCATTTGTCAGTATTTTTTTCATATATATTCATTAACTGGAAATGCAAATGTCTTTGCTTATAAAGTGTTCAACGGAGCATATCTTTATATAATTAAAGAGTCCTGAAGGTTGAAACTTTGCAGAAGGACAACTATTACCAACCTTGAAATGGAAATTTTGATACCACGGTCAATGTATTAAACGGACCTGATTAATCAATACTGTTGAAGCAGCTACATGCTATTTCAAAAGTCGATAGCTAAGTTTCAGTGACAAATCAAATTCGTTCAATACATGCACCGTGGTATTAAAACTTGATAGTTGTAAACAGGGTCGAAAAATATCTAAAGCATGCTAAGGCAGTCAGTGCCAAAATCCACCATCGTCTTGTAACTCTCCTCTTGGGGTAAATTCGGCCGCTAGTTTAGTCGCTCCATGCAAAGTTACGACCTACCAGTTTGGCAAATTCAGAGTTGTATGGGCGAAAAAATTCATTCAGTTTTTCCTCAAATTCAGGAGATACGTACGGTTTTGGCATTCCGCCTTTGTCTTTAGGGAGACATTCAAAGCTCTTTTGTATATTTTCTCTCATGCAATAAAATCCCTTTTCTTCGTCATATCTTAAATTATCCTTTGTAATTGCATGTTCTAGATTTAGAAAGTTTTCAACATCGACAATTTCTTCTAATGGATTTGTTATCAATTTTTCACCGTCCACGATATGAATCTGATTTTTCGGAAAGTACTCGTACCATTTTTTCACATTTTCGGCGTAAAGACTAGCGTTGAGTACACCATTAGCTAAATCCAGCTCTCCGGTAGTACCGTCTGTCACGTATTCTTCAAAGCCCTCCAGAACGGGATGCCTCTCCGAGTAGTGGCGATAATGACTAATTGCCCTTTTGACAGGATGTTTTACCGTAAGAATTAACTTGATAGTGTGATTAAACTTGTAAATCCTTTGTTTTGCGAGTGGTGACCGAAAGTAATCTGGACTTTTCTCTATTGTTATCTGATCAGGATAGGAAAGGGGCATTTGACGTCTGTACGATTCCAGCCCCCTTACGTAGTTGTCGTAATGACTGAAAAAATGTAATTCCTGCTTGACAAACTTCACCTTTGGGTGAAGCCCTAATATCTTAATCAGCGCTGTAGTTCCACTTTTCATTGTTCCTATTATGAGGGCACCAGGCAATCGTTGCTTTAACACATACTCCTCTTTTATAGGGCCTCCAGGCAATCGTTGTTGTTTTAAATGTCTGTGTGCATCATGTTCCGGTTTCCATGTGCCTGCCAATGCTACATTGCCCTGACTTACATTTAAATCCTCAGTTTCCCGACTTTGTATGCGATACTGCCGATTTTGCTCCGAGATAGCATCATTCGAAGTGTCGCTATTTCGTTTGCCAGTAGTAAACAGAGGCGAAAAATATGTAAAACATGCGACAAAAATTATTGCCAAAATCCACCGTCGCCTTGTTGCTCTCCTCATGGCGTGAAGTAGTCCCAAGCTAAAATGATAACAAGGGTCTTGTTCACTGAGCAATCGAAATTCAGTGAAAATCAAGGTTCTAGTTTGTCTGTTTGTAATTCAACGTATTTTTCTATATTATTTCAGTTATATCGTGGCGGCCAGAGCATCTATCTATACTCTTCTAGAGTTTCTTTTACCAGTATGCACAATATTCTTTCAAAGCGACTAGCTGCTAATCCCATCATAACCATTGTCGAAACATTAATGCTCTGCGAAAAGGGGGTTTAATGCATTTGCAAAAGCGTATCAACCCAGGCAAAGCTGACCTGGATTAAACCTTTTTGCTATTGGTCAATTGTCTGCATGTCTAAGGATAATGACTCAGTTGGGTGCAAGACAAAATCGTGGAAAATGATAATATATCAGTAACAAGGAATTTCCTCTTTTACCGCATTTTTTCAGTCCTTTCACATTTAAGCCAAAACTAATTTGTCGTCTCCAGAACACTTTAAACTCTGTACCACACAATCCTGTGTTTAACGACCCTGAAGAAAAAGGGTTTTGAAGACATTTTGGGAAAAGCCGCTTTCCCACAATGTTATCCACCCTTTCAAAGAAAAATCCAACAATTTAACCACATTTAATTTGTTGTCTTGAAATGCTTTCAGTTTGGACTATTCTAAAATTTTGTCTTTTGCTGCAGAATTGATGCGAATAAGTCTATTTCTTTTTCTAACTTGCCCCCCCCCCCCCCCTCCACATACACAGACAGAAATCTCAGGCGTTCGTTTTGTGGCAAATTTTGCCGTCTGTAATGTAATATATTAATCGTGTATATTACATAATATAAAATGCCAAGATTGTCACAAAACGAACGCCCCTCCACAAAATGACAAACTTTTACTTTACCGCAGCACAGTATCACAATCTTTTTAAAGACCAAACTAGAACGGATAAAACAGAAATATATTCTTACAAAGCAATTTTGCTTTTTCGTTCACTCGTGAGCAAACGACAAACTTTTAAACTCGACTGAAAACAAAAGCAGACGGCAAGGTAAATGAAGCTTAAAAATTCGGATTTGTCTATGAAAGAATAGAAAACAATGTGGGAAAAGGAAAAAATAATGATTACTAGAATTTTTTCCTTTTCCCATGATGTTTTCTTAAGCTTTCTAAGTCTTGGATCGTTTGGTAAAGGGTTAAGTAAATCACATGACAGCTGCGGTCGATGTTTACCATTTGCCTACAATCAAATATTACTGACGATTACACTTCAATTTCTATTCGGCAGTTTAGGAACAAAGATCAGACTTAACAGAAGGATTTGTCCGATCTTGAATCGACACTAGAGATCAGTGTAGGAGGATTTTATTTTAGAAATTCTGACAAAAATTACCGTAAAACATGAAACAAATTAAGGGCCTTTTTCCTCTCTGTAAATAACATGCATTTAGAATTTAACTGCTATATTGGTTAATTACCTCCTTTCGATGGAAACAGGTGTTGCTAAATAGCGTTTTAATTCTAAAGTAAACGGCAAAATTTTAACTTGTCCAAACTGAAAGGAACTGCAGACGACATATCAAATGGTGCACAAATTTTGACATTTGCCTGTGAAAGGACAGAAATCATTGTGAGAAAAGGAGAAAATGCTGGTTACCAGCATTTTCTCCTTTTCTCACAATTTTTTCAAAAGTATTTATCCTTTGCATCGTTAAATCACGGAAATTAACTAAATCCTTTACAAGATGACCTTGAGAAAGGGAATTTTGAAATCATTATGGGAAAAAGAGAAAATGCTGGTACCTCAACGTTTTCTACCCTCTCAAAAACAAATTCTGATATTTGAGCCAGATGCGAATTTTCGTCTGAAAATTATGCCTTCAATGTGGACCCGGTCTTACATTTGCCCCTCTGGTAAAGAGTACGTATGAGGGAATTTTATCAGCGAAACCCTTTTTAAAACAAACAACATGTTTGATACATGGTCTACGGAGGAGGAGGCTATCAAAACATTGGGAGAAAAGGAGAAAATCCCGTTAACGACTATTTTCTGGTCCCCCCCCCCCCCAACGTTTCTATCCTCTCAATGGAAAATTCTATTTTTTGAGCCGCATGTTATTTGTCGTCTGCAAATGATTTCAATATGGACATGTCTAAAAATGTCCTTATCTGTAAAAATGATTAGAATGCTGTAAGTTTTAGCCTTTGCCAAATAATGGCTGAGCACGGTGGCTCACTCGTCACAACTCGGCCGATTCCGTACCTACATTTAACCTCGTCCGTATAAAGGAGGCTTCCATTTTGAACTACCAATCACATGATCTTAAACATGGCGGCGCCCCTGTAGATCGCTTAGCAACGACATGAACAACCACTGTGAAGTTATTCACTTCTATCGATCTGTCGATGAAAGCTCCTAACGGAATTGATAAACCACACTAAAAATTGAATGTACAAACTGTTTGCCGACCGAAATACTCTTAGAAAGATAACGAAAGAAAATATACTCATGTGCTCTTTCTAAAGAGGAGCCTTACAATTTCAATAACGGTAAAGCGGTGTGCTTCCGGAGATGTGCGAAATGTACCGTGTAGGTGCATATCAAGCTACGTGGTACAGCCGAAGGATTTGATCACCGGATCACCCGAGGTATGCCGAATGCACGGTAGCGCAGTCGGTAGTAAACTGGTAGCGTGTTACCGATCTTCGTATCAACTTCTATCGGGAGATACAACGGATACCAGTTCAAGTCGGTAGCATAGTCTGGTAACCCACCGCACTTCAAGACTGCTGTTACGGAACAGTAATGTTTATTTAGTGTTCTAATTTTAGTAACAGTGTCAAGATATTTCTAGTACTTTAGATTTTTTCTCTTTTACAAAACATGATGTATGCAGAATAGTCTAGAATGAATATTAATTTTCATAATTACTTTGTAATTAGCGAATGATTTTAATCGATAGTAATATAGGTACTTATCTGTATAATAGGTCCATATCCTGGTCTCGAAGAAAAATTGATGTTATTATTGCCATAATCCAGCGGTATATGCTTATTGGGAATTCCCCGATGTTTTTCTCGAATGTACTTCCGGAAGTTTCTCGGTGCACTCGATCGTTCTGTTACGATATATAAAGACGCCCACACACAGTAGGTAAGGGGGTCAGAAAAGTTGTAAGATTGGTGTTTTCTAAATCGAATATTTTGAATGCGATTGAAGATTGAAAATGATTTAAAGATTAAATACCTCGCATGACTGTTGAAACATATGCTGTCACTATCATCGTTGGATTATCAGCTTTTGGAGATCTACTGAGACCAGGAATTTCATTTGTTCTTCGTGACTTACCAGTTTAGATCAACGGAATTGTGATAGTTTGAATTGTTTAGACTCTGTGAAGTGTAAGTAGGAATTTATCACTTGTATTTATAATAAGTGTGTTTTGAATTATTAAATTTTAAAACATAGTTTAGTGGAACTCTTCTGTTCTTTTTTAATCTATTACACCTTCATTTAAGCCGTAGCCATTCGGTATCCTAGACACCGTATTAAACTACGATACACAAGTTGGCTTCTTTAAAAAAGAAGCCAGGAGAGGTCGGCATCAATGTTTTCAAATAGTTTATTGGCTTTTGATTTCAATATATTTTGGTAGATATAAGCAAACAAAGTCAGGTATTAAATGAATGAGAAAAAACTTTTTTTTTTTTTCAATCTTGCTGGTGTAAAGGAACAAAACAGTACATGTTCCACATTGTTATAATATTCTAGGAATTGGAGGCCATATGCTATTAACATGCTCAGCAATGCATATTTTTTTTCAAATTTCAAGGACACAAAACCGAAGATGATGATCCAATTGATCTCATTTTCCAAAGTAACAACCCTCTAATGAATGTTTGTAAAGTGTGCTCAGTTAAGCCAAATTTTTTTTGGAAAGGAGAAATCGTTCAATTAAAATTTGATACAATATGCTAATTCCACTGAAGAGGCAAGAATCTTACCTGATACCAACAAATAAACGTGGCCTATACATACGAGTAAGACTAGTACCAGACATGTTAAAAATAAATGTAACATTTTTAAATCTTTTAACAAACAGCAATTTTTGGACTGTCCCAAACAGAAAAAGCATGCAGACGACAATTCAAACTTTGATTATTAATGTGGAATATGGTGCTTTGATATGATGGAAACCGTTGTGACAAAAGGAGAAACTGCAGTGAGTAACTGTTACAGCTTCTCCTCTTTCCACAATATTTTGAAAAGTTGTCTGCTGCAGGCATGTAAAATGAATAGGTTGTTTGTCTAAAAGTTAAAAATTTAAGAGAGTAGATAAATGAGCCATGCTCTGAGAAAAGGGCGCTTAATGCATCTGCAAAAAGTATCGACCATGTCAGCCTGCGCAATCCGCCCAAAACCAAACGACCACGGACTCTTTTGAGGTGTGCGGTACGTAGGGCGAAGAGGCACGACTTTTTTTTTCCGCTCATAAGTTGATTTTCACGGGATTCTCGCAATCCCGCATCGTAGAAGCAGTGTGTTATTTCATCAAATCTATATCATTATAAATCCATAGAATTTTTGTATAAAACTGAGAAAAATGCTAGAGTCTAGTCAGTTTTGAAAAATAGAACTTGAAAACATACTGATAAACCTATTTATATTTATTTGTGGGGTACAAGTTCTCCAGAGACCTCGTGCTCTCGAGATTAGGGTACGAGTTCTCCAGGGTACGAATTCTCCATATAGTATCAAGTCACGTGATCTTTTCCCGCGGTGTTCTTTCTCTTTTTTTTTTTAACGAATTTTTTTCTCTCTGCTTAGATTTATTTGTTTAATGAAAAATTGCAATTATTGGAGAGATCATTTACTATCAATATAGTATGATAAATCTTTTTGGAAATCCGTCATGTAAAAGAAAACATTTATTTCCTATTTCAGTTTTTTGATTTCGGTTTGTTTATAAAACCATGACGAAATAGACTGTGTATCAGAACAATTTCGCAAAAACAAATGGATTTAGACAGCGATTTCTGTGGCAGTCTGCCTTTTAAACTCACCACTGTTGGAGAGGTCTGATGACCTCTCCAATTATCTTCCGCTTGGTGGCAGTTTTTCAAATAAATACCTATCTGATACAGGCATTATGTGTACATAATCGGACTACTTTTCAAGGCGGCAATCAATGCAACGAATTTCAAAGTAAAATATATGTTTATTCACTAAAACCTACCTTGTACTATTAATCCATTCATGGTTAGCTGGTATATAACCTATGCACCAGTCAATTAAAAACATAGCTCCTATAAGCTTGGTAAAAAACCCCGGTATAAGCCCAGCAAGGCGGAATCGTTATTTTTGTAGTCAGTCTGTTTTCCCCATGGCTATATTTAGAAACTGTCTATTGAGATTTGCAGTAGACAATGGTATTTTATAAAATTATTTTCCCCGTTTGAAATCATTATATTTTTAAGAAATACGTAGCGAAAAAACGGGCTTGATTTTTCCACAGACGTATTAATTATAGCCATTTTCCGCTTGCTATTCTTAGCGTCAATTTAGGCACCGCGTAGTAATATTTATCCTATACAGGACAATGATGCATCATTTGGTTTTTTTCATATTGGATGAAAACTCATTTATTTTCTCACTCTTTTTCTTTTTAGTAGTTTAGGAGATAATAATAATATTCATATTCACTCTCTACAGTTGGTTCAAAATTATACGAAAAAGACAAATGAAAACATATCTATAAAAGGTGATTTGAAAACATTGAGACGGAAACATCACATTTAAAAAAAAAAAGGTTATACGAAATTGACCGCTTCACATACAGAGTAGATTATTCACGTTTATAATATATACATGTAGCAGTTATTACCCTTGGTTTATTATCGGTTGTTCATGTTTATCATTGCTATTGTATATGACGAGATACATGTACTTGTATAAGTCAATAAAATCTATCTATCTATCATCATAGCATTCGGCAAACCTCGGGTGATCCGGTGATAAAGTTCGTTCACGTTGCTGTATCACGTTGCTTGATATGCACCTACATTGTATATTTCTTCGCCGGAAGTACACTATTTTACCGTTTTAATAATTGTTTGTAAGGCTCCTCTTACAAAAGAAAACATGACTCACAATTTTCTATCGATATCTTTCTAAGGATATTTCCGTTGACACGAACGAACTCTTGTTGTAAAAATTCTGCACTTTCAGATATACAGGTACCATTATTGTTTATATTGGTACTTCTTTTCTTCCTTTATTCTTATCTTACTTACTTACATTTCTAGGGTCAGATTGTTTTATAAAGGGCTGATAACTGATGATGTTTTTTGAACGAAAGTCTTTTCGAGGATTGATGATAGCCATTGCGTCAAGATTCATTCCCCTCTCGCCGCTGATCATTGTTTCGACGATGATTATGTGAGAAATGCAGGCAGTAGCTTGGGACGATTACTGTGCGGAGCAATGGTAAAAGAAAGTGCAGGAAAGTATGGATATGTGCACTGGCCGCCGCGATATAAGGAAAATAATGTTGAAAATGGAGTTAAAGGCCCTAAAGCTACCATAAGTAAAATAATGCGAGTGTTATTTATTTAATGTATTCACATGTAAACCATACCTTAAAAAGTATGTAAATTATTTTGAAGATGACAGTATGTTATTGTACGGTCGGCTCAATTGTTAGTTACTGACAGAAAAATGAAATCTAAAACAAGGGTAAAAGTTGCCAGGTCCCTCTCATTTATTTACTTTTTACCCGATTTGAAAAATTTTCAGCCAGCGACTAACACTTGGACCGACCGCACAAGAACACCTTGTCATCTTCACAATAATTTCCATGCTTTTAAATGGTATGATATAAATTCAAATGCATTTTAACACCCAACTGTTTACTTCTGGCAGCTATAGGGCCTTTAAACACAAAACAAACAAACAAACAATTTACCAAACAATCACGTGTACTTTATGACACGTCAACTCTTTACCAAACGACAGAATATGGGGTTAAACAAAATGGACAGCATTTACAGACGAGCAAAATAAATGTAGCTCAAATGATGATATGTCTTTGATAGGGTAGTGGGAAAAGGAGAAAATGCTGATTACCAGCACTTTCTTCTTTCCCCATGATGATTTCAAAAGCCTTCTTCGTCAGGGTTCAGGGTCGTTAAAACTGGGGATTGTGTGGTGAAGGGTTGATATATTTGAACGCTCTGTCAATATGCTTTCATTAAGAATCTCATTATCAGATGCTTTTTCAGCATAAAAAAAAAAAAAAAAAACATTTCACAGGTAAATTACATTTCTGTACATTCTTGAAGCTAGTCGAAGGCTCAATGACTGCTTTACAATCGGCTCGCCAATGGCACAACTTCTCACATCGAACACAAGACCCAGGTCTAGCCGTCCCCGTTGTACCGCTCTGTGCCAACTCCGTAGACTGTTTGTTAACCTCAGCCGTTGGTGTGTAAGGCCGGTACCGTCTGCTCTAGAATTGCTTCCCTTGGCGTGCTTTCCTTTCCGCCTGGTTGTATGCCCGCTGAATTCTCTTATCAGAGTCGTTTGCTAGTGGATTACAAACGTATTCCTGTGTAACGTGCAACGACCTGGACACCCATCTAGGCACTAACCTAATGCACGTTGCTTAACTTCCACGAGAGAGAGAAACACCAAACCGCATCGCTGTAAAAGCTAGCTCAATAGTAAGGCAGGTTTGAAATGCTTATATATCTAACCTCTCTCCGTGACACCTGTACCACCTTCCAACCGTGTACGGACAAATCAGCCGGCTTAATGCACTTTTATCTATGGTTGATAAAACGAATACCTTCTACTATCTTTCCTTTGGCTCCAGATACAGCGTCAATATTTCCAGTCAAAGATCTTGCAGGTAACCGTCAGCCTGACTCAAGCAGTCTAAAACACGACTGTTCGCCATGAACTGCTCCTCGTGACCTTTTCTTCTAAAAATATAAGGGTCCGAACTTCCGATACTCTGCTGAATGGCAGACAACTGAGACTGTGATAATTCACGCTGGGTTAACATTAATACGCTGCTCAAAGTCCCTCAGTACGCTGCTCAAAGTCCCTCAACTTGGCGCTGATAAGTTCCTCCATTTGTGAAAGCAGAGAAGATTCCAGTTTGGCTGCAACGTGGTAAAAAAAAAAAAAAAAAAACACACACACAAATCGCAAGAAACTTTAAAACTAGATTTGAAGCGGTCAGTTTGCCGTCGTCAGGTTGAATGACCAACATAAAACGTCTACCCAGACAATTACATAAGCACAATTTACCTGTTCCTCGTGCTCCGCCCCGGCTCATTGAACTCAAGCCACTGTGCTGAACTATGTTACGTGAAGACAATCATTTCGTGCCATTCTAAACGAAAACGCGCGAAATAACCAGTATAATTATACGCTCGCTCTCTAAAGTTCACCATACCACGTTACCATGGAAATAAATATGCTATATTTATGTTGACTTGCGTTGTACTATGAGAAGGTCTAAGGGTTAAGGGAATGTTTTCTTCTCGGTGGAAGGTCGAAATTTATTTCATCGAGTGGTCATCATCGGCAATATTTTCACGAGTTGTGCAGCCACGAGTGAACGTGTTACCTTATGATGTTCATGAGATGACATAAATTTCGATATGTCACCGGGAAAAAAAAGACATCTATTTCATGCTTCATACCACTTTTGTCAACGGTTGGGACTTACGAAGTACAGGGGGAACCAATCTATTGTTTGTATAAGGGGACACATAAGGACATATGCCACCGTTTTTCCTATGGGCAGATTTTGTTCATTTTCGCTCAGATGATAATGTAATGTATGTGGAGTAAAAAAATGAAAGAAAATCATATGGTGCGGAACAAAATACAAAGATACAGTTCTTCTAAGGGGATAACTCTTGTCAAAATTACAGAAAATAGGCTCTAATTTCAAACCTAAAAAAAGGTTCTTAAAGGTAAATACTGCTCAAATAAATGATTTGTCTTAGAAATGTGATGTTTGCCAATAGTTAAAAGGATGAATCGAAAGAATAAGGGCACAGTAGCAATTGGAAATGTTCTAACGTGTCAACAAAGACCTATTTTCTGATCAGTTTTCTACAATAAAACAAGAGGTCCTTAGATTAATCCCTGCCCTGAGAGGTGATTTCGCAGAACTATTACACTTACAATACTTGTATTCCATTGTATTTTCTGGGTGAGCAGATTGACGGATGGAGACAGATATCACTTGGAATGGCTCCACAGTCTCTTTGCCCTCCGTAACGTAGTATACGAGAGCAGCATACGGATCGCTTTGGCGTCAAATAATTATCTTTAATTATCTTTAATCATCTTTAATTACAAGGATGGCGTCAATTAATTAGCTTTAATTATCTTAAATTATATTCAATTGGTGGAGTGAGTATGGCGCCAAGTATGTAATGGCGTCAGGTATATAGTTTGAGGAAGATGGCGTCAATTATAATGTATGTCGCCAAATATACGATTTAAAGGAGAGGACGTCATCTAGAGAGGTGGTTGTGAAATGGCATCACGAGCTATAATTTTAGGCGTCAAATATATGATCTGAAGAAGATGGCGTCAGCTAGAGATTGTGAAATGGCATCATGACGTAATAGAGTTTAAAAACGCGGCGGACAAGCTTTTGGATGTAAGTAATTTTTAGACCTCGGTGTTTTTTTGATAGAGTCACCAGAAATGAATCCAAAGTTACGATGTTATAGTGTTCAAGATATAAAGGGTTCTATTAGTAGAGGCTATTTGTGTATACGAAACGGAGAGCTGCATCTCGTAGTAATTAACTGTTTGATATAAACTGAGATAGGAAATGTCATTTTCCATTACATTTGAGTAGTTACGATGTTTTACCGATGGTATGGAGCGTTGTATTTCACCTTTCTCACAGCAATCTATTTTTTTTCTTAGGAGTAAAATTTTATGGAAACCTGTTTTTAACGAATATGTTTTGTTAGCAACGAAAATTTATAAAGTTAAGCGCTCTTGGTAAAACAAAAACTACAAAAGTAGTGATAACGGATTGGTTTTAAAGATTAAAGTATCTGTTCATCTTGTCAATTCATTTTAAAAGAATCAAATACCTAAAAAGATGAAGCGAATTTAAAAGGTATAGTTAAAAAAAAAAAAAAAAAAAGATCGATACGTTACTAACCGTAAACCAATTTCGACGTTTTCGATGTTTATTTAAATTTTTTTTTCTCTATCAAGGTACTTTTTTCCATATAGTTGAAACATTATTTAAGTGAAGAGGAATGAGTGAGCAAGTTGACCGTTTCGTTAAACTATACACAGATATCAAAGACCCAAAGACCGCGTTTTTAACAGATCGTATATGTAATTTGTACGACACTTTGATTGTATTTATCTGCCTTTTTTTTTTTAATCAACTAACAGAAAAAAAAAAAAAAAAAAAATGCTGTCTTTTACGACTAATGTATCAATACTTTGTTGTTACAATCTGTCAAGAAGTGTCAGTTATTTTTGAAATCAACAAAATGTCCTGTACCTACGTTTCATCGGGCTGATAAGTTAATCCTAGCATATTTGTATTAATTAGGGACCAAACATGGGGTCGGATTAAGTAAAGATGAATGGACCTTTGGCCGTATATAAACTTGCTGTAATGGAGCTTAGACTTTATTCCTCTTGCAATTTAGGGATATGGCTGTAAGACAGGGCTTTGGCAAACCTCGCTTTTATAGCAAGAAATATTTGCGCTATAAAAAATTTATGCATTAGGAGCATTTCATTACGAAATATTATTTTGATGCAGAAAGATTCTTAGATGATTCTCCATGCAGCCTGATTTGTGGGCATTTTTCTATTTCAGATATTTATGAAATTGTAAAATTCACTGTGAGCATATATTTTGATTTCAAATATTCACAAGATCAAATAACCTACTGTGATCAAGGATACTTATCTTTACCAAAATTGAATTGTAAAGATTGGCAATTGCCGGAGTTATGTAAATCTTGCTTAGAATGCCAAAACTGTAAAACGTCTTGGTGTGGTAAAGCTAGCCACCGTGCAAACTTTGTTGTTGCTCACTCTGTATGTCCAAAATGCATTGACAAAGAACTTAAGCCGGAATCTGTATGCAAAGGGTGCGGTACCCGTTGCGAAGAATGTGACAACTCTGATCTGCACGAGTACGAGGACGAAGGTCCTTGTCCTGGTAAATGCGGATTCAGAGAGGTCATATTCGAAGGTGCAGATACTGCCGAGAAATTTGGAGAGTGGCTCTTTACCGACCAACATGAGTATTTTAAGGTCATTGCGCATAATATGAAAGGATATGATGGATATTTCCTTCTCGAATACTTAATTGATCAATCAGTAAGACCAGACAAAATCATTTATAACGGATCAAAAATAATATATATGGCAGTAGAGAAAGATTTACATATAACAGATTGACAATCTAAATTTTTTACCTATAAAAAAATTAGCTGCATTACCTAAAGCCTTTGGTCTGGAAGAATTGAAAAAGGGATAGTTCCCACATTATTTTAATACTAGAGAGAATCAAAATTATGTGGGACCCTATCCCTGTGCTGAATATTATGGTTTTGATTTTATGAGTGAAGAAGAGAGGAAAGTTTGTTGAATGGTTGAGTGGGAAAAAGAACGAAGTTTTCGATTTTAGGAAAGAAATGTTAGAATATTGTGGAAGTGATGTCGATATTTTAAGACAAGCATGTATGAAATTTAGAAATTTGTTAATGAGTGCAACGGGTGCACAAAAGGTGGTTCGGAACGAGAGAGGTAAGAGAGAGAAGAAATGGTTTGGTGCCGTAGATCCCTTCGATTCCGTAACAATAGCTTCCGTGTGTATGAATATCTTTAAATAAAAAAAATTGGAAGAAAATTGGCGCGTACAATTATCAGGCAATGACGAGTGGTTACCCGTAAAAGTCGTCAATGAGAAATTTTATATACAATAAGGAAACGAATGGTCTTCGAATCCAAAGGAGAGCAAATAAGTGAGAGAGAATTTGTTAGCACCCCTATTGCAAAGATTCCTCCCAGTGGTTACAACCATAAATGTAGAAAGCGTCAATTCAATGGTTGGAGTGGAGGGCACGTCTCGATAACGTTCACATTCAGCACGCATTAAACGAAGGAGAAAGAACAATCCCTGGAACCCGTTACACTTTGGACGGGTATTGTATGGAAACAAATACGGCCTATGAGTATCACGGATGTATATTTTATGGCTGCCCTGTTTGTTTTTCTGACAGTCGGGAAGAGACGTACCACCCACTCACTCACCAGTCTTTGAATGAATTGTACGCCCTCACCTTAAAAAAGAAAGCTTATCTGGAAAATTTAGGCATGAACTATGTTTGTATTTGGGATCATGAATTCAAACAACAACAAAATCAAAACCCAGAGCTCCGACAATTTATTTCTGAGCTAGAAATAATGGATAGATTAGATCCGAGAGAAAGTTTTTTTGCGGGGAGAACTAATGCCAGTCAACTTTGCTACAAAGTCAAAGAAAATAAGCAAATCAAATACGTGGACTTTACCAGTTTGTATCCGTGGGTAAACAAATATTGTAGGTATCCCGTAGGTCACCCAACAATCATCACAAAGGATTTTGGGGACATAAAGGATTATTTTGGTATTGCAAAGGTGAGAATTCTTCCACCCAGGGGACTCTATCACCCTGTACTTCCTTCCAGGTCAAACGGCAAATTAAAATTCCCTTTATGTCTGATACCGAAAATCAAAAGCCATGTTAATGTACAACGAAAAAGAGAGAATTGATTGGTACTTGGTGTACCCCAGAACTTGAAACGGCTGTAAGATTAGGATATAAGATAACAAAGATTTATGAAGTATATCACTGGGAGGAAAGTGCGCAATATGACCACAAAACTCATGAAGGAGGACTATTTGCAAAATATACTTCTCAAAACACGTTAAGGGTCAAACGACATTTCAACGTCATTTCTGAGAGGGGCTGTTAACTTCACCCAAGATAATAAATATTTACCACGTTTAGGAAATATGGCGGAAACACGTTTGAAAAACGTGAAAAACGTGAAAAACTAATGCAAGTTGGTCTGCTTTCGATTGTGTGCATGTGATAGTATTGCGAAAAGTGAACTAATGCAAAGAAATTTCACCTTAAAGAATTTTGTTCAACTGTGCACGCTGTATGTGAATGTCATGCAGTGCAACACGGGTGCAGTGCAACATGTGCTGTACGGGTATCTGATGTCGAGCATGCGTAAATTTCACTATAAAACTACCATGGGTAAGCATGTTATGGTCACTTGAAATGCGGCTATGGCATGACGACAATGGAGTCCTGCGGATGGCTACAAGATGGTGCAACGCAACGAAATGTTGCACAGAGGCTAAATGTTAGCCAAAGCGTCATTAACAGGCTCTGGATAAGGTTTCTGGACACGGGAAACGTCACTAATCGACGACGTTCTGGGAGACCCCGATCAACCACCCAGCGAGAAGATCGGTACCTTACCAGCGTTACACTTCGTCAACGTAGAGTCACTGCCAGACAGCTCCGTGACCACTTACGGAAAACCACAGGCACCTTAGTATCCGACCAGACTAAGAAACCGACTCCGGGCTAACAACCTTCGGCCACGTCGACCAGTAGTTCGTCCGCCCCTTCTTCAACGTCACAGAGCAACCAGACGAGACTGGTGCACATGTCATGTCCGCTGGCAACGTGCCCAATGGTCATCAGTTCTCTTCTCTGATGAGTCTGGGTTCGCCTTACAATTTAGCGACGGCAGGCAACGGGTTTACAGGCGTCCTGGAGAGCGATTTGCTGACGTTAACGTCAATCAGCGTTTGCCGTTTGGTGGTGGCAGCGTCATGGTTTGGGGTGCCTTTTCGTTCAATGATCGCACTCCTCTTTATGTCATTGGTGGTTACCTGAACGGAAATCGCTATCTGCATGAGGTTATCCAGCCGTTTGTCATACCTGCGCTCCGACGTATTGGTGCGGCGGCCATGTTTCAAGATGACAACGCCCGACCTCATCGTGCAAGAGTCGTTACGGATTTTCATAGGCAACACAATGTCAACAGGATGGATTGGCCACCGTATTTGCCAGATTTGAACCCCATTGAACATGCATGGGACGAGATGGGACGTAGACTTCGAAGTAACCATGCCCCATCCACCAATCATGCACATTTAGCCCGTATGCTTGTGGCAGAGTGGCAGGCAATACCACAGGCTTTCTTTCAAAGACTGGTGAACAGCATGACACGGAGGTGTACTGAGTGCATCAACGTCAGAGGAGTTTACACCCATTATTAGGTGCTCATGAAACTTTTTGATTTTCTGTTTGGACAGTATGTGACTTTATCAATGGCCATTGTGAATGAAATGCATTCGTGAAACAAGTGACATGTGTCTCTGTGTACAGGACATATAGACGGTTATTATGGTGTGCTATTATGGTGTCATTGGTGTTTTCGCATGATGTTACTTCCATTAAAATTATTGACTCTTAACTTGTTTTGGGTAGTATACGTTAACACATTCTTGAAAATTAAACAGGAAGCAAGTGGTCCTCCCGATTGGGTTAAGAGAGAAGAGGATATGATGAAGTACATTGAACAATATTTTGAAAATGAAGGAGTTTCTTTGGATCGAGAATTCATTGTAAAGAACCCTGGTCTACGAGCTTTGGCTAAATTGGCCCTCTATAGTATTTGGGGAAAATTTGGACAGAGACTCAATATGCGTCAAACAGAATTTAAACAGGAAGCAAGTGGTCCTCCCGATTGGGTTAAGGGAGAAGAGGATATAATGAAGTACATTGAACAATATCTTGAAAATGAAGGAGTTTCTTTGGATCGAGAATTCATTGTAAAGAACCCTGGTCTACGAGCTTTGGCTAAATTGGCCCTCTATAGTTTTTGGGGAAAATTTGGACAGAGACTCAATATGCGTCAAACAGAATTTTTTCACGAAAGTCAGGCTTATGTCAGTCGTCCAAACGAGTTTGATCCTCCGTTAGGTGATTACTTGGGTGAACTGACCAACGAATTGCAAAGCGGAGAATACATTGAAGAGTTTGTGTCTGGTGGGCCAAAACATTATGCTTACAAAACAAATAAAAAAAGTGAAACATGCAAAGTAAGAGGATTTACCCTATAAAAACAGTCAACTGATTAATTTCGAAAGTGTAAAACATATGGTCACAGATCCCGAATGTCATTCTAACATCAGAGTCACAAACCATAATAAAATATGTAGGGATAAAAGAAAAAGAAAAAATTACAACCGTGAAGAAGAAAAGAAATACCAATTAGTTTATACAAAAAGAAGAATACTAGATAATTTTGATACAGAACTTTATGGGTTTTGATAGTTGTTTTTCCTACTCACTAGATGTAAGATAGTCATGTTTATTGATAACTATCTTTTCTAATCTTTTTCTTTTTTCCCTCAAAAACATTGTTGCAGAGATACAATATTAGTGAAAACATTACAGGAAAAGGAGAATTTACTTGTAACGGGTTTTGACACCCCTGAGATACAATATCAGTAAAATTATCATAGGAAAAGGAGAAATTGCTTGCAACAAGTAAGACCTCCTTTTTCTACCCTTAAAGATGCTTTCACTTCAGATTACAACCCATTTAAAAATGTCTTCTGCGACCTCTTTCAATACTATAAATTTTTGGTTGTCTTGTAAAGAGTTGAAAAATGTTAGTTCATTTTTTTTATTTTCTTTATTTTAGAGATGCATTTTTTCTTAAAAGTGTTATTTACATTTCAAAAAGTGTATACGATTTTTAAAAAAAGTGTTTATCATATCTTAAAACCTATCACTTCCATTTATGTTTATGCTCATTTGCACGTTAAATCCTATAGAGTACATTTTAAAATATGTCACTCACTTTCTTTAAAGTGTTATCATTTTTCTAAAAGTGATAACTACTTTTCAAAAGTGTATATGACTTTTCGAAAACTGTCATCATTTAAGAATGTTTTGTTTTATACATGTTAAATCTGATTGGGACCATTTATGATTCTATTTAACCTATTACCAGACGACAAAATTTTAGACTGGTCCAAACTGAAAGAGGTTGCAGACCACATATAATATGTGGCCAAATCAGTAAAACTTGTATTAGAAAGGGTAGAAAATATTGTGGGAAATTAATATCTGAAATAGAAAAATGCCCACAAAACAGGCTGCATGGAGAATCATCTAAGAATCTAAGAATCTTTCTGCATCAAAATAATGTTTCCTAATGAAATGCTCCTAATGCATAAATTTTTTATAGCGCAAATATTTCTTGCTATAAAAGCGAGGTTTGCCAAAGCCCTGTCTTACAGCCATATCCCTAAATTACAAGAGGAATAAAGTCTAGAAGCTCCATTACAGCAAGTTTATATACGGCCAAAGGTCCACTCAGCTTTACTTGATCCGACCCCATGTTTGGTCCGAAATTAATACAAATGCTAGGATCAACTTATCAGCCCGATGAAACGTAGGTACAGGACATTTTGTTTATTTCACACTGACACTTCTTGACAGATTGTAACAACAAAGTATTGATACATTAGTCGTAAAAGACGGCAATTTTTTTTCTGTGTTTTGATAAAAAAAAGGTAGATAAATGCAATCAAAGTGTTGTACAAATTACATATATACGATCTGTTAAAAACGCGGTCTTTGGGTCTTTGATATCTGTGTACAGTTTAACGAAAAAGTCAACTTGTTCATTCCTCTTCACTTAAATAATGTTTCAACTATATGGAAAAAAGTAGCTTGATAGAGGAAGAAAAAAAAAAAAAAAAAAAAAAAAAAAAAAATCGAAAACGTCGAAATTGGTTTACGGTCAGTGTTAATATCTATCCTTAGCAAAACGCTCTAAATCCAAACTGGAAGTTAAGGTATGACTCATAGAAACATTTATCAATTTAACGTTTGATAAATGTACGCGATATCCCTATTTTTCGAGCAGTCTGGCATATCTTCTTACACGGTGATGTCCTTCTTTTCTGTTGTTCGCTTTTCCATTACAGTTTATTATACCGTTTGAAAATACTAGACAATTTCCTCCAATATTCCTATGTTGCCAAATTAAACCAGGAAATCGGCTTGGGTCATACCGCACATTTGTTGCATTGTAACACTATTCTCTTAAATCTATAACGCAATTTAAGCTAGTTTTATACAGAGACACTTTGTGTCACTTTGTGTCATTTTGTTATAATATTTTATAATTGTTCTTAAATTTCATATGTATGATGAGCAAAGATCTATCAACAAAATTCTTCGATTTTGCAATTTTTATTAATTCTTATAAGTTCTTACAAAACTAGATCTTACAAAAACATTTCATAGCTCGAGGCAATACTTAGTCACGCGGAAATACAAAATTCCACAGCTTCATTGAGACCCTTTGATGGCAGGCAAGACTATCAAACCGTCTTTGATAAAAATCTAATTGTTTATCTAATTGATTTACGGTCGAGCCGAATCATTTATGTTTTGATTGTTTGGCAAAACAACCGGAGGCTAAGCCTTATGGCTTGACACCGACAAAAAATGACACTTTTACACCTCTTTGACACGAGAAGCATTACTCGTTCTCTGATTTTCATTCGTTGACTTGAGTAAAATCTATGCAACGAGGATCTTGATTGGTTCAGATGTCCGACGCGAAATCGGTTCTATTCTGCGTTTTCGCAATGTAAATTCAAAAATACAGGCGAAGATTGTAGATAATAAATTACATCTGTTTTTGCATTAGGATCCTCTTTGTTCTTCTATTTAGATCTCGAGGATGAGCCGGTGTTCCGCAACATCACGTAACACAAGTGAGCAAAAAGCAGAACACTTGGTGGGTATCTCGAAGTTTCCAACCTTCCAATATTAGCCAAGCGAATAGGGAATGGTTTTGACAACACGACCGTCTGGAGTAAATATCGTCCAAACAAGATCAAGAAGCGCGTCAGAGACAATTACTTCTGCAACTTCAACGTCAGAAACAACAGCACCTATAGCAGCTACCGGAGGCGCTGAACTAACATTTGCTACTCAAGGTGCATTTTTTCAATATACAACTATGGCAGCATCGCTTAGACTGGAAACATTATCTGGAGACGCCAATTAAGATACTGACCAGTTCCTTCGGAGATTCGACCAGTATTGCATGTGCTTAAATATCAAGAATGAGCAAGCTCTAGCCCAATTATCATGGTGTCTTGATGGTATGGCTAGGCTTTACATTGAAAGCTTACCGTCTATGCCAACTACTGTGAATGGACTAAAAATAGTGCCGGTAGATAAAAAAAAAAAAAAAAAAAAAAAATCCAGAAAGCTAGACCCGTAAATCTGACAATTTTCAATATGAGGCAGGAGCCTAGTGAAACTGCCGAACAATTTCTTAGCCGTTCGGAAATCGAAACTTTTAAAACAAAGATTAGTAACGAATTCCAAGTGCAAATTGAATTGAATGGGTTACATCCGACGGTGAGCACTGCAATATCAACACACGCACCAAAGTCATCGCAGGAGGTCCGACAGCGAGCCAGTCGTCTGACGAACATTGGCTACGCTGCCCCTGTAGCTACAGCCACTCCGTCTTCGCTGGACAATACTATGAGCGTCCTCTCCACAGCTGTTGCCCAACTTACCAGTGTATTGGCGAGCAAGCAAGACCATGGACAGAATCACACCGAAATCACACCGAAGCAGTAGCGTGCAGGAGGTGTGGAGGTAGGTGAACTTCATTTAAAAATTGTCCTGCACGTCAAGTAATCTGCGCAAAATGTAATTTTGAAGGTCATTTTGAATTTAAATACCTAACTACAGAGAAAACGATTCAGGCCAGGAAAGCTCAAGCTCAGTGGTCTTCAGCTTCGCGAGGTTAATCTCAGCAAGCTCATGGATCGAACGCTCGAGATTTCCAAGCACAAAATTATTCTAATACGAACCAAAGTTGAAGGTGCACGCCTACTTACAGGAATTATTTTTTCAATCCAGTGGGTGGGCAAAAAGACAAGTCTGTTCAGAAAAATGCCATTAAATGTGCTCAAACATTAAAACATATTTCTACAAAAAGTGCTAATAGTTCCACTGAAAGGGTCGCTGAGGTAAACGCAAATTTTTCATTAGATATGATTAAAAACACTGTAGGGGTTTCAGTTAATTTCAACAAAACAAATGCTCTCTGTGATAATATGTCCTGTGTAAGCAAATCATTTTTAGATAAAGCTTTCAGTCATAATAAGCCTAAATTTATACCTTCCATATATACTTCAATAAAAGGCGTAGGTGGTACAATACACCCAGTCTCTGGTTCAGTTTCGCTTGATGTCAAATTTAAAACAGTGTCTTTAGTTCATGACTTTTTGGTAGTTGAAGATCTGCATCATTCTTTAATACTTGGCCATGGTTTTTTAGACAAATATATGTGTATCGCTGATATTGCGGCAAAAAACTTAGAATAGCAGATATTGCAGTTTGTAGTTTACGCACCGACAGAGGGTATGCCCGAATTATCAAACCAGTCTGCATTGAGGCAAATTCTGAAGTTGTACTTCCGTTTAAGGTTGCACGGGTGTGCTCTGATACCGATGTTCTACTTAATCCATTGCCAAATTTAGCAAACTGCAATATCTTAGGAGCTAAAAGTCTTGAGACCGTTCGAAAAGGAAAGGCTATGCTTAGGCTAGTAAACCCAACAAAACAAGACATAACTTTAAAGGGAAATAAAGTCTTAGCATTAGTTTCGAAGGTGAGTTCAGAAAATGTTTTTAGTTTAGAACAAGATAATATTCAAACTTGTGAAAATATAGCGCAAACTGGTAAAAAAAAATCTTCCAAAATTCCACCAACAACAAATCCAAATTTAAATTTTGATCTGACCAATACTAATTTAGATAGCAAACAAAAAGATCTTTTGTTAGGCGTACTTCAGAAAAACATTGACGTATTTTCTAAAGGGCCTTATGATTTGGGAAAAACTAACTTACAAATACATGATATAGATACCGGAGATTCAAAACCAGTGCGTACACCTTTTTAAAAACAAACACCACATATGCGCCGAAAACAAGAGGAAATGGTTTCAGACATGATAGACAAGGGTATACTTAAAGAAAGTAATTCCGATTGGTATTCTCCTGTTGTTTTAGTAAAGAAATCTGATACAAGCGAAACTGGCGAATACCGATTTGCAGTAGACTATCGAAAACTGAACAAAATTACAAAACCTATCGCTTATCCATTACCCAGACTGTCTGACATGCTTGATGCAATAGGCGAAGCTAACCCACAATTGTTTACTTTTTTAGATCTTGGAAAAGCTTTCTGGCAAGTACCCCTTAGTGATTCCAGCAAGCAAAAGGCAACTATCATCACAGAAAACTGAATATTTGAGTTCCAAACTATGCCTTATGGTCTTTCTGGGGCTCCAGCAACCTTTCAGTCTTTAATGATGAAGGTTTTGAAAGGGTGTTGCTTGGAAATTTGCACTTTGCTTTGTTGACGATCTAATAATATTCTCCAGAAACTTTGAGGAACATTTAAATCACATAGACGAGATTTTAAACCGGATTAAGAATGCAGGACTTAAATTATTACCAAATAAGTGTAAGTTTGCACAACAAAAACTCCATTATTTAGGACACATTTTGAGTCGAAATGGGATCGAAACTGATAAACAGAAAGTTGAGAAAATTCAATATTTGGTTCCACCTAAAGATAAAAACGGGGTTAAAAGTCTGTTAGGTCTCACAATTTACTACAAGAAATTTATTTTAGGATATAGTAAAATATGCTTACCTCTTTTTGAATTGCTCAAAAAAGATAAGCCTTTCATTTGGACTGGAGAATGTCAAGCCGCTTTGGACAAATTGAAAACAGCTTTGACAACTGCCCCAATTTTGGCCTTTCCAGATATGGAAAAACTTTTCATTTAAACTTGTGATGCGTCTAGGTCAGGACTCGGCTATATTCTTGGTCAGCTAGACCATGAAGGCAAGGAAAGGGTAATTGAGTATAATGGTAGATTATTGCAAGCAACGGAAAAGAACTACTCTGCTACTGAATTAGAATGTCTGGCTATTGTTGAGGGTATTAAAACTTTTAAGGCTTACTTATCAACTGGCAGAAATTTCACCATTGTTACAGATCACAAAGCATTGAAATCATTGAATACACTTAACCCTTCAACAAATGACAGAATTGCTAGGTGGCACATGTTACTGAGAGGTTATAGGTATGAAGTTGTTTACCGAAAGGGTGAAAATGATAATGCTGACATTCTATCTCGAATAACTGAAAACATTGGCAAAAACAGAAAAGATCAAGCAGCCAAATCTAACTCTTCAAATAGTAGAATTACATCAACTGCATTGAACTGTGATGAAAACATTGCAAACAGTAGTCAGTTACATGCCGAATCATGCAGTTTAGATACTGAAAATGCAAACCTTATGAAAATCCCTCCGGATGAAATACAAATAGAAAATAAGGAATGGCTTGAAGTCACTCTCGAATATGGAGATCAAATAAACGTCTGTTCTCTCGAAAGTGATGAAAACTCAGATTTAAATCAAGAAGTTAACGCACCAAAATTTAAGGACTTACTGCAACTTCAAAAAGAATGTACCGACTTCAAACATATTTATGCATATTTAGAAGATGGGACAATACCGGAAAACGATACACTCAAAAAGAACCTAGAAATCCAAAAAGAGTATTATCAGTTGGTGGATGGTATATTGTTACACCTCTTTCAAAACAGATCTAAAAAGAAACCCACTGATGAACGTTCCATCGTGCAAGTTGCCCTACCAAAATCACTAAGAATGAATGTTTTGGAACAAGTTCACAATAACAATGGGCATTTCGGAGTAAAGAAAACGTTCAGTTCAATTCAAAATAAATATTACTGGCCCCATATGTACTAGGAAATTTCTGAATACATAAAATCTTGTGAAAAATACCAAAGAGTAAAGCGGGACCCAAATGCATCATCTTTACCTTTAAACCCACTGCCTGTAGTTGGACCATTTGAAAGACTCCATTTGGATATAGTAGGAACTTTAACAAAATCTGATGAAGGTCACACCTATATCCTCGTGTGTGTCTGTAGCTTTACTCGATGGGTTGAAGCATTTCCTCTGAAAACTCAGTCTGCTGCCGAAATTGCAAGATTGTTATATGATGAAATATTTTGCAGATACGGAGCAAGTAAAACAATAGTAACCGATAGAGGGCATAATTTCTTGTCAAAACTTGTAAATGCTATTTGCGAAATTTATCAAGTTGCACGACACAAAACTGCAAGCTATCATCCACAAGCAAATGGTTATGTTGAAAGGCAAAACGCTACAATTAGCAAAACTATCGCAAAATACATTAGAAAGTATCAAAGAAACTGGCACAGAATACTTCCCGTGGTTCTGATGGGGATGCATTCCCATCCGAACACCGAAACCTCTGCCTTTAGTCCATTTAAAATGTTGCTCGGTGCAGACATGCGCTTGTCTTTCGATACAAACCTTATTCCAAGAGATACTCTGAAACCTGAAGATAAGATCATTGTTAGGGGGCTTCTCGATACACTGAAGCTTATTCATGGCACTGCTAAGGCAAATACTGAACAAACACAAAATGACAGTAAATTAAGACATGATTTGAAAGCCAAAGATTCAGAGTATAGAATTTTAGAAAAGGTTCTTCGGAAGGTCCATAAGCGTACACCTGGTCTATCACAAAAATTATAAGAAAAGTGGGACGGGCTGTTTTACATTGCAGCAAAAGGTCCAAACAATACCTATAGATTAGCAGATTACAAAACAACTAAACTATCCAAATCTTATGATACAACAAAAAATTTTAAAAGGTATTATGACAAGGTATACAGATATGCACTTCATTCTAATGAAGCAAATGAAAACATCCAAAATAATACCGATTTTAACGATGAAAATAATGAGCACGAGCACAATCAGGCTGTTATTGATATCCCACAAGAATCTGCCAATCAGGTAATTAACAATAAAATTTTAGCACGTGAAACTACAGTTGAAAACAGTGAAGGTCAAAACGAAAATCCTGAAGAAACAGTTGTTACTGAAACTGGAGTAGGAACTCGAGGTAGGTGCAGTAATACCGATTCAAATAAAGTCAATAAAGAATCAGAGATTTCTCAAAGTGACAGAGTAACTGACACAGACGTAAATAATAAGACCATTCCCCATCCCCAAAATGAAACAAACACAAACGAACAACCAAGAAAATGGTACAGAGTAAACAGAATTCTTAAACAACAAATTCGTAATGGTAAAAAGGAATTCCTGTTAGAATAGGAAGACAACACGTACAGCCCATCGTGGCAACACGAAGACGATGTGTCACCCAAACTCAAAAGAGTAATTTATGTTAGGCACACAAAAACCGGAAAAAAACGAAAACGCAAAGCGTTAAAGTATTTTAAAAAGATTGAATAATGAACAAAATAATAAATGTTCGAGCATGCCGTTAGTACACTTTAGGTAAAACAGATAAATGCGTTGACAAACAGTACTAATAGACATGAAACATTTTGTTCAAAGTTTCGTTAAGCTCACAGAAGCTCGCATTGCGTTATTTCCTTAAGTCAGTTTGATTTCAGGAAAGGTAGCCAATTGCATATATTGCACACATTGTAGCATAGAAAGCTAATTAGGGTTTTTCGGAAGGCAAAGTCCAGTCTAAGTCTCTTTGTGCTTACGACGAAGTTTAATAAACCGTGATTATCGCCATAACAGTGGTTGGTTGTTGGAGAGAAAGGGTGTACGGTAGCGTGTATGATAGAATGAGTGATAGCTGAGACAATAATCAACCCTGTTAGGTTGTAATATACTGAGGAATTACAACCACGGGTAGATAACAGTCATATATTTATATTTCTAGTTAGCTGGAATGGACTTCTGCTGTTTCTAATTTCCCTCACTTTCTGTGTCAATATGGCTTCTGGAAAGATACCACATGAGCTACAGCGGTTGAACTATGGTGTTGTGTTTGAACCATTGGACCAGATACACCTGGCCACAGAGCACTGGATGCACACGTTTGCTATCCAGTTACCAAAGGGACTGAATGTGTTAGACATAACAGGTTGTAACCTCGATCAGAATAAGTGTAAAATTGTTAACGATGTATTACTTGAAATAAATCAAATCAGACAAGATACTGAACATATTATGAATAACACAATAAATTCAATTATCAGTCTTATTCCTGAAAGGAATGTGACTAAACGTCAATCAAGAAGGCGCAGGTCCTTACTCGCATTTATGGGCAGGATTTCAAAATCATTGTTCGGAACCGCAACATCTGATGACGTTCAAATGTTAGCAAATCACGTCAACGCATTGAATAGACTTACTAGGACGATAGCACACAGCATGCAACATCACGACAATAATCTCGCGTCTGACATGCATACCACGGACAATAGAATTTGAAATATAGTCAAAGGTATGAAAGAAAATGAACTCGCTATTGAACATATTCAAACTCAGTTATTTGAATCTTTCAACAATCTCGAACAAACATTTTCAGCCATGAATGTACTAATCGCAAAACAAATCGAAAAATCCCGATCACTGGAGAAGAGTTTTTCGGAACTACTAAAGGGAACATATGATTTGGTTGAAGGCAAACTATCTCCATATTTAATCCCCGTTTCAGTAATGCAAAACACAATTGAAGACAGTCATGATATCTTACAAAAAAATTCAATAGAAATCATTTGGTATTTATCCTGTCACCTCCTATAAATTCAGTCGTATAACAGGGGGTCATATAAACTTGGTGATATACGGTCACTTGACCACGTGACTAGGTTTATTATGTCAGTTGGTCACGTGATCAAGGTTTATTAGGCTAGTTGGTCATGTGACCAGCCGGAACTCCTTTTTGTAGGTGACGTTACACGAAATCAATATTTCAAAGTAAAATTATCGCTTAAAGTTCGATGCACATGTTGATTTTTCTTATTATTTAAAATAAACTAGAATTCTTCGCCACAACATTCTTCCGAGGGTTTACGTCACGTTTATGACGTAGTCAATATTATTCATGACGTCATTATTACAGCTGCATACCAAAAGCGCTTTACACAGTTCGCCATACAAGTGTGTTTTTTTTTTTCATAGTGCGAAAGATGTCAATAAATGCCTTAATTTCGAGCGAAATATTCTATCTAGTCGGATTTATGTTTGTAAATGTGAAACAGGATAAACAGAATAGTGTCGTGGATTGGAAAATTTGAAGAATAGACAGTACTTAGTGTTTCTGATTCCAGGAAATTTTGTCAGGCTCGGCTCGGGAATTTTATGGTATCAGTACCATAAGATATTGAATAAAAGGTATGTAATCTTTGTATTATGTCTGTTTTTTGTTTTGTTTTGTTCATTTACAGTGCGTGACAGGATAAATAGAATAGATGGTTGGTGTCTTGGATGGGTTAAGTTTATCGGGCTCGGCTCCGGAATTTATCCGGTTCGCCTTCGGCTCACCAGATAAATTCCTCCGCCTTGCCCGATAAACTTAACCCATCCAAGACACCAACCATCTATTCTCTATATATAATCACCCTGATGAAATTTACAAACAATGTCAATCACTCTATACTAGGCAAGGGTTGACGTTGTATCTATCAGTCAAGTTTCCAATTTCTCCATTTCGACGGCTTTTATCGCTTTACAAAATTTTGTCATTTCCTGTTCAGATGAACAGTTCATCAGACCATGCCACTCAGTTACTCGATTTACCAACCCTTTTTGCCGTTTCAAACAATTTAGAGTACTACGTCACATTAGAAATGGCTGACTACAGCAAGTGTAAACCAAGCAGAATTACCTTATTTAAATTGAGAAAAACTTTAACTCCGATGATCTACCCTAGTTGCATATCCGCTTTATGCAAAGGCGATAAACCTCAAATAAAGAAACGATGTACCTTTAGATTTCTTTTGAACAGTTTATCCGATCTCGAGTCTGGTATTCTTCAGCTTTCACATACCTCAGTTTTAGTGTATAATACACCAGCAATGGAATTCGATTGCAAAAAGTCTAAAACCATGAAAACGGGCTGCGATTTCTGTATAATTGAAATTCCATGTGTATGTGCGATAACAACAACAAAACTTTATTTACCACCTCGTTTATCGTCATGTCATAAAAATACGACAAGTACACTACATCCAGTTAGTTGTACTTCAACAATTTTTCTATGACACAGATTTACAAAATACCGAGAGTAATTCTTTGTCTGAAAATCCGCTCTCAGTAAATGTACCACAATTCCAAATTTATAAACATTCTATTCAGAATATTATTGGTGATGATACAAAATCACACGTAAGTTCGGAAAAAATGGCCGAGTGCGCGAAAAACGATGCTTTGATCTTCCAATCATTGACAGGCCAACTTCCATCTGGCGAAATACAAATAGATAGTAACTGGCCAGAGACCGATGATATTCTTCTTTACTGTACGTCAGCAATTGCTGCATTTTGCTTCGTGGCTTTAATTTTGGTATTTCTGAAATTACGAAAATTAATGATAATTGTGTCCGTTCTTAAAAGTTCTTCCATTCAACAAGTACATGCTTCTACAATACCTTCTTTTGTCTATAAAAACCCAAGTACGACTCCCGAACAAAGTCCATACTTTTGGGACAATCTCGATGTTACCCTGGATCACTACGTCTTAGCTTTCTGCATTGTGACTACAGTGTTAGTAACATTTATGCTTATTAAAAATGTTACTTTGAAATGTAGAACAACACAAGTTATGGTAGAAATAACAAATAGCATAACCTGTGTGCAGTTTCCTCTATATGACTTGTCATTGTGCCCAAGCTACTGGTAAATAACAGTACCACAAGACATAGGATGCATTCAAATTCAAGGTCGATTGAAACCCGTTATTATGTTCGAATGGGATAATTTCCTTATAGAAAACAAACTTAATGGGAAAATTTGGACAGTACCCAAGACTGTGCATGTCGATATGTTTAAAGCGAGATACCTTAGAAATATTGTTAGAAATCCATATTCAGTTCATTTTTATGTTAAACATCAATTTCTTAATCCCAAAATATTAATTAGTAGATGTTGACGTGCAGTTCAATGAGACCTGAAGTTCACCTACCATTTTTGTTCTTTGTTCTTATGTATGCATTGGAATCTAATTGAATATGTATATCAAACTATGCCTGATACTATTGTTAACTGTATGATTTTCTTGTCACTGTCACGTGTGTATATTTTGAATATTTGATGGTTACAACAAATTTGTTATTTGCCATTTATTTCAAATTATCGTACAATGTGATTCTCGATTTTGTAGAGCAATTTGTATATATATGGGTATGTTAATTGTAGCTAATAGGCGTCAACCTCCTTTCGCTTTATAGGAATAAAGCACAATAAGGGAGGGAAAATTTTTATGCAGAAACACTGTGTCATTTTGTTATAATATTTTATAATTGTTCTTAAATTTCATATGTATGATGAGTAAAGATCTATCAACAAAATTCTTCGATTTTGTAATTCTTATTAATTCTTATAAGTTCTTACAAAACTAGACCTTACAAAAACATAGCTCGAGGCAATAATTAGTCACGCAGAAATACAAAATTCCACAGCTTCATAGAGACCTTTGATGGCAGGCAAGACTATGAAACCGTCTTTGATAAAAATCTAATTGTTTATCTAATTGATTTACGGTCGCGCCGAATCATTTATGTTTTGATTGTTTAGCAAAACAACCGGAGGCTAAGCCTTATGGCTTGACACCGACAAAAAATGACACCTTTACACCTCTTTGACACGAGAAGCGTTACTCGTTCTCTGATTTTCGGCAAAAATTTCATTCGTTGACTTGAGTAAAATCTATGCAACGAGGATCTTGATTGGTTCAGATTTCCGACGTGAAATCGGTTATATTCTGCGTTTTCGCAATGTAAATTCAAAAATACAGGCGAAGTTTGTAGATAATAAGGTACATCTGTTCTTGCATTAGGATCCTCTTTGTTCTTGTATTTAGATCTCGAGAGTGAGCCGGTTTTACGCAACATTACGTAACACAAGTGAGCAAAAAGCAGAACACTAGCACTGTACACGACATTCGTTATAATCATGATTAATTGACTGTCTAAGCGAAAATGATACAAATCACTTCATGTACGTCTCTTTTCATTTAGGAATATTGCTTCACATCGGATGCAGGAATCCAGCTATCATACTTTTTTGGCCAATGTAACCATCTGACGAGAACTTCCTCGGTCTTATTACGAGTCCGTTTTTTTAATATTTTTGCGACCCTAAATTCGGCATTCTTGTCTACGTTCACGGGTTGTAATTCTTGTTCGAAAAATGTACCACCGATAGTTTCGTTGTCCCAGTCTACGATTTTATATACCGGAATCCCTTCCTTTTTAAAACGGGTTTTAATTCTGAATATCTCTTCCGTCCATTTCTGCGAATATTCACGGTCAAAAACGGACCATACGTGTGACAATCGTACAGTCTGCCCGACCTTAAGTTTGTATTTTTTGAAAATCGGTTTACCAGATTGTTTTTTAGTTCTAAGTAGATATTATTGAAGTCTACTTTCACCTTCATTCCTTTCGGTAATGTCGGCTGGTCTTTGTCCTAGACTCCTATGTACAGGCTTTCAACCAATTCCTATATTCCTATATTTTCCTATATTTTGGTTCAAAATCCTATATTTTGTAAGACCTCCTATTTTTCCTATATTTTCCTATTTTTTGAAAAATATTCCTATATTTTTTAGGAAATTCGTCGCAGTTAAATGTAGGGATTGTAAATATTTCTTTGATACTACTTTTGGCTTCTTTATTTTACAGGTTAGAGAATTCTTATCATGTCTCTCACAGCATCACCAGCCATCAGAAAGTGCTTCAGTGCATCTCTTCATTACCTGCATGGGCACCTTGCAAGGCAGTACAATAGGATATTGGCCTTTTAGGTAAATCAAAGTCTTGCTGTATTCAGATTTTCTTTCAGGTACTCCCCAGTACTAAAAATACAGGGCAAATCTCTGGAATGACATCAATATAACTTCCAAAAGCAGTACTAAAGCTGACAGACTGGTACATAAGTACCATGTCTGATTTAAATTAATTATTAATTTTCATTTCAATTTTACCAAAATTCAAAATTTTCATTAAATAAATTCAGTTCCATCAGGATTTTTCAGAGACTTTCTTCTGTACTGAGGGGACCATATTATATGCTCTTCCAAACTGGAAATGAAGCACATTAGAAGACTTGGTGTTATCAAAAGCAATATTTTGTTTTTAAAAGCATACATAGTCTCTTAACAAGGTAAGATACACACAGCTTCAACATTTGAGCTTTGCAGCTGTGCCATTGACCAACCATGGTGAACGGATCTGATGTTTGTAGACATCCTGTATTTTACAATTTTCAGAATGCAATGTTTCTGTTATATATCTGGTCAGTTTCTGTATTCATATTGTTACCTTTTCAATTTTTCAGGTAACTGATTTCGTTGTGTGAAGAATCATTGCAGTCTAAGTCATCTTAACCAGTGCATGAAAATGTTTCTTTGCACTTATTATATACATGTATAATAAGTTTCATACACAGGAGTTTTCATTGGATTCTTGCTTTATCATTTTGTTCTGAATCATCCTACTTCTTTTCAATGCTAATTGATGATAATTAAACAGTAGTAGTATGGTCATTATTAAATAGAAGGGACAAATGCTCTGGACTAAATGGGTGAATAATACTGCTAGCTCTTAAGTTTCAAGAAGACTTATCTAAAGTAAAGATACCATTGCTTATTCATTTCATATTGTGTTCTTGTGAACATACTATTGGTATGTATTAATCCATTGTTATTATTTGTGTGAACCTCGTTTAACCCTTAGGCTGCTAAGTGCGACTCATTGACCTTTGCGGACAGCGTAGATCAAGATCAGACTGCACAGAACGTGCAGTCTGATCTTTAATCTACACTATCCAATGAGGAGATATCTTTCCTCGAAAAATACCTTTGAAATAGGAAAATTTGGGCTTATCCTATTGGTTTGAAAGTTTCATTTCTTTTATTTAGCATGATAAGGGTTGAAATAAAAAATACATTCCAGGTGCCTATTCAGATGATGATGATGATGATGTGCTATGAAGCAGCTCTCTGCTTGGATTGTGATGCTGTTGAAATGAATGGTTACTTTAAGGTAGATTTTAATCATTGATTAATGTAGAAACAGTAAGTGAAGGCAAAGAAGGTAAGAATTGTTAGTATAAATGCCTTAGATTGAAATGATTTTCTTTAGGAAAACTCCTATATTTTGCCTCAAAAATAGCAAAAAACTCATATATTTGTTGAAAAAATATTCCTATATTCCTCCTGTATTTTGAAGAAGACTTGGTTGACAGCCTGTATGTATCGTATGATTATAACTCTGTGTAATACTTTGAACACATCGATATATCGATGAGTCGCATTTTTAAGAAGGTATCGAAAAATCTTTTGTTTAATTGTCTTAATAGCCCGTTCGGCGTAATTCGCTTTGGTTTCAGTATTGAGTGCGTACATGTGATGAATGTTTAGACTTTGTAAATATTTGTTCACTTCTTAACTTCTAAATTCCATCCCGCGGTCAGTTCGTATAGTTTCTGGTTTTCGCGTACCTGATAGTATACGTTTTAATACAACTACAACATCCGGACCTCGTTTACTTTTAATAGGTTCGGTGTAAACAAAACGTGAACATATATCAATGGTTAATAAAACGTATTTCACGCCTTCATTTTGCTTTTCTAAATTGACCATATCCATGAGATCCATAACCCACTGACTGTCAATTCCAGCAACGACCACTCTAGAGCGTTTACATTTACGTCTCGCTCCTCTGGTAAGAGAATATGATTCTTGGTCTTGCAACCATTTACGTATTCTGTTTCTACTTATTCCAACCTTATTTTGAAACTTTACTTACTGATACAATTTTTCGGGACCACTAAAACTGGCGGGGTGATCTGTATCGAAATAAATAGAAGACAAGTATTTTTTCCATTTTTCCATTTTTTTTTTCTTTTTTATTTCAAAAAGTAAGAATAATTCTACATTCTTACAAAATATCAAATACAATATTTATAACAACTGAGAGTATAAAGACCTATTATAACATATATAATATCGATTTAAAAGGAGTAACAATCGTTCTGTTTCTATCTCCATTTGAGTTTTTATAAGCCTGATATGTAACCACTCGAATAAAAATAACACTGACATTTGTAAAACTCCAATCATGTTTACCAGTTCACGGTCCAATTAGGGTTACACTCAAAACATCTTAGGGCTCCTTCTTGGTTGAAATGATCACTTTGAAGATAACAGGGCACAACACTGTCCAATTCCGGCGATATATCGCCTATAACTTCTTTTAATCGTTTATATTCTAATGGTCTTAAACATATACCCTTTTAAGTTGGCACTACGTTTTCCTCAAGTTTCCAATATTGTCTTATGTCCACACAGATGTTGTTTTCTTCTATGCAGCAATACACATTACCGCCAAGATGATATACGAACGCTTTTTTATCTCGAAGGGATTTGTCCGTATACTCTATATGATCTACAAAATTTTTCTACCGCATCAAGCTTAAACTTATGCCTTTTTTGGTGATATGGTCATCTTTCCACTCTCTAATGTCGACTCTTAATTCGTCCTTCCATACATTCACTCTAACGTAACGATCGTTTCCGTGATCAATTTTACTCTGTACATGTTGCTGGGTTAAATGATAAATACGAAATGTCTAAAAATAACACGCCACTCTGAAATTTATTGTATTTGATTAGATTTCCGATTGGTCGTTATTTTTAGTAACAGTCGTCATTGTTAACTAAAGTCTATTTTACGAATCTGTGCTAATGTTGATGGTTTGGGTCTCAACTGTTTCACTCCATCTAAGAATATGTAACCTCCCAAAACTTTACTGGCTGATCTATTGTTCTGTACGCCACTAAACGCCGAAGCTAATAACTGTTTTGGTTTTTCTTCAAAACAGTTCTTTGACAACGTTGCAACATTCACCAACAAAACGTAAAGTAATGTGTCGATTTTTTTCCCGTAAATACTGGTAAACAACTTGATCTGATATAATTCGTACCCGAGATAAACCGCAAATATCTCCCATTCTCTTCCTCCAATCATGCGTGATATCTCAACGAGGTCGAAACTGGTAATCCCTCTACCCATTTCTGCATCGGATAATAACGAAAATGGAACAAAATATCCACTTTTATACCGTCCTTTAAACGTATATTGGCTGTTATTATTAGACATTGACGTCACCGTATCTTGTGTAGACACGTCCAGTTTTTACCGTTTCACCACAGGGTAAGCCGTTACCACGAAAATTGTGTATTTGGTCCGAGAATAAACTACTTTTACTGCATGTCTCGGTCTTTTGGTGTATCCTACTAATCCAATGTTGTACGTAAACGTCTTTATAGCTTCAAAACGCTTTCCAATTTTTGTACAGGCATCGGGTTCTTGCAAACATCTCTCGATCGAGTGGTACATGGCACCTCTATCAAAAAATACGGAAGCCTGAGAATTATTTGCATCTAAATGCTTGTCGACCGCGTGGGTAGACATGTCGAAAGCTACTCTTTAAGTAATCGCCAATCGAAGCAATTTGCATGTCATAACCGACTCATAAAAATGTGTCAGGACGTGTACATACAGGAACGTGTTTGAACGTGTTAAGCTAAAGCAACGAAATAACCGCTACATCTCTATTACGTCATGATGCTATTTCACAATCTCTAGCTGACGCCATCATCTTTAAATCATATATTTGACGCCTAAATTTATAGCACTTGATGCCATTTCACAACCAACTCTCTAGATGACGTCCTCTCCTTTAAATCGTACATTTGGCGACATACATTATAATTGACGCCATCTTCCTCAAACTATATACCTGACGCCATTACATACTTGGCGCCATACTCAATCCACCAATTGAATATAATTAAAGATAATTAAAGCTAATTAATTGACGCCATCCTTGTAATTAAAGATGATTAAAGATAATTAAAGATAATTATTTGACGCCAAAGTGATCCGTATGCTGCTTACAAGACAACAAGTTTTAAAACTGTATTTCCTGTCAAAAAGGATCCTTGGTCATTTGTTAGTATTTTTCTCATAATTATTCTTTAACTGGAAGTCCAAATTTCTTTGCTTTCAATGTGTTCAACTGAGCACATGGGTAAATAATTAAAGGTTTCTAAATATTGAAACTTTTGGGCAGGACAAACATTTCTTTTTCCCACCCTGGAAATTTTGCTACCACGGTCGATACATTGAACGAACCTGCTCGGTCAGTACTGTTGAAGCAGATCGATGCTATTTCAAAGGTCGATAGCTAAGTTTCAGTGACAAATCAAATTCGTTGAATACATTCACCGTGGTTTTGAAATTTGATAGTTGTGAATAGGGGCAAAAAATCATATAAAGCATGCTAAGGCACTCAGTGCCAAAATCCACCATCATCTTGTGACTCTCCTCTTGGAGTAAATTTGGCCGCTAGTTCAGTCGCTCCATGCAAATTTACGACCAACCAGTTTGGCAAACTCGGAGTTGTATGGGCGAAAAAATTCATTTAGTTTTTCTTCAAATTCAGGAGATACGTACGGTTTTGGCATTCCGCCTTTGCCCTTAGGCAGACATTCAAAATTCTTTTGTATATTTTCTCTCATACAATAAAATCCCTTTTCCCCGTCATATCTTAAATTATCCTTTGTAATTGCATGTTCTAGATTTAGAAAGTTTTCAACATCGACAATTTCTTCTAATGGATTTGTTATCAATTTTTCACCGTCCACGATATGGATCTGATTTTTCGGAAAGTACTCATACCATTTCTTTACATGTTCGGCGTAAAGACTAACATTGAGTACACCATTAGCTAAATCCAGCTCTCCGGTAGTACTGTCTGTCACGTATTCTTCAAAGCCCTCCAGAACGGGATGCCTCTCCGAGCAGTGGCGATAATGACTGATTGCCCTTATGACAGGATGTTTTACCGTAAGAATTAACTTGATAGTCTGATTGAACTTGTAAATCCTTTGTTTTGCGAATGCTGATCGAAAGTAATCTGGACTTTTCTCTATTGTTATCTGATCAGGATAGGAAAGGGGCATTTGACGTCTGTACGATTCCAGCCCCCTTACGTAGTTGTCGTAATGACTGAAAAAATGTAATTCCTGCTTGACGAATTTCACCTTTGGGTGAAGCCCTAATATCCGAATCAGCGCTGTAGTTCCACTTTTCATTGTTCCTATTACGAGGGCCCCAGGCAATCGTTGCTTCAACACATACTCCTCTTTTATAGGGCCTCCAGGCAATTGTTGTTGTTGTAAATGTCTGTGTGCATCATGTTCCGGTTTCCATGTGCCTGCCAATGCAACTTTGCCATGGCTTACATCTAAATCCTTAGTTTCTTGATCTGAGATAGCATCATTCAGGGTATCGCTATATCGTTTGCCAGTTGTAAGCATATACGAAAAATAAGTAAAGCATGCAAAAACAGTCAGTGCCAAAATCCACCGTGGCCTTGTTGCTCTCCTCATGGCATAAAGCACTTCCAAGCTGAAATGATAACAAGGGTCTTGTTCACTGAGAAATTGAAATTTAGTCAAAATCAAAGTCTCAGTTTATTTGTTTGTAATTTAACTCTTTACCAGACGACAAAATTTTAGAGTGATCAAAACAAAAAACACTTGCAGACGACAAAATAAATGCTGCACAAATTAAGACTTTTTTTTTTTTTTTTTTTTTTTTTTTTTTTTTTTGAAAGAGTAGAAAACATTATGGGAAAAGGAGAAGATGCAGGTTACCAGCATTTTCTTAAGTCCTTATCCTTGGAGTCGTTAAAACTCAGGATTGTGTGGAAGAATGTTAATTAATGTCGTTTTCAGTGTTATTTCAGTTATATCTAAGCGGCCAGAGCATCTATCTATAATGTCCTAGAATTTCTTTTACCAGTGCTTTTTACAATATTCTTTCAAAGCCACGGATGATGAAACTTGAAAAACTAATCATGGATCATCAAAATAAAAAACGGACGCGTGATCAACTAGATGCAGACTCGGACAACTCTGAACCAACTTCGGCTTTTCCTCGATTCCTATTGATAGAATCAACTGCTCCTAAACAGACATTAAGTAAATTGTCTCCTTTTATTCCTTTTAGTAGAGGTTGAAAAACCATAGCATGCAGAAATCCTGTTAAAGATTAGCAGCTTTTTTCCAAATACCAGCAAGATGCTCACCACATACCAGTTTAAATTCCTCCAGGGGGATAATTCCTTGTCCGGACCTAGCAGGTGTTAGCGAAGAGGAAATTGTCCAGGAGCTTTCGAAACAGAATGTGACAGCTGCAAGACGTATTACAGCCTTCAGAGATGGGGTCAAGAGGGAAACAAACACAATAATGCTTAAGGTTACTTAAATGTTGGGGTGGAGCTTTACATCCCCAACCCACTCAAATGTTATTCATGCTTCAAATTTGGCCACCATGAACGTAAGTGCAAGAAGTCCACGATGGAAAGTTTGTGTAAACACTGTGGAGAGCTGGCAAATATACATGATTCTACGAACTGCAAGAATGAAATTAAATGTGTAAACTGTGATGGAGAACATGTTGCCACTTCTCGAGCATGCCCTGTCTGGAAGCGAGAGAAGGAAATTGTAACAATTAAATACAAAGAACGTCTCTCGTTTCCAGAAGCAAGGAAAATAGTTAATAGCTGTCATGTCCTGACAGGCTCGTATTCTACCATTACTAAATCTAGCATGAATATACAAAACCAGGTAAAAGATGCCTATACACAGACTACCGATGTGGCCGTTCAAACAACTAGCCAAAGGAAACAAGACACGACTGTCGAAAAACCTACGAATAGTAAAGCAAGTAAAGGTTCTGCATCTACATGTACACGGGCAAAGGCTCCAAGCAGCACTAGCCAAAGGAGAAACAAATCTCCAAATAAGGTTAATTCGGATCGCCCTCCGAAGGGATCCGATGACCAAATCCAGCAGCATAACCGCTTCGAATGTCTCGAAGACATGGAAGCAGAAGATATACAAGCAGATCAAAGTGTGAATAGGCGAGGCCGAATAATCAAACTCAATAACAAAAAATGATCAAATACATACTTCCATTATTCTGTGGTATTTTCCTTACTCTTAACTCTACCGTGAGTAACAATATTCTGCAATGGAATTGTCGAAGTATTAAAGCTAACGTTGAGGAAGTGAACTTTTTAGTCAATGAACAGAAGCCGGTGGCAGTTTGTTGACTGGAGACTTTTCTTAAAGACTCCGACAATTTACTCTAAAGTATCATTCTTGTTACCCGAGGAACTTTAGTTGTAATGATAAAGCTTCAGGAGATGTTGCCGAAATTGTGAATAACAGTGTTCCACACCATTTTGTAAAGGTTGAAACTACAATTCAAGCTGTCGCGGTAAACATTTCCCTTAATAAGACCACTACTCTGTGTTCTATTTATCTCCCACCAAACTCGCCAATAGATGTCAAGAAACTTGATGATCTAATAGGCCAATTACCGAAACCTTTCATTTTAATGGGAGATTCAATTCCCACTATGCACTCTTGGGATGTAGGACTATCCCCACAATACAAGAACGTATAACCTTGCTTCAGACAAGAACGCTACAATAGATCCTATGATTTTTGAAAAATAAATTCTTCGAAATATAGGAACAATACTACGTTCACGAAGAGATATACACCGATGGTTCTACATGTGGAAATAAAGTTGCTGCGGCTGCCGTGCTCGATGGCGAATCACATCAATTTCGGCTTCCTAATAATTCTTCTATTTTTCCTGTGGATCTAAAGGCAATCGACCTTGCTCTCAACCATATTCAACAAGACGCTTATTGGCGCTACATTATCTTTACTGATTCGTTATCTACCATGCAAGCACTTGAGGGTGAGAAAACAGATTTATAATCCACTGTCAGTCTCCTTGAAAAATTGTCCGGAATCTGTGAAAAAGCTGATATTGTTTTCTGTTGACTCCCTAGCCATATTGGTATCCGTGGCAATGAAGAGGCAGATAAGGCTGCTAAGGAGGCATTTTCATTGGAAGTTTTACCTTTTAAAGTTCCTGTTAACGATTTTAAACCATTGATTAATCCTTTTATCAAAAAACAAAAAACAACAACAAAAAAAAAAAAAAAAAAAAAAAACGATTTTAAACCATTGATTAATCCTTTTATCAAAAATGTATGGCAGCAATCCTGGAATGACCCAGTTAACAAAGATAACAAGCTGTTTACAGTGAAGCCAGCTCTTGGCGAGTGGCTTCCAAAGTTGCGGACAAGTCGCCGCGAGGAAATTATATTGGCTCGCATAGGTCATACATATTTGACGCACTCGTACCTCCTCAAAGGAAGAAGAAGCACCACAATGTATTCCTTGCAATGCGTCTCTTACTGTTAAACATATACTTGTGGACTGCTTAGACCTTGCACCTACAAGAGACAGGTTTTTTTCATGTTGACTGTATGAACAATTTATTCGATACTGTAAAGTTTGAGTCTACTTTTGGCTTTTTGAAAGAGGTAAATCTCTGTGAAAAGATATATTTTTAGGTTCTATTGACCATTTTTTTTTTTTTTTTTTTTTTTTTAAATACTAAATGCCAGTATAATTATTTGCCCTTAGTGTTTACACAGTATAGATTTTAATCTTATTTAGTTTGAACATATTTTATTCAGTATAATATTTACATACATGGTAATATTCTGAAAACTAAAGTTGCGTGAAAAGGATTGGAACGAAAGCTGCTAGCTTATAAAGTTCCTCTCCTGTGAGTCACGTCAATGTCAGAAGTTTAACAATATAAAAAATTGCAACAAAATATGGTCAACTGTGTGTGTGTGCGTGTGTGTGTGTGTGAGACAGAGAGAGAGAGAGAGAGAAAGAGAGACGTGGAGTGCTACCAACATACAAATGTTCAGGTAAAACATAATTTTAAACAGAAAACTTTGTATTCCAACGTTGCGTGTGATTTTAAAAGCAGGAATAGAGAATCAAAATGTGATTCAACTTCTAAAACGGTTAGTGTCAACAATGTATGAGTGAACCGCTGAAAATATTTTTTCGTTATCGGCAAGACTGAGAGTCTCGTCTCCAGAAAGAAGTCTATGCAGGCTTACAGTGAAAATTTCTGGTACGCTTTGAAATAAGCTGTTTCTAAATTCACGATAGTATCTGCAATCAAAGAAATAATGCTGATTTGATTCAATTTCGCCACAAGTACAAAGAGGAGAATCGATTATGTTTCTGAAATAAAGGTGTTGATGAAGTGAACTACATTTAGTTCGCAGCCTAGCGTGAATAACTTGAATTCTCCTCTCTCCAAAGAAATATAGCTTATTTGGAATTAGTTTATCTCTATTGATGTAACGTTTAAATGCTGAAAGGCAGTCCAGATTTCTGATATCAATGGGTAGAGCATTCCAATCAGTAATAACCGAGGGTAGAAAGGAGTTAAGATACAAATTAGTCCTGCAAGCTATATTTTGTAGATTGTGAGAATCTCTAAGGCTGTAGGATGAAGTACTTCCTATTGTAACAGGAACTAAAGAATTTAAATAAGAAGGGGCTAGTCCTTTTACCATTTTAAAAAACAATATAAGTTTGTGCTTATATCTTCTTTCACTAAGTGTTTCCCACCCTGACTCCTTGTTAAGATCCGCTAAAGACACAAGTTTACTGCATCCAGTTACAATTCGTGCAGCCTCGTTTTGTACTTTTTCAATTTGATCCTTCTGGTATTGCGATAGATTCGTCCAAATAACATCTGCATATTCAAGAACTGGACGAATAAAAGAAAAATATATTATCTGTAAGGATGTTCGATCTAGGGGTATCTTTAGACGTCCCATAATTCCAATTCTCTTCCATGCCTTCATTAAAGACTGATTTACATTTGTAATCCCAGGAACCATCATTAGAAATGAAAATACCGAGATGCTTATGAATCTGCACAGATGGAATTCCAACACCAGACATAAAAAGCTCAGGGTGAACAGGTTTATTACGTTTGCGAGATATTATTAGAGATTCTGATTTTGAGGGATTAAATTTTACAAGCCACCTATTTGCCCAATCTGTAATTCTATTGATGTCTGTTTGTAAAATTGCACCGGCTGTATCAGGATCACCTACAACCATGGATAAACTGGTGTCATCTGCAAATAAGTTTCTGTTTGCCTCGATATCATTTACTATGTCATTAATGTAGACTAGAAATAGAAGAGGACCGAGAATAGATCCTTGTGGAACTCCCGCATTAATAGAACTTAAGTCTGAGACAGCACCAGGTATAACAACCCTCTGATACCTATTTGAGAGGTAGTCTGAAAACCACGAGAGAAGTTTGCCACTTTTTCCAGCTTTGTGTAGCTTATATAGAAGACCTTTGTGCCATACTTTGTCGAAGGCTTTACTAATATCAAAAAATATAACTCTAATTTCTAGTCCTTCATCCAAAGCTTTGCAAATTTTATCATATAGAAATACGACTTGGTTGACGGTTGAATCTCCGGGTAGAAAGCCTGATTGAGAAGGTGTGAAAAAATTGGTATCGTTTAGGTGGTTAAAGACATGTTTGAATATTATTCTTTCAAATACCTTTTCCATGGTGTTTAATAAAGACACTGGTCGGTAATTAGATGCAATAGCAGAGTCACCACTTTTAAAGATGGGACGGACATTGGAAATTTTCCAAGAAGAGGAAAATATACTTGTGTTCAAAGACTGGTTATAAATTTGACTCAGAGGATTGGATATTTTAAGTGCAACTTCCACTAAAATATGATTATTGATACCATCTGGACCAGATGCCTTACCTAGACGGAGCGTTCTTAAAACATCTAACACCTCAGCGGGAGTAATCGTTATTGAATCTAAAGAGTTGTCGTTAATTTGATTTATATCATCCGGAAGACTGTTAGCTGAGTCGTCAATAGTTGATTGTTTGGTAAAGTATGAATTTAAAACATTAGCCTTTTCATGCTCATCAACAACCATTGTGTCCTTGCTGTCATCCATCAGTGAGGTATAACGGAAGAAGACGATGGGGCTATAAAAGATTTCAAGACTTTCCACCAATCTCTGACGTAATACTATTTGAACGTAATTTCGGTGCCATTTGATCTAAGTGGTCTTGCTTTCTTTGTCGAATGAGAGCAATCAATTCGTTTCTTAAAGCTTTAAATTTGGACCAATGATGTGGATTGTTTGTACGTTTAGCCTTCTGATATGCTCTTTTCCGTTGCCTAATTTTTCTTTTTATTAAACTATTAATCCATACAGAACATTTCTTTTGTTGTGCAATTTGATCTGGATCCAGATACACTCGAGTCGATTTAACTCCAGATCATATCTCCGTGTATAAGTCAATGTATCCTTTACATCAAGAATAACTCCTCCATATCTATCACCCAGTCTGTCTTTACGTTCTGGAGGATGAAATGTAGGAAAAAGCAGATCTTGTGATGACACGGATTTATCTAACCAAGTTTCAGAAAAAGATACAAGATCAAAATAAGAAAATTCTGATATCAGCACATCAACTTTGTTTGCTAGACTTTGCACGTTATAGTGTACGGTAGACAAGTGATTTGGAAGATTTAGAAAATTGTTTAAATCCGTCGAGCTTGACGAACGATCTGGATGGTTACCACCATCTGGACCTGGATTAGGATGAATATCACCAGATAGTAATATTAGCGATCCAATCCATACGACAAAAAACAAAGTGACAAAACGAAAAAAGTGTGATACAACCCAATATGAGTATCTTATATTTTTGGCCTGCCTATTGCTAATGAGAAATCGAGATTTATTTATATGTATAACTTGTTCAGTCAGACAAGCTGTTGACTCAATACCTAAAAGCATAGAATGTTGATGGACTGGGGAAATCTGGATTAGTACAAGAACAAAAACAGTTATTGTTAGCCTGAATCTGAGTCTTGGACGATATGCCGGCATCAAAGGACAAACATTTCTATTTTGCTTCATGTTATGTGATCAATAATGACATAAATAACACAAAGCACAGCATACGTCCAAGACTCAGTTCAGTTATTTCCATAAAGAAAGATGTACGCAAAAAAATGTACAAAATTGGTTGGCACTCCACAGGAACAGAAAAATGTGTAGTAATTGATAAGTGTGTGTAAGTAGCAAACTGATATGAATAAAGCAAATAAATGAAACAACAAAACATTTGTACAAAGGTATACATAAATAAAGATATACGTTAATGCGTCATATCTATCAAACAATACTAGATTATTATTCAAACCGTGGTCATTTTAGGACGCCATTATATGTACAGCATGGACATCGAAGATGAAAAAAAAAAAAAAAAAACGCATAGAGCTTCAAATTAGGCAGATGACATACATCTTCATGTATAGACATACACGTATTCATATAGATATTATTTTGAAAACAATTTTTTGACTAGTTTAGTTATAGAAATCAATACTGTACAACAGTTTTCAGTCACAAGTTAAAGGTATTTTTTCGTATGTTGCAACGGTAACAGTATGAGAGGGGTAGGTATGTCATGGTACAGTGTACATGAGCAGCGGCTTGTAAAATACTGTAGATATTGACCAGTTACTGTTAGTGTAACCTTAACAAAAAGTGAGATATGGAAAGAAAGATAATAGTTTAACTTCTAAAATTTGAAAGAAAAAAAAAAAGGAAAATACATATCATGGTTACTTTTGCGAATGGTGTACATTAAGATCAGACCGCCCAGAACGGGCTGTCTGATCTTCAATATGTACTGTTCCACATTTCAGAGATATTCCAACGAAAACGACAGTGACAATGTAAGTTCTACATTTTAAAATGACTGAAACGTTGCTCACTAAAAGTTACTCGAAAACTCATAACACAGGATCAATCGTGAAATCTTATTTCGTAACCTTACAGCATATTCAATAAAATGCCTTTAATTGTAAGTTCGACCAATATGACCATTGATGTCGACGGGCCATAAACTTCATTCATTCAAAGCCACTGGCTGCTATACCACCATAACCATTGTCGAAACAATAATGCTCTGCGAAGAGGGGATTTAATACATTTGCAAATACCATCAAGCCAGGTAAGGCTGACCTGGATTAAAACTTTTTGCTATTAGTCAATTTTCTGCATGTCCAAGGACTACAATGGAAATATCAAGGACCACGGGACCACAATGGAAATAAGGGATTCCTTTCCTTTTTGAGATATCCCTGGTGCTGATCTGTACCTGATATGGTTCAATGCGTATGGACCCATCATATTTAACTTTTTATTTGAATATATTGTGGGCTGTTTTTAAGACCATATTATGGACAGTGCTAAAATATAATATTAATAATGATGATGATGATGATGATGATGATGACCCTACCTCATGATTCAGTTGGTTGTCAAAGAAAATGATGGAAAATGATATTCTAACATGACACGGTTCGATAAACATACTGCGAAGGAAGCGTGGTAAAATCGACGTCATTCTTTATAAAATGACGTCATTTTATGTAAAATAAGTCGTCTGTGGCTGTTCCATGTTTCCGCGTACGGATATTTTATCAGTGAAAGCCACTTGACGTAAACTAATCATCATTTCCCGCTACTCGACTAAGGAGTAAGAGGAAGGAAAAACTCAAGGATTTACCGATATTTGCTGTTATTGATTAAATTGACAATGATGGAACTATTTGAAATTTTACCAGTAAACACGTGTAAATCAAGTATCTTAAAAATTAATTAACATTAAAATTGGCGCAGTGTTGGAATGGAAATGGGATCGGGAGCGGGTGGGGTAATAGTCAGAATATTTGAAGCGACTGCGACTCTACATAATGCTTGACGATAAAGTCATTCTTCTTTGTCGTTTGAAAAGGAGAAAATAAAATGGTAAAAACGGTGCGTTTTTTTTTTTTTTTTTTTGTTATTGTTGTTGGTGGTGTGTTTGATGCTCAAGTTTTATTGAAATTTGGGTTTTTTTACCGACGAGGCAGTGGGGTTTTGTTTTGGTTAATGCCTGGAACAGCCATCGTTCATTCAAGAGAATTAATCACATCCGCTTTTGAAAACTAAGTGTGAACTTGTTTTCCTTTGATCTAGCGTTGATCATGTTAGAATCGAAATAATCTTCTTTCTATCGTGGTTTACCGTTCAATAAACCACGGTTGTGAGTTATGAGGCGCAATGAATTTATAAACCACTCGGGCTATTGCCCTTGTAGTTTATTTATTGTGTCTCATAACTCACAACCGTACTTTAATGAACGGTAAACCACGATAGAAAGAATGTTATTTCTGAAATATACTAGTAACAAAGAATTTCTTCTTTTACCACAATTTTTTTCAAATCCTTTCACATTTGAGCCAACATTAATTTGTCGTCTGCAGAACGCTTTCAACTCTGTACCACACGATCTTGTGTTTTAACGACCCTTACGAAGAAGGCTTTTGAAAACACTGTGGGAAAAGACCCTTTCCCACAATGTTTTAACCCTTTCTGAGACAAATACCAACAATTTAGCCAAACTTAATTCGTTGTATGCAATAGCTTTCAATTTGGACTTTTCTAAAAGTCTGTCGTCTGGTAAAGAATTGATACGAATAAGTCTATTTTTTTTAATTCCCCCACCCCCAAACACACATACAGAGAAATCTCAGGCGTTCGTTTTGTGGAAAATTTCGCCGTCTATAATGTTATATATTAATCGTGTATATTGCATTATATTATATACCAAGACTGTAACAAAACGAACAACCCTCCACAAAATGACAAACCTTTACTTTACCGCAGCACAGTATCACGATCCTTTTAAAGACCAAAATAGAACGGATAAAACACAAATATTTTCTTACAAAGCAATATGACTGGTTTCATTTACACTTGACCAAACGACAATATTTTAAACTCGACCAAATTGATAAAAAAAATGCAGACGGCAAGATAAATGAAGCTTAAAAATTGGGATTTGTTTCTGAAAGAATAGAAAACAATGTAGGAAAGGGAAAAAAGTAATAATTACCAGCATTTTTTCCTTTTCCCATGATGTTTTCTTAAGCTTTCTAAGTCTTGGATCGTTTGGTAAAGGGTTAGTTAAATCACGTGACAGATCCGGTCGATGTTTACCATTTGCCTATACAATCAAATATTACTGACGATTACACTTAAATTTCTATTCGGCAGTTTAGGAACAAAGATCAGACTTAACAGAATGATCTTGAATCGACACTATCAAATAGTTTAGGGATTTTTTTTTTTTTTTTTTCTATAGACATTCTGATAAAAATTACCGTAGAACATGAAACAAATCAAGGGCCCTTTTCCTCTCTGTAAATAACATGCATTTAGAATTTAACAGATGTATTGGGTTTTTACTTCCTTTCGATGGAAACAGGTGTTGCTAAATAGCGTAAATAACTCTAAACTAAACGACAAAATTTTAGACTGGTCCTTATTGAAAGGAATTGCAGACGACATATTACATGGTGAAAATTTTTGACATTTGCCTGTGAAAGGTAGAAGTCATTGTGAGAAAAGGAGAAAATGCTGGTGACCAGCAATTTTTTTCCTTTTCTCACAGTGTTTTCAAAAGTCTTTTTCCTTTGGATCGTATAATCTCGGGAATAAACTACACCCTTTACAAAATGATTTCTTGTTTTAACGAACTTGAGAAGTGGACTTTTGAAATCATTGTGGGAAAAGGAAAAAATACTGGTAACTCAGTGTTGTCTTCCCTCTCAAATACCATGCTCTGGCAAAAGAGGGCTTAATGCATCTCCGCGATCCATGATACCAAGCAAGTCATCACATAATCATGGATCAATAAAATCCATTTTGTCTAACAACCAGCTGATTCTTGAGGTAGACTGGTCCTTTGACATGCAGAAAATTGACCTATAGCAAAAAGTTTCGGCCCAGGTCAGCCTGCGCGGATTGTGCAGGCTGACCTGGGACGACACTCTTTCGCAGATGCATTAAGCCCCCCCCCCCTTTTCACACAGCGCGGCTCAATTTATATTAGTTAACTCTTTACCAACCGACAAAATTTTAGACTGGTCCAAATTGAAAGCATTTGCAGACGACAAATTGAAAATGACCCAAATGACGATTTTTTCCTTAATAAGGTAGAAAACACTGTGGGAAAAGGAGAAAATGCTGGTAACCAGCATTTTCTCCTCTTCCCACAATGTTTTCAAAAGCCTTCTTCGCCAAGGTCGTTAAAAGTCGGTATTTTTTGTTAAAGGATTAAGTCAGATGCTAAGTTTCGTCTGCAAATTATTCTTTCATCATGGATCGGTCTTAGATTTGCCACTCTGGTGAAGAGTACGTATAGTGGAATTGTAACAGCAAAAGCCTTTACAAAACAAACCCCATGTCTGATACATGGTCCATGGAAGAGGTAACCTAGGTTCCAGCCAGATCATTTTTTAGCGGATTTGTATAGCATATCCGCTTACTGTGATCGTTCTGACCTGAACAAAATACATCATGCGTAACGACGCATGCGCGCTCACACTGTACTATGATATCGGTTTGACATGAACCAAATATACTGTCATTCACGCTTGCGCTCTACACATACTACTTTCAGTTTTAGCTAACACACCTCAACCCCGCTTTTGTCACTACCGTATATACTGTCCTACACGTGTATACATATTTATTCAGAAATCTGATACCAGCAAAAAACTGCGTAAGACTGACGAATCAAATTACCACTCCTTACACAGTAATAGAATAACAGTTACTGCGCGGCCCGCTCGGTAGAGCAATTTTGACTTTCCCAGTCCTTGCTAACTACATTTTAAAATGATTGCACATGTGTTGCATGTGATGTTATTTTTTTATTACAACATATAACCTCTTTATGCTACTCCACAAATCCGCTTTCAAGGACTTTGAGTCCTTTGATTCCTTTTATATATTCGGTCGTTACTTTGTCAAAAGTAATGATCACGGATAAACCGTTTTATTACAGAACGTGAAAGGAGAGGAAGAAAATCCAGGTAACAACTATTTTCTGGTTTCCCCCCAACCGTTTTCTATCATTTCAAAGGAAAATTCCATTATTTGAGCCAAATGTTATTTGTCGTCTGCAAATGATTTCAATATAGATCGGTTAAATTCTTGATCTGGTAAATATTATTAGGATACTGTAAGTTTTAGTGTTTACTAAACAATCGCTGAGCACGGTACTGCAGTCTGCAGTCAGTAGCCGCTACGGGAGTGAGTCCGGGGGAGGGGCGGTGGGTATTCGAATACCCAGCTCGACCGACATGTTTCTTTTCGAGGACTGATGATAGCCATTGCGTTAGGATTCATTCCTCTCTCACTGCTGATCATTGTTTCGACGATGATTATGAGAGAAAGAAGTCACTGGCTTGCGACGATTATTGCAGAGCAACGGCAAGAGAAGCTCCAGGAAAGCATGAATATGTGCACTGGCCGCCGCGATATAACACAAAATGTTGAAAACGGCGTTTAATACTATACAAACAAACAATTTACCAAACAAACAATCAGTTTACCAAACAAACAATCAATTTATCAAACAAGCAAACTACCAAACAATCCCGTGCATGTTCTTTTATACACGTCAACTTTTTAGGGATTAGAAAAAAAAAAAAAAGGGAAAGCATTTGCAGACAATAGATAAAAGCTCAAATGATGATTGCTGTCTTTGAGAAGGCATAAAACATTGTCGGAACAGGAGAAAATGCTGGTTACAAGCATTTTCTCCTCTCCTCATAATGTTTTCAAAAACCTTGGTCAGGGTCATTTAAACTGGGAAATGTGTGGTAAAGGGTTAATATAGAGCGCTCTTCTAGGTACCCCTTGTATGACCTCTATGACCTGTACAGGTTAGCCATTTACAAAATAATCTTGCACGTTCTTTACACGGCTCTGTGAAGGGAGGCGTTGAAAACATTGTGTGAAAAGGAGAAAATCCTGCAGCTGGTAACGACTACAGAAGACAATGCTGGTAAGTATTTAACTGATGAGAGAAGTTGCCAAAATATAAAATTCATTAAACACGTGGGATTCTATATAAATTAACCCGTTACCAAACGACAAAATTTTACACATGTCCAAATTGAAAGCGTTTGCAGACGAAAATACAAGTGTTGTTCAACTGATAAAAATGCACCCTTAAAACAATAGCACACATTGTGGGAAATGGAGAAAATGCTGGTAACCAGCATTTTCTCCTTTTCCCACAATATTTTCAATAGGTTTCTTTCTCAGGGTCAGTAAAACCTGGGGTTGTGTGATAAAGAGTCAAATGATGCTATTCAACAATGAAAGAGAACATTGAAGAAAAATATCAATTTGCAAGGGAAATAAATCCTTTTCTTTTTCAAAGCCAGAATCAAAGAGTAGCTTCCCTTGTTTCGATATTAGACGCCATATTGTAATCGCAATGAGGAGACGGTATGCCATTAATTTCTTATTCTATCTTAATCTTTGGTTATTGTTGAATTAGCATTCTTATGTATGAATGTAAATGTCATGAATAAACGAATGTTTATGCATCACTACAAATTATTAGATTAGGACTTACTTTTCGAGATAATCGAATTTATTAAGCTTTATTTACTCTAGGCTTACAACAGTCCAGTGGCTTATTAGAAACTGTACTGTACACAACAGTAGCATCTGGTTTTCAATGGGGTGAAACGAAGCAAACTGTGTTGTAATTTTGCTAAAAACCGAATTCTTATGGTGATAAATGTCACGTAAACGCTCGCTCGTTCTGAGAGAGAAATGATTCATTTCGTCTGGAAGAGGACAAGCTTATTTATATCGAAATAGATTCGTCCCCGGAAAGTATCGAACTGGTGTCCCGAAACGTCCCGCAATCAGTACAAGAAGTGGACTCCGGGACATTTCCGCCGATGGCAGTTTCGGCCTTTTAGTAGAACTTCGGCCCTTAACAACCTCAGCACATTACAAATTTAGCCCATCGTTTATGTACCACCAGCATTTTCTCTTTACCCACAATCTTTTAAGAAGCCTTCCAGCTCAGGGTCTTTAACCCTTTCCCAAACGACAAATCTTAGACTGGTCCAAATTGAAAGAGTTTGCAGATGACAATTTTAAATTTGATGAAAATGACAGAAAGTTCTCAAAAAGGGTAGAAAACACTGTGGGAAAAGGAGAAATTGCTCGTTAGGAGCAATTTCTCCTTTTCCCACAGTGTTTTCAAAAGACTTGTACTGCAGACACCAGGGCTTGTTTGGGAAAGGGTTAACTCTTTACCACACAAGAAAAATATAGAGTTGTCGAAATAAAAGCATTTGCAGACGACAATTTAAATGTGGCTCGAATGATGGAATTTCTCTTTGATAGGGTAGAAAACGTTGTGTGAAAAAGGGAAATGCTGGTTACCAGCATTTTCTCCTTTTCCCACAATGTTTTCAAAAGGCTTCTTCTTCAGGGTCGTTAAAACTCGGGATTGTGTGGTAAAGGGTTAAAGGTTAATTTTTGGTTAAGGGTTTAAAGGTTTAAACTTTACCTTTTTAATGACTGTAAGGAGAAAGGCCTCAGAAGATTATTTGGGGAAAAGGAGAAATTGCTGGTAACAAGCACTTTCTCCTTTTCCCATAGTGTTTTCTACTCAAAGCATAAGCAAATTTCATCATTTTGAGCCATATTTGTCATCTGCAGTTGTGTTCAGGTTAGAACAGTCTAAACACGAGTTTACTGTCTAGACTGCTGATTTTCTCATATTTTGTTGTATTCTGCAGGTTGAAGTCTCCAAAATGCGGAAGGAAAACTTCTGCTACCAATGTTGAAGATCTCCAGATTTTCTTACAGTATGTTAAATCCTCCCTGACATGTGTTTTGGTGGATAACCAAACTCTGGACAGTGTAAGACAGGCTATTGACGGGCTGATTTCAGAAATAGACAATGTCTTCAAAGGTAATTACAGTCCATATGGCCTTATTGTTTGTCTTCAGAGTAAGAGGTAGTTTTAAATATATTTATTTTACATCAATTGAAAGTTATTGCACCTTAACTATTTACAAAACGGCAAAATTTTAGACTCATCCAAATTGATAGCATTTGCAGACGACAAAATAAGTGCGACTCAAAAATTGAAATTTGTTTTGGGAAGGATAGAAAACATTGTTGGAAAAGGAGAAAATGCTGGTTCCCAGCATTTTCTCCTTTTCCCACAATGTTTTCAAAAGGCTTCTTTCTCCGGTTCGTGAAAACCCGGGTTGTTTGGTAAAGGGTTAATAAGTTATATTAATCTTTGTGGATTGTTCTCCCTGGATACTACACCGGTAATCACACCAAATGTGTGGGCCAATGAATTGTCCGAAAGTTGACACGGCTCCAGGGTATCAAACTCTAGACCTCATGATCACAAGGCTGACGCTGTACCTCACAACCATCACACAGAGTTGTGGCCAGGAGTTGTGGCATGCTCCTGTAGTCTAGCTACTTGGGGGCTGGGGTTTGGGGACAGTTTGAGGGTATGAGCTTCTTAGTTTGTATCTACATATACTTGCTTGTATTTACTTCTTATTGTGTAGGAAAATTTTGGCATCTCATGAGATATCAAATTTTCCAATGCAGCTTTAAACAAATACAAGCACTAGGAAAAGAAGGAATTGCACACAGGATATAAATTTTTCCAGTGCAGTTGGAAGTAAATACAATTACCAGGAAAGTTATGGCAATATGACATTCCATATTTCAGGGTCCATATTCACCACCATTCTTAAGAGCATGCTTCACCTAATTATGGATTTTGAAAGTGACACAACTTCTGATTGGCTAAACCATTTGGTTTAGCCAATCAGAAGGTGTATTACTTTCAAATTTAGAAAAATTTTCTGAGCAAGACTAAGAATGTTCTTTAGGATGGTTGGTGAATATGGACCCAAGTTTCCAATTTTCTGTACTTACATACACATACATACATGTATTAGCTTCAGGTTTCATAACAGTGGAGTACCTAGACAAGGCCACTAAGAAATCAGGACGGAAGAGTTCATTACGCAGCAATACCAGGCAGAAAAATATAAGGACTAAAAATGATAGAAAGAAAAATGTCCATCAAGAGGACGTGAGCAACTCCAGCAATACGACTGAATACGACGATTACATTGATAGGGTGGATCAACCATGTGACAACCATAGCAAGGACAGTGGAAATAAAATCCCTAATGATGATGGGACTGATGCTAATACACTTGTAAGTTTGGTTTTTTTTTTTTTGTTATTTTACATTATTGGTTTTCATCTTTTTTGTTTGTTTATATGTCACTTATGATATCTGGCTGTGCATTGTGAAATAGCTAGACTGCTTCAGATGAAGGATATGGTTAATAAAGAATTTGAAGTGCCAACACATAAATCTCGTATGCTAATTAACTGTTTACCAAATGACAAAATCTTAGACTAGTCCAAATTGAAAGCATTACTGACAACGAATAAAATGTAGCTGAAAAATGGAATTGATCTTTGAAAAGGTAGAAAACTTTGAGGGAAAAGGAGAAAATGCTGGTTACCAGCATTTTCTCCTTTTCCCTCAGTGTTTTCAAAAGACAATTTCCTCAGGGTCATTGAAACATGGCTTAATGTAGTGAAAGAGTTGAAACGCGTACACGTACAACCAAAAATATTGTGGTATACTGATGGGCTCATCAAGGCACAGTAGTTCAGGTGTTGCTGTAGTTAATGATCAACCCTTTACCACTGACCCGTGCGGAAGAAGGCTTTTGAAAACATTGTGGCCACTGGGAAAAGGAGGAAATGCTAATAAACAGCATTTTCTCCTTTGTCCAAAATGATTTCTGCCCTTCCTGAAACAAATTTCTATTTTTATGTCACATTTATTTTTTTGTCTGCACCTGCTTTCAATTTGGACAAGTCTAGAATTTTGTTGTTCGGTAAAAGGGCCAAGACGCATGCAAGTTGAAAGCACACAAAGAGGCTTTGTGATCTTGGATCAACACTTTGACAGGGTATTGAGTGTTCTACATTATAAGTTCTAAAACTATACATAGTAAAATTAGTGTTGCACCCCTTGTGTTTTTAACGTGTTTAATTTTCTGGCATGAATGATATGAAATGGGATGGAAATTAGAATCTGGCTGCTGTATACAAGAACAAACAAGTCTGTTGTCCCTGAAATGGAATGAACTGAGGTATCCCTTAACCTCATGGCAGCAGCTACTGATCGAGCTGTTTCAACCTCTCGTGAGAGGTGTGAGACAAAGACTGCAAGCTGTTTTGCATGCCCCGGGCGGAAGTACGCAATATTACCTGATTTTGTGTGTCCATTCTCTGCAGGTCACTTTCAACCTGTTGTAAGTTTTGTTTCGACATTAAATTCACTGTTTTAACCAAACTTAAAAGCTTCTTGTTTTTCTTAAATTTGAAAGCAACATCTAGGCAAAAGATTCCAGCTTACCATGAGGTCAAGGGATACCTCAGTTCAGTCCATTTTATGGGAAAAAGACAAGTCTGTTGGTGTATGCAGTAGCCGAATTCTAATTTCGACCCAATTTTATCTCATTCACGTCAGAAAATCAAACCCGGTAAAAAACACAGGGGGTGCAACGCTAATTTTACTATGTATATATAGACAAGAAATGTTCATTTCATTCATGAGCCATCTGGGGTCCTGTGTCACTCAGTGGTAAAATGTAGGACTTGTAGCCTGGAGACCCTGGGCTGGAGCCTCACTGGATGCACTGGATTTATCGTAGGAGTGTCCTAGGCTGAGACACTTTAGAGCCCTTGCCTGGTATCCCTGAAAACAAGACATACATGAATATGTGAGCTGTTGCTGTGATATGAATTGAATAATCTTGAATGCAGCATAAAACACCATTCCCTCAATCAATCGATCAATTGGTAGATGAATCAACCAACCAACCAACCCGCTAAAAATTGCCTGATTTTCATACATGTATGTGTTTATGAATTAGTTTGCAATTCAAATTTGTTATCCCTTGCAATTGACAGTTTTTTGAAACATTGTGGCAATACTAGAAAGCAGTTCGAAAATGATTTGAAACTTGAGTTTGTTAACCCTTTACCACACAATCCTGGGTTTTAACGACCCTGGGAAAAAATCCTTTTGAAAACATTGTGGGAAAAGGAAAAAATGCTGGTAACCAGTATTTTCTCCATTTCCCACAATGTTTTCTACCCTATCAAAGACAGAAATCATCATTTTAACAACCTTTCATTTGTTGTCTGCAAATGCTTTGAACTTGGTCCAGTCCAAAAATTTGTCGTGTGGTAAAGAGTTAATACATCATCACTATTGCAGAGATTAATTGAGGGGTGCCTGGCAAAAGAGGGTTCAAAGCATTATACCAGGGAAGTCATCACATAATTATGGATCCATAAAATCTATTTTATCCATCAACTGGCTGAATCATGAGGTGGAGTGGTCCTTTGACATGCAGAAAATTGACCAATAGCAAAAAGTTTCGACTCAGGTAAGCCTGCGCAGACTGCACAGGCTGACCTGGGTCGATACTTTTCGAAGATGCATTTAAGCCCCCTTTTCACAGAGCTTGACTCAGATTTATATCATAATTACAGGTGTTAAGGAATGAAGTAAATGATGACCTTAATTATGATGGTAGTATGATCGAAACAGATAAAGATGCTACTGTCAATAAGAGAAAGTTCTTCAAGGTTTGTTCCAAGGAATTCCAGTCAGAGAAAGACTTCAAAAACCATCGTGTCATTCATAAAGATGAGAGAAAATCATTGAAATGCCTTTTATGTAACATCAGCTTTAAAAGAAAAAAGAGTCTATTGTTGCATATTGTGAACAGCAATCATATACAATCTGCAGATATCCCTATTGAAGAGGTTGCCCTTGGTCTTGATGCTGATGATTTACGAGAGTTTAGGGCTACGCTATACACATGTGCAGATTGTGGGAAACAGTTCACAAAACCAAGTTTACTTAAGGTTCATCGGTTAGTTCATATGTATGATAAAAACAAAACCAACTTTGTTTGTAATATCTGCAATAATGAATTCAGTCAGTCTGTATCTCTCAAAGTTCACCTTGTTAAAGTGCACGGTGCTGATATTGAAATGCCTGCGGACTCGGGCCAGCTGAAGGCTGTTCTTCTTACTTGTGAATTCTGTGGGAAGGAATTTCACAGAGAAAGTAGTTTACTTTTACATCGCAAAACACATACCAAGGATGAGATATACAGCAGCCGTGTTTGTCAAGAGGAGTTCAGGCACAAAGATGAATTTCAGAAACATTTAGGCAGCAACAATCATAAAGTTAAAAAGGACGAAGGAAAGGCAGATAAAAAGTCATGGCAGTGTGAACTATGTGGTGAAAGTTTTCCAAAGAAAGGCCAGTATTATGAACATTTCAGTTCTCATGAAGAGGAGGAAGGTTTCAAATGTCCAGAGTGTGGGAGATATTTCACTAAAAAGGAGAACCTAAAATGGCACATGGCAACAACAAGGCATACATTTAAAGATAACGGGAACATTTCATCCACTGATATTGCATCCTCTCTGTTTGGTATGAAAGAAACAGACTGTGAATTAGAGGAAAAAGTCAGTGAGCCAAGTAGCCTTCAAAATAATTTAAGTAGCCATACAGGTAAAAAAACCTATGAATGTAAAGATTGTGGAGAAGCTTTCACAAGAAAATACCAGCTTACAGATCATTTGTCTCAATGTCATAAGGACAATATTAAAGAGGACGGAAAAGGGAGTGATAGAATTGAGGGAAAGCGCAAGGGTTTATATAAGTGTCCAAAGTGTAACAAGAATTACTCGACCCCTGTATCCCTGCGGGCCCACATAGCTAGACACGATGGCATGAAGTTTAAATGTAATGACTGTGGTAAAATGTTTATGAGGAAAGAATCCCTACAGATGCATGTTGTTAGAGAAGGTCACAACATGGACAAAGATCTGACAGAGTTTTCTAAGAAGTTACTCCCCTGTAATATATGTGGTAAAAAGTTACTAAGACCTTCATTACTGATCAAACACATGAAAAGTCATACTGGAAAAGCACCCTCCCATTTCTGTAGGAAATGTTTAGAAGTGTTTGAAACTGAAGAAGAGAAGCAGGAACACAGCTGTCCATTAAGACAAAATCCTAGATCTAAGTTTGATGACAATTTCAGAACTGTTGAAGAAGACAACTCCCGGGCAGATGAAGAGGAGATCTCAGAGACATTACAAGAGCAACAATCTAGCACAGATATACAAGAGGAAGGGAACCAGTCCCTAGAAGAGACATACAAAAACATGTCAGTGGATGAACTTGAAAGTCTTCTCAAAATGACAAGTGATGACTCTGAGCTTTTGTCCACAGGTATAGTTGAAGATAAATTGTCTGCAGATGATAGAAAAGGCGGATCAGAAATAAAGAAACCTGTTGCATCAAAAGACGTAAAGTCAGCTCAAAGAATGAGAGCCTATTTTATCAACAAGGCTTTAAGACTTAAATCTGAAAAAGGAAAATTTAAGAAAGATGGCAAAACCTACTACAAATGCAGTTATTGTCCCAAGTACTTTGCTAGGCGTGGAGTCACACAAAACCACGAAAGACGGCACACAGGCAGTAAACCATTCAAATGTCCAACATGTGGGAGAGCTTTTTCAATGATCCAGACTTTAAAAAATCATATGTTAACGCATGCAGCAGAAAAGCCTCACAAATGTACAATATGTGACAAAGGGTTCGTACAGAAGCCATCTTTAATTAGACATATGTTCATGCATACAGGGCAGGTACTACCACATAAATGTGATATCTGTAACAAGACCTTCTATAGAGAGGGGGAACTGAAGAAACACAAAGAAAAACATGATGGCTTATCACCAAAAGTTTCTCATATTTGTGAACAGTGTGGGAAATCCTTCTGCACTAAACAGGGATTGAAAAACCATGCCATGCTACATGAACCTGTTAAAAAGTATTATACATGTGAAGTTTGCAACAGACAGTTTACCATGGCAATAAGATTGAAGAAACATATGTTGGTACACAGCGATGAGAGACCATTCATTTGTAATTATTGTGGCAAAAGGTTTGCTCGGTCCCACTATCTTACCAACCATATCAGAGTACATACAGGCGAAAAACGGTTTAAATGTACTTATTGTTTTAAAGGATTCACTACCTCAGGACAATTGTCTATCCACACCAGATCACATACGGGTGAAAAGCCATATGCATGCACTATATGTGGGAAGAGATCTACAGATAGTGCAAATCACATCAAACACATGCGAACACACCAAGACAAAAATTCCTCATCCACAGGTAACCATGGTAACTCGAAGCATCGAGCATCTAACAACAACCCAAACAGCCAAGGCACTGACAGTAACGTTCCACACGCTGACTCAAACAATCTTGTCAGTTCAACAGGAAACATTCATGTCAGTCAGAATATTGACCGACAGCTAACGACCTTACACCCAGACAATTTGGTCATGATGAAACAAATGCGACCCCTGGACAATGACAACATGCTCCAGCCCATACACAACACAATGCAGTTACCACATAACCCACTGCCACCTGAAGCCCATGGTCAGCAGAGATTTACAAGACCTGCGAATTTCTTCAACCCAATGGCAACTGGGCATTTACACATGCCAAACACCAGCTATACTGATGGGAACCATTTTGTGTTTAGATATAATGATAGGATGTGATAGTTTTCTTTTTGGCAACTGTTGTCTGACTTTATAGTTTTTGGAAGTTGTTTTACTATGGTATACATGTATAACTCTTGGAAAAAAGGTTTGCAGCATAGATCAAGATCAGGCTGTTTGAGCATGCACTTTTTCTCACGTCGTCTTCTTTCTTGGTAAAGAAAAATTCAAAATTTTGAGCCACATCTCATTTGTCACCTCTAAATGAGCCATGCTTTGTTAAAAGGAGGCTTGCATCTGAGAAAAGTATCAATCCAGGTCAGCCTGCGCAGTCCGCGCAGGCTGACCTGGGCCGAAACTTTTTGCTGTCGGTCAGTTTTCTGTATGTTCAAGGACCAGTCTACCTTATGATTAAGTCTGTCGTTTAAAAAACGGTTGCTATTATAGATCTATAATTATGTGATGGTTTGATTGGTATTATTTGTTATGGAGATGCATTAAGCCCCCTTTTGCCAGAGCATGACTGAAATGCTTTTAATTTGGACAATTTTAAAATTTTGTGGCCTGGTGGGGCTAAGCTCTCTGCTTTTTTGGCTTCAGCAAGCTTATGTTACGGCCTGGTGTCTGTTGTGTGTGAGTTATCTTTTATTTCAAACATCTTCACTTAACTATCCCTCAAATTTTGATGAAACTTCACTGAAATGATCCTGCCTTGGCCCCCTTCAGACTGTCTTTAAAGAACTTAATTCAAATAAAACCTCTAGTTACCATGTCAACAAAACGGAAAAATACTGAAAATCTTTTAAAATCTTCTTGTCTGAAACCATAAGGTCTATGGCTACCAAATTTGGCCTGTAGGTTCATCTGATAGACCAGTACTAAATTTTCCTCAAATTATGGCCCTGAGGTCAAAATTGACCCCACCCTGGGGGTCACAAGTTTTACATGGGCTTATAGAGTGATGACTTTAAAAATATTCTGGTTCCTAACCATGAAACGTTAGGCTACCAGTTTGGGCATGTAGCATCATATAGTGGACCTCTACCACATTTCTTCACATTGTAGCTATGGGGTCAAAATTGGCCCCACCTCAAGGGTCAAAAGTTTTCCATGGGTGTATATGGAGAACACTTCAAAAATCTTTTTGATCCTTACTTTAAGGCCTAGGGCTACTGAATGAATTTGGCAGGCCTCCTAATATTGTAGCCCTCTATCAATATTGTTCTATTTATAGCCCTGAAGTCTAAATTGGCCCCCCATCCCGGGGGGAGGGGGTCACAAGTTTTACATGGGCTTATAAACTGAAAACTTAAAGAATTGTCTGGTTCCTAACTGCAAGGTCTAGGTTTACCAAATGTTACATGTAGCTTCATGTATTAGATCTGTAGCAGAGTTTTTAGAAATACAGCCTTGAGGTAACAGGTTTACAAAGGCTTAAATAGAGAAAACTTTAAAAAATTGTCATGTAGTATATGAATTCAATGTGACTTAAATGTATATATAAAAAAAAAAAAATACTGTTCAAGGGATTTAACTCCTGTTATAACATATATAATTTGTTACTATTTACCTCCCTTGATAATCAAAATGCATGATTACATGATCTGAATTTATGCAAACGGCTAAGCACGGTTGTACGGTTGATGAGAAAATGGCGGAAGGTGGACAGATGGAGTGTCCCTCTAACTCGTGTCCCAGTAATTCTGACATAATGAAGTGTCTGTCAAATGTTGTTAAAAAACTTGATGGGATCGATACTCGCTTAAAAAGACTTGAAACTTTAGAAAATAAGGTCGATAAAGTAGAGAAAGATATTACCAAGCTTTGGAATTTTGTTGAGGACAAAGTTGGTCGATTAAGAGATCGTGTTGACTTGATTGAGCAGAAAACAGATAGCAATGAATTTTCAGTGAATGAAATGCAGGATAGAGTGATAGAACTAGAGAAAGAGAAGAATGCCCTAAAAGACGACCTTGTGTACATTCAATCGCAGTCCATGCGTAACAATCTCGTGTTTGTCAATATCCCAGAGGCCCCAACAGAGACCCCAGAGGATTCAGAGAAAAAAGTGCGCGACTTTATTGTTGATAAATTACATTTAGCTCAGGGTTTAGTCGATAAGATACAGTTTGAACGTGTTCATAGAATGGGGCACAAGCCAAGCGGTAGCAGTTCCCGTAACATGGTTGCTAAGTTCACTTTATTCAAGGATAGAGAGCTGGTGCGCAGACAGTGGAAGAGTTTGCAAGGGTCTAATTACTATATGTATGAACAATTTCCAAAGGAGATAGTGGAAAAACGGCGTAAGCTAAAACCTCAGTTGCAAGCAGCAAAACGCGAGGGTAAAAAGGCATGGCTATCGTACGACAAGCTGTACATCGACGGTAAACCAGTCACATTAAAACCATAGGAAAGTGGCGAGGGTGACCTAAAAATTCTTTCCTGGAACATAAATGGACTAACTGAGAATAAAAAATCATCAGTCGAATTACAGTGCTTTCTTTCAGAGTACGATATTATTTTCCTGCAAGAATCATGGGCCTCAGAATTTAGCAATGTTGATTTGAATGGCTACATTTGTCACAATTTTTATCGTAAATTCCAACACAAGAGTGCAAAAAGACACAGCGGGGGCTTACTTCTTTATTATAAAAACTATTTAGCCGATGGCATAGAAATAGTAAAGTCACATTATGATTCCATTGTTTGGGTGAAACTAGATAAGACTTTCTTTAACTTTGAGAAGGACGTTTACCTTTGTGGCGTGTATATATGGTGCGAAGATTCACCAGCATATAACGTGATAAATGTAAACCTCTTTGAAATTTTACTGTTTGACTTTTACGATTTTGAAAACATGGGGTATATTTATTTGATTGGTGACTGGAATAGTAGAGTTGGTAAGCAGAAAGATTTTATAGATTTTGATATGAACAATAGATTTTTAGATGATGAAGATTATGTTCCTCACGTGGGCTCTTGCAGGGCCTCGATGGACTCAGTCTGTAACCATTTCGGTCATGCTTTGCTTGACATGTGTAGATCAACAAATTTGCGTATCGTGAATGGGCGTTTGTTTTCTGATAGAAATAACGGTGCATTTACATACGCAAATACCCAGGGCGCTTCATTGATTGATATGCTGTTAGCACGTGAGTCAGATTTCTCCCCTATTACGAGCTTCCAGGTTAACCCATTTACAGAGTTTAGTGATCACGCGTCCATATCTTTCTCCTTGTGTTGTGAAAGTTTAAATGACCCCGAAATGGAACAAAATAAAGAGGTTAAATTCTCATGGAATCCAAGCCAAAAGGATACGTTTAGAAATAGGTTAATCGCACTGTTACCTATATTTAACTCTATAACCAGTAATGTTAACCATCGTAGTAGAAGTTCTATCAATGATATGGTTCAAAATTTTTCGGATACTTTGACAAAAGTTGCTCACCCTTTGTTTGGTAAACATCAAAAACAAACAGTTACCCGTTTTACTGATGAGGTCATTTGTCACGATGCCGAATGGTTCGATGGACAATGCGCTGCGGCCAGAAAAGCCTTCATTTCAGCCAAGAATCATTATCATCACAATATGTCAGCTCTTAACAGAGAAAACTTCTTGAAATTGAAGACGAAGTATAAAAAATTATGTAGGTCAAAACGAAGTGCTTATAGAAAGCAGAAGATGGGTGAAATAGAAAAACTAAAATTTTCTAAACCGAAGGAATTTTGGAGATACTTTAAAAAACATGAGCGCTCTAATAATAGCATTCACATAGATAAATTTGCCAAGCATTTTGCAGACATAAGCAATGAAACCTTTCATTTTCAAAACGAGGAAGCCGAATTATTTTGCAACAGCAGTTTTATGCAAGATTCTTCATCTACAGACGATAATTTGAATAGACCAATCACGGTGCAGGAAATTACTGAGGCGTGTAAATCGCTTAAGCGTGGGAAAGCTTACGGTCGTGATCGGATACTGAATGAATACTTAATCGAAAGTTGTGATATCCTCTCTTCACATTTATGTGACATGTTTAATCATATTTTAGATTCAGGTATTTTCCCAGAAAAATGGGCAGAGGGCATTATTGTCCCTTTACACAAAAAGGGGAATGTTCAAGATGTAAATAATTATCGAGGTATTACTCTGTTGAGTTGTTTAGCAAAACTTTTCACTTCCATTTTGAATAAACGTATTCTGGATTTTTGTAACGAAAATCATATTATTTCAGATGCTCAATTTGGGTTTAAAAAAGGACAATCTACAGTAGATGCCCTTTTCGTCTTGACAAATGTGGTGCAAAAATTCCTGAATGAAAATAAAAGACTTTACTGCGCCTTTATCGATCTTAAAAAATGTTTCGATACAATTTACCGTAATGGCTTATGGTTCAAGATGCATAAATATAATATTAGAGGTAAAATACTCCAGATTTTTCGTAGTATGTATGACAAAGTAAAATCATGTGTTCGAAGTGGTGACAAATACTCCGATTTCTTCGAATATGCGGTTGGACTTCGTCAAGGGGAGATAACCTCGCCAATCTTAGTGTCGTTGTTTTTAGAAGACATTGAGTTGTCCTTACAATCATGTATTGACACCGGCATTAACATTGAAGATTTATGTTTAGTTATTTTACTATTTGCCGATGACATGGTTATATTTGGTAAGACGCCACAAGAGTTACAAAATAAACTTGATTGTTTGTATGATTATTGTTCGCATTGGGGTCTACAGGTAAACATATTAAAAACTAAAATAGTAGTATTTCGCAAACGTGGCATACTGAAACCATGCGAATCTTGGACATACAACAATGAAAATATAGAAGTTGTCAATGATTTTAATTATCTTGGGGTTGTTATAAATTTTACTGGTAAATTTTCCCTTCACTTTAAATACGTTAGCGGTAAAGCCACTAGAGCACTTAATTTTTTGTTATATAAATGCAAAAAGTTTAACTTTAAAACTAGTTGTTTACTGCAGCTCTTTGATGCATTTGTTGGTTCAGTTCTGTCATATGCAAATGAAATTTGGGGATTTACCAAAAATAAAGAGCTTGAACGAATTCATTTGAATTTTTGCAAAAGAATGTTAAACGTAAGAAATTCTACAAGCTCGTCGGCAGTTTACGGAGAGTTGGGTAGATATCCCTTATATGTATTAAGATATATTAGTATTATCAAATATTGGTTTAAAGTAATTCATTCAGACAACATTATCGTCCAATATGTATACCGCAGCAGTTGTATTGATGCAGAAAAGGGTTTAGTTAACTGGGTGTCAAATATAAAAGTGCTTTTATGCGATTACGGTTTTAATTATGTTTGGAATAATCCAAATAATATAGATTCAAGATTGTTTTTGCCACTGTTTGCGAAAACCGTAAAAGATAATTTTATACAAATATGGCTAAATGGTATTGAGTTATCAACATCACTGAAATTGTATAGCTATGTTAAAACAAGTTTTTATTGTGAAGATTACTTGAATTGTATTCCCAAATCATTGAGATATCACTTATCTAGAATTCGAATGTCTGCACATGATTTGAGAATACAATCGGGTCGTTATTCGAGAAATAGAGTAAGACGCGAAGAAAGATACTGTCTTTGCTGCAATTCTTTGGATATTGAGGATGAATATCATTTTATTCTAATTTGTCCTTGTTTTAACGAAATACGAAAGAAATATATTATCAATTTCTACACAAAACGTCCAAGTGTTTTTAAATTCATAAGTTTATTATCTAAAAGGGACAGGAGTACACTATACAATCTTGCTAAGTATATACAAGAAGCATCAGCTGAAAGGAAATTGTTACTCAGGAGATCTTGATCCTCCATTTAATTTTATTTCGTCTTTAAAGGTTCGTCAAGTTACAATTTGTATCTGGATATAACTTTTTATAACTTTTTATGTCCTTTTTGAATAAGCGTTTGGGCGCTGAATATTTTTGGTGCCTCAAACGTTAAGATCTATACATGTACTTGTGTGTATTATTTTTTGGAAATTTATTTCCTTCTGTTTCAATGCTTTTCATGTTTTATCCCCCTTCAGAGTTGGGGAGCTATATGGGCTACGACGGTATTTTAGATTGAAAGGTTCAACCTTATCTATTTTGTGCATTACAAAAGGGCTTCTAAGTATAAGTTTGGTACTGTCAAGTAAAGTCAAATTATATGAGACGTGTTTTATGACTTTGCTGGGGAGTACTAAAAATGTATATATATCAGTCTCGCCGTCATGCTCGCCCAAGATCTAGTGATTTTCATGTTAATATATCTTTTCTGTATGACTATGTACAACCGTGTACTTGTCGTAAAATAAAATGTTCTGTTCTGTTCTGTTCTATTAGGTATTCAAATTTTGGATAGAAAATTTCAGTTTTCAGGGTGTATGATTCATTTTGATGATCATGTTAATAGTTATGCTTAGATGAGTGTAATATTTAACATAAAGTAAGGTTTCTGTCATTCATATTTTTGTTCCAGAACTTTACCCTTCATGCCATTGATAAAAATGTTTCCTGTTTCAAATATTTGGAAACTTTCTTGTGAAAGCACTCTTTGTTAGAGTTCATTGATAATTGGTATGAATGATACTTGACCTGAAACTATTCACTGACAATCTTTGTATTTGAAAAAGATATGACTTTTTTAGATGGGGGGCAGGGGGTGGGGGTCTAGACTATTTTTTTTCTTTGTAAGTTTTTAGCCATACAGACTTTTTTATGATTTATCATTGCCAAGTAAGTGCATGATACATTTATTCTAAAGCTAGTGGAGGGATACAGGGCCGTCATGGCCCTCTTGTTTATTTCTAAAATAGCTTCCGTTAGTAAAATAGTCTTTAGCTTAACTAAATTTACTTCGTAAACAAAATTATTCAAAGATGTCTGTTTAAAATGGCTAAAGTTGAAATTTGTTATGGAAAGGGTAAAAAACATTGTGGGAAAAGGAGAAAATGCTGGTTACCACCATTTTCTCCTTTTCCCACAATGTTTTCAAAAGCTTTCTTTCTCAAGGTCGTTCAAAGTCGGGATTGTGTGCTTTAAACTATGTACCAGACAAAATTTTAGATTTGTCCAAAATGAAAGCATTTGCAGACAACAAAATAACTGTGACTCAAAAATTGGAATTTGTTTCGAGAAGGGTAGAAAACATGGTGAGATTAAAAATGTGTCATGACACGGATGCCCCAGCAACATGACAAAGGTCACAGTCATGGTATTGTTCCAAACTCAAGCATAGACATATAGCCATTTTTATTGACAAAAAGATGTTAATATATGTATACACTGTACAGGTATAATGCGAAAAATTTAGCCAAGCTCTGTGACATTGACCTTTGGGCTGGCAACATTTGTTTGCTTGTGACATGTTTTCTGCTCATAGCAACCAATTGTGCCAAATTATTTAGAAATCCAACTGGACATGAACATCTCCTTTTTCAGTAAACACACACTGACGGGTAACACTATATGCCCATCTGCCATTTTATGGTGGGGGCATAATAAGGGCAGTTGCATGGAAAGATAAAAACTCTCAAAGCTTAAGAGAAAGTGAGAAACTCGCTATTGTGTTTGCTAGTAAGTGATTTTCAACACGGAATCCATAAATCATGAGAAAAATACAGCCTGGTACATGCATTGCTGATAATCTGCATCAAAGAATAAGTTAGGGAGCTTGATAAAGTATTATGACAAAATATCGGTGACAAAATATCAGCTCTTTACCACAAATTCCCGACTTTTAACGACCCTGAGGAAAAGCCCTTTTGAAAACCTTGAATGAAAAGGAGAAAATGCTGGTAACCAGCATTTTCTCCTTTTCCCACAAAGTTTTCTACACTTTCAAAGACAATTACCATCATTTCAGGTAAATTTTAGCTGTCATCTCCATAAGCTTCCAGTTTGGACAAATCTAAAATTTTGTCGTTTGGTAAAGAGTTAAAGCCCAGAAAATTTAACAACAGTAGTAGATAACTCATGGAGTCAGCCTAGAACTGTGACCCTGACTTACCCTGGTGACAGCGTTCTTGCATGTGAAACATCATCTATCCATGTAGATCTTTTATGCCCAATCATTTTTAAATCCAACCAAACCAAGTGGGCCCGACGCTAACAACCATCCTTACTATAAATGCAGCAAAAATTGACAAAGTTTAACTGAGCACTGTGATCTTGACCTTTTAGCTGGCGAAACAGTTTGTGTGCGACACGTATATCAGTGGAAATCATTTGCATCATATTATTCAGAAATCCAACCATAAATGTCAAATTTATGGGCGAAGTTGGATGCTACATGTTGTCTATCCATGGTTATCATTAATTTTGTATACATACATATGCACCTAGAAGTTACTGTCCAGACACAAACATCACTATATACCATACATACATACATACACACACACATACATACATACATACATACATACATATGTACATACATACACACACCTGCACACAAACACATGGACAAGGGTACACTATATCCTCCCCACCAGCATTTTCTCCTTTTCCCACAATGTTTTCACAAGCTTTTTTTCTGAGGATCATTGCAAGTCGGGATTGTGTGGTAATGGGTTAAGCAACCCAGAGGTAGTGGCCTTTTCAAAACATGATGGTAACCAGTGTGTTCTGTTCTTTCCAAATAGTTTTCTAACTTCAGAGAACCTCAGTTCATTTGTACCAATGACAGATTTATCATCTACGGAAGCCCAGCTTGGTAGCTCAGTGGCTAGCGTATCTGACCCGTGACCTGATGGTTGTGGGTTAGATACCCAGTGGCGGCATTGTGGCAAACTTTAGATTTTTTGCCTCTCACCTCCGATGAGTGCGAGAAAAGTAGTCAGTGGCTTGAAAAGGAAGTTGTGTAGGTACTGGTGTGAGAAATCCAGGAAACAAAAGCAAAGAAGCACAGGCCACGGTGATAGGACCTAAGCTGTTATAATGGTGTTAACCCTTTCCCAAACAAGCCCTGGTTTTCACATGTCTGCAGTACAAGTCTTTTGAAAACACTGTGGGAAAAGGAGAAATTGCTCATTACGAGCAATTTCTCTTTTTCCCACAGTGTTTTCTACCCTTTTTGAGACCTTTCTGCCATTTCTGTCATCAAATTTAAAATTGTCGTCTGCAAACTTTCAATTTGGCCCAGTCCAAAATTTGTCGTTTGGGAAAGGGTTAAACTCAGATTCAAATTTAAACTAGATTCAAATCAAGTCATTTACAGAAGCTTTCCTTCTTGTTGAGTGTGAAATTTGTTGTTGGTGCAAGGGTTACACTTTGCAAGATTTATCAACCCTTAACCTGCTAAATAAATGAAAATTTCAAGTCGATGGTATAAACCAGACTTTTGCTCTTTCAAAGGTAATTTTTGGGGAGGAAAAAAAAATCCTTATCGGACAATGTAGATCCAAGATCTGTTCTGTGCAGTCTAATCTTGATCTACAGTGTTTGCAAAAACTCATTGAGTCGTGCTTAGCAGTCTAAGGGTTAACTCTTTACCAAATGAAAAAAATTTATACTGGTCCAAATCGAAAGCATTAGCAGATTGTGTTAACCCTTTTCCACACCATCCCAAGGTATAATGCCCATGAGAAAAATGCCATTTGAAAACATTGTTGGAAAAGGAGAAAAAGCAATTTCTCCTTTTCTCACAATGTTTTCTACGCTTTCACAGGCTGAGACCCTGTCACTGTGTCAACTCAAGGCACTGCCACCCCAAACAAATAACTTTCCAGGCAAGCTGTCCTGTCTGATGACGGGACTTGTTTATCTCCTGACCACACAAAGCTAAGTTTTCATGACCTCAAGGAAATAGTGTTTTGAAAACCTTGTGGGAAAAGGAGAAAATGCTGGTAAAGAGCATTTTCTCCTTTTCCCACATGCTTTTCCACACTTTCACACAAAGCCCAGTAGCTGCTCAGTCAGTAGTGTACAGGACTTGAGGACAGAGGGTTGCTGGTTTGATCCCCGGGCTTGGCTAATTTCTTTCCGAGGATTGCTGATAGTCATTGTGAAAGGATTCATTCCTCTCACTTCTGACCGTTGTTTCGACAAAGGGTATGTGGGAAAGCAGCCAGTGGCTTGAAAGGAATATTGTGCAGGGTACTGGTAAAAGAAACTCCATGAAAGCATGGATAGGTGCACTGGCTTCCACAATATAACTGAAATAATGTTGATAACGGCTTTAAACACCATACATCCAATTAATCAATTCTACACTTTCACAGACAGTGACCATCATTTCAGCTTAATTTGATAAGTTGTCTGCAAATGTTCTCATTTTGGACCAGTCTAAAATTTTGTGGTTTGGTAAAGAGTTATAGAACACTCTTACATATATCTTAACCCTTTACCACACAATCCCGACTTTTAACGACCTTGAAAAAGAAGCCTTTTGAAAACATTGTGGGAAAAAGAGAAAATGCTGGTAACCAGCATTTTCTCCTTTTCCCACAATGTTTCCTACTCTTTCCAAATCAAATTTCAATTTTTGAGTCGCATTTATTTGTCGTCTGCAAATGCTTTCAATTTAGACAAGTCTAAAATTTTATCGTTTGGTAAAGAGTTAAGCTCAGAAGAAAGAAGGCCTTTGAAAATATTGTGGGAAAATGAGAAAAGCTGGTAACCATTATTTTCTCCTTTTCCACACAATGTGTTCTACCCCATCAAAGACAGAAAGCATCGGCTGAGTAACATTCATTTTGTCGTCTGTACATGCGTTCAATTTGGTGGAGTCCAAAACTTTGTCTTGTGTTAAAGAGACTAGAGTTGACCATCCTTTGCTTTTAGAATTTTTAGTGGCTGTTATGTATATTTTGAAATTAGATGCAATAAGAGTTTTTACCTCATTAAAGAACGTTACAAAATTATATATAAGTTTTAGTTGTCTTTTTTCCACTCTATTTTATTGTTTAACCCTTGCCACACAATCATGATTATTCACGACCCTGGGGAAGAAAAAAAAACATTTTGAAACCACTATGGGAAAAGGAGGGAATGCTTGCAACCAGAATTCTCCAAAATATTTTCTGCCCTTTTAATGTCCGGTTTCATAAGTTGAGCCACATTTAATTTGTCATCTGACAGCTTTGAATTTGTACAACACTTAGTGTAAAATATTGTCGTTTGGTAAAGAGTCAAGGAAAAGAGGGTTTTTTTTATATGGAACGAAAGAGGAAATTAGCCAGAAGTGTTGGAAGAATGGAATGGTCTTAAAACCTCGCATTTCATGGTGGTTTTGAAAATATTTTGATAATATTATATGCAACAACCAACTGGGCCAATTGAAACCCAGCTTGGGCATTGACTTGAAAGGGTATTCACAGCACACAATACCACACAATCCCGAGTTTTAACGACCCTGAGAAAGAGGCCTTTTGAAAACATTGTGGGAAAAGGAGAAAATGCTGGTAACCAGCATTTTCTCCTTTTCCCACAATGTTTTCTATCCTTCCCAAAACAAATTTCAATTTTTGGGTCATAGTTATTTTGTCGTCTGCAAATGCTTTTAATTTGGACTAGTCAAAAATTTTGTCGTTTGGTGAAGAGTTAAAACTCTTGACTCATTTCTAAATAGTCTGGGTAATCAGCATTTTCTCTTTTTTCCTAACTTGTTTTCACCCTTATAGACGTAATGATACATCCTTACAGCTAGAGAGAAAAAACACTTAAAATTTGATAGACTGTAGAATGGTTCAGAATTAAGTCAGCTGTGTCAACATAGATAAATTACCAATACATCACAACAGTGATTTCTCTGAAGGCTTCCAAAACGTAAAATGCATTTTCTTTGTTGTTATCTGTGCAGCCTTTCAGCCGTCAGGGGCAACATATGGCATGAAGATACAAGAATGATTATAGTTTGATAAAATAAAGTTGATTGATTGATTGTATGGTGTTTAGCGCCCTTTTCAACATTATTTCAGTTATGTCAGGCGGCCAGTGCACCTATCCATGCTTTTCTGGAGTTTCTGTTACCAGTACTCCACACAATATTCTTTCCAAGCCACTGGCTGCTTTCCCACATAACCATCGTCAAAACAATGGTCAGCGGTGAGAGAGGAATGAATCCTGTCGCGATGACTATCATCAATCCTTGGAAAGAAATTGGCCGAGCAGGGGATCGAACCAGCGACCTCCTGTTCTCAAGTCCTGTATGCTACAGACTGAGTTACAAGGCTTGGCGATAAAATAATGATGAAATGGCTTAAAAACTGACAAAAAATGCGAGTATAGATGTATCTTTATATCCCTTCCTTTGAGTTACATGTGATTATGTCTCTTAGGTTTACGGACAAAAATCGCAGATCAAAGGATGGGATATCTGTGAATGAATAGAAAAGGTTAGAAAAGGCGCAATGGTTGGGTATCAGCAATTTCTCCTTTTGCCACAATGTTTGTAAAAGCTCTCATCTTCTGGGTTGTTAACTCTTTGGTTACCAAACACCAAATTACCAGAATTCAAAGCATTTGCGTGCAATTAACCCTTTACCACACAATCCCAACTTGTAATGTCCCTGAGAAAGACACCTTTTGAAAACATTGTGGGAAAAGGAGAAAATGCTGGTAACCAGCATTTTCTCCTTTTTCCACAATGTTTTCTAACCTTTCAAAGACAGAAATCATCAATTTAGCAATATTTGATTCGCTGTCTACAAATACTTTCAATTTGGTCTAGTTCAAGACCTTGCTGTGTGATAAAGAGTTAAATTTGGTCTAGTCCAAGACCTTGCTGTGTGGTAAAGAGTTAAATTTGGTTTAGTCTAAGACCTTGTTGTGTGGTAAAGTGTTAAATTTGGTCTAGTCAAGACCTTGTTGTGTGATAAAGAGTTAAATTTGGTCTAGTCAAGACCTTGTTGTGTGGTAAAGTGTTAAATTTGGTCTAGTCAAGACCTTGTTGTGTGGTAAAGAGTTAAATTTGGTCTAGTCCAAGACCTTGTTATGTGGTAAAGAGTTAAATTTGGTCTAGTTTAAGACCTTGTTGTGTGGTAAAGAGTTAAATTTGGTCTAGTTCAAGACCTTGCTGTGTGGTAAAGAGTTAAATTTGGTCTAGTCCAAGACCTTGCTGTGTGGTAAAGAGTTAAATTTGGTCTAGTTCAAGACCTTGCTGTGTGGTAAAGAGCTAAATTTGGTGTAGTTTAAGACCTTGTTGTGTGGTAAAGAGTTAAATTTGGTCTAGTTTAAGACCTTGTTGTGTGGTAAAGAGTTAAATTTGGTGTAGTTTAAGACCTTGTTGTTTGGTAAAGAGTTAAATTTGGTCTAGTTCAAGACCTTGTTGTGTGGTAAAGAGTTAAATTTGGTCTAGTCAAGACCTTGTTGTGTGGTAAAGAGCTAAATTTGGTCTAGTTTAAGACCTTGTTGTGTGGTAAAGAGTTAAATTTGGTCTAGTCCAAGACCTTGTTGTGTGATAAAGAGTTAAATTTGGTCTAGTTTAAGACCTTGTTGTGTGGTAAAGAGTTAAATTTGGTCTAGTTTAAGACCTTGTTGTGTGGTAAAGAGTTAAATTTGGTCTAGTTTAAGACCTTGCTGTGTGGTAAAGAGTTAAATTTGGTCTAGTTCAAGACCTTGCTGTGTGGTAAAGAGTTAAATTTGGTCTAGTTCAAGACCTTGCTGTGTGGTAAAGAGTTAAATTTGGTCTAGTTCAAGACCTTGCTGTGTGGTAAAGAGTTAAATTTGGTCTAGTCCAAGACCTTGCTGTGTGGTAAAGAGTTAAATTTGGTCTAGTTCAAGACCTTGCTGTGTGGTAAAGAGTTAAATTTGGTCTCGTTCAAGACCTTGCTGTGTGGTAAAGAGTTAAATTTGGTCTAGTCCAAGACCTTGCTGTGTGATAAAGAGTTAGATTTGGTCTAGTTCAAGACCTTGCTGTGTGGTAAAGTGCTAAATTTGGTCTAGTTCAAGACCTTGCTGTGTGGTAAAGAGTTAAATTTGGTCTAGTTCAAGACCTTGCTGTGTGGTAAAGAGTTAAATTTGGTCTAGTTCAAGACCTTGTTGTGTGGTAAAGAGTTAAATTGTAGTCAGCAAATACTTTTAGACAATTCTGCTTTTTTGTTACGGGGTACAGAGTTATCGTGAAGTTAGAATTGTATCATTCCATGCTACAAAACCATAGAAAAAATGTTTTACTGCTGAGTTTAGGAATTACATTCTTTGCCAGAGTTCATGGATACCTGGCATGAATGACATTTCGTTAGACCTGCTTTTATTCACAGACATAATCTTGGCATGTGAAAAAGGACTGATTTTATGGCTGGCAATGCCTTTTTTTTTTCCTCCTGACATACAGATTGATTTATTGTTTTATGGTGTTTAATGCCATTGTCAACATTATTTCAGTTATGTCGCTGCAGCCAGTGCACCTATCCATGCTTTCCTGGAGTTTTTTTAACAGTACTTCGCACAATATTCTTTCCAAGCCACTGGCTGCTTTCCCAAATAGCCACTGTCCAAACAATGGTCAGCGGTGAGAAAGGAATGAATCCTGTTGCAATGACTTTCCTCAATCCTCGGAAAGAAATTAGCTGAGCAGGGTATTGAACCTGCGACCTCCTGTTCTCAAGTCCTGTACACTACTGACTGAACTACGGGGCTCGGAACTGACATACAGACTTCTGATAGTTTAATTTCTCTGTTGATGCCAGTAAGTTGTACGGCACATTAATTGAAAAGTCAGTGGAGCAATACTGGGCCATTTATGGCCCTCTTGTTTGGAAATGCTAATTAGTACTTTTAACTCTTTACCAAAATTTATAACAAAATTTTAGACTTAGCCAAATTGGAAGCATTTGCAGATGACAATTTCAATGTGGCTGAAATCATGCAATTTTTCTTTGATATGGCAGAAAACATTGTGGGAAAAGGAGAAAATGCTGGCTACCAGCATTTTCTCCTTTTCCTACAATGTTTTCAAAAGGCTTCTTTCCAAGGGTCATCAAAAGGCGGCATTGTGCGTGAAGGGGTAATTCTTTACCTAATGACAAAATTTTAGACTTGCACAAGCAATTGCAGACAACAAAATAAATGTGACTCAAAAATTGAAATTTGTTTTCAGAATGGGTAAAAAACATTATGGGAAAAGTAGACAAGGGGGCCATGATGGCCCTGAATCGCTCACCTGATGCAGTAGGCGAAATTTCACTCCAGGGTCATAATGACCCAATTTAAAACTCATCCGAGATATTATTAAGACAAACATTCTGACCAACTGTCAGGTCAGTTGAGCTGAAAATGTGGCCTCTGGAGTGTCCAAAATGTATTTCTTCAATTTGACCTAGTGACCTAGTTTATGACCGTATAATTTGTGACCATATTTCAAACTCGTCCGAGATATCAAGACAAACTTGCTGACCAAGGTTCAGGTGAAATGGGCAAGAATTGCCTCCTCTAGAGTGCCCACAAGGTATTTCTGTAACTTGACCTAGTGCCATAGATTTTGACCCTATGTGACTCAATTTCAAATCCATTCAAGATATCATCAAGTCAAACCTGCTAAGAAATTTTCAGGCCAGCTGAGCAAGAATTGTGGCCTCTAGAGCACCCACAATACATTTCTTTAATGTGACCTAGTTTAAAACCCTGTGAGACCTAATTTCTAATTGATCCGAGATATCATCAAGCCAAACATGTAGACCAATTTTCAGGTCAATTTAGCTAGAATTGTGGCCTCTAGAGTGCCTACAAGGTATTTCTTCAATGTGACCCAGGAACCTTGTTTATGACCCGATGTGACCCAATTTTAAACTAGTTTGAGATATCATCAAGATAAACATGCTGACAAATTTTCTGGTCAATTGAGCAAGAATTGTGGCCCCTAGAGTGCCCACAAGATATTTCTTTAAATTTGACCAAGTAACCTAGTTTATGACCCTATGTGACCCAATTTTGAATTCATCCAACATTTTACCAAGACAACTGCTGATCAATTTTCAGGTCAATTGAATTGTAGCCCTTAGAGTGCCCACAAGGAATTTCTGTAAGTTGACCTAGTGACCTTGTTTATGACCCAAGGTGATCCAAATTCAAACTCATCCAAACTTTGATCAAGAAAAACATTCTGACCAATTTTCAAATCAATTGAGCAATAAATGTGGCCTCTAAAGTGCCCACAAGGTATTTCTTTAATTAGACCTTGTGACCTAGTTTATGACCCAAGGTATCCCAATTTGAACTCATCCGAGATTTTATTTAGACAAAGATTCTGACCAATTTTCAAGACAATTGAGCAATAAATGTGGCCTATAAACTGTCCACAAGGTATTTAATTTGACCTAGTGACCTAGTTTATGACCCTAGGTGACCCAATTTCAAACTCGTACAAGATTTAATTAAGACAAACATGCTGATCAATTTTCAAGACAATTGAGCAAAAAAATGTGGCCTCCAGAGTGCCCACAAGGTATTTCTTTGACCTGGTGACCTACTTTATGACCCTAGGTGACCCAAATTCAAACTTATCTGAGATTTTATCAAGACAAACATTCTGACCAACTTTTAGGACAATTGTGTCAGAAATGTGGCATCTAGAGTGTCCACAAGGTATTTCTTTAATTGAACTATTGACCTTATCAATTTTCAAGACAATTGAGAAAAAAAATGTGGCCTCAAGAGTGCCCACAAGGTATTTCTTTGACCTGGTGACCTTGTTTATGACCCTAGGTGACCCAATTTCAAACTCATCCGAGATTTAATTAAGACAAACATTCTGACCAATTTTCAAGTCAATTGAGCAAAAAAAGTGTCCTCTAGAATGCCCACAAGCTATTTCTTAAATTCGACCTAGTGACCTAGTTTATGACCCTAAGTCAACCGAGATTTCATCAAGACAAACATTCTGAGCAATTTTTAGGTCAATTGAGTAAGAAATGTGGCCTCTAGAGTGTCAAAAAGGTATTTCTCTAATTTTATCTAGTGACCTAGTTTATGACCCCAGGTGACCCAATTTCAAACTCCTCTGAGATTTTATCAAGACAACCATTCTGATCAATTTTCAGATCAATCAAGTGAAAAATGTGGCCTCTAGATTCTTTAATTTGAGCTAGTGACCTAGTTGATGACCTTAGGTGACGCAAATTTGAACCAATCCAAGATTTTATAAAGACAAACATTCTGATTTTCATTTCAATTGAGTAAGAAATGCGGCCTTTAGAGTGCCCACAAGGTATTTCTTTAATTTTATCTAGAAACCTAGTTTATGACCCCAGGTGACCAAAATTCAGTCATCCCTTATTTTATCAAGACAAAAATTCTGACCAATTTTTTAAGTCAATTGAGCAAAAAATGTGCCCTCTAGAGTGCCAATGAGGTATTTCTTTAATTTGACCTAGCGACCTAGTTTATGACCCTAGGTGACCCAAATTCAAACTCATCCGAGATTTCATCAAGACAAACATTCTGACCAATTTTCGAGTCAATTGAGCAAGAGTGTGGCCTGTAGAGTGCCCACAAGGTATTTCTTTAATTTGACCTTGTTTATGACCTCAGGTGACCCAATTTCAAACTCATCGGATATTTAATTAAGTCAATTGAGCAAAATATGTGGCCTCTTGAGTGTTCACAAGGTATTTCTTTAATTTTATCTATTGACCTAGTTATTGACCCCAGGTGACCCAATTTGGAAGTCATCCGAGATTTCATCAAGACAAACATTCTGCCCAATTTTCAGATCAATCAAGCAAAAAATGCGGCCTCTAGATTGCCCACAAGGTATTTCTTTAATTTGACCTAGTGACCCTGTTTATGACCCTAGGTGACCCAAATTCGAAGTCATCCGAGATTTCATCAAGACAAACATTCTGACCAATTTTCAGGTCAGTTGAGTAAGAAATGTGGCCTTCTAGAGTGTCCACAAGGTAAATGTTGATGACGGACAACACACAACGCACGAAGGACGACGGACATCAGACAACCACAAAAGCTCACCTTGAGCATGTTATGTTCAGGTGAGCTAAAAATGCTGGTTACCAGCAGTTTCTCCTTTTCCCACAATGCTTTCAAAAGCTTTCTTTCTCAGGATCACGAAAAGTCATTATTGTGTGGTAAAAAGTTAATAGTGATTGAAACATTCTAGAAGCATATAAAAAGAGGGCTATTGGCCCTAAAGTGCTCACCTGGGTAAAGTCATCTAGGACTGATACAGGTCAAGAGATCATGGTTATGATATATGTAAAACACATGGGTGTTTGACCAATTTTCATGAGTATCATACTGAAAATGTGGCCTCCTAAGTGCACAAAGTGTCTTTCTAAGATTTTTCCTGATGATACACTTTTTTGACCCTGTAAGACCTTATTACAAACTTTTCCAAGATACTATCAAGACAAAAATTATGACCATTTTCCATTAGTATCAGACAGAAAATACAGCCTCTAAAGTACCTGTACACTCAAGACACAGTATTTTTTAAGATTTATCACAGTAACCTACCTTTTGACCTGAATTTCAAACTGGTCCGAGATATTAGCAAGACAAAATTCATTGGAATGAAAATGTGGACTCTAAGAGTGCACATAAGGTAAATGCTCATGCCTGGATGTTAGACACGGCACGATCCCAAAAGCTAGCCTTGAGTTCATTGTGCCCTGGTAAGCTAAGAACAGCAAATTCATCTTTTCACAATTTGAAAGTGACACAACTTCTGATTGGCTAAACCATTTGGTTTAGCCAATCAGAAATTGTTACTTTCAAATTGTGAAACTTTTGGATATGGATATGACTAAGAATAATTGGTGAGTACAAGCCCTGAATACTTCTCTGTATGGACGCTTTCAACAAGAATTGAGCCAAAGAATTAGAGAAACATGGGTAAACTCTCCTAAGGTCTTTAGCAGTCAAAAAAAATTTAGACTGGTCCAAATTAAAAACATTCACAGACAAAAAATCAAATGTTGCACAAATTCTTTGAAAAGTTCGAGACCGATTGATCGAATGGTGTCTTAGGCAGCTTTCAACATTATTTCAGTCTTATCACGGCGACAGCTCATGTATCCATGTATTTCCTGGGTTTCACCAGTACTAGGCTAGGGCTCTAAAGTGCCCAAGGACACTCCCATGAAAAACCCTGAGGATTCAATGAGAATCAAACCCGGGTCCTCCGGGTTACGAGTCCTACACTTTACCACAGAGCCTCACAGGACCCCACTGAAAAGGTAGAAAACATTGTGCGAAAAGGAGAAAATGCTGGTAACTAGCATTTTCTCCCTTTCCAAAAATGTTTTCAACAGTCCTCTTTTTTTATGTGGTAAAGGGTAAACATCCATTCATGTAGGCACACAAAGAACACACAACCACATAAAGAACCACACAACACCAGCACATTGTAATTAGTACTTTATTATTTCAACAGAATTAATATACATGTACACTAACAGCAGAAAGTTGTTTCACAGCAAAGTCAACTCAAACCGTAGTACATTCAATGTAGCTAAAATAACTAAGCCCTTTTACACGCGTTCCCAACTTTTAACAACCCTGAGACAGAAAGCATCTGAAAACTCTGTGGGAAAAGGTGAAATTGCTCAGGTAACCAGTTTTATCTCCTGTACCCATAATTTTTTCAACCCTTCCCAAAACAAATTTCAATTTTTAAGTCACAAACATTTTGACATCTGCAAATGTTTTCAATATAGTCTAGTCTAAAATTCTGTCATTTGGTAAAGAGTTAAATGAATTGGCTATGTGAAAAGAAAAAGACACTTATCAAACTACATGTACAAGCAGAATTAGGCTTTCCTGTGTTTATGACATACATGTATAAGCTTTAACCTTTACTTCTTAACAAGGAGACAAAAGTTTGAAAGCATTTGCAGACTACAAATTAAATGTGGCTCAAATGATGGAATTTATGTCTGAAAGAGTAGAAAACATTGTGGGAATAGGATGTAATGCTGGTATAGCATCATTTTCTCTTTTTACAACAACTTTTTCAAACATTTTACTCGTGTTCTTCAGATTCGTTAAATCTCAGCATTGTGTGGTACAGAGTTGAAAGAAATGGCTATGTGAAAAGAAAAAGACACATATCAAACTGCAAGAAGAACTAGAGCTGTCAGTAAATGTGACTTAATAACCCCGCCAGCACTTTGACAGAAACTAGTAATGATGTTAAGAGAAAAAAAAGTGTCAAGTTCAAGGGGAGAAAATTCATGAAGCAGGAAGAGTTGACCCTTGAAAATTGCATCTTGCAAACCTTCAATATATGATGAATGTATGTGCAAAGTTTCAATACAATTGAAAGAAAACTGGAGGAGTTTGCGACACAAAATTAGTAGTATTTTGTACACAGACGGACACACAGACGGACGGACAGACAGGCTGATTCCAGTATACCCCCGAAAATATTCGTTTTGCGGGGGTATAATTAGCATGTCATGTATTTATGAAATACAGGTAAACTCTTTATTCCTTTACCAGACGACAAAAGTTCAGACATGTCTAAATTGAAAGGGTGTGCAGACAACAAATGTGTTGCAACTGATGATATTTTTTTCATTGAAAGAGTAGAAAACTGGGAAAAGGAGAAAATGCTGGCTACTAGCATTTTCTCCTTTTCCAACAATGTTTTCAAAAGCTTCCATTCTCAAGGTTGTTAAAAGTCTGGATGGTGTAGTAAAGGCGAAACAGATGACAAATGTTCAGACTGATCCATATGGGAAGCACTTGCATTGGATAAAGTAGAATTGTCGGAAAGCGGACAAATACCACCGACCAGCTCCTTGTCACTGCAGCAGCATAATTAGAGAAGAGAAATGATTTTCAAAACAAAGATCACCAGTGACTTTGACCTTTGACCTATGTGACCCCCACCAAAAAAAAAAAAAAAACAATAGGGCACCTCCTTGAGTCATGAGCAATACTTGTATACAGTTTCAGCATCCTAGATCAAGGAGCTTTTGAGTTAGTAAATGGAAACGAAAACAAGATTGACGGACAGATAGACATGGTGAAATAAGTATACCTCCCCGCTCTACTTCATAGGTGGGAAGGTATAATCAAATTGGCTCCATTGCTGGCATTTGTCTTTGACAGAGTAGAAAACATTGTGGGAAAGAATAAAACCCTGGTTTCTGGTAACCAGCATTTTCACACCAAGCTTTTGTATCTCGAGTTTTAACAACCCTTAGGAAGAAGGCTTTTTAAAAAATGATGGGATAAAGAAAAAAATGCTGCCAACCAGCATTTTTTCCCTTTCCTTTAATGTTTTTCTTTTTTTTTTTTTGGTCTTTCATTAACAGATCTAGTCAACTTAGCATCATTTATTATGTTGCATACAAATGCTTCGAATTTTGACAAGTCAACAATTTTGTTATAAGAAAAAGAGGTTAAGTTGTCATCTTTAAATACTTTTGATACAGTTACAAGTAAACATTTCGTCGTCTGGTAAAGAGTTAGGAAGTAAGGAGAAAATATTAGTTTAAATATATTTATTTTACATCGCTTAAGAAACAAGTTCTCACAACTTGTACTAATCTCTATTGATTCTACCTTGGAAACTGAGCCAGTACCGGCAAAAAAAAGAAGAGGTTCTAAAGTTGACAGCCGCTCCCAGGAATCCAACTCGGGACCTTATGGACGTTATGGTTGCGAGGCCAATCTACCTCATGATCATGGACACCACACAAGAAAATATCCCTTAGATATTGTGGTTATGTCTCAATAAATTAACACTTATCCCTTTCCAAAATGACAAATTCTACATGCTTCAAATTCAAAACATCTGCAGAAGACAAATTCAAATTGGTACAAATGAGCTCAAGGTCTCTGATATGCAAGAAAACATTGTGGGAAAAGAAGAAAATGCTGGTAACCAGCATTTTCTCCTTTACCCACATTAAAGCCTTCCTTCCCAGGGTCGTAAAAACCCTGGATTGTTTGGCAAAGGGTTAAACAGTCAATTAACTCTTTGCAAGATGACAAAATGACCCACATTGAAAGTATTTGCTCTCAAATGAAAAAAAAAAGTTCTTTTTAAAAAAGTTGAAAAAAATTGCGGTAAAAGGATCCTTTTCCTCCAATGTTTTTAAAACTCGGATTTTGTGGTAAGGGGTAACTGAAATATATATATTCTCAGTCAGAAATAAAAGTGCAGCTATTGCAATCTCAAGGCTGCTTTTGTTTGAAGATCTAGCAAAGCAAGGGACAGTGTAGATCCAACATCAGACTGCAGAATCTGTGCAGTCTGATCTTAATCTACACTGTCTGCATAAGCAAACTAAACGGATCAGCAGAATAAGGGTTATACGATGATTAAGTTCTCTATGCAAACGAGGTTTTTAATTCTTTACCAAACAACAAAATTTTGGACTGGACCAAATTGAAAGCATTTGCAGACGACAAAATAAATGTGAATCACAAAGTGAGTTTTGATTTGGGTAGGCTAGAAAACATTGTGGGAAAAGGAGAAAATGCTTGTTACCAGCATTTGCACCTTTTCCCACAATGTTTTCAAAAGGCTTCTGCCTCTGGGTCATTAAGACTTGGGATTGTGTGGTAAAGAGTTAAACAGAAAAAAAAAAAAAAAAATATATATCTCTCAAAACTATTCCAAATCAACTTTATATTTACATAGACACGCCAAAACCCATTTGAAAATAGTAATTGCACCTAGTCTTACCCGTCATCAGAACAAAAAGTTTTATCTTGAATCATTTGCAGACGACAACTTTAACCCTTTCCCAAACAAGCCCTGATTTTCACGTGTCTGCTGTACAAGTCTTTTGAAAACACTGTGGGAAAAGGAGAAATTGCTCGTAACAAGCAATTTCTCCTTTTCCCAGTTTTTTCTACCCTTTTTGAGAACTTTCTGCCATTTTCATAAAATTTAAAATTGTCGTTCGCAAACTCATTCAATTTGGACCAGTCCAAAATTTGACGTTTGGGAAAGGGTTAAATGTGGCTCATATGATGTAATTTGCTTTTGCCAAAAAAAAAAAAAAAAACAACAACATTGAGGGTGAAGGAGAAAATGCTGATTTACAGCATATTCCCTTAATGCTTAAAAAAACCTTGTTTCTCAAGTTCATTTAAAGTCTGGATTGTAAGATGTAAAAAATTTCAAAAGCCACTAGTTGCTCTAGGTATCTACAAGGTTAACATGATAACTACACTAGAAGATATACATGTATGTATATCAAAAGGAATGCATAGGCTGGAACTAAAAAAGAGCACTTCAATTTGCAAGATATTTAACTATTTACCAAACAACACATATTTGAGCCATGCTCTGGTGAACGGGGGCTTAATGCATTGCTGTGATGCTTATACCAATTAACCCTTTACCAGACGACAAAATTTTAGCCTTGTCCAAACTGAAAGCATTTGCAGACAACAATTTCCATGTGGCTCAAATGGTGCAATTTTTATTTGATAGGATAAAAAACATTGTGGGAACAGGAGAAAATGCTGGTTACCAGCATTTTCTCCTTTTCCCACAATGTTTTCAAAAGGCCTCTTTCCCAGGGGCATTAAAAGGCGTCATTGTGTGGTAAAGGGTTAAGTCATTTCATAATTATGGATCCATAATAGCCACTTTTTGTTAACAACTGACTGAGTCTCGACGTAGACTGGTCCTTGGACATACAGAAAAATGAACAATAGTGAAAAATTTCAGCCCTGGTCAGCCTGCGCAGACTGCACTAGCTGACCTTAGTCAATACTTTTCGCAGATGCATTAAATCCCCATTTCATAGAGCATGACTCATTTGGGCTTGTCCCATAGAGAGTATTTGCAGACAACAAATCATATGTGGCCAAATCGTTGAAGTTTGTCTTTGAAAGGATAGAAAATAATGCTGCTTGCCAGATTTTTCTCCCTTTCCCACCATGTTCTCAAAAGCCTTCCTTTCTCAGGGTCTCTAAAACTCAGATTTGTTTGGTAAAGGTTAATATGGCTCCTTTCTCACCAACTTCATTTTACAAGCTGCCGGTGGCTTGTATAAGAAGGCTGTATAGAATACTTCATCACTAGTGTAAAACCAACATGAATGCATAGAAAGGTACACTGGCTGCCATATTTCATAAGAGACAATGGAACACTGTATGAACTCTTACTGAACAACAAAATTTTAAACATATCCAAATTGACAGCATTTCTACTATTTCATTAAATGCAGAGAAATGTAAGTGTCTTAACCCTTTACCAGACAATTCTGTTTTTTAATGCCACAGAAACAGCTTCTGTGGGTGAAGATAAAAATACTGGTACCCTTCATAAGATATAAATCATCAGTTGAGATACATTTTATCTTATCTTCAAAAACTTTCAATTCGGACAAGTCTAAAATTCTGTCCTCTGTCATTCAAAGAGAAAAGGAACAAATGTAGCATTCCCCAACAAATGAGCTATGCTCTGTGAAAAGGGGGTTTAATGCAACTGCAAAAAGTATTTACACAGGTCAGCCTGCACAGTCCACGCAGGCTGACGTGGGTAGAAACCCTCTGCTATCGGTCAATTTTCTGTACCTCATGATTCAGTCGGTTGTTAGACATGATGGGCTTTATGTATCCATGGTTACATGATGGCTTGCTTGTTATGAAGCATTACGGAGATGCATCAAGCCCCCTTTTGCCAGAGCATGGCTCAAATAAATTACCTGTATGTTCTAATTCTTATATCTAAAGGCCAGCAATCTGATTGGGTGAGACGTTTTTTATCTCAGCCAAACAGACGGCTTGTCTTAGAATTTAGAAAAAAGAAATAAAGAATTAGAATTTTTAGAGAAGATGGTAAAATACAAGCCGAAGATGAAAAAGTTAGTAACATACAGCTGCTTTTTTTCTGACCTGTACAGAGGGGCTAGAATCACTGATACGTAATATGAAATGAGTTCAAGTCTACAAATGAGAGAATGGCTATTTTGTCTATACTTTGCGAACACAGAACTGTTTTACGATACAGTCTCCGCTGCTTGTTGCTAGGACATCGTCTGAAATCCAAAGCACCTTTTTAACTTCACCTTTGTAATGAGCACCTGCAACATAAAGAAATATACCATGTAAAATAGTCAAGATTCCAGACCAGATTCACCAACCATCCCAAATTGTACTTTAACCCTTTCCCAAACAAGCCCTGGTTTTCATGTGTCTGCAGTACAAGTCTTTTGAAAACACTGTGGGAAAAGGAGAAATTGCTCGTAACGAGCAATTTCTCCTTTTCTCACAGTGTTTTCTACCCTTTTTGATAATTTTCTGCCATTTTCATCAAATTTAAAATTGTCGTCTGCAAACTCTTTCAATCTGGACCAGTCCAAAATTTGTCGTTTGGGAAAGGGTTAACCTTTAAGCTGATAAAACCCCTAAATGATCTTGATCTAACCTGGCCACGAAAGTACCTTGAGTCAACCTAAGCAGTCAAACGGTTTACCACAAGACAAAATTCAGACTTAAGCAATTCAAGGCAATTGAAGATCATATACTGAAGTCGACCCAAATGATGGAGAATTGTCTGTGAAAAGGTAGGAAACATTGTGGGAATAGAATCAAATGCTGGTAACAAGCATTTTCTCTTTTTTTCGCAATGTTTTCAAAAACCTTCCCCGTCAGGGTTATTGAAAGTCAGGATTTTGTGGTAAAGGGATAATGGAACACAAGTTCTAATTGGCTTAGTGTTTATCTACCATTATAAACACAGATACAAGCCATCATCTTGCAAAAGGGGGCTAATGTGTCTCTGTGATGCATGATACCAAGCAAGTCATCACATGATCATAGATACATAAAGTCCACTTTGTCTAACAAACCACTGAATCATGACGTAGACTGGTTCTTGGACATACGGAAAATTTACTGATAGCGAAAAGTTTCGGCCCAGGTCAGCCTGTGTGGACTGTGCAGGCCGACCAGGGTTTGATTCTTTTTGCAGATGCATTAAGCCTAGGTCATACCCTGTTTGCACTTGGGAGCCATTGCAACAGTAAACAAAAGCACCACACAAGTGCTTGATTTACTGGGAAACTTTTAAGTCTAAAAAGGGGCATAACTGCATCAAAAATACTTTGATAATTACCTGTCCTTATTGTACATGTTCCCTTTTTGATAGTTAACAACTTGCCAGCGTTTGAAGTTAAAATCTTCAATAATAACATGCTTTCCTGGAGTTTCATTTATCAGTACTCCGCACAATATTCTTTTCAAGCCACTGGCTGCTTTCCCACATAACAATCGTCAAAACAATGGTCAGCATTGAGAGAGGAATGAATCCTGTCGCGATGACTATCATCAATCCTCGGAAAGAAATTGGCCAAGCTGGGGATCGAACCAGCGACTTCCTGTTCTCAAGTCCGCTACCGACTGAGCTATGGGGGCTTGGCGTGACCCCAACACAATATGGCACCTTCTTCGGTCATAAGCATCCTCTACTTCGTGTGTGTGTGTGTGTGTGGGGGGGTTATAATGAGCTTAAGCACTGGAAGGGTAGAAAACATTGTGGAAGAAAGGAAAAAAAAATCAGTGGCTAACAGCATTTTCAACAACGTTTTCAAAAACCCTCTTTCTCAAGGTCATTAAAACTCTCAGTGCAACATAAAAAAGTACCAAACCTTTTATAAAATGTAAAACACTTGATAACCCGATCTTGTTTCTGCTCCATATAGAGACACATCCATCTACAGAGCCCGAGGCAAAATATTCTGAATTTGGGCTCCATGAAAGGGTAAATACCCTGGCTGCATGTTTCCCTTCACTGTACTCCAACTTGAAATTGGACTGGAAAAGTCAAGTGTAACTCATTACGAAACAACAAAAATTTAGAGTTGTCCAAATTGAAAGTATTTGCAGACGACAATTTAGATGTGGTTCAAATTTTGCTTTCTGATTCTGAAAGGGTAGAAATCATTGTGGGAAAAGGATAAAATGCTGGTTACCAGCATTTTCTCCTTTTCCCATCATGTTTTCGAAAGCTTTCTTTCTCAGGGTTGTTAAAAGTCGGGATTGTGAAAGAGGAAACCATTTGGAAACCATGTGGGAAAAGGAGAAAATTCTGGTAACTAGAATTTTCGCCTTTTCTCACAATGCTTTCTACCTTTTCAAAGAAAGTCTTCTCATTTGAGCCAAATATAATTTGTTGTCTGCAAATGCTCTCAATGTGGTCGAATCTGAAAATCTGGTGTGTGGTAAAGAGTTAACTCTTAACCATATGGCAAAATTTTAGACTGGTTGAAATTCAAAGCATTTGCAGACGACAAATTGAAAGTGACCCAAAGGAAGATGTTTGTTCTTGACAGGGTGAAAACCATTGTGGGAAAAGGAGAAAATGCTGGTTACCAGCATTTTATCCTTTACCCACAATGTTTTCAAAAGCCTTCTTAACCATGATCGTTAAAATTTGGGACTGTGTGGTAAAGGGTTGACTCACTAGCAGACAACAAAGTTTTTGCCCTTTTTCATACTGATAGCATTTGCAGATAACAAGTTAAATATAATCTGAAATATAATGTTTGTCTTTTGAAGGGTCGAAAACATTTTGGTTAAAAGAAGAAAATACTGCTTAGCAGTATTTTCTTCTTTGCCCACAATGTTTTCAAAAGCCTTTTTCTGTGATTGTTTAGGAAAGGGCTACGAAAATTTAGCCTGTGAAATGGTAACAGATACAGAGAACAGATGGTTGGTGTCTTGGATAGATTATGTTTATCTTGTGTGCGAAGGGGAACCAGATAAATTCCAGAGCCAGGCCCAATAAACTTAACCAATCCAGGACACCAACCATCTTTCCTATTTATCCTGTTACACATTTATAATCCCTAACTGGCTAAGTTGACTATTTCTCTTGAAGGAACATTCATAGAATCTATCTACATCTTTTTCATAACCAGAAAAAATAAGAACCTTTGTAAGACGTTCTAAATAATGCAGCTGCAATAATGACGTCATGAATGATATTGACTATGTCATAAATGTCACATCTACCAATGGAAAATCATTGTGGTGAAGAATGCTGTATTATTTTAACCCTTTACCAGACGACAAAACTTTAGCCTTGTCCAAATTGAAAGCATTTACAGACGACAATTTCAATGTGACTCAAATGGTGCAACTTTTCTTTGATATGGTAGAAAACATTGTGGGAAAAGGAGAAAATGCTGGTGACCAGCATTTTCTCCTTTTCCCACAATGTTTTCAAAAGGCTTCTTTCCCAGGGGCGTCAAAAGGCGTCATTGTGCAGTAAAGGGTTAAATGATGGTAAAAATCAACATTGGCATCATATTCTAAGCGATAACTTTACTGTAAAATATTGATTTCATGTACCAGCACTTAAAAAAGTAGTTCCATCTGGTCACATGACCAACTAGCCCGATCTTATGACGACACTGACATAATTAGCCAAGTCAAGAGGACATAATAAACCTAGTCAAGAAGTCAAGTAACTGTATATCAACAAGTTTATATGACCCCATGTTATACGGCGGGATTTACATAGGAGGTGAGGGGACAAATTATGGACCAGCCCAAATAGCTCAATGGTAGAGCTTGAGCCCTGTAAGCGACAAACCTTGGGTCAATTGAGGGTGTGCATTCGATTTCAATGACTGGCCAACCCAAGTTACCAAACATCATTTGGATGAGATGTTACACCTAGGTCCTTTGTAACGATGCTATACACCAAGCATGTCAAAGAACCAGGCAAAACTTAGGGTAGGTGTCATCCTGTATCTTGCTCTATCCCCTTCACACACACAATCAACAGCCTTCTGCGGGGAGTTGCCCAAAGGGGCAACTGATAAATGAACAAAAAAGAATCAAAACAGACACCAAGGAACAACCTGAATCAGAAACTTACATCACTGTCAACAGTATACAGCTGTACTAATTTCTTAGTGCCTGTTGCTACTGCTAAACGGGTTCCGTCTGGAGAGAATTGAACATCTGTTACGTCATCTCCCACATCTATTGCAGTTACTTCTCTTAAGGAGTTATTAGAATTGTCCAGCTCGAAAATAAATACCTTGCAAATCTGTTGATTAGAATTAAGTGTAATAATTACCAAACAACCCTGTTTTTAATGACCCCAAAGCAGCATTTGAAAAACACTGTGTGAAAAAGAGAAAATGCTGGTCATCAGCATTTTTTTTATTTTTTTTCACACAATGTTTCTTTTACTATTTTGCCGACATATTTCATCATTTCAGTTGATTTTTCTTTGTTGTTAGGAAAGTTCTAAGTCAAATAAGGGGCGTAACTCTATCAAAAATATTTTCATGGTTACCTGCCCTTGTTGTATAGGTTCTCCTTAACATAACAAACAACTTGTTCAAGTTTGAGGCAAATATCTTCAGTAATAACAGAGGTATTTTTATAATGTCAAAGCTTTGACACAACAACACAGACAACGCCAGGGCTTGGGCAATACCTTGACGTTTTCTTCAAAAACAGCTGAGGTAAAAATTCAATGTACCACTATGTCCCTTATTGAGCCTCCGCTTCTAATTAATGCCCCCCCCCCCCAGCTTTTCTCTGACTAAAAATGGGCTTATCAGATAGGCAATCCATTGATAAAGTTGAAATAAATCAGCTGGAATAAACTTACGGCATTGAAATACTAGTAATCCTAACTACTTTACAAATCAACGCTATTAATACCTGACTATGTGAATATACATACACTTTCCATAACATCATAAACTTCCGGCTACAAAAAATTTGTAAAATAACTTGAAAAACTTTAGGGACAAGAAAGAATCGAAGACTAGTGTTCAGCATAAATCATGAATACTATTTAATGTCCAAATGAATCATGAAAGGCAGTAAAATCTGCATTAAATAGTGTTTTTCACAAATGGCTATTACTTCACAATCTGCACTGACTAAAACCTGGAGGGCAGTATTATCGTCATCCTTGGAAAATTCTATGTCATTTTACCTCTATTAATCGCCCCCTTTCAGCCTACTGGCGAACTATCCTAAGGAACGCCTGTACGAAGTTTCATCAATTTTTGTCAAGGATTTTAGATGATATCTGTCGGGACAGGCTTAGAGACTGCCATTGGTTCATAATGAAATTATGCATTAAGCCCCCTTTTTCCATGACATGGAATTTCATTAAATAAAAACAAATAATGATTGTCTGTGGCTTATGATAAACAGTATGAAGTTTCATAAAACTTTGCCCAGTAGTTAGAGAGATATTCGTCCATAATGGAAAGATACATGTACAGACAAGGATTTGAGAAGACATCTGTCCAGACAGACTGATTAACAGATGGTTACTGATTCATAATGAAATTATACATTAACTCTTTATCACATGAGCAAAATTTTTTTACTTTAGACTGATCAAAATTCACGACAAAATGAACATGCCTGAAAAATTGAAATGTTTTGGAAATAGTAGAAAAAATTGTGGTAAAAGGAGAAAATGCTGGTTACCAACATTTTCTCTTTTTCCCCACAATGTTTTCAAAAGGCTTCTTTCACAGGGTCATTAAAATTTGGATTCGTTTGGTAAAGGGTTAAGCTCCTTTTTTCCATGACATGAAATTTCATTAAATAAGAGTAAATAATGAATTTCTCTGGCTTATGATGAATAACATAAAAATGAAGTTTCATACAATTTTGTCGAGCAGTTAAAGAGATATTGGTCCATAATGAAAATAGCATCAGGCCCCTTTTTTTCAATAACACAGCATTAAATAAAAAAAAAAAAAAAAAAAAAAAGTAAAATGTGTATCAGTGGACTATCATAGGAACACATATATAAAGTTTCTTCAAATTTCGTCCAGGACTTTAGAAGACACCAGTCTGGATGGATGACCCGATGGACGGACGGACAAACAGACAACACAAAAACTATATATTATGGATGGATGGATGGATGCAATGGAATAGATAGGTAGTGGAGCGCTGGGATGGATGGAAGGATGGACTGACAGATAAATAAACAGACAGATAGACACACAGACAAAAAGAAGTAGACTAACGGAACCAGACTTACTGAAGATCCGACAGCAAATATACGTCCGTTGATGTCGATACTAACAGTTTCGTATGGAAGAGGTTGTACATACTGCATACTAAGATTAGAATCTACGACAACAATCTGAATTTAAAAATTAACAAAAACCAATCAAACACATCATGGGCTTTTTTCACCTAAAAAGGTGGAAGAGTTGCCATATAAATAGAGAAAAGATGGTTATTGTCTTGAATGGGTAAAGTTTATAATTGGGCAAGGAATTTATCTGGTGAGCCGAACTGGATAAATTCCGGAGCCGAGTCCAATAAACCAACTGACATAATAAACCTTTTATATCAACAAGTCGATATGACCTTGTGTTATACAATAGGATTTTAACTCTTTACCACACAATTCTGACTTTTAACAACCCTGAAAGAGAAGGCTTTTGAAAACATTGTGGGAAAAGGAGAAAATGCTGGTAACCAGCATTTTCTCCTTTTCCCACAATGTTTTCTACCCTATCAAATAAAGAAATTACCATTTAAGAAACACCAAATTTGTCATCTGCAAATACTTTCAATTTGGTCCAGTCCAAAATTTTGTCGTTTGGTAAAGAGTTAAGAAGCTGACAGGATAAAACTTGTTCAAGTTGGACTTTCCTCTATCAGGTTTTAACACAATAGTTTGTAACTCTTTCCCAAATGACAAAGTTTTAGACTAGTCCAAATTGAAAGCATTTTGCAGACAACAGCTTAACCCTTTACCAGACGACAAAATTTTAGCCTTATCCAAATTGAAAGCACTTGCAGATGACAATTTCAATGTGGCTCAAATGATGCAACTTTTCTTTGATAGGGTAGAAAACATTGTGGGAAAAGGAGAAAATGCTGGTTACCAGCATTTTCTCCTTTTCCCACAATGTTTTCAAAAGGCTTCCTTTTTAGGGTCGTTAAAAGTCATATCAACTTGTTGATATACGAAGTTTATTATGTCAGTTGGTATATTGGACTCAGCACTGGTGATAGGGTAGAAAACATTGTGGGAAAAGGAGAAAATGCTGGTTACCAGCATTTTCTCCTTTTCCCACAATGTTTTCAAAACACTTCTCACCCAGGGGCGTCAAAAGGTGGCATTGTGCGGTAAAGGGTTAATCATGGCTCAAATGATTGCACTTGTCTTATGAAGTTTAAAAAACATTATGGGAGAAAGAAAAAAATGCTGGTTACCAGCTTTTTCTCCTTTTCACACAATGTTTTCGAAAGGCCTCTTCCACAGGGTTGTTAAAACTTGGGATTGTGTGGTAAAGGGTTAACCCTTTGCCAAACAACCATAGTTTTAATGACTATGAGAAAAGAAAGTTTTAGAAAACATTGTCGAAAAAGAAGATGCAGGTAACTGGCATCTCCATTTTAAAAAATTTTTTCTACCCATTCAAAGACAAACCCCATCATTTGTGCCACATTCAGTTTGTCGTCTGCAAATGCTTTCAATTTGAACATGTCTAATATTTTGTCATTTGATTAAATTACTTAACTCTTTACAAAGCTAAACAATTTTGTACTTGTCCAAACTGAAAGAATTTGCATAACCACAAAGCAAATATGATTGATTGTTTGGTATTTAATGCCGTTTTCAACATTATTTCAGTTATATCTCGGTGACCAGTGCACCTATCCATGCTTTCCTGGAGTTGCTGTTTACCTGTACCATGCACAATATTCTTACCAAGCCACTGGCTGCTTTCCCACATAAATATCATCGAAACAATGGTCAGTAGAGAGAGAGGAATGAATTTTGTCGCAATGACCATCATCAATCCTCGGAAACAAATTGATCAAGCCGGCGACAAAAAAAATATGACTCAAAACTTAATTCCAAAAGAGAAATGATCAAATATCGAAGTTTTCACATGATGACACATGTGCCAGGACTACCACACTACAGTGACATTTTCTTCGAAAACAGCCCATTTAAAAACTGAAAACATTGTGGGAAAAGTTGAAAAATGCTGGTTACCAGCATTTTCTTCTTTCTTACCACACATTCTACTATTTAACCGTTTCCCAAACGATAAATTTTAGACTGGTCCAATTTGAAAGAGTTTGCAGACGACAATTTTAAATTTGATGAAAATGACAGACAGTTCTCCAAAAGGGTAGAAAACACTGTGGGAAAAGGAGAAATTGCTTGTTATGAGCAATTTCTCCTTTTCCCACAGTGTTTTCAAAAGACTTGCACTGCAGACACATGAAAACCAGGGCCTGTTTGGCAAAGGGTTAAAAGAAAAAGAATCATTTTTTTGGTTTTTCTTAACTCTTTACCAAGCGACAAAATTTTAGACCAGTCCAAATCGAAAGCATTTGCAAATGACAAAATAAATGTGATCCAAAAATCAAAATTAGTCTTGGGAAGGGTAGAAAACATTGTGGGAAAAGGAGAAAATGCTGGTTAGCAGATTGTTTGGTACAGGGTTAAACCAACAACAAAATTTTAGACTCGTCCACACTGAAATCACTTGTGGACAACAAATGTGACTTACATGAAAGAATTTGTATTTAAAGGGATAGAAAATATTGTGGGAAAAGGAGAAAATGCTGGGTAACAGCATTTTCTCCTTTTCCCCCTATGTTTCCTAAATCCTTATCCCCCAGGGTCATTTAAAGTTGGGACTGTCTTGCATAGAGTTAATTTTGTTGTCTGCAAATGTTTTCAATTTGGTCCAGTTGAAATATTGCCCTCTGGTAGGGCTTAATTCCCTCAAACTAACTGACATGAAGTAAATGACCTCTGTTACTTTATAATTATTACATGCTTAACCCTTTACCGCACAATGCCACCTTTTAACAACCTGGTGAAAAAAGCCTTTTGAAAACATAGTGGGAAAAGGAGAAAATGCTGGTAACCAGCATTTTCTCCTTTTCCAACAGTGTTTTCTACCCTATCAAAGAAAAATCGCACCATTTGAGCCACACTGAAATTGTTGCCTGCAAATGCTTTCAATTTGGACAAGGCTAAAATTCTGTCGTCTGGTAAAGGGTTAAATTACTGTCCAAACTTAGCTTCAGCTGTTGTCTGTATAGAGAACCATGAAAAATTTTCAACTCTTTATGCCATGAATATATTTATCCTGTCATTAACCCTTTCCCAAACAAGCCCTGGTTTTCACCTGTCTGCAGTACAAGTCTTTTGAAAACACTGTGGGAAAAGGAGGAAATTGCTTGTAACGAGCAATTTCTCCTTTTCATACAGTGTTTTCTACCCTTTTTGAGAACCTTCTGTTATTTTCATCAAATTTAAAATTGTCGTCTGCAAACTCCTTCAAATTGGACCAGTCTAAAATTTATCGTTTGGGAAAGGGTTAAAGAATACGTAAATATACCTGAAATTAAACATGATTTTGTTGCTTTAAAATTGGTAATACATGGCGGATGAAACTGATCCAAGATGTGCTTTCTGTGCAGTCTGATCTTGATCCATGTCATCCACAAAATCTATCTATTTTCACTATGGCACTGAAAGGGTCAAACAAGACATTTACTGTTACTAGAATTTCTGTACCGTCTGATTATACATGATGATAAAAATATTCACTCTCTATTCTTTCTATAAAGGTCAATTTCAGGTCAATTTTTTCAAGTAATAAACTACTTACATGGCCAAAACAAGCAACTACAGAGATAGGGCCTTCTAGAGCAGCCACACCTCTTGGCTGGGATGGGAGTTTTAAGCTGTTGGAACTGAAAAAATAAATATTAAACCATGGATCTTTGAAACAAGAGGGTCATTGGCCCTATGGCGCTCACCAGAGTAAAGTCATCCAGAACTGATAAAGTAGAGAGATCCTGGTCGTGGTGATGTACAATCTTGACTGATTGATTGACTGATTGACTGAACATTACTTCAGTCATATTTCGGTGACAGCACACATATTCATGTATTTCCTGGCTTTCACCAGTACTTGGCTAAAATGAAGCGTCTTGCCGAAGGACACTTCCAGGAAAAACCCAATGGATCCAGAGAGGCTTGAACCCGGGCCTCCATGCCACGAGTCCTATGCTTTACAAATGAGTCATGCATGAATGTAAGTGACCTACTTTTTTATCAGACCTGACCCAATTTTCAACCCTTAAAGCGCCTTTCACGACTATAGTTGCTTTTGTGGCCAGTGTTGATCAAGATCAGGCTGCACAAAACGTGCAGAAAAAGGAGAAAAAGGAGAAAATGCTGATTACCAGCAGTTTCTCCTTTACCCACAATGTTTTTCTAAGCCGTCTTCATCAAGGTCGTTAAAACTAGGAATTGTGTGGTAAAGTGTTAAACGCCCCCAAACTACACTCTCTTGCTGAACGTAACCTATGAATTCTAAATGAATGCACAGAAAAACATACTTACTTGTATTTATCAATGTTTTAACAAGAAATTTTGATCAACAGCATTAAAACTAAATGGCCCACTTTAAAATCCAGATTGTTTGGCAAGAGGTTAACCCTTGGGCTGCCTAGCCCGACTTAATGACAATTTGTGGACCGTTTAGATCAAGATCAAATAAGGAGTTATTTTCCCCCAAAAAAATACTGGTGACCAGTATTTTCTCCTTTAACCACAATGTTTTTGAAAGCATTTTTCACAAGGTTAGCCACACTAAAAATGTTTAAAATTTTCATTATAGAAAGCATTTGCAGATGGTAATTTAAAGTTGGTTTAAATGATTGGGCTTGACAGAAAAAGTTTACCACACCGGTGTATCAAACCCGCAACCACCAGTTCACAAGTCTGGTATGCTAACCACTGACCTACTCGGACAGGCACTTATACTGGTATGGATCTCCACTGATATGTAGATAGTACGCATTTGCAGATTACAAATTACACATGGCTTAAACTGTAGAATTTGTCATGGAAAGAGAAGGTAAAAATTGAGGAAAAAGAACAAAATGCTGTTCAGCATCAACATTTTCAATTTTCCATATAATAAGCATGTGCATATTGCAAATTACATGTGGCTTTAATGATGGGATTTGTCATGGAAAGAGGAAGAAAGCATTGTGGGAAAAGCAGAAAATGCTGGTTACCAGCATTTTCTCCTTTACCCACAATGTTTTCAGAAAAGCTTTCTTTATCAGTGTTGTTAAAGCACAGGATTGTCTGGGATCGAGTAAAAAGCCAACCATCTGTCTCTTCCACTTACTTGTACTGGTATGTATCTCCACTGATGTTGGTGTATCGGAGAGTATCATCCATACTGACGGTAACTAAAGTGTCACCGACAACCGTCATGTCATTAATCTGGTTCATGTGACCTTTACCCTCTACCTCTTCGGCCAGCCCAGAGCGTAAATCCCACCCTAGTGATCTTTGTCAAGGAATTTAGACTTTTCCTCTTTTTTTGCCCAGCCTAGTCGGTAGCTTCCAGCACTTGGGACCAGAGGTCACAGGTTCAAATGCCAAGCTTAGCCAATTTTTTTCCAAGGATTGATTACAGTTATTGAGACAGGATTCATTCCTCTCTCACAGCTGATCATTGTTTCAATGATGGATATAGATAGACATAAATGCAATAATGTTAAAAACAGCATTAAACACTATATTAAAAAAAAGAAACAACAAATAGTCGGTCTTTAAACTCTTTGGTGTGAATAAGCACCTCAGTGTACAGATCAGCTGTAGCAACACTTGTGCATCATTGTCATGAATTTGTCTGCAAATTGGCTAGTCTGGATTACCTGCCCCTAACACTATGTTATCTGGTCAGGCAAAGCACAAAAATGGCAGCCGCCATGGCAGCCTCAAGCGTAGCCTTACATGCTTTCCTGTTTTTCCAAATTTCATGTGATCCAGTTTGATCAGTGAATAAAATGAGATAAATTTTGTACAAAATATTCATAACCGAATCCAAAACGTGCTGTCGTGGTATGGTTTAAATATAAATTGACTATGAATCATTTTTAAAAGTGGCCCTATTTTCGGACATTATACAGGTCCATTGACATTTCAGATAATGAAAGTATTTCTGATTTGTAGACTTTCTCGCTAAATAAGAACATCATCAAAAAAAACTCACTGCCATTACTTTATTGCAACAGATCTGTTTTGGATTTGGCCTACAGTCCGATATGATCAAGTGAAATAACAATATTTCGTTACCTCAGCACCGCCATTGTTGTGCTTTGCTCGACTTACTCTTAAAATGCAGGTACCAGACTAGCAAAGTGGCCTGCAGGGGACCACAGAATGAACATTTCCATATTATTCAAAGATGAACACTCCTAAAACAAGAGCACTACATACAGCTGCCAGGGCTCTGCCGCAGTAGCTTGATTTTCAGTGAAAAAGGGGCATAACTGTGTCAAAGAAATTTAGAAAGTCTAAAACAGAAAGATTTTGCAGACAACACATTAAATGTAGCTCAAATAATCAGATCTGTTTTAAAAACTGGAGAAAACATTATGGAAAAAGGAGAAAATGCTGGTCACCAGCATTTTCTCGTTTTCCCACAATGTTTTTAAAAGCCTTCCTTCCCAGGATTGTCTGGAAAGGGTTAACAAATATCCTAAATTTGAAGTAAATATCTGTAGTAATAACAGAGACAAGAGAAAATATCAAACTTTTTCCATCACAACGATGTGGACAAAAACAGGCCTATGCCAATGTTTTAATGTTTTTTTTGGGTTTTTTTTTGATTGATTGATTGTATGGTGTTTAACGATGTTTTTAACATTATTTCAGTTATATCCCAGCGGCTAGTGCACCTATCAATGCTTCCACGATTTGAGCCACATTTGTCACCTGCAAATGTGTTTGGCTTGGTCAGGACTAAAATATTGTTGCATGGTAAAGAGTTAAAGTTGCCAAGTCGCTCTAACTTTTGTTTACCTTTTACCAATTTTTTTTTCTGCCAGCAGTTAACACTTGCACCTACTACAAAATAACAGATTCATCTTCACGATATTTTCCATAATTCAAAGGTAAGGATTCAAATTTAAATGAGCCATGCTCTGGCATAAGGGGGCTTAATGAATCTCCATCATGCATTATACCCAGCAAGTCATCACAATGTCATGGATCCATGAAATCCATTTATTCAAACAATCGACTGGATCTGGCGGTAGTATGGTCTTTGAACATGCAGAAAATTTACAAGTAGCAAAAGTTATTGACCCAGGTCAGCCTGCGCCGACTGCGCAGGCTGACCTGGGTCGACACATTTTGCTGATGCATTAAAGCCCCTTTTTCAAGAGCATGGCTCCAATGCATTTCAACACCTGCATAATTATGTTTTTTTTGGGTGCTATTGGGCCTTTAACCCTTTCCCAAACGACAAATTTTGGACTGGTCCAAATTGAAGGGGTTTGCAGACGACAATTTTAAATTTGATGAAAATGGCAGAAAGTTATCAAAAAGGGGAGAAAACACTGTGGGAAAAGGAGAAATTGATCGTTACGAGCAATTTCTCCTTTTCCCACAGTGTTTTCAAAAGACTTGTACTGCAGACACGTGAAAACCAGGGCTTGTTTGGGAAAGGGTTAAATCAACTTATTTGTCCAAAAAGGATATGAATAAGCCCGTCGCTTCCACCTGTGAACAGTTTGTGTTGGTCTAATACAACTGCCATGCTTTCAACTGCTTTATTGTGACCCTGCAAACAGAGAAAAAACATATATAAAGTTTTAACCCTATAACAAACGAAAAATCTCATGACTCGACCAAATTGAAAGCATGTGCAGACGACAATTCAAATGTGGCTCAAAGGATGGATTTTGTGTTTGACAGGGTTGAAATCATTGTGGGAAAAGGAGAAAAAGCTGATTACCAGCATTTTCTGCTTTTCCCAAAATGCTTTCAAAATCCTCCTTTCTTCAGGGTTGTTAAAACTAGGGATTGTGTTCAATCAACCCTTTACCACAGATTCCAGTGTTTTAATAATTTGGTGAAGAATGCTTTTGGAAACATTGTGGAAAATGAGAAAATGCTAGCAACCACAGTGTTTTTAACCCTTTACCACACAATCCCGACTTCAAATGACCCTGAAGAAGGCGGCTTGTGAAACCAGCATTTTCTCCTTTTCCCACAATGTTTTCTTCCCTATCAAAGACAAATTCCATCATTTAATTTACACAGAAATTGTTGTTTGCAAATGCTTTCAATTTGGACAAGTCTACATTTTTGTCATTTGGTAAAGAGTTGAAAACCTTCTACTAAAAATTAATGGCCTATAAAAATTTGTTTGCTACGGAGTTAAAGTAAAAGTAGCTGCCAAAAGTAACCCAAGCATTGTATTTAGATTTCAATCATACCACTGAAAAGAATCGAAGATGACAATCTGTTATTGCACAGTGTTAGTTGCTGACAGAGAAATTAACTTCAAACCTAGGTTAAAAGTTGCCAGGTCACTCCAACTTTTGTTTACTTTCTGCCTGATTTTAAAATTACCATAATTTTTATGCTAGCGATTAACACTTGGAGTGACCACACAATAACAGATTGTCATCTTCAAAATATTTTTCATACTTTTTAATGGTATGATTTAAATGCATTTTAACACCTGCATTGGTTTTCTGGCCGCCATGGAGCCTTTAAAACATATCCATGCAACAAAGTAATGAGAACATGCAAAGTAAACACTCTGCAGCACTTTTTGTTTCTGAGAAAATTCTTTAAATCTTTGCCACACAATCCCGACTTTTAACAATCCTGAGAAAGAAGCCTTCTAAAAACATTGCGGGAAAAGGAGAAAATGCTGGTAACCAGCATTTTCTCCTTTTCCCACGATGTTTTCTTCCCTTCCCAAAACAATTTTTATTTTTCATTAATGTTTATTTTGTCGTCTGCAAATGCTTCCAATTTGAACCTGTCTAAAATTATGTTGTTTGGTAAAGAGTTAAAACATGTCCATGCAACAAAGTAATAAGAAAAACACATGCAAAGTAAACACTCAGCAGCAATTTGCATTTCAGTGAAAAGTCTTTCTCAAAACAGGGGCATAACTGTGTCAAACATACTTTAGGGTAACTTGCCCTTGATTAATGGGTACCCAGTCCTAGCTTTTGCAACCTGAATCAGACACTGACGACAACCAGGACATTTCTTTACTTAATGAGAAAATTTTGGACTCTCCCAAATTGAAAGCATTTGCAGACAACAAATCAAATGTGAACTATATTGCAGGATTTGTTATAGACACATGAAAAAGCATCGTGGGAAAAGGAGAAAATGCTGGTTACCAGCATTTTCTCCTTTTCCCACAATGTTTTCAAAAGGCTTTCTCAGAATCGCTAAAAAAATGGGATTGTGTGGTACATGTGATATGACAATTTATCTTTCAACTAACCGAATATTCATGCAAATTACACATATGCGATATTTAATTTTGATCTACTAGAACATGAAAGAATTTTCTACAAGTAAATGTCACATCTAGAGACATAGTCATCGTCATTCATGACGTCCATATCATCTGCATATACCGCTAAATTCATGATAGCCATTATTAGAAATTATAAACACCAACAAATCAGGCGTTAGAAAGATAAACATAATACACAGTGTTGTCATATATCAAAACCATCTAACTTGGTTGTGAGAATTGATAATCATCACACCAAAGCTCGACAATTATCAATTCTCCCAACCTCGTTAGATATTTTTGATATACAAAAACACTATGTATGTATCATACATGAGCCATTCTCTGTGAAAAGGGGGCTTAATGCATTTGCGAAAAGTATCAACCCATGTCAGCCTGCGCAGTCCGCGCAGGCTGACATGGGCTGATATTTTTCGCTATCTTTAAATTTTCTGTATGTCAAGGGATAATTCTATCACATAATTCAATTGGTTGTTTGACAAAGTGGCTATTATGGATCCATAATTAGGTGATGGCTTGTTTGGCATAATGCATTACGCAGATGCATTAAGCCCCCTTTTTCCAGAGCATCACTCATACATTACAGGTTCAAGCCTAAAAATTGTACAAACCCGAAGGATTTTCAGTGGTGTATGCACCCCTGTCCCATTGGTTGGATTGCTTCTGTCTAGAAAGTTAATATAACCCGAACCCGACACTGTCATGATGTTCTCTCCCTGCCATAGACACCCAAGTTGTTGGTCTCGTACTGCAGCGCCCATGTTAAATTCCCTGTATATTGATGAAAAACTGGTACTCTCACGAAAGGTAATTTGAACCCCCTTACCAAACACATCCTGCCTTTTAACAATCGTAAGAATGAAGGCTTTTAACAACATTGTGGCAAAACATTGTGGTAAAGCTCCTTTCACTGCTTTTGTTGCCTTTGCAGCCAAAGTAAGTCAAGATCATACTGCACAAAACGTGCCTGAAAATGCACTTTGTTAGGTTTTCTGCTTTTAATTCTAGACGAACAATGTCTGTTTAATTTATTTGACAACATTCCTTCCAGATATAGTTAGCCGAAACCCTGTAGCTCAGTCAGCAGCGTGCAGGACTTGAGAACAGGGGATCCCCGGCCCGGCTAATTTCTTACCTAGGGCCAAGCCCGAGTAGCTCAGTTGGTTGCGCACAGGACTAGAGAACAGGGGTCACTGGTTCAATCCCTGGCTTGGCCAAGTTCTTTCCAAGGACTGATGATAGTCATTGTGACAGGATTCATTCCCCTCTCACTGCTGACCATATTGTTTCAACAATGGTTATATAGGAAAGCTGCCAGTGGCTTGGAAAGAATATTGTAAAGAGTAATGGTAAAAGAAACTCAGGAAAGCATGGTTAATGATGGTTATGTGGGAAAGTAGCCAGTGGCTTGGCAAGAATATTGTAAAGAGTACTGGTAAAGCATGGATATTTGCATGGGCCGCTACAATGTAAATGAAATAATCAAACATGGTTAACCCTTTTCCCAAAAAGGGCTTTGATAACATTAGTGGAAAGGAGAAAATGATGGTCAGCAGCATTGTTTCCATTTCCCTAAATATTTTACACCCTTACAAACACAAATCATACGAGCCATGCTCTGTGAAAAGGGGGTTTAATGCATTTGCAAAAAGTATCAACCCAGGTCTGCCTGCGCACTACGCACTGGTCAATTTTCAGCAAGTCTAAGGACCAGTTTACCTTATAATTCAGTCTGCTGTCAGACAAAATAGACTTTATGGATCCATGATCATGTAATGACTTGCTTGGTATCATGCATCACGAAGATGCATTAAACCCCCTTTTGCCAGAGCATGGCTCATTTTATTTTTGTCACATTCAAACTGTCTCCTGCAAGTGTTTTCACTTCAAAGCAAGTCCAAAGTGAAAGTACTTTATCACATACAACCTTCTCCAGCAGTACACTAAACCCACGACTTACTTTTGATAATACACTAGTGTATTATCCTTTTCTTTTGGTCCCAGTTATGGCTGACTTGTAGTTATAAGTGCAAGAAGCTGGCAAAACCAACCACAGCACATGCCAGAATTCGTACCACTTTGCCATTTTGTGGGAAATTGACATCACTTGCCAAGGTATGTAGGCGAGGAAAGTTTAATGATTTTAATATTAAATAACAATGACAAATGTACCAAACGCTGTTCAAAATCATGAAAATTGTGGAAATCTTTCGATTTACATCCTCTATAAACTGTTTCATTTTGCTTTTGATGTTAAAGTTATGGAACTATCTTCCTGTGTATTTACACATTTCAAACCAAACAACATCTGGCAACATGAGCCAGTGAACGGTATATAGGCTAAAGGTGATGATGTAGAATATTTTTTTGTCCGTCATCTGTTAACTCTTTACCAAACAACAAAATTTTAGACTTGTCCAAGCTGAAAACATTTGTAGACGACAAAATGAATGAGACTAAAAAATTGAAATATGTGTCTAGAAGAGCAGAAAACATTGTGGGAAAAGGAGAAAATGCTGGTTACCAGCATTTTCTCCTTTTCCCACAATGTTTTCAAAAGCCTTCTTTCCTAGGGTCATGAAAACCTGGGATTCTTTGGAAATGGGTTAAAACATATGATAAACGGAACCTCACATTAATTTTGTGTTTATGCATTATCATTTTTATCAAACTCCTTGACTAAAATGCATATGACGCTCACCACGGATCGTGTCATGTGATTTTAGTAAACTCGTGTGATAAAAATGATTACACATAAAAACTCATTAAGATCCTCTATTTATCTCAAAATCCAACTTATATCAGATCAAGAGTTTATGATACTTCATCTTAAAATCCAACTTATATCGTATGGGCCACGCTCTGTGAAAAGAGGGTTTAATATATCTGCAAAAAGTATCAACCATGCCAGTCTCACACAGTTCACGCTGGCTGACATGGGTAAAAACTTTTTGTTGTAGATAAAATATTTTGCATCTGAATGAACCTTTCTCACTCATGTTTCAGCCAGTTTTAGGACAAAAGAAACCCATACTATGCAACAACTGGCTTGGTATAATGCGTCTGAATGAACCTTTCTCGCTCCATACTATGCAACGACTGGGTTGGTATAATGTATTATCTTTCAACTAACCGGATATCCATGCAATAACACCCATGCGATATTTTTTTTGATATACCACAGATATTTATAGATTTTTGACATACCACGGATATTTATAGAACAGTAAGTTCCACTGACTCCGCCCCCTATCACCATTTATGAATGAAATGCATTCCAAAAATAGTAACGATTACTACAGAAAGCCCGCGAAAAAAGAACGATGTCATTGCACGCGCGCTACTTTCCGATGATCTGCCTACGTAATTCCTGCCCGTGACGTCATTTGAATGCTCGTTTACCGCGTCTTCTCAAATAGAATAATCCCAAGCGATCTCAATCGCAATTTTCGGACGTTTAATTACTACGATAAAGTACTATGTATGTGGGTAATGCAATTTTCAAATGGGAGTTCCGACATAAATAAACTTTTAAAATGTATTTGTCAGCAACATTTTTCACATCTTTTCACAATGCGTACAAATCATAGGTTAAAAGATAAATAGAATACGTACATAATGTTGTCGTAGATCAAAAATATCTAACTCGGTTGTGAGAATTGATAATTGTCTCGCCAAGGCTCGACAATTATCAATTCTCCCAACCTCGTTAGATATTTTTGATCTACAACAACACTATGTACGTATTCTCTATTTACAAAGAAACAATAAACCCATTTTTCACAGAGTGCAGCTTATTTACAGCTCTTACTTACGCCACCAACTGTCGACTGGCTACATTCCAGATCTTTGCACTTCTGTCTCCTGACACTGTCAAAACTTCTGTCCCATCGTCACTGAAGTCGATCTAATAAAATACAGATTTAGAATTGTCAGAATTATTTGACGCAATCCCAGAAATTCAGAGTGCCATAGGGAGTGATTTTGATTTCAAACTTGAAAATAATTATTATTCTCCACTAAACTCTGTGTTATGGGTACTCATTGGAATCGTCTCATCGAGATGATTCTAATGAGTACCCACAACATAGAGTTTGGAAGAGAAATAATACCATTACATCCTCTTATCGGGAGCTCTGCCAATTTCAACAAAATCTTACTCTTTCTACAAAGATTGACACTAAATTAGTCCAGGAATTCAGAAAACACCAAAACTGTACAGAGGAGTATCTCAGAATAGCACGTCAGGTGTCCCCAACTGTCCAAATAAGTTGTAAAATATGTGAAAAACTTAATTTTTTTATGTTTTTATTATTGTTACAAAGTACAAAAGCAGCGCATGTGGGTGCCAATGCTCAGCTGCAGTTGCTTGACTTTCTGTGAAAACTCCAAGTGGAAAAAGGGGCATATCTGTGTAAAAAATACCTAGATGGTTGCCTGCTTTTTTTTGTATGGGTTCCCCTTTTGATAATTTACAACTTGTCCAAGTCTGAAGTAAATACCTTCAGTAATAAGAGAGATATTATAAAATGTCAAAGTTTTTGAAAATTCGAAGTCAAAAAGAGGCATAACTGTTTTGAAATATTTTGATGGCTACCTGCCCCTTTTGATAGTTAACTTTTTCAAGTTTGAAGTAAAATTCTTTAGTAATAATAGAGATATTACAAAATGTCAAAGTTTTTGCATGACATGTGGATGCAGACATGGATGCCAGGGCTATGAGAACTAGAACTGTCGCAAAGCAGACAAAAATACCCCCCACCAGGACCTTGCCACTGAAGCAGCAAAATCAGAGAAAACAAAGTTCCCCTGTGACCTTGACCTTTGAACCATGTGACCCAAAAAAGAATAGGTCACCTCCTTGAGTCAAGTGTAACACTTGTATTAAGTTTCAGAGTCCTAGGTCAAATGGCTTTTATGTTGGAGCATGGAAATGAAAAGATGGACGGATTGACAGACGGACAGACAGAAATGGTGAAACCGGGTATATCCCACCCTCCACTACATAGTAGGGGTATAATAACTCATCTTACTATATACCTGAATTTTCTCTGGCTCAAATCTGCATGCGGATAAAATAACACAACAGAAAAAAAAAAAAAAAAAAAACTAACTAAAACTTACAGCATATATCCCTCCGCTGTGTGCGTTATCCTTTTTGGCAGAAGCTTGTTTTCCAAACTTCGCAACCTTGATCTTTTCGTCCACCAGTTCTCCAATCTTCTCACCTTTATCCCCGTCATATACATAAGCCTAAATATAGCATTCAAAGTAGTTTCCATATTAACCATTTACCACACAATCCCCCAGTTTTTACTACCCTGAAGAAGAAGACTTTTGAAAACATAGTGGGAAAAGGATAAAATGCTGGTAACCAGCATTTTATCCTTATACCACAATGTTTTCCAGCCTATGAAAGACAGAAAAAATTACTTGAGCTACCTTCAATTTGTTGTCTGCAAATGCTTTCATTTTGGTAGGGTACAAAATTTTGGTTTTTGGTAAATAGTTAAGTACCTTTTCACCCACTAACACTGCAGTACAGCCTATATTAACCCTTTACCACACAATCCCGACTTTTAATGGCCCTGAGAAAGAAGCCTTTTGAAAACATTTGGGGAAAAGGAGAAAATGCTGGTAACCAGCATTTTCTCCTTTTCCCACAATGTTTTTTACCCTTTCCAGAACAAATTTCAATTTTTTAGCCACATTTGTTTTGTCGTCTGCAAATGCTCTCAATTTGGACTAGTCTAAAATTTTGTCATTTGGTAAAGAGTTAAGCACTATAATGGGTCAAATACTGAACACCTTATTCATCACTCTATTAGTCAAGTCCTGACTACAACCAAATTCAGCACTCTATTGGTTTGAATACAAATTTCGACCTAACTAAGCACTCTTATCCAGCACTCCGAGAGTCAAATACTGAACACAACTTTATATAGCATATTACGGGTAAGATACTAATTACAACCTAATTTTGCACTCCATATGCCAAATATTGAATGCAGCCTTATCAAGCCCTCTATGGATCAAATACTGATTACAACCAATTTAGTTCCAGTGGTTTATATACAATCTTATTTAGCATACTATGGATCACTTACTTAGCATATTATGGGTCACTTATTTAAGCATACTATGGGTCACTTATTTTGCATACTATGGGTCATATATTTGGCATACTATGGGTCACAAATTTGGCATACTAAAGGTCACTTATTTAGCATACCAAGGATCACATATTTAGCATACTATGGATCACTTATTTAGCATACCAAGGATCACTTATTTAGCATATCATGGATCACATATTTAGCATACTATGGGTCACTTATTTAGCATACTATGGGTCACATATTTAGCATACCATGGGTCACATATTTAGCATACCATGGGTCACATACTTAGCATACTATGGGTCATACTGAACACAACCTTACTGAGCATACCACGGTTCAAACACAGAACACAACCTTACTTAGCATACTTTGGATCAAATATTGAGTACAACCTTACATAGCATACTATGGATCAAATACTGAACACAACCTTACTGAGCATACTTTGGATCAAATATTGAGTACAACCTTACATAGCATACTATGGATCAATACTGAACACAACCTTACTGAGCATACTATGGATCAAATATTGAATACAACCTTACATAGCATACTATGGTTCAAATCAGAACACAACCTTACTGAGCATACTATAGATCAAATACTGAATACAACCTTACTTAGCATACTATGGATCAAATATTGAATACAACCTTATGTAGCATACTATGGTTCAAATACAGAACACAACCTTACTTAGCATACTATGGATCAAATATTGAGTACAACCTTACATAGCATACTATGGATCAAATACTGAACACAACCTTACTGAGCATACTATGGGTCATACTGAACACAACCTTATTTAGCATACTATAGGTCAAATACTGAACACAACCCTATTTAGCATACTATGGGTCAAATACTGAACACAACTTTATTTAGCATACTATGGGTCAAATACTAAACACAACCCTATTTAGCATACTATGGGTCAAATACTCTTATCACAACCTTATTTAGCATACTATAGGTCAAATACTGAACAAAACCCTATTTAGCATACTATGGGTCAAATACTCTTATCACAACCTTATTTAGCATACTATGGGTCAAATACTGAACACAACCTTATTTAGCATACTATGGGTCAGATACTGAACACAACCTTATTTAGCATACTATGGGTCAAATACTGAACACAATCTTATTTAGCATACTATGGGTCAAATACTCTTATCACAACCTTATTTAGCATACTATGGGTCAAATACTCTTATCATAACCCTATTTAGCATTCTATGGGTCAAATACTGAACACAACCTTATTTAGCATACTATAGGTCAAATACTGAACAAAACCCTATTTAGCATACTATGGGTCAAATACTCTTATCACAACCTTATTTAGCATACTATGGGTCAAATACTGAACACAACCTTATTTAGCATACTATGGGTCAAATACTGAACACAACCTTATTTAGCATACTATGGGTCAAATACTCTTATCACAACCTTATTAAGCACTCTATAGGTCAAATACGGAACACAGCCTTATTTAGCATAATATGGGTCAAATATCAAAGACAACCTTGTTTAGCATAGTGTGGGTCAAATACTAATATCAGCCTATTTTAGCACACTGCGGGTCATGCCAAATTTAGCACTCTATGGGTCAAATACTGAATACAATCTGTTTAGCGTACTTTTGGTTGAATACAAATTACAGCCGAATTAAGCACTATATGGATCAAATACTGATTACAACTAAAGTCAGCACTCTATGAGTCAAATACTGAATACAACGTTATTCATCATACTATGGGTCAAATACTAATAACAGCACTCCCTGTGTCAAACATGGAACACAATCTTATTTAGTACTCTATGGGTCAAATACTAATTAAAAACCAAATTTAGTTCCAGTGGTTTAAATACAATCTTATTAAGCATACCATGGGTCACTTATTAAGCATACTATGGGTCACTTATTTAGCATACTATGGGTCACTTTTTTAGCATACTATGGGTCACTAATTTAGCATACTATGGGTACTTATTTAGCATACTATGGGTAGAGTTAAATACTGATTACATGGAGGATATATGTTTTTTTGCCGGCACAGCTACTCATGAAAATATTACCAATGATGTTCACTCGATGAAATAAATTTCAATCTTTCACTGAAAAGAGCAAGTATTCTACTTATTGGATGCTTCTAACTGCTTTTTTGTTGGGACTTTCATCAAAATCCAGTACAGTTGCTTTCGGTAACTCCCTGCGGCATACCCCCCACACATAAGAACACATTGCAAAAATTACGTAAAGCATGAGAAAAGTGTGGTAAATGTGCATAAATATGTCATATTTCTCTCTGGTTGAATGCCAGGCACTGTTTACCTAGGTAACTAGTGCACAGGAAGTACTGTTTCCACCGTCAATTGTTGAGTTACAGAAATATTTACCTGCAAAAATTCACAGTTACGAATGTTTAGCAAAACAGATTTACAAATTTCCTAAATCTGAAGATAGACGAAAAACTATGAAAACACAGAAATTTACGAATCGTTAGTAAAATGGTAGCTCTAGGGACCGTTTTAATGAAGAAAATTCTGTACTGTAGTTCTGTGGAATATCCTCTATTTATTTCATGCTTTTTGGTAGTTTATCGAGAAATAATGGTGGATTATGGTTTGATATTTCATGGTTACGACCAGTGAAAATATCAATTTCATATTTGTCAACTCTTCAATTGAAGGTGGAAACAGCAGTTCCCACGCATTAGTTACCTAGGTAAACAGCGTGTACCGTTCAAATGGAGGGAAATATGACATAATTTACGCTATATTCTGAACTTTACGTAATATAGTAATGCATTGTTAAGTGAGGGGGGTACGCCACTGGGATTTATCAAAAACAACTGTAACAGATTTTGATGAAGTTCCAACAAAATTGTAATTAGAAGTAGAAATAAATAGAATATTTATTTTTTCAGTGAAAGATTGAAATTTATTTGATCTTGTGAACATCATCGGTTATATTCACTCATGGCCGCACCACTTGTGAAAATATTACCGATGTTGTTCACTCAATGAAATAAATTTCGATCTTTCACAGAAAAAAAAACAACAAATATCCTATATTTTACCTTTCCATCCTGATCTCCAGATATGAATATATCTCCATCTGGGGAGTATCTTACACAGTTCACAAAGTTGCTATTATCCTGAAATATAAAAACAAAATGAGCCATGCACTGGCAAAGGGGAGTTTAACCCTTTACCCCACAATGCTGCCTTTTAATGTCCCTGGGAAAGAAGCCTATTGACAACATTGTGGAAAAAGGAGAAAATGCTGGTAACCAGATTTTCTCCTTTTCCCACAATGTTTCCTACCCTATCAAAGAAAAATTGCACCATATGAGCCACATTGAAATTGTCGTCTGCAAATGCTTTCAATTTGGACAAGGCTAAAATTTTGTCGTCTGGTAAAGATTTGATGCATTTTAACATGCAAGTCATCACATAATTATGGATCCATAAAATTCATTTTGTCTAACAAACGGCTGAATCCCTTGCACATACATGAAATTTACAAAAGGCATAAAGTTTTTGACACAGGTCAGGTTGGGTGGACTGCCCACACTGACCTGGGTTGATACTCTTTGTAGTTGTGTTAAATCCTCTTTTCACACAGCATGGCTTACACATACTGGTGGTATAGGTATGTTATTCCCCTTAGAGATTCACCCATCACTTACTACAATTCCAAATGTATAAACTTTGGTAGTATCACAGAGAAAAATCATGTTTCTACCCCCAAAACAAAACACAAAAACATTGGACAAAATACCTGTTGTTGAGAGGTAGCCCCTTCGAAAACTAAGCAAACACTTCAGTGTTTTCCACTGTCAGTCCAAAGACATCATAATTAACTTGGACAGAAACAAGCAAAAAATTTGATCAAATTTGACCAGAAACAATTACACCCCATTAACCCTTTCCCAAACAAGCCCTGGTTTTCACGTGTCTGCAGTACAAGTCTTTTGAAAACACTGTGGGAAAAGGAGAAATTGCTCATAATGAGCAATTTCTCCTTTTCCTACAGTGTTTTCTACCCTTTTTGAGAACTTTCTGCCATTTTCATCAAATTTAAAATTGTGGTCTGCAAACTCTTTCAATTTGGACCAGTCCGAAATTTGTCGTTTGTGAAAGGGTTAAATCTCATTCATATAAAAAAAAAAAAATTCTACACAATGCTGAATTACAGGTATTGTATACTCAACTATAAGACACATTTTTTCCCTTGAATTTTGAACTTAAAGTTAGGGGAGTGCCTTATTAGCGCATAATAAAAGGACTTTGTGAAATTTCATCTGGAGAACCTACATACCTTCCCATCAACACAAAGAGATACAACCACCTCCTGATCTACTCAAGCTGATGGAAAGCTTTAACTCTTTACCACATAAGAAAGATGTAGACCATATTGAAAGCATTTGCAGAGGACAGTATTACTGTGGCTCAAAATATGAAATTTGTCTTTTTGGAAGAGTAGAAAACATTGTGAGAAAAGGAGAAAATGCTGGTTACCACAATGTTTTCTACACGATCCAACACAAATATTAAACTTTAGGTCACATTTATTTTTTCGTCTGCAAGTGCTTTCAGTTTGGACCAGTCTAAAATTTTGTCGTTTGGTAAAGAGTTAAAGCACACGTACCATGTATATTCATTGACCCTTTTGACAATTCTAAAATTTAAAGATGAATCAATACTATTTTTCATAACTGGTAGTTTTGATCAACTAGGCGACTCAAAATGGTGTAATGACACAATTATCTAACTGTGCAATTCATATCTGAATAGAAATTTGGTAGTGTTTATCCGGTGATCATTGAGGTAAGAAAGTAAAGGTTCGTGATCGCAGTCTGTGTTGTACAATACAGACCACACCTGTTTTTAATGCGATTAATAACTAGATGTCATACTTTCACGCTTTGAAGTGACAAAGCCAACCGTTAATAAATTGGTGCTGTTAACACCAGAAATTGAAACAGTCAGCTTTAACTTATGACTTAGAGAGTCGATTATAATTATTTGGATTTAAAACAGCAAAGCATCAGGTTCTCTACTGTTCATTGTCTCTATGGTTTAATGGCCAAAAATTATCCTTGCCACGTAGATTTGTTTGTATTGGAGTTGAACACAGTTTTATAGCTTAGGCCGTATCACGGCAATCAGTGCACCTACGCATGTGTCTCTTGGCTTTCTCACACCACTACTGACACAAATTTCTTTTGAAGTCAGACTACTTTTCCCACACAAATCAGAGGTGAGAAGTGAAAAATCGCCAGAAAGAAAGTTTGCCTCGACATGGTATCGAACTCACAACCACCAGGTCACAAGTCTGATATGCTACCCACTGAGCTACCCTGGCAGGTGTATCTCACCATGTAGATATTCAAACCTTTACCAAACAATCCTGTGTATCAATGACCCAAGAGAAAAAGACTTGAAAACATTGTGGAAAAGGGTAAAAATGCTAGTAAAACAAATTTCAATTTTTCAGTCACAGATACTTTCTCATCTCAAATCCTTTCAATCTGACGTGTGTAAACTTGTCATTTACTAAAGAGTTAACTCTTTACCACACAATCCCGACTTTTAACGACCCTGAGAAACAAAGCTTTTGAAAACATTGTGGAAAAAGGAGAAAATGCTGGTAACCAGCATTTTCTCCTTTTCCCACAATGTTTTCTATCCAACCAAAAACAAATTTCAATTTTTGAGTCAAAATTTATTTTGTCGTCTGCTAATGCTTTCAGTTTAGACCAGTCTAAAATTTTGAAGTTTGGTAAAGAGTTAAAAGGCACCTTGATCCTCTAATGTAACTCTTACGATTGGCGAGGTAAACTTTGTATACCAATTGATAAATAACAATATCTGAGCAAACCATCAAAGGCCAAATTTCGCTGATAAGATTATTTCAACAAAAAATGTGAGTGTTTTGGACTATGGATTAACTTTTTCAAATTACTTTTTTGCATTTCAAGAAGAAATATGACTTGAATCAAGATATGATTGGCTGAGATACAGGAGATACATTTTTTGAATGATGCAACTCCGATAATCCGTAATGTCGGCGAGGCATATTTCCAGCTGAACAGGCATAATTTTAGCATTCTTATGGTCAGTGCAAAGTCTACTTGCGTCTTATAGGAAGTCATCCATGAAATCCCGCATTTTGAATCTCGAAACTGGGGGAGTATCTTAACCCTTTCCCAAACGACAAATTTTGGACTGGTCCAAATTGAAAGAGTTTACAGACGACAATTTTAAATTTGATGAAAATGGCAGAAAGTTCTCAAAATGGGTAGAAAACACTGTGGGAAAAGGAGAAATTGCTTGTCACGAGCAATTTCTCCTTTTCCCACAATGTTTTCAAAAGACTTGTACTGCAGACACGTGAAAACCAGGGCTTGTTTGGGAAAGGGTTTTAAAGTCGAGCAGACCTCCAGATAAAAGGGAGAGATAGTATTCTAAATCCATTATGTCTCCTTCAAACCCTATGTTGTGGGTACTCAATAGAATCATCTCAATGAGACACTTCTAATGGGTACCATAACATAGAGTTTAGTGGAGAGTGATTAATATCTTTAATTTTGAAATCAAAATTACTCCCTCTATCTGGCACTCTGGTCAAGTATATACACTAAATCTTTTCATTGTGGCCACCACAAGAAAAGGCCTGTTTCTAATTTTTGTCAAATCAATATATTTCCAAGTTTTTTTTAAAACATCCTTTCTGCCCAATTTTTCCCTTCACAATTTCATGGGCAACATGTTTACATATGTAATCAGATGAAATGACAACATCCACCCACACGTTCAAAAGCAAGTGTGTTAGAAGAGCAACGCAATTAATGATGGCATGCATACTCAGAGCACAGCAATACACATATCACATAATGTCGTGGGAAAACATCCTTTTTTTCCCACCTGAACTGTACCAGTTCTGTATTTTGTATTTACTCCATCTTTTGACCCTTTACCTAACAACAAAATTTAAGACTTGTCCAAATTGAAAGCATTTGCAGACGACAAAATAAATGTGACTCAAAAATTGAAATTTCTTTTAGGAAGGTTGGAAAACATTATGGGAAAAGGAGAAAATGCTGGTAACCAGCATTTTCTCCTTTTCCCACAATGTTTTCAAAAGGCTTCTTCTTCAGGATCGTTAAAACCTGTGATTGTGTGGTAAAGAGTTAACTCTCTATCAGACTTTAAAATTTTAGATTAAATTTGACCCAAATGCAGAAATTTGTCCATACGATAGAAAACATTACGAGAAAATATTAGTTAGAAGCATTTTCTTTTCTCACAAAGTTTTCAAAAGTCTTCTTTTACAGTATTGTTTAAACTCAGAATTGTTTGATAGAGGGTTAATTTTTTGACCCGTCCATATTCAAAGCCTGTGCAGACAACAAATTAAATCTGGCTCACACAATGACTTTTGTCTTCAAATGGATGGAAAAAATGTGGGAAAAGAAGAAAATGCTGGCTACCAGTATTTCTTCTTTGCCCATAATGTTTTCAATGGCCTTTTTCCAAGGGTCATTAATCTCTGGATTGTGTGGTAAAGGGTTGAATCTGTGTCACAGCAGATACAGCAGAGAGAAAAGTCCTCCCATAAAAATGGCTTGAAGGCAAAAGACATCAGGACACAGTTAGTGCATTCTTACCTTTATACTGTGTAGAAATTTAAATGGTAGACCTTGATAAAAATTCATTTCACCGTCCTCACTGGCTGTCACTATTTTAAACGGCCTCTTTGGTCTGTAGGCAATACTGTTCACACCCTTTGTGTGACCCCCAAGGTCTCCTTTTTTAACACTATCCTCGGCACCTACCACACGAGCCACACTGAAATTGAAAGGAAAATAAATAGAGGATAATTATCTGTTTCGGTGTATGATCGAAATTTCTTTCATTGATTGAAAAGCGAAGGCACAGCCATGAGTGAAAATACGGTCTTTTGCTTTCACGAGATGAAAGAAATTTTGATCATATACTGAAACAAACCATTATCCTATTTCTTTTATGCTCTTCACTTTAACGTTTCCTTTCACGTCTAATTTTGCTCATCGTGAAAAATATGTTCATTTTTCATGCAAAATAGATCTATTTATCTAGTCGGCCATGGACTAACTGTAATAATGACACTATGAGTGATGTTGCCTACATCATAAAAAGGGACGTTCATCTGCTAAAAATTCTTTCATGTTCTATAAATATCCCTGGCATGTCAAAAACAAGAGGGCCATGATGGCCCTGTATCGCTCCACTGGCTTATAAATATAAACCATGAAGAGAAGTCTTCACTATATAAGCCCTTATAAAACTTTGACCCCAGGGCTACAGTCGGACTAAATGGGGAATATGTGTATTAGAAGAATAACATGCCAAATTTGGGAGTTCTTGGCTAGTAACAAGACGGTTTCTGAAGTTTTCACTCCATAAACCCATGTAAAACTTGTGACCCCTGGTGCAGGGCCAAACTTGATCCTAGGGCTGTAACTTGGGCCCTCTTTGTAGTTGTCCACTAGATAATGCTATAATTATGCAAAATTTGGTAGCCTAAGCCTTATGGCTATGTACACCAAGATTTAAAAGTTTTCCCTATGTAAGCCTATGTAAATCATGTGAACCCCCCCCCCCCGCCCCCCCAGCATGAGACCAAATTGACCCCAGGACTATAATTTGGGCACTTTTTGTAGACCCCAACTAGATCAAGCTAAATGTAAAATTTGGTAGCTCTAGGCCTTATGGCTAGGTACAGGAAGATTTTTAAAGTTTTCTCTATATAACCCTATGTAAAACTTGTGACCCCTGGGGCAGAGCCAATTTTGACCCCAGGGCTATAATTTCAAGAAACATGATAGAGGTCTACTACATAAAGCTACATGCCAAATTTGGTAGCCCCATGCCTTATGGTTTCTGACAAGAAGATTTTTAAAGTTTTCTCTATATAAGCCTATGTAAAACTTGTGACCCCTGGGGCAGAGCCAATTTTGACCCCAGGGCTATAATTTCAAGAAACATGATAGAGGTCTACTACATAAAGCTACATGCCAAATTTGGTAGCCCTATGCCTTATGGTTTCAGACAAGAAGATTTTTAAAGATTTCCAATATTTTTCAGTTTTGTTGCCATGGCAACCAGAGTTTTTGAAGGAATCAAATTCTTTCAAGAAATTCTGAAGAGGACCATGGCAGGATCATTTCTGTGAAGTTTCATGAAAATTGGATGGGTAGTTTCAGAGAAGATGTTTGAAATAAAAGTTAACGGACGGACGGACGACGGACACCGGGCCATGACATAAGCCCCCTGGCCTTCGGCCAGTGGAGCTAATAATAGTTATAACATTCACCAGTCAATTATAACATTCACCAGGAACTATAAAGATAAAGTTCACAGATTCTATAAACATCTGAAAAGCATAAAAGAAAAAGGTTTTGCAACAGCCTATGACAATTATTTTCAAAATGGTATAATGCAAAAATCTAGGAACAAGTATCCCCTCCAAAATTACTTTTATTGAACTTTTCAAGACTGGAGTAGATCTGCACAGAAAATGATGACATTCATATCTTTCTGTGTTTGTCAAAACCCACAGGAAATCTTTCTCAAATCTTAATTGTCATGGAAAAACATGAAAACCTATGACAATACAAATGTCAAATTGACCCATCCAATCACACACCATTCAAACTGTCTTATTAGCATTGATCATGACTTTCAATGGCTGAATTGCATACACACTATGTAGAAAACAGTGCAGGAACTAAATTATCTACTTAAGTCACCTGAAAAACAGATGATCTTTATAAAAAAAAAAACAGACAACTACATAATTTAGAAAGGGGGGGACCGGGGCCCTGGGAATTACAGTCAATCTTGTATTCAACGACCACGCTTGGGACAATAAAAAATGGTCGCTAAATAAAATGGTCGCTTAATAAATCAGTTGTGGGCTGGGGTGGGGGGTGCAAATTACATTTTTCACACATTATTTAAATATATTCTAGATTCTATACTAAAAGCATATGTTTCAATTTTTAGGTAAGTATCAAGAAAATGCTTTAATATTTAAAAGGAAAAAAAAAAAAAATTATCGGACCAACAGCAATTTCTGTAAGAGAAAGAACAAATCGAAAGTAGGCCAAAGTAGTCACCATGAAATATCATGTGAACAAACCTTTATAACAAAATTTCTCTATGTTTGTGGGATACATGGCAAAGCATTTGTGAAATAGACAAGCACTGTGTAAATATAAGCATGTGTGAAAGACTGATCGTAATCAAAAACAACTTTTTACTCTATGGCGTTTCCAGGTTAAATTTGCCAAACACGCTTGATTTGTAGTGCCTTTTTATAACCGAACAAAAAATCACTGTCATATAGTGGTAATGGAACAAAGTTCTGCTCCATTTTGGGAGACCACAAGGATAAATAAACGGAATTCCTCCATCCTCTTCACACGTTCGCACACTAGCAGACTAGGGATTTAGTTGGTCATTATGACATGGTTCTGCATCGTTGCCGCTATTGTCAAAGGGTAATTAACAGTTAGACATGTAAATGTGTTAATCCTTTAATTGACACATGCTGTTATGTCTTGATTAGAATAAATCAGAGGCTGTTATCATCCTATGTACTGTCAATTAAGGATCCACAATTTTTACGTGTTGATGGGTCACTTAATAAAAGATAGAGTGGGCTTTTGGGCCCTAAAATTGGTGGTCGTTGGTCACGTAGTACAAAAGTCGCTTAATACAACATGAAATTAGAGGAAAATAGCTTGGGCGGACTTAAAAACGGTCGTTTAGCACAAAAGTCGCTTAAAACATGTGGTCGCATGTACAAGATTGACTGTACTTGTCTCGCAGTTACTTAACTCTTTCCCAAAGGACAAAATTTCAGACTGGTCCAAATTGAAAGCATTTGCAGACGAAAAAATAAATGTAACAGAAAAATTGAACTGTGTTCTGGGAAGGGTAGAAAACATTGTGGGAAAAGGAGAAAATGCTGGTTACCAGCATTTTCTCCTTTTCCCACAATGTTTTCAAAAGGCTTCTTTGTAGGGGTGGTTAAAAGCCGGGATTGTGTGGTAAATTAGCCCTTAATGAAAGCACTGTTTTGTTTTGACCTACTGATTAGGCTAAATTTCACTTCTGTTTTAATAAATGGAAAAAAGGTTTATTTAACCCAGGAGAGCATATGACAAATGCAAATGATGCTAGTTTAATCACGTGACAGATACAGGTGCTCACAAAGGAGGACAGGCTTTATCTTTAGGAAAGGATCCGGTTCTACTCAAGAGTGAAAAGTGTTTTTTTCACCCTCAAAAACTCTTTTTCGTGTGTCTTCTTGTTTTGAATACTGCTACACGATTGTCTTGTTGATGAAAAAGGGAAAACTAACGAAAGCTGGAGATGTACTGTCAGAAGAAATGCATGGCCCATTAACCCTTTACCAAACAATTCCGGGTTTTCACTGCCCTGGGAAAGAAGGCTTTTGAGAACATTGTGGGAAAAGGAGAAAATGCTGGTTACCAGCATTTTCTCCTTTTCACACAATGTTTTCTACCCTGTCAGAGAGCTTAAGCTCATTAGTACCAATTTTGAATTTGTCATCTGCAGATGTTCTGAATATGAAAGAGTCTACAATGTGTTGTTTGGGAAAGGGTTAAGGGGATATTAAACATTTGTCCTACAGGCACAAAACCTTTTACCACACATTATTGACATTTAACGACCTTGAGAAGGAAAGATTTTTAAAAATAATGGGGGAAAAGGAGAAAATGCTGGTAACCAGCATTTACTCCTTTTCCCACAATGTTTTCTACCCATTCAAGAGACAAATTCTATCATTTGAGCTACATCAAAATTGTTATTTGAAAATGCTTTCAACTTGGACAAGTCTAAGATTTTGTTGTTTGGTAAAGATTTAAGGGGAGGTACCCCTATCATAACATACATGGAAGACATTAAACTGGCAGCCATCTTCATATTAACAACAGGTAACACCCAGTGCTTGCAAGTCAGGTTTCTGGCCAGTTCGAGATTTTACGAGATAATGCGAGCCTTGGAAATTTAAATTGTGACTTTATGCGCAGAGATAGACCTTATCGATAAAGATTGAATTCTTTAGCGAGTTTGATAAATTGATTTTGGTTGCAAAAATCTTTGTCCGACATGAAAATCTTAGCCAACGAAACGATAGAATATTGATTGGTTACTTTAAAAGAGAATTTAAGGCATTCTGTTATGGGCTATCTGATTGACGAACTTGGTACACATGAAAACCAATAGCTGCCCTCGATAAATCTAGTGTTGCCTGTTGTCTATCAGACGGTTACGGGAGATACAATAGGTCCCCGCTTAGAAAGGCATTGACTTACAGGCCTGCACCTTCACCACAAAATGCTACTTTTAGATCGTTCTTTACTTTTTCTGGGCCCCATGCAATGTCCTTAATAGCCCCTCCAAGTCCCATAATCTCATTCATAATCTTATCCTGTGACCATACAAGGACTTTGCCACCTGCATCTGGATTGATAAAAAAAAAAGGGCATCAATCAATAATTCTCAACTCTTTACCACACGACAAAATTTTGGACCTGTCCAAATTGAAACAATTTGCAGACAACAATTTCAACATAGCTTAAATGATGTGATTTTTATTTAATCCTTAACCACATGACAAAATTTTACGCTTGTCCAAATTGAAGGCTTTTGCAGACGACAAAGTAAATGTGACTCAATAATTGAAATTTGTTTTGGGAAGAGTAGAAAACATTGTGGGAAAAGGAGAAAATGCTGGTTACCAGCATTTTCTCCTCTTCCCACAATGTTTTCAAAAGGCTTCTTCCTCAGGGTTGTTAAAAGTCAGGATTGTGTGGTAAAGGATTAATAAGCTAAAAAACATTGTGGGAAAAGGAGAAAATGCTGGTTACCAGGAAAGGGATAACCCTTTACAACATGACAAAACTTTAGATCTGCCCATATCATGCGCAGAGGCTAAATTAAATATGCCTAAAATTGTGGAAGTAGTCTTTGATAAAGTAAAAAAAAAAACATTGCAGGAAAAGGTGAAAATGCTGGTTTCTCCTTTTCTCGCAATGTTATCAAAAGTATTTTTTCTTATGACTGTTAAAAGTCGTCATTGTGAGGAAAAGGTTTAACTTATTACCAAACAACTAAATTTCAGACCATCCTAAATTGAGAGCATTTGCAGACAACATATAGCATGTTTCAGAATTGATGGACTTTGTATGTGAAAGGGTTGAAAACGCTATGTGAAAAGGAGATAAAGCCTTCTGTAACAAAGATGTTAACCCTTTACTACACGATGAAATTTTAGACATGTCCAAATTTAAAGTATCTGCAGGCTTCAAATAAAAGGTGGCTCAAATGACAGAATTTGTCCTTGATAGGCTAGATAATGTGGGAAAAGGAGAAAATGCTGGTTACTAGTGTTTTCTCTATTTCCTACAGTTTTTTCATAAGCCTTCTCTTTCAAGGTCGCTAGAAGTCAGGACTGTGTGGTAAACTGTTAAATAACGCCTTCAGTAAAAGAGCTGCTAAAACTTGAGATCCTTTGGTAAAGGGTTAAGAGTGCCTTCCATAATGTAGCTGCCCTTACAGCCAGTGCAGATCTAGTTCAGACAGCACAAAATAAACAGTCTGAAATTTGATCTACACCATCTTTTTTTTGCTGAGACCCGATCGATTGTTTGAATCGTGTTTAGCATGGCTTTATTTCATGCTTTCCGGTAGGATATCGAGAAATAGCTGTGAAAATATTTTTCGATATTACACGGGTACGACCAGTGAGAATACCGATTTCATTTTTTTTTTAATGGAAGTCTCGACCAAAAAAAGCGTTAGAAGCATGAAATAAATAGAATATTTGTTTTTTTCGGTGAAAGATCGAAATTTATTTCATCTCGTGAACATCATCGGTAATATTTTCACTCGTGGCTGCCACGAGTGAAAATATTACCGATGATGTTCACGAGATGAAATAAATTTCGATATTTCACCGAAAAAAACAAATATCCTCTCTTTCTTTATAATATCAGTCAAATTACTGCAATTGAAACCCATCTTATTATTTTGCATCGTTTAGAGTTGTCTGTTTACGGATTTTTCCCAAGTAGAATCAAAAAGCCAATGAAAGTCCCACTCTCAATGCCATGAGTTACAGTGTCTATTCTAGGACACGCGACTGTGGGATTCACGCTTATTTTTTTCACTTCCCGCATAAATTCAAACCCAATGCATGATAGTCCCATGTAAAAATTAAACGAGAAAGTTCCAAAACAAAAACTTTACTCTTTCCTTGCAGAAAATACCATTGTTTTGAACAAAATAGCATCATTGCTGAAGCTGTTTGGCAAGATATCGTGTCCATTAATGAGACCTCTCTTGACAGGAAGTGGGTCAAAACGGCCCACTTCCAAAGTGACCCAGTCCAAAATGTCCCACTTTGCCTTGTCTTAGACTACAGTCATTGCAATAAATTTTATCAGAATGAATTTTAAAAATGTCTCACTCATACCCATTTTATCAAAAATGAATTTAATCTCTAGAGAAGGAAACTGTCTTTCAACCAGTAAACAGGTCAGGAAGTCTCCTGTGAACAATACAGTTTAACCCTTTACCACACAATCCCAACTTTTAACGACCCTGTGAAAGAAGCCTTTTTGAAAACCTTGTGGGGAAAAGGAGAAAATGCTGGTAACCAGCGTTTTCTCCTTTGCCCACAATGTTTTCTACCCTTCCCAAAACAAACTTCAATTTTTCAATCACATTTATGTTGTCGTCTGCTGTTGCTTGTAATTTGGACCAGTCTAAAATTTTGTCGTTTGGTAAAGAGTTAAAACAGTGTCTTTTATATGAGCTATATTTTTTCTTTCTGTTCGAAAATTGTCCCACCTATTTTTAGAAAATCCCGCCTATTTCTTGGATGGAAGGGGGTAATCCCCCTTATTTTCAGTTTCTAGAAGACACACTGTAGGCTATGTTCTGGATATACACAGTAGCAAGAAAAAGCACTGCTTACCTCCAGACGCAACATAGTTGCCATTCTGATTGTACTTTGCTACTGTAGTATTATGAGGATGGCCAGAAAACAGCTCACAAACATCAGGTTTCTGAAAAAAAAAAAGAGAAAAGCAGGGTTCAGGATTATTCAGAGAGAGGTTTGATTATATGGTGTTTAACCCTTTACCAGACGACAAAATTTTGGCCTTGTCCAAATTGAAAGCATTTGCAGACGACAATTTCTATGTGGCTCAAATGGTGCAATTTTTCTTTGATAGAGTAGAAAACATTGTGGGAAAAGGAGAAAATGCTGGTTACCAGCATTTTCTCCTTTTCCCACAATGTTTTCAAAAGGTTTCTTTCCCAGGGGCGTAAAAAGGCGGCATCGTGTGGTAAAGGGTTAACTGTCTACCAAAAGACAAAATTCTAGACTTGTCCAAATTGAAAGCATTTGCAGACAATAAAACAAACCTGACTGAACAATTAAAATTTGTTTTGGGAGGGGTAGAAAACATTGTGCGAAAAGGAGAAAATGCTGGTTAACAGCATTTTCTCCTGTTTCCACAATGTTTTCAAATGGCTTCTTTCCCAGGGTGGTTAAAAGTCGGGATTGTGTGATAAAGGGTTAATGCCACTTTCAATGTTATTTCAGTTATATCGCAGCGCCATTGCGCCTATCCATGCTTTCCTAGTGTTTCTTTTACCAGTACTCCCTGCAATATTCTTTCCAAGCCACTTCCTACTTTCCCACATAACCATTGTCAAAACAGTGGTCAGCAGTGAGAGAGGAACGAATCCTGTTGAAATAACTGTCAGCAATCCTTGGAAAGAGATTGGCTGAGCCGGGGATCAAACCAGCAACCCTTGTTCTCAAGTCCTGTATGCTACAGACTGAGCTAACCGTGCAGAAGATAAAATTTGCAAAACTAGAGTTTACCCTTTACTGAATGACACAATTTTGGACTTGACCAAATTGAAAGCATTTGCAGATGACAAATAAAATGATACTCAAATGACAATGTCTATCTTTGATAAGGGTAGACAACATTGTGGGAAAAGGAGAAAAAAGATGGTAACCAGCATTTTCTCCTTTTTCCACAATGTTTTCAAAAGGCTTCCTTTTCAGGGTGCTTGAAAATCTGGATCGTGTGGTAAAGGGTTAAAACAACGACACTACGAATTACTTGGGGAATTAATGAAACATTATAAAAAAACAACAGACCTAATTAACTCTTTGCCAAATAACAAAATCTTAGAAGTGTCCAAATTTAAAGCATCTGCAGATGACGAAATAAATGCGAATCAAAAACTGAGATTTGTTTTGTGGAGGGTAGAAAATATTGAGAAAAACGGGGGAAATACTGGTTACCAGCATTTTTCTCGTTTTCCCACAATGTTTTCAAAAGGCTTTTTTCTTAACCCTTAGAGCGCCGAATAAACCTGCCAGACATCTTCATCCTAGAAGTACGACCCAAATAATTGCAATTTCATGGTTGTTTTTGTCTGCAGTGATTAAGCAAAGTGGACAGTGTAGATCAAAGATCAGGCTGCATGTTTTGTGCAGCCTGATCTTGATCTACACTGGCCGCAAATGCAACCATAGTCGTGAAAGGCGCTTTAAGGGTTAAGGTCGTTAAAACTTTGGATTGTATGGTAAAGATTTAAAAAGCTTTTTTTTTTAAATTTATTGAGTCCATGCTAGAATTTAAAGTTGCCATCAATGCTAGGTTTAAGATTCATTTTTCTGCCAGTGACATAAACTTTGACAGACCATAATGTAACATGTCTTGTTTTTCAACTAGCCAGATATCCATTGAATAATACCTATGTGATATTTATTTTTCATAAACCATGGCTATTTATAGATTTTTCATATACTGTGGATATTTATAGAACAGTCTCTTCCAGCTGACTCCACCCTCACTTACCATATATGGATGAAAAGATTATTCCAAACATGGTAACGATTACTACAGAAATCCTGCCAAAAAAGAATGAAATCATAGCACACGCTCTACTTCCAATGACTTGCCTACGTAATTCCTGCCTGTGACATCATTTGAATGCCTGTTTACCAATTTTCTCCAATAGAATAAACCAAAGCAATCTTAATCACAATTTTCTATAGTTTAACTCTTTACCAAACGACAAAATTTTAGACTAGTCCAAATTGAAAGCATTTGCAGATGACAAAATAAATGTGACTCAAAAATTGAAATTCGTTTCTGAAAGGATAGAAAACACTGTGGGAAAAGGAGAAAATGCTGGTTACCAGCATTTTCTCCTTTCCCACAATGTTTTCAAAAGGCCTTCTCCTTGGGGTCATTAAAACACGGGATTGTGTGGTAAAGGGTTTATTACTACCTACATAATGTGTGTTCCCTTTTAAACAGGGAGTTCCAATAGAAATGAACTTTCAACTTGTATTTTTTCAGCCACAAACTTATAATAAACACCAACAAATTAGAAGTTAAAAGATGAAAATAATATGTACATAGTATTGTCGTATATCATAAATTAATATCTGACTCGGTTGTGAGAATTGATAATGTCTAACCAAAGCTCAACAATGATCAATTTTTCCAACCTTGTTAGATATTTTTGACATACGACAACAATATGTGCCTATTCTGTATGTCAGAATCATCAAACTATCTATACTTTCACACTGTATGAATTAAATTTGCCCTCAGTTTGACCCTAATTTGTTTACTTTTGGATTTTAATGACTCTGAAGAAGAAGACTTTCGGTAACTAGCATTTTCTCCTTTTCCAACAATGTTTTCTACACTATGAAAGGCTGAAATCATCAGTTGTGATCTGCAATACTTTCAATTTGGTCAAATATAAAATTTTGTCATTTGGTAAAGAGTAAAAAAATGATTGATTGTATGGCGTTTAACACCGTTTTCAACATTATTTTAGTTACATTGTGGAGGCCAGTGCTCCTATCCATGCTTTCCTAGTGTTTCTTTTACCAGTACTCCACACAATATTCTTTCCAGGCCACTGGCTACTTCCCATGTACCCTTCATCAAAGCAATGGTCAATGGTGAGAGAGGAATGAATCCTGTCACAATGACTAACGTCAATCATCATCAGGAGATTGGCCAAGCCTGACATAAAACCAGCAACCATTTGTTCTCCAGTCCTGTATGCTACCGACTGAGCTACCGAGGCTTGGCAAAGAGTTAAAAAAGACAGTTTATTGTTTATGACAAAACAAAATTATAGACTTGATCACTTGGAAAGCATTAATGCAGACATCAAAATTTATTGAAATGTGCCTCAAATACAAATGTCTTTGAAAGTAAAGAAAGCAGTACGAAAAAAGGAGAAAATCCTTTTTAGAAGCATTTTCTCCTTTTCCCCACAATGAAAGAAATGTGCCTAAAGGATGGAAAATATCTATTGCATTACAAAAATGATGTGGGAAAAGGAGAAAATCCTGTTTACCAGATTTTTCTTTTTTTCGCACAAGGTTTTCAAAAGAAGTTGTATTCAGTCCTTAACACTTTACCACACAATCCCAACTTTTAACAACCCTGAGAAAGAAGCCTTTTGAAAACATTGTGGGAAAAGGAGAAAATGCTGGTAACCAGCATTTCCTCCTTTTTCCACAATGTTTTCTACCCTTTCCCGAACGTAAAAGGTCCGCAAAAGGTCAGCGAGTTGCGCTTGGCAGCATAGGGGTTAAAATGTGGAATTGCATGATAGAAAGGTTGTTTCTCTACAACATGGCAAAAACTTTAGACCTGTCTAAATAGAAAGCATTAGCAAATAGCAAATAAGATACAGTAGAACTGATAGATTTTGTCTTTTCCAGTGTCGAAAACACTGTTAGAAAAGGAAATAAATGGTGGTTACCAGCATTTTCTGCATTTCTGACAATGATTTAGAAAGTCTTCTTTCTTAGGGTTCTTAACCCTGTACCACACAATCCAGAGTTTTAACGACCCTGAAAGAGAAGACTTTTGAAAACATCTTGGGAAAAGGAGAAAATGCTGGTAACCAGCATTTTCTCCCTTTTCCACAATGTTTCCTACAACATCGAAGACAAATATCATCACTTGAGCCACATTTAAGTTCTTGTCTGCAAATGCTTTCAGGTTGGTCGAGTCCAAAATTTTGTTGTTTGGTAAAGAGTTAAAACTTGGTATTGTATGGTACACAGTTAGGTTTATACAAGCCGCAGGCAATATTTAGAAATGATGTTTCAATGTTATATACAGTATGTCGGAATAAAAAAACTCACATTAATGTCTCTCATAAACACGTTTTTTAGGCAACAATAAAGAAAGGTGTTCTTGTCCTTGCCCTCTGGAGCCGCACCTCCCAACACGACTGATCTTGCTCTCTCTGTCTTCGGCAGTGCAGGATACATGCATTCTATAATTGAGAATGGAGTCATTCGAAGACTCTTTACTGATAGAAAATATTCAAGACTTACCCAGACTGAAAGCATTTGCATACTAAAAAATCTCTCAAATGATTGATAGGTCTTTAACCCTTTACCACACAACAAAATTATAGCCATGTCCAAATTGAAAGCATTTGCAAACGACAATTTCAATGTGGCTCAAATGGTGCAACTTTTCTTTGATAGGGTAGAAAACATTGTGGGAAAAGGAGAAAATGCTGGCTACCAGCATTTTCTCCTTTTCCCACAATGTTTTCAAAAGGCTTCTTTCCGAAGGGCGTCAAAAGGCATCATTGTGCAGTAAAGGGTTAACTATTTACCTGATGACAAAATTTAAGACTGCTCCAAATTGAAAACAGTTGTAGACAACAAAATAAAGAGACTGAAAAATTGAAATTTGTCTTAGGAAAGGTAGAAAACATGGTGGGAAAACGAGAAAATGCTGGTTACCAGCATTTTCTCGTCTTCTCACAATGTTTTCAAAAGGCCCCTTTCTTAGGGTCGTTAAAAGTCTGGATTGTGTGGTAAAGGGTTAAAATGGTTGAAATTTTTGTAGGCAGAGGAGAAAATGCTAGTTGTTACAACTATCTCCTTTTCCTACAATATTCTAAAAAGCCTATTTCCTTTGGGTCTTAAATCTTAAAATCATGAGATTGTATGGTAAATACACTGGCGCTCGATCATTATTCAAAATCGTTGCTCGATGTGTAACCTATTAAATAACATGGTAATCAAGGCAAAATGACCTCTTCTGTATCGCGGTAATTTTTTCGAATAAAACACAGTCGTGTGCAAAAAGTATCAAATGGCTGGAAGGAAGATATATTTATTCACGTAGAAATGGTAAGTAACATTTAACTTACTTACATGTATCGAAGAAATTTAAGTTTTTTTTACAAGTTACTTTTGCCCAATAGATTCACGTTACGTCCACTTCCGGTTTGATTGACTGTCACCTGACTTGAACAGACTCTTTTTACAACAGGTGATCTGATTGGACAAATAGGAAAGGTGTGTTAGGCATGTCTGGCATGAATTTTCCTGCGATCTGTCAAACTTTTTCAAGAGACAGATTGCTAGACCTGTAATTATGCTGACAGAACTCCAAAATAGAGCAGCTTCAAAATTTATTTCAGAAGGACACAATGTTGTTCTTACTGGCCAGGAAGGGACCGGCAAGAGTTTTGTCTTACATTTTTACGCCTCAAAACAGCCATGTAATATGCTGTTAAAAGTTTTACCAATCAGATGACTCGTATCATTTTGAAAAGGTCATAGGAGGTGACCGAAACTGAGCCATTGAGGAAACTGACGTTAATGTGCCTAAAACTGTGTATGCAACGAAAAAAGTGTTGCGTGCAGTATTAACTGGACATTTATCAAAATCAAAGTACTACAGGGATTTTCCGAGAGCGTATACTCATAAAGTGAATACATTTAAATCAACATTTCTCTGGTACGGCCTATCAAATGTCGAGGGTGTCTGGTCAGCATTGCCTATCTGTGATAAGTGGAAGTCATGCTGTGTACACAGTGGGACCAATACAGAGCCCACTTTCATATGTCATGATTGTCGATCAACCATATCGATCAACCAAATATTTCAACCCTGAGATTGTTTTGGCAAAAACATCTCACAACAATAGACAATGAAAATCGAAGGTCTGTATTCAACAACCATTCTTAAGAATGTTCTTGGTCTAATTCTGTAAGATTTTCTAAATTCGAAAGCAACCAAGCTTCTGACTGGCTAAACCATTTGGTTTAGCCAATCAGAAGTTGTGTTACTTTCTAATATAGAAAATTGTGGAGAATAAGACTAAGAACGTTCTTCAGGATGGTTGGTGAATACTAACCCTTGCAGACTGCACTTTTCTGCCAGCATGATCTTGATTTTTATTGTTTGTAACATCAACTTAGTTTAAATCTGATAGGCATATTACTGGTAAGTTTCTTCAACTTTTTACCAAACAATCCTGAGGAAGAAAGCTTCTAAGACGATAACCAACATCTCTTTTTCCCACAATATTTTCTGTCCTTTTTATGCGAAATCCTATAATGTTGTTTCAGGGCACAGAATTTCTTCCGGATCAGTTTCCTCCATTTTTTTGCTTTGGGTTTGAATCTCCATTAGGCCAGGACTACATCGTTCTGTTGTTCTCACCCATTATAATTTCAAATATTTCTGTTTTATATCAGTGTTAGTTAGTACAGATAACTGTCCCCAAAGGTGATGGTATTTTCTCATTGGCCACCTCCAGGTACAGAGATGATCGTAAAAATAACAGTTGAAATCTGAGCACAGACAAAGGTGTAAATCTGAACACAGCCCAAGGTTACACTGTATCCCCTGAATTTTCTTTGTAACCCTATTTAAAACATAGGGGGTACACTGTGCACTCTATTCAAAATCTAGGGGGTACACTGTACATCCATTTTTTTCTTTGTACCCCCAATTCAAAACATGGAGGGTTACCCTCAAATGAAAACCCATAGAGCATGCCAGGGTGCCCAATCACATACTGCAGTACGTAATCCACGTATAAATTCTACTCCGCATGTACCAATTTTTTTTGCTTACGTGCATGCACGCACTGTCAAAAAGTATATATGCATGTACAAAAATGGATAGTAATTATGTACACTGCACATACAAATTTGACACCGTGTAGTATTGCATGCCAAACAAACAAAACAAAGGTAGTTTCCCTTGTAAGTGGGTGCCACGCTTTGTCCTCAAAATAGAGCGGGTAACCAAACATTTTCACTATATATATTTTGCGGCTCCCTAGTCTGTCTGAATAATTTTTGCTACGATTTTTTAAGGTGTCAAAATCTGCCACATGTACAGGAAATCTGGTAATTAATTTTCATTGAGAAATTAAAATCAGTAATAATATTATGATGCACAGTTGCTGTTAAAAACAAATATTTTTTAACATATGAAAGCTGAAAAATCGAGCCGCAAATTAAACATGTAATTTTCATATGTATAGCGTCTGCTGCAGAAAAAATTTCATCACAACAAAAGTTGTTAAAATATTTTACAGCCTCAAGATCTGAGAAAGGTAGATTGACACAAGTGATTCTATCATTACACATTTTGTTTTATTACACAGCATGGCCTTTATTTGACAGAGTTTGAGCTTACAATGAGCTGATCAGCCTGCTGCACTGTGATTTTAAAATAGCCAGATCTATGAACATCATCTTGGACAACGAGTTTCAATCTGTCTACGCTTCCTTTTTAAAGCAGTCTTAATGTACTTCGCAACTTTGAGAGAGGAATAAAGCTGAAAATTCTTCTGTAAAGGCGGTCGATTATCAAAAATCATGACTGTATTCGCTTTTTAAACCCTGACCGCCATTGCGATTATATATAAGTATGTGCATGCTTGGAGACATATGATCACCAAGTGCACAATTCAATAATTTAATTAAGGAGTTTGGGTGTTAAAATTCATTAATAATGTCCCAAAGTTACACGGTTACCCCCTAATTTTCCTTTGTACCCCCAATTCAAAACCTAGGGGGTACAGTGTACCCCCAATGTTTTCTTTGTACCTCCAATTCGAAACCTGGAGGGTGCATGTACCCCCAAATTGAAAACCCAGTGTGCATGCTGATTTGTTCCATGTTTATTTAAGCTTTTAATGCAGACAAGTGGACAGAAATATTGTTGTCTTTTAAAGATTGAGAATGTGTATTTATTTGTTCCTTTCATATGAGCATTAACCATAGAAAAAAACAATGAAAACATTAGGGCGTGACATCTGAAAACTAGGTACGATCAAAGTTGAGTACGAATAAGTCGGCTCTAGTGATTGTCCAAGAGCTACATATATTAACAAAAACCTTTATATAAACTTGGATTAGGATAATATTATGTACTATGCTGTCTATAAGAACAAACAATCAACAAATCTGTTAAAAACGGCTGTTGTTCCCTCTGTATTTCCTACTTCCGGATCACCGTAACTTGCAAGATCCTATTCGACATGGTAGAATATTTTGCTCTCGATAGCTCAATAGAAATAGCCGTTTTAATGGAAAATACACAAGCTCTTACGTTAAGTACTCACTCAAATTGGATTCCATTTTTCTTTTTTTTCGTTGCACCGTTAATTTATAGCTCAATTGATATTAACTACCTGCCGGTCTGAATTTATATCGTCAGCCACACGGAAGTGATTTTTTAAAGTGCGCATGCGCGACTTGACACTATCACCTTATATGGCGATCATTCTACTTTCAGTTTGTAACGCGTACCTGTCCGAAAATGCTCGCTTGAACAGTTGCCTAAGTTTGCCTTGTATGGTATCAGGCGCATTAAATAGCGCAAGTTTTTCTCTTTGACAGTGTTTAATGCAACGTCACCATGGAAAGGACACGTTCTTTCATCTTATATTAATTGCTCCCAAAAAGCAGAAGTTATCATACAATGAGAGAATGAGAAAATTAGGTCTACCAATCTAGAATATAGAAGAGAGAGAACAGACATGTTACGAACATTTAGAATAATTAAAAAAATAGATAGAACAAAACAGGATATTTTACTTCTAAGAGAAGGTTCAATTGCCAGGGGTCACTCCACAAAACTGTATAAAAAAAAGAGCAAGGAATAAATGTCACAAGAAAGTTTTTCGAACAGAATAGTAAATAATTGGAATTCATTGTCAAGTGAGATAGTAGGGGCACAAACCTTAAATTCATTTAAAAATCGCTTGAACAAGTTGTGGCATAAGGATAATAAATTCTATCCAACATGTTTTAACATACATTAGTTCCATAAAAATTTTTTACCAAGTTTTTAGTTGTATATACCAGTTTTAAAGCAAAAACAAACAACCCCCCCCCCAAAAAAAAAAAAAAAAAAACACATTGGAAGATTTGTAAGAAGTGTCATATAAATCTAGTTGTTGTCATTTGTGCACTATATATGGAACCGGAAGTCGCGAAAGTATTTACTAGATAGACGCGACAACTAAGAAGCTTAAATAAGACAGAGATTAGAAATACGGGGAAAACGACTTCAAAAGGGCCTTTTGAGAAGTGGAAACACTTATACACCTCCATTGAGATGTATCTGGCCTCGAAACTTGTGAAACTTGTGAAAATATAATACGAGGAACACTGGGCAATATGGGCTGGCCACCCCTCCCCCGCCCCGCCTCCTAATTTTTCCGAAGTATATGTGAATGAAAATTTATACATCTAAATGCTACGTTTACACCATGTTCACAGCAGCACCGTTTGCCCGAAACGTACGGTGCCGTGATTTTGGAGTTTATTTCTCCAGTTACCAAGTTCAGCTAGGTCTAGCTAGGTTTCTTTACGGTACCTCACGACATTCGTGACAAGACGTAGAGGGATGGGGTTGCTCAGTTGCAAGGTTTCCAAACATCTACTACGGTTCGACCTCCGTTCTAGAACTGCAGATGAGAGGAAGGTCCATACCGGCTCGTCAAGTTCCGGTCAGTCCTCTCACGTTTCTAACCGTTTCCTACCAAGGTGTCGGCCACTACGTTGTCTCAAGGTCTTGGAGGGATGGGACTTGGTGGACGGGCATTTTTTTGGAGCACGTTTGTGTCCACGATTTAAAAGAAAGTAATCATTATTGTAGTCTAAGACTTCGCCTTGTCAACATGACATGCACAGATGTAGAAGATTTCGTTTTTGTATATTTGCTTGGTGCATAAAATCTTTGTCTTAGAAAGATAGGGAAATACAGCAACCGGGACAGAATGACGCATGCTAGTAGGCAAGATGAAAGAAAAGAGGGAAGACGAGAAAACCAAGATCCATGTTTGCGCGCGAATGGATATATTAAAACGAAAGGAACGCCTCAGCCACCTCTTAACAATTCCCACCAGAGTTTTGCACTAAAGATATCAACACATTGATTAACAGATCTATCTAAGGGTACCTCCAGCGCTCCTTTGATGGATTCCTGGAAAGGATAACACCCGTCATTGAGAAGCAGGACACGAGGTTCCGCTTTGCCTTTCAACTTTGATGGAAGTTATTCCTGACTCTGAGACATCTGACCATAAGAGACAATTATCCATCACTTTCCTCCGATTTCAGTGTAGTAAATCCGCCAAATCTGCCATATGATGCGAGAAGTGTACATTGCCATTGTAGAAGCATACAATGATAAACTGTGTTCACTGTTCCTGTGACGCTCGATGAATGGAGAGTGCCGGCTCAGGAGTTTAAGAGACATCATTTGAAGGTAACACAGGTTCTGATTGGCTAAACCAAATGATTTAGCCAATCAGAACCTGTGTTACTTTCAAACTTTGAAAATCTTGGAGAATAAGACTAAGAATGTTAAATACGACTAAGAACCCAGGGTCCGTATTCACCAGCCATTCTTAAGAATATTCTTAATCTTATTTTCCAAAATTTTCTACATTTGAAAGTAACACAACTTCTGATTGGATAAACAAAATGGTGTAGCCGATCAGAAGTTGTGTTACTTTCACATTTAGAAAATTCTGGAGAATAAGACTAAGAACGTTCTCAAGAATGGTTGGTGACTACGGACCCTGGTTCTCGAGGATAAGCACGTTGAACCTGGTCCTTCAATGGTGGTTTTGGTTGTAGAGCAGTTAGAGTGGACGCACAATGCTAACTTCGACTTCTTGGACCCATTTTCCTATCGCAGCTATTATATGCCCCGAGATCGTGCTCGGCCGGTCAGGACGTAGTACTTAGAGCGCAACGCGTCATAACACGCCGGATCCATAAACCGGCACATGCCGGGATGTGCATTGATAGAACGCATCGAAAGGGCTGGGATATGGCTGAATTTGCCGGGAGAACCGCGGAAAAACGCAGAAATATACTTGACAAAACTTGAAAGAACCGTGAGATATCGGTGAAAACAGTGCTTCCACGTCCCAACACGGACCCGTCTCTGAGTCCTGTTACGGCTTAATACGTGCTTATACGTTCTGTTGCGATGGATCTGTTCCGCTTCGGTCTGTTAGACTGTTAGATTTCCCATCTTAATTGGGACTGCCGTGGCAATTTTTTTGAAAGTTTAAAAATCTGCCACGGCAAACACGGCAATTACGGTTCGCTTATCCCGTACCTCTGCCTTGTCGTACGCCAATCCCGTTTGTCCACGTTTGCCTGAACATAGTCAACTTTCGCGGATTATCAGCAGTCTCGCATACCAATAAATCGATGAAGATAATCGATATCATACGTAAAGATTCGGGAGTCTCCGGAGTTTGGCGAACTTAAACCGTGTATCGATAGCCCGGAGCCATCAAAGATAAGAGACATGTAACATTACGTAACAGTAGCCCTGCTTCAAATTTACAATCCTTGCCTGGACTGTATATATGAAGTTTTTTTGATTTTTTTTTTGCGGATTTCAACCTGATGATAGGTAAAGTTAGCTACTAGTAGCCAGCTACTAGTAGCCAGTTACTTGTTCAGGTAAAGTTAGCTACTAGTAGCCAGCTCCTTGTTTAGGTAAAGTTAGCTACTAGTAGCCAGCTACTAGCAGCCAGCTACTTGTTTAGGTAAAGTAAGCTTCTAGTAGCCAGCTACTTGTTCAGGTAAAGTTAGCTACTAGTGGCCAGCTACTAGTAGCCAGCTACTTGTTTAGGTAAAGTTAGCTACTAGTAGCCAGCTACTTGAGCTGGTAAAGTTAGCTTCTAGTAGCCAGCTACTAGTAGCCAGCTACTTGAGCTGGTAAAATTGGTTATTTGTAGCCAGCTACTGGTAGCCACCTTCTAGTAAGCAGTCACTTATAAAAGGAAAATCTGGCAATTCGTACCCTGCGACCAATGTATAAGTAATTAAAATGGAGGTTTTTTAGTAGTTTCCTAAAGGTACAAGTAGCTGGCGAATTAATTGTCGACGCCTTGAACGAAATATTTTTCTTCCATCCAGAATACTATATAAATGCATCAGAAAGATCAAAATCAAATAAATTCCTGTATTAAACGGTCAAGCTGCGAGATCTGTCAATAGAATTTTTTTTTACATTTGTTTTTAATTAGGGATTTAAAATATACAAGTAGCTGACGAGATTAAGACAGACATATCAAAATATTTCAAAGAATCACATTCACTGTACTACGAAGAAATGGAAAATATCATTTTTAATTATTAAAGGGGCCAGCTACTCGTCATGAAAATTGGGACATTTTTCAATTTCACTTAGAAAGGAATTCAAAAGTACATGTAGCTGGGGAGTCTAAGAGCTATTTTTGTAATTAAGTGCTTGTTTAGAATAAAGTACACAATAAATGCGTCAGAAAACTCAAAAATTGAAGCATTTCCAGTTATTAAAGGGGCCAGCTACTTAATATAAATCGGACAATTTTGCACTTTTGTGAAATGGTGATTTTAAATGTTCAAGCAGCTGGCTATATTTAGAGAGATTTTTCAAAATATCTCAACAAATCATATGGAGGATATTTAGGGGAAATTAAAGATATCAAAATTAGTCCATTCTTATCATTTAAAGGGCCCAGCTTCTCGTCATGAAAATGCGGATATTTTTCAACTTAACTTAGATTAAAATCAAAAGGTACAAGTAGCTGGCCAGCCTAAGAGCGAATTTTGAAATTAAATGCTTGTTTTGAATAACGGATACTATGAATGTATAAGAAAACTCAAAATTGAATCATTTCCGGCTATTTAAGGGGCCAGCTACTTGATCTGAAAACTGGACAACTTTGCTGTTTATTCGAAGTTATGATTTCAAATGTACAAGTAGCTGGCGAGGTTAAAAGAGATTTTTCAAAATATTTCAATAAATCTTTTTTGGGACACTTAGGAGAAATTAAAAATATCAAATTCTATCCATTCTCATCCATTTAAGGGACCAACTACTCGTCATGAAAATGCGGATATTTTTCAAATTTACTTAGAGCAAAATCAAAAGGTACAAGTAGCTGGCCAGCCTAGGAGAGAATTTTGAAATTAAATGCTTGTTTTAAATAACAGATACTATGACTGTATAAGAAAACTCAAAATTGAATCATTTCCGGTTATTAAAGAGGCCAGCTACTTGATTTGAAAACTAAACAACTTTGCTGTTTTTCGAAGTTATGATTTCAAATGTACAAGTAGCTGGCGAGATTAAAAGAGATTTTTCAAAATATTTCAACAAATCCTTTTTAGGACACTTAGGAGAAATTAAAAATATCAAAATCAATCCATTCTCATCCATTTAAGGGACCAGCTACTCGTCATGAAAATGCGGATATTTTTCAATTTTACTTAGAGCAAAATCAAAAGGTACAAGTAGCTGGCCAGCCCAAGAGCGAATTTTGAAATTAAATGCTTGTTTTGAATAACAGATACTATGAATGTATAAGAAAACTTAAAATTGAATCATTTCCGGTTATTTAAGGGGCCAGCTACTTGATCTGAAAACTGGACAACTTTGCTGTTTTTCGAAGTAATGATTTCAAATGTACAAGTAGCTGGCGAGATTAAAAGAGATTTTTCAAAATATTTCAATAAATCTTTTTTGGGACACTTAGGAGAAATTAAAAATATCAAAATCTATCCATTCTCATCCATTTAAGGGACCAGCTACTCGTCATGAAAATGCGGATAGTTTTCAATTTTACTTAGAGTGAAATCAAAAGGTACAAGTAGCTGGCGAGCCTAAGAGCGAATTTTAGTACAGTGAATGTGATCCTTTGAAATATTTTGAAATGTCTGGCTTAATCTCGTCAGCTACTTGTACATTTTGAATCCCCAATTAAAAACAAATGTGAAAAAAAAAATCCTAGTGACAGATCTCGCAGCTTGACCCTTTAATACAGGAAATTATTTGATTTTGATTTTTCTGATGCATTTATATAGTATTCTGGATGGAAGAAAAACATTTCGATTAAAGCGTCGACATTTGGTTCGCCAGCTACTTGTACCTTTAGGGAACTAATAAAAACCTCCATTTTAATAACCTTTTATATTGGTCGCTTGGTACGAATTGCCAGATTTTCCCTTACAAGTGACTGCTTACTAGAAGGTGGCTACCAGTAGCTGGCTACAAATAACCAATTTTACAGCTCAAGTAGCTGGCTAATATTAGCTGGCTACTAGAAGCTAACTTTACCTGAACAAGTAGCTGGCTACTAGTAGCTGGCTACTAGTAGCTAACTTTACCTGAACAAGTAGCTGGCTACTAGTAGCTGGCTACTAGTAGCTAACTTTACCTGTCTTCAACCTGAACTCTTTGTCTGCTGAAGGGTAGTGTAGATCAATATCAAATTGCACAGAATGTGTAGTCTCATCAGACCGCACAAAATCTTGTTTTTAAACTGTCAGGTACGGCAAGATTTTTCTTGCGTAAGAGCATTAAATTTGCAATAACTGAGCTTTATTTGACGGTTTGTAATTAATTCATTCCTCAGTTTAAGGGTTAAGCTTTTATTCTCTGAGACAAAAACTGATCCCAGATGTTCGGCCGTTAACCCTTTACCAAATAATCACAAGTTTAAACGAACCTAAGAAAGACAGCTTTTGAAAACGTTGTGGAAGAAGGCGAAATTGTTTGTTACAAGTTACTTCTCCTTTTCCCATAATGTTTTCTAACCTGTCTGAGAATTTAGCTCAACTTTAAATTTGGAAGTGCTAAAGGATATTGTAGATTAATATTAGAATGCACAGAAGTGTACCCCCCATTTTTTTGTTTTTTTTGTTTTTTGTTTTTTTGTTTGAGAAATGGGCAACCCTTTACAAGACGACGAAACTTTGGACTCGACTAGATTGAAATCAGTTGAAGACAACAGATTTCATTATTGCCAGCATTTTCTCCTTTCCCCTAAATTTTCATAAACTTTCTTCCTCGGGGTCGTTAAAACTCGGTATTTTGTGGTAAAGGGTTAAACTGCTCAAAGCGACTAAATCCACATTTTGCCGAAAATGCAGATCAACAATGAATTGCACAAAAGAAGCAGTCTGATCTTCAAACCTAATCCGTCCGTATACACTTTTGCTGACAATGTAGACCAATGACAGGCTACACAAAACAAGCAGTCTGACCTTGAACCTAACTGATCCTATGCGTCAAAATTCTTTTAGTTAAAACATTCTTTATATTGCAACATCATCAGGTTGCTGAATTCAGCAGATAATTCGGCGTTGTAGGAAGTACCAGTTTAAACTTTTTGCAAGCAAAAAAGAATTTGCGTAGCAATTAAAACATGGTTTGACAACACTGGGAGGAAGGCTTTTTGAAAATATGCGAAAAAGGGGGAAATGCTTGTAATCGGCAATGTCTCATTTTCCCACAGTGCTTTCTAGCTTTTCAAAAACAAGTTTCATTTTGACTCACATTTGTCGTCTTTAACGCTTTTAATTAAAAAAAGAAACGAAAATTTGTCGTGTGATATGTAGAATAAAAGGTTATATCTAGATGAGGTATTTAGTCACTATTTCAAAATTCTACTTTGTGTGTGTGCGTGTAGTTTTTAACTTTTTAATTTATACAGTTTTCACTTTCTATGATTAGGATAAAGATGGGAAAGGAGGTGAAAAGAAAATTCATAGATAGCACATACTGGTATATTAATTTTGAATACTGCTTAGAACCGTGAGAGTACATGGTTTTATACACATGAAAAGAACCAGATTCAGCATATGAGAAACTACTAATTTAAAGTTGGTTTTCATCGAAAAAAAAAAAAACATAGAAAAGAAAATGTCTTGCTCCGAATACTCCATAGACTGTGTGGCGATTTCTATTTGGCAACGCTTAGAAATTACTCATTAAACGATGTCGCATTTTCTCACAATGCATACTACTATCTATAGTTCTAGCAAAATGTTTTCATTTTGGGCAAGTCTAAAAGCTGCATACCATGGAAAGGATGAATGCGATATACCCAAACGATGCTTCTTTTCAGGCAAAATCTAAGTACAACTATATATTAAATCATATTTTGGTACATAAAAAGGTACAAATTAATATTATAACACGAGGTTAAACTCTGTTAATGCATTATCATGTTTACAGGGATTAATATTCCTTTCATTGCATCTGAAACAAAATATGATCAAGACGAAAGTGATGTAAAAGCAAATTTCACCATCGAATAAGCCATGGCAAAGAAAGGGCCTTATTGCCTATATGAAAAGCATCCTGTCCGATTAGCCCAAACTGATTCGAATCGGCACTATCCGTCTACAGGGATGATAAAGATTTAAAAAAAAAAAAGTTTTTCCCTTAAAAAAGCTATGTTTGACGCATACAGTGTACATATATATATGACCATACATGGATATCACTAGCAGGAAGTTCAACCCAAGAGATAGCTGACCATTGTTTCGACGATGGTTATGTGGGAAAGCAGCCAGTGGGAAGAATATTTTGCGAAGTAATGGTAAAGGAAACTTCTGGAAAGCATGGATAGGTGTACTGGCCGTCGCGATAGGGCTGAAATAATCTTGAAAATGGCGTTAAACACCATGCAATCAATCAATCAAACCGAAATAGACTTTTTGCAAAGCTTGATTTCTTTTATACGCTTCTAAACACGTTTTAACACGTTTTTTAATTCTAAACCTCAGCACTAGCCATATGATAGGCTGAGATGTTTTGTTGCAGTCAATCATGTGAGTACTTTAAAACTTCAGAAATCCTAGAACAGTTTTAGTCCAGAGACATACATGTATCTATATGCAGTATTCATCATTCGTATTGCTTACTGTAAAGATAACACAATCTCGTGACACTGATATATATAGTTGCTAATAATGCAACAGCTAATTTTATAAGTCACTGGTACAGGAGAAATCGTTTGTATTACTCCTTTTACCCCATTATATTCATAGTATGTGTCAGTTTTAATCTATTAGTACAGTCTTTTTTTTAAGGTTTGCGTTGTTTTAGATATGGACGGATTTACAATTAATCCATTACTGGACTAACTGTTACGAACTAACTGTTAATACATGTAATACAAAAGAAAAATATATCAAACTAAGGCTAATCTGTATGAGTGATGTAAAGAAAAAAAAACCAACATTTCGGAAAAAGCAAGAGATAACTTGCTAGAAATTAGTGCGCCGGTTTCTCAATTTTTTCCAAAGCAATTAACTGCAGGGTCGTTAGAAGTCGTATTTGTACAGTAATAGGTTAAATCTTTTATTTACTGGTTACCGAATGACAAAATTGTAGACTTGTCTAAAGTGAAATCATTTTCGTAAGACAAATAAAATGTGGTAAAAAGATAGAATTTGTCTTTAAAAGGGTCAAAAGCGGAAAATGCTGGTAATCAGCATTTTTACCTTTTCCCTCAACGTTCTCAAAAGCCTTCTACCCTAGGATCGTTAACTCTTGGAATGCTGAATATTAATACGTATAATGGACCTCTTTAAACAGGAAATACCATTTGAAATATTGTCATTTCAAGCTTGTTATGGCCAGAATGTGCAAAAAATTAGCGGATAGTGAAGATCCAAGATCAGATTGCACAAAAACAACTAGTGGGAACTTATTAGAATCGTCTCATCGAGACGATTCTAATGAGTACCCACAACATAGGGTTTGAAAGAGAAATAATGGATTTAGAATACTATAAGAAAATATGCATTCCATTTACAACATTAAAAAGGCTACTGTAGGCTAATATCAGAAATTTACAAGAGGAAAAACGCATTCCTGCAGTCACGATGAGTATCTGAGAAGGTATTTGTAGAGAAAATACGCATTTCTGCAATCACTATGAGCATCAAGAACGAATCAACAATACGCACGCTTGGCTTCAGTTTAAAACGACACGCAAAATATAAACATGAATCTGATAACAAAAAACTACAACAACACATACGCTTGGCTTCATAGTCTAAAACGACACGCAAAATATAAACATGAATCTGATAACAAACAGCAACAACAACACGCATGCTTGGCTTCATAGTTTAAAACGACACACAAAACATAAACATACATCTAATAACAAACAGCAACAATTCGTACGCTTGGCTTCCTAGTTTAAAACGATACACAAAACATAAACATAAATCTAATAACAAACAGCAACAACACGTACGCTTGGCTTCCTAGTTTAAAACGACACACAAAATATAAACATAAATCTAATAACAAAAAAACTACAACAACACGTACGCTTGGCTTCCTACATGTAGTTTAAAACATAAACATAAATTTAAGAACAAACAGCAACAACACGTACGCTCGGCTTCTTAGTTTAAAACGATACACAAAACATAAATATAAATCTAATAACAAACAGCAACACCAACACGTACGCTTGGCTTCCTAGTTTAAAACGACACACAAAACATAAACATAAATCTAATAACAAACAGCAACAACAACACCTACGCTTGGCTTCCTAGTTTAAAACGATACACAAAACATAAACATAAATCTAATAACAAACAACTGCAACAACACGTACGCTTGGCTTCCTAGTTTAAAACGACACACAAAACATAAACATAAATCTAATAACAAACAACTACAACAACACATACGCTTGGCTTCCTAGTTTAAAACGATACACAAAACATAAATATGAATATAATAACAAACAGCAACAATACATACGCTTGCTTCAAGGTTTGAAACGATACGCGAAACTTAAACATGAATCTAACAACAAACAGAAACAAGAACTTGGCTTCCTAGTTTAAAACGACACACAAAACATAAACATGAATCTTATAACAAACAGCAACAACAGCACATACGCTTGGCTTCCTAGTTTAAAACGACTCACAAAACATAAACATGAATCTAATAACAAACAGCAACAACACGTACGCTTGCTCCACAGTTTGAAACGACACGCGAAACATAAACATGAATCTAATAACAAACAACAACAAAGCACATACGCTTGGTGTCACAGTTTAAAACGACACGCAAAACATAAACATGAAATCTAATAACGAACAGCAACAACAACACGTACGTTTGACTTCACAGTTTAAAATGACACGTGAAACATTGACGTGAATCTAATAACAAACAGCAACAAGAACACGTACGCTTTGCGTCTTAGTTTAAAACGAAACGCGAAACCTAAACATGAATCTAATAACAAACAGCAACAACGACACTTATGCGGTTCGTTTTCACAGTTTAAAACGACACGCGAAACATAAACATGAAATCAAATAACAAACAGCAACAACAACCCGTACGCTTGGTGTCACAGTTTAAAACGACACGTGAAGCATTACATGAATCTTATACCAAACAGCAACACTAACAACAGCAGCAACAACAACAACAGTAACAAGAACCGCAAGTTTTCTTTTCAGTATCCGTTTAACTTCATCATTAGTAAGCCAACACCGTAAGGGAAGACGTGTTTTCTCTCTCAGCTGCTACAGAGAACTCGTGAAAAACTACCACTGCCAGACGAACACATACGGATATAGAAACCATGGCGACCACATTGCGACGTCATACAGAGTGCCGTTAAATTCATAAGTGGCGTACCTTAAAATATGTAGAGCGATCAATTTTTGAGCCCTAAGGTCAAGAATGACAAAGCGCTCGACGACAAGGCGACAGAAGCGGCAAAGGACCCGAGACTGACCGATTTATTTACGGAAGGCAGCCACCATAGGAATCTGTCAATCAGATTCTCTACTTTAACAAAGATCCGCCACAGAGAAGAAACTGTCATTACCTCGTACTCTTTAACAACCCCGTCAATAAGCAACGTTGAACTTGTTATATTAGCCGAACGAATGTACCCGACTGATCCCAGATTCTAATGAGGAATTTTGAAGAAGCCGTCAAACAGCCTTATATATCTTCTGATCGATTTAAAACCTATGTACAACGTCAGATACACTTTGCATACAGAGATTATGTAAGAGTACCTAGCGTTCCCAAACCAACCGTTGAATACAAAATGCTCAGAAGTGTTCCCCTCAAGTAGGGAACATACTACAGCCGCAAGTCACGCTTAAATAATCACAAAACAACAGAGCACTCCTCAACTCCATTTTGCCGTTGCAATGACGTCTTGCAATTATTATGGATCTCTGTTCTCGGACATTCACTTCCAACGGAAACATGTGAAACGTTATTGTCCAGGGTCCGTATTCACAAACCATTTTTAAGAACGTTCTTAGTCTTATTCTCCAGAAATCTAAATTCGAAAATAACATAACTTCTGATTGGCTAAACCATTTGGTTTAGCCAATCAGAAGTTATGTTATTTTCAAATCTAGAAAATCTAGGAGGATAAGAATAAGGACGTTCTTAAGAATGGTTGGTGAATACGGACATAGGGCACTCTTCAAAAACTCCAATTTGCCATTGCATTGACGCCTTGAGACCATTACGGATCTCTGTTCTCGGACATTCGCCTCCAACGGAAACATGTGAAACGGCATTGTCCTGATGTTTGGGTACGGCGACTTGCGGACTTTATTGCGTCTATTATACAAATTGCGCTGTCGCAGGTGGACTAAGAAAAAAATTGTGCCGTTTTTGAAAGAGGCTCAATTTGCATAGTAGATCTTTACTTTTGTACTTGATTAAGGCATGCTAGATTTGAACATAAATAACTACAAAAATATATTTCCTTATTTTATTGCTCCCCACTCAATACAGCGCGTCTGGGATAAGGACAGTCCCTCCTGCAGTGCTTTACATCAAACGTAATTCAAGTAAAATGGGTATGCATACCATGCGAAGATCCAGCCATTTTCCTCAGGGGAGATCCGACATAACCCTATCATGAAAAACATACCTATCTAAACATAAATGAGTCGATCCGCTGTAAGTCAGTCAGTAATGCATTGGCTTGTAACGCTTAGCTTAAGAGTTCGATTCCTGGCCTGTCTAACATCCTTTCGGAAATTTGACAAAAAGTCATTGTCGTAAGCGTCGTTTGTCTTTCATCACAGGACAAATAATAAGCACTGCATTATTTTCCGCTAGGTGGCATTTTTCAAATATCTGATTTGGGCATTCCGGGTACATAACCGGACTTCTTTTCAAGGCAGCAATCGATGCAGCGAATTTCAAAATAGAATATACATGTATGTTTACTCACTAAAATCCACCAGCCATGGTTAGCTAGCATATAACCTATGCGCCAGCCATTTATAAACACAGCCCCTATAATCTTGGCAAATAGCCCCGGTATTTATAGGCCCAGCATAGTGAGACATTATTTTGTGTTGTCAGTCTGTTGTACAAATCCCGGTTTGCCACATTTCTATATTCAGAAACTGTATACAGAGATTTGCAGTAAACAATGATAATCCATAAAATTATTTTTCACGTTTAAAATTATTATATTTTTAAGAAATTTGTATCGAAAAACTGGCTTAATATTTCCACAGACGTATTGTTTATAGCCATTTTCCCCTTGCTATTTTTAGCGGCAATTTATGTACCGCGTATTAATATTTATCCAGTACAGGATAGTGATGCGTCATAGCAGACAGGTCTACCTTCGAAGAATATGACATGCGCAGACAACGATAAGCAACGGTAGTTCGTCTGTGTTCGTAAAACCAATTCTTTCTTGTTAAAGTAAAAAAAAAATTCTTACCATTTTTTAATTTTCCGGGAGTAGGCCAGTCAGTGAAGCAAAAGACCTAGAACTAATTGCAAAAGAATTTCTAAGTACACCTGGCGAAAGTATTGAGTGAGATATATTCACCATGAAAAATCCCCAAATTTTGCCCTTCCAGATAAAGAGAATTTTATGACTAAAGTTAGCTATTTTCATCACGTTCGGAGATGGTCCGATTGTGCTACCGTACCAGTAGAAAATGTCAAATGTCACGCCGATTCATATGACGTCATACAAAGTGTAATGGCGGTGCCCATATGATTTCTAAATAAAAATTTAAACAAATCGCGAAGTAGATGATTCAGGATCGTTCTAGGTAAGTTTTAGGTAATTATACGTAGAACAAAGATTGAAAACACACATTATTACAATTCATATTGAAGTAGCAGCCGTCGATCTGCCAACAGTCATTTTTGAATAAGGTCAGCACAAGCTAGGTTTTAACATTTACGTCATCACAAATTTTATCAAATATATCCGCCAAAACATGTTAATTATTGATAAAAGATCAAGTGGATGTCATAAATTCAATTACATTATTGTCATTTTGTAAATTTTCTTAAAAAAGAAACCCCGGAAGTTGAGAAGTAATGTATGGGATGCAATAGATTTTTCAGTCTACGGAAGCATATACGTGGCATAAATATAACAGTCATTAACAGGTAGTGGCTGTAAATATTTCGAACATTGTCCGCGTATCAGGACAATTCCCCCTAGACAACTGCCCCCTGGACAACTCCCCCTGCAAATTCCCCCTGGACAATTGCCCCCCGAGACAATAGCCCCCCCGAGACAATTCCCCCTGGACAATTACCCCCCCCCCCAGGCAAATTGCCCCCCCCCCCCCCCACAATAGCCCCCGAGGACTATTACCCCCTGGACAATCCCCCCGACAACTGCCCCCAGACAACTCCCCCCTGCCAATTCCCCCGGACAATTGCCCCCCGGGCCATTGCCCCCCGGACAATTGCCCCCGGACAATCCCCCTAATCTAACTCGAAATTTCTTCTGCTTTTGCTTTGGGACGAGGTCATTGTCGGCTTTCAGCGTCAGACCCTTGGTTCACTTCCAAGGCCGAGTTCAACTGGAACTAGATTAGATTAGATTACTAGATTTTTCATGTGATCACATTTGAAGTACGCACGTCGAGTAGGAGTTCCTCGCGAACAGAAAATTGAGTTCATCGAGTTGTGCATATGATGGTATGAACATCCTGGTGGGAATTGTCTGGAGGGGGGAGTTGTCGGGGGGCAATTGTCGGGGGGGGGGCAATTGTCCTGGGGGCCATTTGTTCTGGGGGGAATTGTCCTGGGGCAATTGTCCGGGGGGGGATTGTCGGGGGGGGGGGATCATCGGGGGGGGTGTCCTGGGGGTAATTGTCGGGGGGGGGGGGGAATCATCGGGGGGGGGGGTGTCCTGGGGGTAATTGTCGGGGGGGGGGGGAAGAGTTGTCCAGGGGGGTAATGGTCCAGGGGGTAATTGTCTCCGGGGGCTATTGTCGGGGGGGGGGAAATTGTCCAGCGGGAATTTGCAAGGGGGAGTTGTCCGGGGGGCATTTGTCTGGGGGGGAATTGTCCTTGACTCCGTTGTCCGAATCCTCACTGACTGACATGCATTTCCAACTTTACTTTTCTACGGCTTCAAAAAATGATGCTGTAGTTATGAACTTGTATGAAGATAAAGAAAAATAAGTAGGGCATTGACAAGTGTATTTTGAAAATCAATGCAATGTTGATTGTATTGATTGTTTTGTGTTCAACGCCGTTTTCAACATTATTTCAGATATATCGCGGCGGCCAGTGCACATATCCATACTTTCCTGGAGTTTCTTTTACGAGAACTCCGCACAGTATTCTTTCCAAACCACTGACTGCTTTCCCACATAGCCATCATCGAAACAGTGTTCAGCGGTGAGAGAGGAATGATCCTGTCGCAATGACTATCACCAATCCTCGGAAAGAAATTCAATTCAGTGTAATTTGACAGAAATATAGCTGTTCAAAAACTGACCAACATTTTCGAAAAAAAATTTTCACGTGGATATCAATGGCGACGTCGCAAAAATTTTAACACAAAAATAATACCACCAAGTTTTAGAGTGCGACAAGTCCGATGTCATGTAAGGAAATAATAGCTTTAGTGACAATAGCCTCTGTAACCTGGCTTTCTACCAGTATAGTTTTCCCTATGATTGCATGAAGCATCGTAATTTAGTATATTGCACACTGAAAAAATGTACTTAGGTCAATGGGAATTTTGAATTTAATGAAATATTTATGGCCGCTCAATGTAGAATAAAAGCACAGAATTATTAGTTTAGAATTAATATTTCAAAGAAATAGTATGAAACATTCCATTCAAATGGGTATTCAGTGGGCAGATGATGTAGGATGACGTTTACTGGTATATTCCATATTCTGTCTATTAGCTGCCAAGGCAATTTACACCTGTAGCGCAATGTACATTTTAGAACAGAGAAAACCATTCGTATGGCACATTCATAAGACTTAGACATATACCAGGGCTGACTGATAAGTTGTGAGCCTCATAAGGGCTTTTGGCGGATATATTGCATCATTTTTTTAACATGATCTCCTTCAGTAACAAAACACTTTTGCGATGTTTAAGGGCCGTAACGCCACTTTAAGAGAAGTCTTTTTCTTGACCATTCAGGAAGTCCCCCACTGTATGTATGACATCATTATCTGACCGAAGGTGTGTACCGGAAACAGCCTTTTTCAATTTTGGAAACAGATCAAAGTCGGATTGAGCGAGATCAGGCGAATTATTAATTTTAAGCCACAACTGTTAATGGTAGCCAGGGCAGTGCTAGACTTGTGAAAAGGCGTATTGTCCTGGTTGAGCAACACACCTTTACCGAGTTTTCCACGGCGCTCGAGTTTAATATTTTCTCTCAATTGCCTGAGAAGTCCGCCTGCTCTGCTTCTGATCAACTGTCTGAAGTATTGCTACCAAACGGGCTTAGAGCTTTCACATTGCAAGATCTCCCCTAAGAATGGAATGTACTCTTTCTTGTGAAATCCAAACTGTACTGGCTGTATATCGCTCTGTAACTCGCCTGTCAGCCATAACAGTATTGAGGACTTTATTGACAATTTCTGGTGTTGCAACGGTGACAGGCCTTCCTGGACGTGCGTCATACTCAAGGCTCTGCCTGCCATGCTTTAATTCCACCACCAACCTTGTCACTGCATTGTATGAAGGAGCATCCTTCCCTAGTATTGCTACCATATCAGTTTGGATATCTTTAGGTGCTAGACCTCTCGTATGCAAATATTGAATCACTGCTCTGTCAGAGATTTTTGTTCATTTGCAAAAGTTACTAGCCTTGTTTACTTTAGAGCGCTACCCCTTCGACTTATTTGACCAAATGACACCAGTCTTTCGGTACACAGCCTTTAATAGTCAGGAAATAGTTTGGCTGTGTAAAGACGTCCCCGTTTAACTCCCTCAATACAAGGCTCACAACTAGTTTAGTTTAAACATATTTATTTTACATCAATTGAAAAACAAGTTCTTGCATCTTACACTAATCTCTCTTGATTCTGCCTCCTGGGAACTACACCAGTATTCGCGCCAAATATATGGGCCAATGATCAGTCCTAAAGTTGACAACCGCTCCCGGCAATCGAACTCTATACCTTTACGAGGCCGACGCTCTACCTCACGACCACGGACATCACACAACTTACAACTCATTGATCAGTCAGCCCTCATATATATAGGAAATGCCAAGTGCAACTTTCCTTCACCATTGAGTTTACTATACTCACTGTAACTAATTACCATTGATATTTAGCTTTAAGCTAATTGTATATTTTATCTGCATCCGTCCGTCAACCTTTTTCTTGTGTAAGGGATAAAGTCTGCATTTGTTGGTGGATTTGTGTGTGTGTGTGTGTGTGTGTGTGTGTGTGAAACTTGTACATTTTTTTTTTAAGTATCATCAGTAGCTTGAACTTTATTTTTATTATTAATATACCCAAGAAACAGTTAGGGAAGATAGGTTTTTAGAGCTAAAAATTACAAATGTTTTTGTGATAAGCGCTTTCATCCTATTCTTTTGAAAATTGCACAGAGTATTTGTATTATCAAGGGAATTAAAACCCTATTGAAAGTAAAATTCTTATTATCGAGGTAATATTTCAAGGAAAGTTTGTTTTATCGCGGTAGTTTTCTTGAATTATCGCAGTAGTTATTTTGTAACTCGTGACAGAAATATGCCACCATAGAAAAGAGACATAATAGTGATATTTGCTGTGTAAGCGGTACAGATTCAAGTATCCTGTATCTGTCCGTCATAACTTTGTCGTTTAAAAGTCTCCTGCCTTTCTACTTAAACTTTTTTCCACTTACTTTTTTTTTCCGATTTGATGATTCCATTGCCAAACAAGACGTTAAATGATTAAAAAGCTGGGGTCGCTCAAAATGTTATTCTGTGCAAACAATGAGCCCTGATTGTTGGGTCAGCAAAGCAGACGGTCTGCAATTATGGATTCATGAGTTTGCATCTCTGCTCAACTATTTTTTAGTTTTGTGAAGTACCGAGCCCGGTAGCACCGTAGATAAAGCAAAAGACTTAAAAAGTTGGGGGGGGGGGGGCGCTGGTTCGAATCCCCGACTCGCCCTATTTCGTCCCTCTCTCGTCGCTAATCATTGTTTTGACGGTAATTATGTGGGAAAGCAGTCCACAACTTGGGAAGAATACTGTGTTGTGTACTGGTAAAATAACCTTGGGAAAACATGGGTAGGTGCAGCGGCCGCCGAGATATAGCTGAAATGTTGAAAACGACGTTAAACAACATACAAACATATTCAATTTAAAATCATTTGTAGACGATGAAGTGTATGCTGTACAAATAATGATATTGTGTCTGAAGTATAGAAAACATCGTAGGAAACGGAGAAAATGCTGGTTACCATCATTGTCTCCTATTCCCACGATGTTTATAACTTTTTACCAAACGACAAAATTTTAGACAAATCCAAATTGAAAAACTTTGCAGCCGACGTATTAAGTTTAGCTGAAACCATGTAGACGATGAAGTGTATGCTGTACAAATAATGATATTGTGTTTGAAAGGATAGAAAACATTGTAGGAAACGGAGAAAATGCTGGTTACCATCATTGTCTCCTATTCCCACGATGTTTATAACTTTTTACCAAACGACAAAATTTTAGACAAATCCAAATTGAAAAACTTTGCAGCCGACGTATATACTTTAGCTGAAACCATGGTAATTGTCTTTGAAAGTGTAGAAAACCTTGAGGGGAAAAGAGAAAATGCTGGTTACCAGCATTTTCTCCTTTTCCCACAAGGTTTTGAAAGGGTCTTTCCCCAGGTTCGTTAAAACTCGGGCCTGTGTGGTAAAGAGTTAAAAGTCTGTTTCATCTGGGTCGTTAGGCTGCTAAGCCCGACTCGCTGAAATTCTGCGGGCGTGCAGTCTGATCTTGGATCTACACTGTCCGATAAGGTGAAATCTTTTCTTCGAAAAAACTCCATTGAAATAGGAAAGGTTGGTTTTACACTATCAGTTTGAAAGTTTCATCTCTTTTATTAAGGAGGATAAGGTCTAAAACATGGGACTGGTTCGATACAGGGATAAATACCACAAATATTTGCATGAGGTACACCATTGTGATATGGCCTTTACACGTAGCCATGCTACACTTGAAAGCGGCGTGAAACACAAACACCATCTAGGCAATAAAGGCCAATTAATATAAAGTGCACCTTTTCAAACTATAGTTGCTTTTGCAGCAAGAGTAGTTCAAAAGCAGACTGCATAAAGCCTGTATTCCAACCTTTGATCAACATTACTGCTTTGCTGAAGTACAAATAATGAAATTGCAATTATTTGGCTTGCATTTCTGAGCTGAAGGTGTCCGTAGTGTTAGGTTAATTCGGCGGCGCAAAGGTTAAGTATGCGAAAATTGGCTGCACCAAACGTCTGAAGACTTTCAGCATCCTCCAGCTTAAAATGAACCAAACTTATTGGAAAATCGGGTTTAAATTGGAGAAAATGGTGACAAGCTGATTTGTAAAGTGGGAGTTATACGGGGAAACAATTCGACAGTTACTCATTTTGAGAATTTTTCTCCTTTTATCACATTATTTTCAAAACTCATCTGCTATGAAAAAAAGCCAGCAAAGTCGTTAAGGGTTAAAGACACTCCACTCCCCATGTCATTCTTGATAAAAACAAATCTGGGTCTAGTTAACCTTCATTTTTCTTATCAAAAACTTGTGCAATTTATCCAGTGGGGTTTTAGGATTTTAAAAAAAAAAGGGGCCATGTCCTGTGAAAAGGGGGCTTAATGCATTTGCAAAGAGTATCAACCCAGGTCAGCCTGCGCAGTCCGCGCAGGCTGACCTGGGCCGAAATCTTTTGCTTTTGGTAAATTTTCTGCACGTGAAACAACCAGTGTACCTCAAGGTTCAAATTGGTTGTTTGACAAAATGAATTTTATGGATTCATAATTATGTGATGACTCGCTTGGTATCTTGAATCGCGGGGATGCATTAAGCCCCCTTTTCACAGAGCATGGCTCAGATGTGACTTCCAGCAAGCCTTTCACTACGCTGTAAATATTTAGATCGCTAGGAAAGAGAGCCGGGTTGACTTGACTCTGAAGTTGCCGTTAATGTGCAAAATCGGCTTTAAAATATACGTTAAGAAAAGTAGACGTTGAGTCGATTTAAACTGAGTTCAATCTAGAAGTCAAAATTTATACGTACCTTTGTCCTGCTAAATAAGTTAAGTGAAACTTTCAAGCCAACAGTAAAAACCCAAATATAGCTATTTCAAACTTTTTTTTATTGTTTGGAGAAAAACATCTCCTTATCGGACTGTCTGGATCCAAGATCAGACTGCACGTTCTGTGCAGTCTTATCTTGATCTACACTGTCCGCAAAAGAAGGTTAAGGGTTGAGAAAATAAGTTGGGTCGGGCTCTAGAATGCAAGTGGACACTATTTTCATTGGATGATTTACTCGAGGGAACAAAATAAAATCTTGTAGCCACGGGATAAACAAGTCGTGGCTTCGAGCTTACTTTTTTTTTTTCGCAGGTCGACTCTTTGCTGCCGTAGAGACAACATAAAATGCTTTACTTTTTAGCGGCTTTATATAGCAAATCCGCTTACTGTGATCGTTCTGATCGGAACCAAATACATCATGCGCAACGACGCATGCGCGCTCACACTGTACTATGATATCGGTTTGACCTGCACCAAATACGGTCATTCAAGCTTGCGCTCTACCAATTCCACGTTCAGTTTTAGCTAATACACCTCAACCTCGCTTTTGTAATTACTGTATATACTGTCCTACACGTGCATACATATTTATTCCGAAATGTATAACCAGGAAAAAAGCTGCATAAGATTGACGGATCAACGTACCACTCCTTAAACAGTGACGGAATGACAGTTACTGCGCGGCCCGCTCAGCAGAACAATTTTGACTTTCCCCTGTCCTTGCTAATTCCATTTTAAAATGATTGCACATGTGTTGCATGTGATGTTATTTTTTTATTACAACATATATCCTCTTTATGCTACCCCACAAATGCGCTTTCCAGGACTTTGAATCCTTTGATTTTTCCTAGAAATTATCATCATGTTTTGAGAAAGGTATATGGTCTGTTCAATAACAATTGCAGACGACAAATTCAATATATCTAAAATGGTGCATTAAAGAATGGGTAAAAATGTTGTTGGAAAAAGGAATAACAGGTAAATGCCGGTTACAACCATTTTTGTGGCATTTGTCGAAGACAATGCCACTATGAGTTCAATACGGCATCTTGAAAATCATGTATCGTAGTTTAAAGTAAACCCAATTAAACTCAATTTTTCTGAGACAAATAAGTGAACGATTGCACTCAGATATGAAATTGAAAATGGTGTATTAAAATAAATTGGATTAGGCCATCGGTCGTTGAAATACTTCGTTTTAATCGAAAATAGCTATGGCCTTCTGTTAGCGTAATGATACAATCTTAGTCTCCTGACCGTCCGATTTCGTGCTTGTTCGTCCCAAAACGAGTTCGTTTCTGGGCTTATTCGTTCCTGGACTTGTTCGCCCGTACTTGTTCGTCCCACAAGATTGCACGCTACTCTATCGGGTTGTGATGACTATGTAGAATTATCTATATGCAAAGAGACAAGAAGTTCTTGATTGTCGGAATAATACAAACGAATTCTGGAAATTAGTGAGAGGTAGGGAAAAACATGTAGAAAAAATATTTCATATAAATAGTGATACGTAGGCACATTATTTCAGTAAGTTACTGTATAGAGTTGACCAAGAATCCCTTTCGACCATTGACTTAAACCAGGCTGAAATACAAAATGAAAATACGAATTTCTTATTAAAATCCCCAAATGATGAAATAATGTATGGCATTCAGAAATTAAAAAATGGCAAAGCTCACGGTAAGGATGGAATAGGGGCCGAATTTTATAAGAAAACTTGTTTCTGTATACTGCCCTTTCTAAACAGTCTTTTCAATAAGATTCTTCACTCTGGTAATTTCCCTGATATGTGGAGCGAAAGCTTAAGGTATGACCATCCTAACGCGCACCTTTCAATACAAATGTTAAATTAGTATAGGGTATTAGAGTATTGTATTAGACATTAAAGTGTGAAACATGAAAGCATTTCACCGTGTCGTTTTCAAGAAAATTGAGTTTCTGTTACACCACCCCTACACTTTCGAAATTCCAATATGGCCGCCACCACCAAAATTGTACAATATTATTTTTCTCGACAAAGAATGATAAAAGTAGTCTATCTTTATTTTTTATTATCACCAATACGGCTGTCCTTACAAATATATGTAACAAAATAGCCATTGCAAGTATATGTATAAGATATTGTCAAATTAACATGTGTACCCCCAGGGTTAAACGCTCATTTTTTCCAATGTCCGAAAAAGGAGGGTGTGAAAGAGCTGCTGTTCTGAGTTTAAATAAGAAGTGCAACCCCTAAAACTGATATAAAAATTTTCCGTGACAGTATTATGACAAAATAAGATGAAAGAAAATAACTTTTACCACCCAAATTGAAAAATATTTGACATTAAAAACAAGTACTATTGAAATTTTGTGCATCTGATTTTTCAGATAACTGGCTAGTCAAAGTCATAAACTTTATGAATGAAACAATATCATTAAATTTTACTATAATGAAACCATAATAAATAATATGCTTGGCAAGAAAATGTAAAATGATAACTACTTTACCATGTTTTAATAAGATTTTCAGTCTTTTGACCGGCCAGAGCTCCAGATAGCGGGAGTGATTTTGATTTCAAAATTGAAAATATGAATCATTTTCCACTAAAAACTATGTTACGGGTACTCATTAGAATCGTCTCATCGAGACGATTCTAATGAATACACACAACATAGGGTTTGGAAGAGAAATAATAGGATTTAGAATACTATCACTCCCTCTTATCTGGAGGTTTGTAACCCTCTACAAAATGATAAATTTTAGACTGCGTATTGAAAGCGGCTGCAGACGAAAATTAAACTAAAAACACAGCAACTTCTCAAGGACAACACCCTTTGGTTAAAATGCACAATAGTAAACAAATCACATTGTTAAAGAGTGGTGGTTAGTCAAAAGGGGGCTGGTTTATCAGGTTTAACTCTTTGCCAAACAACAAAATTTAAGACTTGTCCAAATTCAGACGACAAAATAAATGAGACTCGAAAATTGAATTTTCTCTTTGAAAGGCTAGAAAACATTGTGGAAAAAAGGAGAAAATGCTTGTTACCAGCATTCCAGCATTTCCTCCTTTTTCCACAATGTTATCAAAACCCTTTTTTCTCATGGTCATAGGATATTCAAACTTGGCAAGTTTAGTTTTCTTCTTCTGTAGGTTGAAGGCTTTGATGTATAAAACATTTTTCTAAATTTTAACGCAATGGTTACTAAGTGATGCTAAACATTTTACACCATGTTCAGTATTACACCTCTTGTCCTGCTATTTGTGTCATATGTAGCAGTTGAAGTCCATTCCGCACACCCCCGGTGATCCGGTGATCGAATCCTTCGGCTGTATCACGTAACTTGATATGCACCTAGTCAGTATATTTCATCGCTGGAAGTATACCATTTTACCATTATTGAAATTGTAAGGCTCCTCCTGAACAAGAAAACACGAGTCACAATTTTCTGTCGATATCTTTCTAAGAATATTTCCGTCGGCATTCAATTTTTAGCATGGTTCATCGTTTCCCTTGGGAACTTTCATCGACTGATCAATAGATATGAATAACTTCACCCTGGCTGTTCATGTCGTTGCTAAGCGATTTACAGGGGCGCCGCCATGTTTAAGATTATATGTGATTGGTACTTCAAGATGGATTGGAAGCCTCCATTTATAAGGATGAGGTTAGATGTAGGTACGGCACTGGCCGCCAAGTTGTGACAAGTGAGTTGATGTCCTCTGACTGAAAAATTAATATAAATTTATTACTCTTTAGCAGGGAACAAAGTTAAAGACTTGACCAAATCTAGAGCATTTGCAGACAATAAGATTAATCAGGATTAACCAATGACATTTTCCTTAGGATAGGTAGAAACCCAGGAAAAAGAAAACATGCTTGTTACCAGCATTCTCTTCTTTTGCAGTAATTTTCTTTCAGGGTCAGTATAACTTGGGATTGCAATTGTGTAGATCTGGACATCTAGAATAGAGTTCGAATAACTGAGCGGAGGAATAATAATATGATGTGGAATTCATGGTTCCAGGCAATTTCACAAAAGTTTTGCACAACTTCAGTTTGCAATAAACGTATCTACAAAGTTCAATACAATGGCAACAAAAATGTATTTCACGGCAAAAAGAATACTTCTTTTGTTTTTTGTACATAGACATTAAACAGACAGTCATGGCTGATCAAGTATACCATAGAAAACATTCATTTTGCTAGGGGTATATTTGTCTTTATAATGAAAATAGGCAATGGGTCAGAAAGAAGAATAAGAAACAAATGTGACCCTTCACTCTAAATGGTACCATCTGGGATCTTTGATAAGCCTCGACCAAGGTCAGTTTGCAGTCAGTGCAGCCTGGCAAGGGTAGAAACCCATTGCTATCTGGCCGATGTTGAAGGCCTTTGTACCTTACTGTGCCGTACTTCTAAATTTATTGTCTCATACCGGCTTACAATAGCATTAATATTAATTTTACAGGTTTAACATAATTTACAGTGTTCTCACAAGTTACCAGGGTCCTGCGTGGCTCAGTGGTAGAGTGTGGGACTCGTAACCTGGAGGTCCCGGGTTCGAGCCCCACCCGATCTGCTGGGTTTTTCATGGGAGTGTCCTTAGGCAAGACACTTCAGAGCCCTAGCCTAATACTAGTGAAACCCAGGAAATACATGAATATGTGAGCTGTCGCTGTGATATAACTGAAATAATGTTGATAGCGCCGTAAAAAACCATTCAATCAATCAATCAATCCCGAAGGTTACAATCTAGCATGACATCTAAATATATCAATCAAACTGTATGTATATATATTATGAAATTTACATACTTGAATCAGTAGTTTCAAGGTCTAAAATCACATATGCAGGAGCCACAAACTGTCCTACTCTGGATTCCATTCTTTGGAGATTTTCTTTTAAAATGGGCTTGACATTCAGGGGAATTATTTGTCTTTCCATATCTCCAATGCTGTCTCTCATCACTAAAATTACGAAAAAGAAAATGCAAAATTTACCCCAAACCTATGTTTCATAATCAAGGGTTTTCACTATACAGCCGGTAAAAGTTAATACAATTAATAAGTAGAAATTTCATCATTCTGCCCTATGCCTTAAAAAGAATATGTTTTTAAGTGTCTGCATCACCTATAATCTTGGAAACATTGTGGGAAAAAGAGAAATTGCCTGTGACAAGAAATTTCTCATTTTCCCACTATGTTTTCTCTCTACATCTAAAGAATTGTCGTCTGCAAATGAACCCAAGTTTTGACAGTCTAAACTTTGTCTAAGGGGCATTTAATATAAAAAAGTATGAAAAGTAAATGAAATAATCAGTAAAATAGCATGTAATTTATGTGGCAGTAAACATGTTTTCCAGTTATTCATTCAGATCAGAGTTTTTAACCCATTACCAAGGCCCCATCCTGCACAAACAAAAATTTTTGGACTCAAATTCAAATTTCCAGATGACAAATTAAATGTGGCTTAAGAAATGATGATTTCCACCTTTGATATACTTAAATGACAATTTCTGTCTTTGATATGGTAGAAAACATTGTGGAAAAAGAAGAAATGCTGATTACCAACATTTTCTCCTCTTCCTACAATGTTTGCACAGACCTTCTGGCACAGAGTCGTTACAACACAGGATTATTTGGGAAAGGGTTAATCAAGCCTTATGGACGCTAGCTGTATAAACATACGTAGGCCTACCCCCACTTTAGTGTTGACAGCAAAATATTTCAGTCTTTTTCAATCTCTGAATTTTCCTGTAAGCAGCAGCACGATCAACTGTTTCTATAGGGAACTGTGGAGCCCTCATTTAGTCTGATGTGGACCTCCACGGTAGTCTTCTCTCTAATCTAATGAATCAATCATTTCGAGTTTATTTTTGGATGCAAATTAACAGTTCTCACATTTGAAATACAGATTCCATCCAAGTCCCTTTCGTAATTCCCCAACGACATTGAACAACGTCGAATACAGCGATAGCCCACCATCCAACACGAACACGGTCGCAAATTGTGAAGTAAAACACCAAGTTTAACAATTCGTCTCCAATCCTGCCAACTGTCACGACCTACTGTCTGTGGAATCTGCGCGTGATAATCATTGAATTTCCTCGTTTTTTTATGATCTCAGATCCAATACAGTATCAAGAAATATTGTCATAGTTGTGGTCTATACGTATGCTCTTGGTAAAACCTCTTTTTTCTTCTTTCTTTCCTGACACAACACGGTTGGAATTGTCACCGGACGCCATTTTGGAATGCTGGTTCTGCGTTTACCAATACATTGAAGAATAAAGCGAGGAACAAAACGGTGAAACAACTGGTAATCAAGAGGAAATCTTAAACGAGACAAAATTATTTTATGAAAACTTATTTCAAAAACAAGATAATCCAGATGATTTCAGCATAACGGATTTTTTTACTTAATTGTACGGTAAATAAGTTAGATTATGTCGAGTCAAAAAGTCTAGAAGGTCTTTTAAATTATCAAGAGGTATCCTTGACTTTAAAACAAATGTCAAATGACAAAAGCTCAGGTCCTGATGGCTTTTCAGCAAACTTCTTTAAGGTCTTTTGGCCTAAGATTGGGCATTTTGTCGTTAGATCCCTAAATTACGCCCTATTGAACGACTCTTTTTCTAGTTCTATAAAATCAGGAATCATAACATGCATCCCAAAAGATAATAAACCGAAAAGGTTATTAAAAAATTGGAGACCGATAACCTTATTGAATGTTTTGTACAAAATAGCGTCTGGAACAATAGCAAATCGACTAAAACGCGTATTAGACAAATTAATTTCAAGTGACCAAACAGGTTTCCTTAAGGATCGCTTTATAGGAGAAAATACCCGTTTAATCTATGACATAATGAAATACTGTGAAGACAATAACATACCTGGCTTATTAATGCTACTAGATTTTGAAAAAGCCTTTGACTCGCTATCGTTTGACTTTATCTTAAAAACTTTAGACTTTTTTGGATTTGGTCCTACATTTAAGAAATGGATAAAATTATTTTTGTATAATACACAAGTAAGAGTACAGTTAAATGGTTTCCTATCAGATGTCTTTACGGTGAAGAGGGGCTGCCGTCAGGGAGACCCTATTTCTCCATATATCTTCATCCTATGCTCTGAAATCTTAAGCATTAAAATTAGACAAAGCAAAAGTATTAAAGGTATAAGGGTGAAAGAAACTGAGTATCTCATAAGCCAGTTTGCTGATGACACTACATTATTACTAGACGACTCGGAAAAATCATTAAATAGTGTTTTAGAAGTACTTGACAAGTTTTATGTTATATCTGGATTAAAGTGCAATTTTGATAAAACGAAGTTGATTTGGATAGGGTCACGTAAGTATAGTGCTTACTCAATAAAAACTAAATGGAAATTAAACTGGGGTGAAACTCAATTTGTGCTACTTGGAATAACTTTTGATATCAGTCTTCAGAAAATGATAGATTTGAATTATGAACCAAAACTTAAAAATATTTCAAAATGTATAGCACACTGGAAAAGAAGGAAACTTACACCTATTGGCAGAGTAACTGTTGTAAAATCACTTCTTATTCCACTTTTAACGCATTTATTTATTAGTCTCCCTTCTCCGAAAACAGATTTCATAAAACGTCTAAACGATTAACTATACAACTTTGTATGGAAGGGCAAAAATCAAAAAATCTATTTTTATTAAAAGCTATGAAGAAGGTGGTATGAAAATGATAGATATCAAAAGCTTTAACACTAGCTGAAATTAAAATGGCTTAAAAATCTAATAAATTGTAAACTTAATAAATGCTATCAACTAGTATATGACATGATGGACGTACGAAAAATAATAAACTTAGGAAAAGCTTATTCCGAATTTATCTCTAAACTAATAAAAAACGATTTCTGGCGAGACGTACTTAAATCATACATAGAATATATGACAAAAATTAAAATTGACTCTTGGGACTTGATATTAAATATGCCCTTGTTCTACAACGAAAATTTCACAATAGACTCAAAAGTCGTTTTTATCAAAGATTTATATGATAGAGGAATTAGAAATGTCAGAGACATAATGGATAAGAATAAAAAATTTACTTGCTTAAAGTCTATAGAGACGATTTTAGGTAAAAAAATTAACTATTTGAGGTATTACGGTCTGATAAACACTATCCAAAACTTCTTAAGAAAGGTTGATATTGATAAAAATGAAAACTTGATTTTAGACTATGCCAATCCCTGTATTAATAGCTATTTAAACGAAATTTTGGTAAATAAAAAACCCAACAAAACAATTTATAAAACACTTATTGATAACAATGAAATGCCTACTAGCCAAAAGAAATGGGAATTTTTGTTCCCTACTCAAAATTTTGATTGGGAAAAAAATTTATAGTAATATTTTTAAAAATACAAACGATTCGTATATCCAATGGATGCAATTAAAAATAGTTCATAGATTTTTCCCCACTAACTCCCTATTAAACAAAATGAACATTACCCCAAGTAACTTATGCTGTTTCTGCAATACTACTGAAGAGAGTCTGCTCCATATATTTTACGAATGTGAAAAGGTGAAAATCCTCGTACAACATTTAGAATAAAAAATAAGAGAAATAGACCCATCAACTCAAAGACTTATAAATAGTGTCAACGTTCTAATCGATACATTCAATAATGACGACAAATTATACACACTCTTTCTTTATTTCAAAAGATATATCGCTTCTTGTAAATCTAAATCGAAAATCCCGACAATTTATGGCCTTCAAAATAGTTTACATTTGGCTTGGACTACTTATAAAGAATCAAAATCTTCCGACTCTGCCTTAGAAAGATGGTCAATTGTACGACATATTATTCGAGACCACTCTTGATATAAAATGCGTTGATATATATATTCCTATTCTTTGCTCTTATCCAAAAGTCATTTCTGTTTTTTCCCTTTCTTTCCCCCCCTTTTTTTTTTTTTCCTTCACTTTCTTATTAGTTGTTTCTAGCACTTCGTGCTCAGGATGAGCTATTGTGATCACTCACCGTCCGTCGGCGTCCGTCGTCCGTCCGTCCGTCCGTACGTCCGTCCGTCCGTTCACATTTTTTTGTTTACACTCTAGCATCTACAAATATTAACCAATCAGCACCAAACTTGGTCAAAATGTATATGACCATAAGATCTCAGATGAGTTAGATTATGGGTTTAATCGGACCAGAACGACTGGAGTTATTTGTCCTTGAATTAGAAAAATTGCTATATTTGACTTTGTTTACACTCTAGCATCTACAAATATTAACCAATCAGCACCAAACTTGGTCAAAATGTATATGACCATAAGATCTCGGATGAGTTCGATTATGGGTGTAATCGGACCAGAACGACTGGAGTTATTTGCCCTTGAATTAGAAAAATTGCTATATTTGACTTTGTTTACACTCTAGCATCTACAAATATTAACCAATCAGCACCAAACTTGGTCAAAATGTATATGACCATAAGATCTCGGATGAGTTAGATTATGGGTGTAATCGGACCAGAACGACTGGAGTTATTTTCCCTTGAATTAGAAAAATTGCTATATTTGACTTTGTTTACACTCTAGCATCTACAAATGTTAACCAATCAGCACCAAACTTGGTCAAAATGTATATGACCATAAGATCTCGTATGAGTTCGATTATGGGTTTAATCGGACCAGAACGACTGGAGTTATTTTCCCTTGAATTAGAAAAATTGCTATACTTGACTTTGTTTACACTCTAGCATCTACAAATATTAACCAATCGGCACTAAACTTGGTCTAAATATATATGACCATAAGATCTTGAATGAGTTCAATTATGTGTCTAATGGGACCAGAACGACTGGAGTTATTTGCCCTTGAATTAAAAAAATTGCTCCATTTGACTTTGTTTACACTCTAGCATCTACAAATTTAAACCAATCAGCACCAAACTTAGTCAATATTATATATGACCGTAAGATCTCGAATGAGTTTGATTGTAGGTCTAATAGGACCAGTTATTGCTGTGTCATGGAAAAAGGGGGCTTGACGTATTTTTTCATTGTGGACCAATATCTCTTTAACTACAGGACAAAATGTCATGAAACTTCATCTTTTTATTGTTTATTGCAAGCCACAGACAATAGTTATTTGTTTTTATTTCATGAAACGCCATGTCATGAAAAAAGGGGGCTAAATGTTTAATTTCGTCATTGACCAATGACCGTCTGTTTGTCCATCTTTCAGGACAGATATCTTCTAAAATGCTCGACAAAAACTAATAGAAATTCATACAGGTGTTCCTAATGATGTCCGCTGATATTTATTGTTTTTTTTTTTCCCTTTTTGATATCAAATACTGTCTCATAGGAAAAAGGGGCTTCATGTGTATTTCTGTTAAGGATCAATATACATGTATCTTCAACTCAAAATCCTGGAAAAAAAATTTGTGAAACTTCATTCGTGTGTTCCTTATGATAGTCCGCCAATATCATTAGTTTAGCTTTTTTGATTAAATGTCGTGTCATGGAAAAAGCGGGCTTCACATATATTTTCATTATGGATTAATTTCTCTTTAACTACAGGACAAAATGTTCTGAAACTTCATCTTTATGTCGTTTATCACAAGCCACAGACAATAGTTAGGCCTATATGTTAGCTCACCTGAGCACGAAGTGCTGGGTGAGGTATTGTGATTCGTCGTTGTCCAGCGTCCGTCTTTCCACAGTTCCTTTAAACATCTTCTCCTCCTAAACCAATCATGTTGAAACTTGACAGGCATATTCCTTGGGTGAAGTTCTACCAAGGTTGTTAAAAGAATTGAATTAACCCTTTAACTCCAGGGGTCACAATTTTGGGCAAAATTGTATACAGAGCAAACTTTAAAAATGTTTTTGTCTGAGACTAGAAGGCCTAGAGCTTTGATATTTGGTATGTGGCATTTCCTTGTGGACTTCTACCAATTTTGTTCAGATGATGCCCCTGGGTCAAAACAGGACATAAAGGTATACAGAATGAACTTTAAAAGTCTTGTCCTACTTAACCCTTTACCACACAATCCCAAGTTTTAACGCCTGTGAGAAATAAGGCTCTTGAAAATATTGTGGGAAAAAGAGGAAATACTTGTAACCAGCATGTTTTCCTTTTTCCACAATGTTTTCCACCCAACCAAAATCAAATTTAAATTTTTGAGTCACATTTATTTTGTTGTCAGCAAATGGTTTGAATTTGGACAAGTCTTAACCCTTTAAGTGCCTTTCACTACTATAGTTGCCTTTGTGTCTAGTGTAGATCAAGATCAGACTGCACGAAATGTGCAGTCCGATCATTGATCTATACTGTCTGCTTTGTTGAAACACTGCAGACAAAAGGCACCGACGCAGTTGTTATCATCTTGGACTCATTCTGGAATGAAAATGGCCTTTGGGTTTAAGGATTAAATTTTGTTGTTTGTTAATGATTTGAGCCAAGCCTGTTAGCTCATTACCTACAGGGCTAGCTATGCAGGGATGTCAAGTTTAAATCTCAGTTGGGCCAAGCACTCAGGTAACCAGCATTTTTTAAACTTTTTCCACAATGTTCTCTACCCATCCCAGATCTAAGTTCATTTTTTGAGACAAATTTATTTTGTTGTCTGCAAATGCTTTGAATTATAGACCAGTCTAAAATTTTTGTTTGGTAAAGAGATAAAGATAGACCAAGTAATATGCATTTCAAGACTGTGTTGTAGGCAATACTATCTTGCAGAATATAAGGCATATATATCCAAGATCCAACTGCAGTCTGATCTTTATCTACACTGTCTGATAAAACATCCTGTCTTGTGTACCCCTAGCCTTGGTTCCCACCTGATCATTTTTTCCTTTTATCTATTCAGGATTGACGGATGCAGTTTAAATTTGACATGAAGCGCCCTTTTTCCATGGCACAGCAATAAATTCCAAAACCCTGACAATATGCGCTAGGTCACTTGATGTGTGAAAATTTCATCCAAATCTGTTGAGATATGTCCAGTAATCAAAGATATATTGGTGAAAAATGAAATATAACATGAAGACCCCTTTTTCCATGATGCAGCTATAAATTGCAGAACCTTGACAATATGCGCTAGGTCACATGATGAGAAACATTCTGTGAAAACTTTTGAAAACATTGTGGGAAAAGGAGAAAATGCTGGTAACCAGCATTTTCTCCTATTTTCCACAAAGTTTTCTACCCTATCAAAGAAATATTGTGTCACTTGAGCCAATATGAAAATGTTGTCTGCAAATGCTTTCAATTTGGACAGATCTAAAATTTTGCCGTGTGGTAAAGGGTTAAAGGCTTTGACAGCATTTTTCTCTCTGGCTGTTAGGATGTATCTTTGAACATTGTGTTCATTGTATTTTGAGTTCACTTTTGTTCATTCATTTAACTCTGTAGTACAGATTTTATCTTGTAAATCTTAGAAGTCATTATATTTTTTGGGCATATACTCCACCATGAATTGAAGTACCATTTGAAAGATCTGTTCAGGTAGGGCCAAGGTCAGTGTCACATTTGAAGGTCAAATTTTTGTAAGCTGGACGCATTGAAAGGTTGGTGCAAGACTATTGCAAGTGTAAATACATTGTTTATGTGTTTACAATAGCAATTACCCATGAACATGTCCCTGGACAACCACTGTAGTTGTTGGTGTATTTAACAACATTATAATACTAACTTGTATAGAAAGTCTTGAATCGGCAAAAATTCTCTACTAAGTTTGTTCAGATCAGGCAACTTTTTGCCACGCACCAAAAGGCTTAGGGCTTTGTTATTATTCCTTCAAAACTCTGTTCTGGAGGTATATAGGAGTCAGCTTGTCGGTCCATCCATCCGTCCATCCATCAGTCTTTCTGTAGCATTTTCTTGTCAGAGCTAGTTCTCAACAACTACAGGACAGATTTCATTCAAATTTTAGAGAGACTCGGTGCCAAGCAAGAATGTGCATATTATATTTTGGTGACGGTTCATTGAATTTTTACAAATTTATTTTCCTTTGATGAAATTTCTTGTTCTCCCTATTTTTCAACAACTATTGGACAACTATCATTCAAACTTCTCACAAATATTTATATAACCGGGTTTGCTTAAGAAAGATTATCTTCTTGTCTAAACCAAGAAGACCTAGAGCTTTGACCTTGCACTTCGATATTTGGTATTTATCTTCATTGTAGACCTTTACTGCTTGGTACTCAGGTGAGCGATATAGGACCATCATGGTCCTCTTGTCTTGTTTTGCATAGCTTTGTAAAACTTATTAGTCTTTGATAACTATTCATTGATCCAGATTCGGTGAACTAAATAGGCCGTTTGTTTGACACTTTCCCCTCATGCTCTATTTAACACAATGAAAAGAAAAGAATTTTAAGAGCATTGTGGAGAGGAGTGAAATTGCTCGAAAAGATCGATTTCACATTTTCCCGCAGTGTTCTTCCATAAAATCAATAATTTATGATCATATTTCAATTAGTTTGTTTAAACACATAACTTTATCTGGATCTCTGAAAAGTACATGTATTTTTATTAACTCTTATTCTGCGATGTATCACCGTTGCGAGCAGTGAACTCCAAAATCAATCTACACTCGAATCTTGGTCTGCACTGTTCGCAGGGGTCACAAATGTTATTGGATGTAAATAACGATTGTTGTAAGGATAGAGGGAGGATGGCCACGACCTCCCCTATCCAGTATACGTGGCTAATAAAGTTTACAAAAAAAAAAAAAAAAAGCGAGGAACCAGACTCCTCGTTTCCGAAATACTTACGAATTATTACGGAAAATGTCGAGATCGCGAAGAGCGAGTTAGGATGGCCATACCTTAATTATCCCTATATATAAATCTGGATCCAAAAATGACCCATCTAACTACAGGGGTATTTCCCTTTTAAACGTTATGTATAAGATATTATCATTCAACTAACCGGATATCCAAGCAATAACACCCGTGCGATATTTTTTCTGATATACCACGGATATTTATACGGGAAAAGCCGTTTTACGGGTTTTCCCGCTTTTAGGTAACGCGAAAAATATAAGTAAATATATACCCGTGATAGTCAAATCTCAGTTCCCATTTCATAGAGCCATCTTGGATTTTACCATAATTCCGGCGATGGTAACCTTTTCAAGTCATTCAGTTTAATCGTTTGAATTGAAAACGGGTTATCATAGCGGTGTTACCGTTAGAATCGATCCGGTGTTTCCGTCAGAATAGATAGATTGTATAAAAATTACCTAGCGGGAAAAATCATACCCCTAGGGAACTTTGACGTCATCCTGACGTCATACAACATTCAAAGAATGATAACTCTTTTAAATTTGGTTTGACAGAGTTTTTTAAACGGCTCGAAAACTAAACAGATCTTGCTTTCACCTCATTGATTATCAAAATTTATTGTAATGAAAATAGAAATGGTGGATTTTGATTGCAAGCAGAAAAATGAATAAATAAAACGATAGATACAGTACATAAAAAGCTACAGTAAAATTATTTTCTGGGGTGTACATTTGCCGAATTTCTTTGTGTCAATCTATGGGCTTCGGAGTGCCACAGTGTAGAGCACAATCGGACTGCATAGAACATTCATTGTTGTCGTAGGACTACAGTACAAACATGATGATATTTTTCTTTAAAGAAATAATCTTTTGAAATGCAATATTTAGGTAGATCTAGATCTATAATATTTCAATATTGGCAGGAAATTTCCATCGATTGTCGATGTTAAATATTAAGATTTCAAAGGCAGGCCAACGCTTCATAAACTATCTATAAAGGGTCTCGAAACCAGATCGGGCTCCTTTTCTAAAGGTTTTAAAGAACTTTTTTGTCATGTAACAATCTTAATCAGCATTCTGTTTGCTTGCATGGTGTGTTATCCTGCTTTCAACAGTACTTCATAAACATCATGGTGCTAATTCATTAGTCGCAAAGTACCAATGTTTCACAGGTTCTAGGCTTCATCTGAAAATGGAATACCATTTGGACAAATACATGTAAATCGAGATGTGGAAAAATGTTACGGGATATGCATATCCAGTATTTGCTTATCTGTGATTTTCTAAACAGTTGTACATGTACTTGAGCCATGCTCTGTGAAAAGAGGGCTTAATACATCTGTAAACAGTATCGACCCATGTCAGCCTGCGTAGTCCACGCAGGCTGACACATATCCGCACTTTTTGCTATTTGTAAACTTTCTGTGTGTTCAAGGACCATTCTACTTCTAGCTTCAGTAGATTGAAAGCCAAAATGGATTTATGTACCCACAATTATGTGATAGTATGCTTGGTATAATGCATCACGGAGATGCCTTTTATAAGCTCCATTCTGCCGGAGCGTGGCTAACTAATAAATGAGCCAGTTCACGCAGCCAGACCGGGGTTGAAACTTTTTGTTTTTGGTAAATTCCTGCATGCCAAGGGACAAGCCTACCACATGATTGAGCTGGTTGTTAGACTAAATAAAATTTTAGCATCCATAGATCTAATTATGTGACGACTTGCTTGGTACAATGGATCACGGAGATGCATTAAGTCCCTTTTGCCAAAGCATGGCTCAAATTTTGTGTATTTGATAATCAAGGTCAATACATGTAGATGGTACATGCATATATCGCAACATCTTTTTAGATGGGCAAGAACTTAATATGTAACATATCATTATATACGGCAGTTCGAAATGCCAGCTACATAGTGTAGCTTATAGGAATGGTACTTTCTCTCTTTCAAAATTTTGCTCAAGAAATAAAAGTGTTTGACGATTGAGTGTTGACACTCAACAGGTAGCTCTATCCGAACATTAGATCGCAGGGAAGTTTACATATAAGAGAGGTGCAAATCTACTTGAGAATAGGGCAGTTGAACAGTGAAAAACGAATCTGCTTTGGGAAAACGCATTGACAGATCTAATCACAGCGATCGGTCTGTTTCTAGGTTAATCATTTGCCATTTTTTTTTCACCGGAAAAAAAGGTTGTAAAATAGCTTCGATTGCTATGGGCAAGCTTTTAACAACACAGTGATCTAAATTTCAAAGGAGTTTCATTCGTTCTGTCTACATAAAAATTACAAGAAAATTGAAAAGATGTAGATATCTAGTTCAAATGTCTGATAATTCATTCTGAAACAGTGATAAAAACTTTTGAAAATAACAAATTGTTAAACCCAATAGCAGGTTACTTCCAATGCATATGACAGAACTTTATTGTAATGCATGTATTCTGAATATAAAAAAGTTCTAAACTATGTGGATTCAGCAATTATTTAAAAAGAAAATTTCATCCAGTTTTACAAATGATGTCTGTTGCCTCAGCCTTGAATATTTTCTGTACGATGTACTCTTGCGCCTAGTCCTTTCAACAAATGACTTTGACATTAGATCTTTTTCTCATTTACTAATAAAAAAAATGGGTGATAGAGAAGAAAATGTGACAGTATATTCATCCACTGTTTTTGCCATGAAAATATATGTATCTGTAATCCTTTAAGAGATTCATTCACTTGTTTTGTACCCCTGTCTTACTGTAGATCGCCAACAGTTATAAATAATCATATCATCGGTATAGAGTACTAAGGGTAGGCTATGCCAAATAGGACAGTGGTCTGATGGCCCAAAGCTGTCTTTTTCTGTGATATAATACATCTGACAGAATCGAAAAAGGCTCTGCGGTCTGCAATATTACAGAACATACATGTACAGCAACTAGTGGCATACAAACACATCTCTTCACTATTTGGCCGCACCTTAGAGAACATTTTGTTCTTTTATCCAGGTTGACAGAAAACGTAGATCTAGCAAGTGGTTAAAAAATCCTTTTTCCTGAGCGTTCTGAAGAAGCAGATAGATCTACACTAGTTTACCTTTGAATACAAAGTAAGGAAAAGTTTTTATTTCAGGGTAAACAGCTTTTTCATTCACAACAAATGGTTGACTTTTTGGATAATCAACAGCTAAACTGTATCTAATTGGTTAATGGTTTTATGCTTTTCCCGCTCATAGGTAGCACCTATAATTATATTAGATTTTTGATATACCACGGATATTTATAGAACAGTAAGTTCCACTGACTCCGCCCACTATCACCATTTATGAATGAAATGCATTCCAAAAATAGTAACGATTACTACAGAAAGCCCGCGAAAAAAGAACGATGTCATAGCACGCGCGCTACTTTCCGATGATCTGCCTACGTAATTCCTGCCCGTGACGTCATTTGAATGCTCGTTTACCGCGTCTTCTCAAATAGAATAATCCCAAGCGATCTCAATCGAAATTTTCGGACGTTTAATTACAACAATAAAGTACTATGTATGTGGGTAATGCAATTTTGAAATGGGAGTTCCGACATAAATAAACTTTTAAAACTTTTAAAATGTATTTGTCAGCAACATTTTTCACATCTTTTCACAATGAGTACAAATCATAGGTTAAAAGATAAATAGAATACGTACATAGTGTTGTCGTAGATCAAAAATATCTAACTCGGTTGTGAGAATTGATAATTGTCCCGCCAAGGCTCGACAATTATCAATTCTCCCAACCTTGTTAGATATTTTTGATCTACGACAACCCTATGTACGTATTCTCTATTTAATCTCTTTGCCACTTTGTCACGACAAGGATTAAGCGGGAACATATTGAAGGTCTTGGTTTCCATGTATTCAAAAACAAAAGCACGTATAAAGATAGATAGTTGCCATATCACGCAACCATTTCCTTGTAATATTGGCACCCTTCAAGGAGATTCTATATCACCTTTAATCTTCAGTATTTACATTAATGATATATGTCCACTTTTTACGAGAACATGGTGGAAACGGTTTTAAGCCAAATACCTGAAATATATTGTCTTCTGTTTGCAGACGACGTGGCTAATTGTGTGGACACGGTCAATAATTTACGGAAACAGATAACTACTATAAGTCAATTTTGTGATACCTGAGGTATGAAAGTTAACCTAAATAAAACAGCAATTATTGTTTTCAGGAACGGTGGGCCACTGCGGAAAAATGAGAGCTTGAAATTTAATGATAAGCCCTTTAAAGTTACATCTGTGTATAAATATATGGGGCTTTCATTCACCCAAAAATTATCATGGTATTCTGCTAAATCAAAATTTTGTGCTCGAGCACAAAAAGCCATTTTCACTCTTAAACGTTTCCAACACGATTTTGGCACTTTACTATACTCTGAAACGTTCAAAATATTTGATTCGATGATAATTCCTATACTTACATATGGATCAGAAACTTGGGGCCACAGTTACTCGGAACAGATTGAAAAGGTTCAAACAGACTTTTGTAGGTACTTTTTTGGCGTTAACCAATTGGTTAATAATTACATGGTTCTCGGTGAACGTGGACGATACCCACTGTGTGTAACGGACTATTCCAAGTGCATTTCATATTGGTGTAAACTTCTTCATATGTCCTGTTATCGTTACCCACGCAATTGCTACTTAATGTTGAAACAGACCGATGACGCTGGTAGAATAACATGGGCTACAAAAGTTAAACAACTTCTCTTCATGTATGGTTTCGGATATTTTTGGCTCTTTCAAGATGTTGGGGACGAAAATTTATTCCTATAGATCTGTATTTAAGCAAAGGGTTAAAGATTGCATAATACAAAACTGGCACGCAGATATGCATAATTCTTCACGTTGTGATACATACAGATATTTTCAATATTTACTTGTCCTTGAAAAGTATTTAAAACTTGAACTCTTTCGCCCGTTTCAGATGCGCGGGACATTATAAGCTAAATATTGAAATTGGAAGACACTATAATATTGATAAAGATGACCGAATTTGTTTACATTGTTTTATAACCGAAGACAAGTTGTAAGTTGAAGACGAATACCATGTAATTTTTGTATGTTCTAGATTTAATATAGAAAGAAACCGCTACCTACGTAACTAGTATTCTAGAAGTAGAGATCGTTACGGATTTTACCGACTTTTTCAATCAACTAACGGTACGCCGTAGCAAGAAAAGTAGACATTTATGTCTCCAAAATTGTACAAACAACAGATAAAGAAAAAATAGCTCCCCATCGATAGTATCTAATCAGCTGAAAAGACTGAGAAATAAATAAAACCTTCAGATGTTCAGCCACATCAACATATAAATGTTACATGGACATTATGTGTTGCTGTTGCAGAATATCTGAAACAGATTTAACACACTTTTTATTTTACCTATTTCAGCCATTTATAATTAGACTGTATTCTGTGGTTACAATTTGATGTATGAACTGGACACAACTTTAAAACATATTGTACTAGCTATGTTGTATTTGGGGCCGGAGGCCTTATTGTACAAATAAAAAATGTCAGTATTCAGTATTCAGTTCCCTTTTAAGCGAATATTTTGAGACTATTTCTTTTGTTTATTTTTCGAATTACTAATTCCTCACAATGTCTCCCTTGACAAATGCTACACCAGTACTTTCAACGCTTTGATTTTCTTTTCCCAAATTGTCTTCAAATGACTTTTTCCTACTGTGTTCCTTAAAACTCGGGATTTTTTGGTAAAGGGTTATCGCAATATATATATATATATATATATATAGAGAGAGAGAGAGAGAGAGAGAGAGAGAGAAAGAGAGACGGAAACAGAAAAGTCGGCAAATGCCGGTCCGACACAAGGTTTAGTAGGTGAACTGTTTTATTAAAACGTCACACGCCTCTAACTCTTTTTAATTTAATAAACTGTATAAAAAACCAAACATGTTTCGGCTAACGCCTCATCAGTGGTATGTAACTATGGAGTGACGTCATGTAATCGGAAGGGAGATAATTACATTACGTTAGCAACGTTATTGACGAGCACTCAGGGGAGATAACTAATCATTTCAACGAAGACGGTTTAATTTGGGCTTAAAGCAATTTATGAAGTATTTCTCTTTGGCTAACCTGACTGAAATACTTTCGGAATTAACTTTATAGAATGGGAATATTTTAAACTTTAATTCGTCTTTACTGCATAAGTCTAAATGATGGCTGAGTGGAATTTGTCTGGTTGAGGGATCTCTTATTTGTTGTGCATGAATTGTTCTACGGGTTCTTAGTTTGTCACCTGTTTGACCAATGTAGTATTCTCCACACCCATTGCAAGTGATAACATATATCACATTTTGTACATCACAGGTCATGTCTGCATTAACTTGGAAGACTTTTCCATTGAAATTGTATGAACTACCACTTGGCATATATAAGCATAAACTGCAATTTGGACGACCACAATTTGTAACTTTTCTCTGATCTTTACTCTCTTCTGTGAATTTTGCACATGTTAATAGTTTCTTTAAGTTAGCTGGTTGTCTTTTACTTTTTATTAATTTGGTTCCATTTAAAACGTCTTTCATTTTATCATCAGAATAAAGAATATGTAAGTTATTTGTGAATATGCCAACCATTTCTGCATTATTTGGGTTGAAGGTTGGGACATAAGGGATGGTATTTTCTTGACTTGTATTAGGGTATCCCTTGGGATACTAAGAGCCTTCTTTATACCCGATTCAATAAGCGATATCGGGTATTTTCTTGAGATTAGTGAGTGTTTAAGTTCTTGTAGTCGTGTCATTCTGATGTCTGAATTAGAAACAATTGTGCATATTCTACGGGCTAGATTATACGGATTCTACAATTCTTTGTGTGTTTAGGATGGCAAGAAAAATAATTAAGATATTGTTTAGTGTCTGTTTCTTTAAAATATATGTCTGTTATTATTTCAGTATGTTCTTTAATTATCAGAATATCGAGGAACGGTAGAGATTTTTCACTCATTTCCATGGTGAATTTAATGTCTTGGTGAAGATCATTCAGAAGGTCAAAAAAGAGGTTTAGATCTTGTCTGGATTTTTTCCAGAAGACAAAGCAGTCATCTAGAAATCTTCTCCAGTTGGCTTTAAGCATCTCGCCAAAGCCGTTTTCAAAAATTTCTTCTGCTTGGTGATACAATTTTTCCTCTAAAAACCCTAAGACCAGAGTTGCGTATGTTGGTGCAAACTTTGTTCCCATTGCTGTGCTTCTTTTTTGATTGTAGAATTTGTCATTAAAGGAGAAATTATTATTCTCTAGAATAATTTTCATACTTTCTATCAAGAATTCTTTTGTGAACCTACCGTTGATTAACTTCGGATACTTGTCTAGCCAAAATGTTATTGCTTATTGTTTATATATACGTTGATTGAATGATGTCAAGCTGTGTTGACGTTTATCTATTAACTGTGAATATCTGGGTTTATCTTCTATTGGCCATATTTCGGCAATACAACATTCGCAATGGAGCGGACATGTGCATATAAACAATTAATTATGATTATACTGGCGCTACAAAAACTGACAGAGGCAGAAACAAAAGGTAAGCATTTATACTACTGTTAAAAAGGCAGCCAGTTTTAAAACTGCAGTGCATTTGGCGAAAAGTAGGAAAGAAAAATACAAACACAGCGCATTGAACGATCAATTTAGGTATCGGACAATTCTTTTGCTTGCAACGTCTAATTTCAGTTCTCAATGCGGGTCCCATTCAGTTCTATGTAGCGAACCTGGTCTCTCAAAAAACCGGTATTTTTAAGTAAAAGAAGTTCATTTACCTTTAAGAACAATTTTTTTTAGAAATATTCAATAAATAATGGCCAGATTCATTCAAAACTCTATCAAAATACTATCATGTCTGATAGCAGACGGTGCAGCCACCATGTTTTCAACCATGCAGACCGATGTGTAGCAAACTAGAATTGACTACAACTATTTTAACGAAATTTGTTTTTTTCAAGAATCAAACTAGACTGTGTCGAACAATATTTCGATTTAAGAAAAAGATATAATGATTATGATTGTGTAAAGTGTGTTTGTGGAGTTTCATTTGGAACGATCAGATCTATTCCGCGGCAATTCATAGATCAAAGCGCCAAAGGCACTGAAAGCCTGGGCATCTGAAGGGGTGAAGAAGAAGAAAGAAGAGGCCCAGAAGCTCAAAATATCTCTCACATTTGTACAGGCTTGAAAATTTTAGATCACATTTGTACAGACTAATAAGAATATCTCTACATTGTCTCACACTGACAGTCTGTAGAGTTGACAACAGAATGGAAAAACATACATTTGTAAAGGCTCATGCAACCAATCAAAATGAGCAGCATGCAAAAAGGAATAGGCCTACTGCTGATAAATGTGGCCTATATGGTGCACACAACGTTTTTCTGATTCATAAAAGTGACCTACTTTTTGATACTACACAAACTAATATCAAACTTGTACGAGATGTCATTAAGACAAAAATTCCAACCAATTTTCAAGACTGGAAATTTTATCTCTGAGTGCAAACAAGGTTTTCCTACGATTTTCCACAGTGACCTACTTTTTGACCCGATATGATTCATTTTAAACTTGTCTGAAATATTTATCAAGGCAAATATTCTGATTGATTGATTGATTTATAGTGTTAAACACCCTTTTCAACATTATGTCAGTTATTTCACGGCAGCCTGTGCACCTATCCATGCTTTCCTTGAGTTTCTTTTACCAGTGCTACGCACAATATTTTTTCCAAGCCACTTGCTGCTTTCCCACATAACCATCGTCAAAACAACGATCAGCGGTGAGAGAGGAATGAATCCTGTCGCATTGACTATCATCAATCCTTGGAAAGAAATTGGCCCAGCCGGGGATCGAACCAGCGACCCCCTGCTCTCAAGTCCTGCACGCTACCGACTGAGCTACAGGGGCTGGACTCAAATATTCTGGCCAATTTCAATGTTAGATTTCACTGTGTTTTAGGGAAACGTTGATTTAAAATTACAAATATTCTGCCCAATTTAAATTTAAAGCCAAAGCTACCCTAAAACACAGTGAAATCTAACATTTTGACCAAGTTTCATTGACAATGGGCGCGAGGGTAACCTGGTTGATATCATTTTAGGATTTTCATGCTTATACTGCTTTTGAAATGTATACAAATGGACCTATCGGTACTGTAAAGTCAGAAAGATTATCTCGACAAAATTTTGGCCCAACAATTTTCAGTAAATTTGGACCAAAACTTGCTTCTATGATTTAACACTATTTTCAACATTATTTCAATTATGTTTCAAAGGCCAGTGTACCTATACATGCCTTCCTAGAATTGGTTTAACTTGTACTTTTTAAGCCACTAGCTACTTTACCACATAAACTTAGTTGAAAAAATATACAGCAGTGAGAGGGGTTGAATCCTCTTCCCATGACTATCATCAATTGTCTGAAAGAAATAGGCAGAGCTCAGCAAACCTGGCTTTCAAGCCTTGTATTTAATAGACTGAACCACCTGTCTTGGCTTGGCTTTAAGTACAAATGGAAATTTGCATGACATACTATTAAGACAGATAGACAGATCAGGATCTCTATTTACTTACCATTTCTAAGAACTTTCTCAGTCTTATTCTCCTGATTTTTCTAGAATTGAAAGTTACACTTTTAATTGGCTAAACCATCTGGTTTAGCCAATCAGAAGAAGTGTTTTACTTTCAAATTTTGAAAATCTTGGAGAATAAGACAAAGAACGTTCTTAAGAACAGTTGGTGAATATGAACTCAGTTCATGTAATCAAAATATGGTCTCAAAAGTATAAACAAGTTGTCAGTGTTGTGACTAGGGGAGCAAACATTTGAAATCATCTAAGATAATTCTAATTTAATGCCCCCCCCCCAAAAAAAAACAACAAAAAACAAGAATGATTGTAATCTGCCTTGTGTGACCTATTTATTTTTACCAAGATTGACCAAAATTTAAACTGGTGACCATTGTAATCTAAGGAAACAAGCTTGCTAACCCAATTTTCATATTTGCATAGTGGCAATTGTCAAAATTATCTTAACTCCTTATCAAACAACAAAATTTTAGACTTGTCCAAATTAAAAACTACTGCAGACGACAAATCGAATGTGATTCTAACGCTGACATTGGAAAGTGTAGCAAAACAATGTGGAAAAAGGAGAAAATACTGGTCACCAGCAATTTCTCCTGAGCACCTCCTCCAGTATTTTCTAAACCCTCCTTGATCACAGTTGTTAAAACTCAGGATTGTGTGGTAAAGGATTAAATATTAATATAAAGACAAATACTAGGACTAAATGTGGTGAAGATTTGGCCAGAGATGTAGTCTTCAGATGATTGGTGTTTGCTACAGTTTTACTTTTAACTTTATCCAAGACATGGTGCATAAAAATGATTCGCTGATGGTCAATATTTTTGGGGCAAAACATGGCCCTTTTTGGGGTAAAAGAAAATGACTCTCTTTTTTGTAAACAAGCAATTTGCTGTCTATCCATTTTTATTCTTTAAAATTTAAGAACACTGGGCCTGTTCCTAACTTGTTCAATTCATTTTCTGCATTTTCGAAGTGATTCAAGATACTGCTGCTTTTATGTATACTAGCATTTTCCCTTTTTCACACAATGCTTTCTATCCTATCTGGGACAAATTCCACCATTTGCAAAGGCTTTCAATTTGGTTAAGTCTAAGATTTTATCATTTGGTAAAAAGTTAAAAGCAATTACCGCAGTCGAGCCCCATTAGCACAGTCGTTAGCGTACCAGACTTGAGAACGGGGGGGGGGGGGGGGGGGGGGCACTGGTTTGAATCCTTAGCTCAGCCAATTTCTTTTCGATGATTGATGATAGTCATTACGACACAATTCAATCCTCTCTCACTTAAGCACTGAGCTTTTATATTACCTTAATTCTGAATTTTGACAATTGGTAATCTTGGTATTTAGAAGTAGTCAATGATGGCGTCAAATTTGAGATTGTTCTCCCATTGCTAATGGTGAAAATTCTAAGAAAACCAGTGATTCATAGACATTAATTAAAGAAAAAAAAATCTTCCTAATTGTAGATATATGATGTTACTTGATTTTTTAATTTATGTTTCACTTAAAATTCATTTTAATAAAGTAGGGTGCAATAATGTGGGACAAACAAGCCTGGATGAAAAAGCCCAGGGATGAACGTGCCCACGGCCAAGCTATAGTTTTTGGACAAACTAGCCTCGAACCAAATGCGTGATCGGACTATAAAATATTTTTCTTACATTATTCTCAGTAACATTGTGGATTTACACAGATGAGTACTAATATTGACGGTCTTGAATTGCCCTGCACTCCGACACCTTTGAAAATTCATCAGCTTTGAAATATGTTCCTATCATTTTGGAAGGAGGGGTTTATCTGCACACAGTAACTTTATTAATGAATTAACATAAAATTTGTCTGCAACAACTGGCAGTAAAAATATGGATCCGTAAGCAGTGTGTTAAAAACCTAACTCTTTCAGTACTTATTATCACTTAACCCTTAACTCTTTACCAAACGACAAAATTTTAGACCTGTCCAAATTCAAAGCAGTTGCAGACGACAAAATAAATGTGACTGAAAAATTGAAATCTTTTTCGGGAAGGGTAGAAAACATTATCGGAAAAGGAGGAAATGCTGGTTACCAGCATTTTTTCTCTTTTCCCACAATTTTTTCAAAAGACTTCTTTCTCAGGGTCATTAAAAGTTGGGATTGTTTGGTAAAGGGTTATATTGTTCAATACAAGGGATTAAGTTTTTAAGCCACTTATATATGCTGTCACATGGCGATTGCAAAATTGTTTTTGGTAGAGATAAGTCATCGTATCAGACAACGTAGATCCAAGATCAGACTGCATGTTCTGTGCTGTCTGATCTTAATCTACACTATCGGTAAATGAGCATCGAGTTGCGCTGAGAAGCCTAAGGGTTAAAATTCCCGTATTGACAGCTTAGATCAAGATCAGATTGCACCAAGTAATAAATATGATCTTCGATATAAAACGCCTACCACCTGATGCTAATCTCAGGTCAATCAATTAATTATCGATAAATGGCGGAGGAGATAAAAAATCAAGATCAGATGGCACTGAATGGGAAGTCTGATCTTTGATATAACACGCTCGCCATTTAGGTCTTCTTAACTGGTTGTCCATGGCTCATATTACAAAGTTTTATACCTCGTGTAACGTTACATGTTCGATTTTGTGTGCCGAGTTTGTAATGCCCAAAAAGGATCGAAATTGTCATGGTCCCAGATGTCATAGGATATCGGGACAACTCTGACAAGAAGAAATAAGGCATCGTACATACTTGGCCAATCAAAACATATTTATACCTTTAGATACGAGAAACACAGTAATTTTGCGAAAATAAATCTTACCGAGTTTTTGTTCAGCTGTTTCGGGGAAAGAGCACATCGTCTGCGTTTTGTCATGCACATTGTGTCAAAAAATAGGAAAGCCTAGACGAAAGATTCCGAGTATTGTTCGGCAACATCACTCGTCACTACTCGGCCGATTTCGTAACTACATCTAAGGATTTGCCAATGTTTTTTCAGTGTTACAGCGCACTAATTTCCACTTGTAAATAAGATCATTAGGGCTTGAAATTCTTAGTCAAATACTTTCGTTAGATTAACATCGCACATCTCTCACAGTTCTTTGTGAACTTAAACTTAACTATGATGTTCAAATCCAAATATTTTTGTCATTTTTGGGGGTCGTTTCTTTCAGCGTAGTGAGATGTATTGCAAGCGGTACTTTTCACTTTTACTCGTAACTGCTCGGATCATGTGGATGGGGTTGAAAATTTGGTATACGATTATTATAGCCTTGGGCTTTGCAAGCCAAGCCCAGGCTAAAAAAGAGAGTGGTGTTAAAATAGATTTAGCTCATAAATAGGCAAGTTTTGTACAAATATTCTTTGTCAATCGGGAAATTACTTTTAATCTTACTTTCGATGCATATTTTAATGAACAAATTAAGTCAAAAGTATTCAAAATTGCTGTCCGAACGGCGACAAAACTTGATCTGGGAGTTTGCTAAAGAAAAATATAAAAAAAGAACCGATAAGTACGGTGGCACTGAGGTGGCATGTGCATTTTTTTGTATTTATCTCGTTCCCACGAGATAGTAATTTGTTTTCTCGAGTTTTTTTTTTTTTTTTTTTTTTTTTTTTTATAAAAAATTATGCAAAAAACAAAATTCGTATTTTTCTTTTTTTTTTTTTTTTTTTATTATTATTTTTTTTTTTAAATAAAAAATCATGCAAAAAACAAAATTCGTTATCTCGATTTTTTTTTATAAACAATTTTGCAAAAAAACCCAACTTTCATCTTCTCGATTTATTTTCATATAAAAAATTATGCAAAAAACGAAATACTATCTCGTTCAAACGAGATAATCAGCCAATCCAAGTCATCCATTATGTGGTTCGCACGAGATAATAAGTCGTGCTCACGACATAATCATCCAATCAGATTCCTCCTACTAATTCCTATTTTTACACTGAGTCCATGTTCTTCATAGTTTCATTCAACATGGTAGTTTGCATCCGCGATTGTTTCAAAAGTCGAGAAAACGATTTTTGTTTTTCGCATAATTTTTTTATAAAAAAAAAAAAAAAAAACTCAAGAAAACGAATTTCGTTTTTTGCATAATTTTTTTATAAAAAAAAACCAAAAAACAAAAAAAAAAAAAAAAACTCAAGAAAACGAATTTTGTTTTTTGCATAAGTTTTTATTAAAAAAAAAAAAAAAAAAAAAAAAAAAAAAAAAAATTTTGTTTTTTGCATAATTTTTTATATATAAAAAAACGTCGAGAAAACGAATCATTATCTCGTGGGAACGGGATAAATACAAAAAAATGCACATGTCACATCAGTGCCACAAGGTAGATAAGGCCCGACGTGCACGATCAATATCAAAATGGAAATTCAAAGCGCTGAAAGCATTGACGTGCTAGGGGCAATTTGTGTATATGCATAGAACAACTGTACTGACCCATGAATAGTCCATTAAAATGTTCTGCTGCACTTTTTATTCTTCATGCATTTCCAAGCACTAGGAAGTAGTGACTGGATGCATCCATATGCAGCTTCCACATATCGCAAAAATTCGAACAAGAATGACACATACCATTCTTTCCAAGCACTAAGTGCATTTCAATGTAGTCTAGTCTTAATCCATAGCAGTATTGGTAATAGTTGAATCAAAGTACAGAAAGTACTGTTGGAAGACGAGTGTAGAATAGGATTAATATATTCCAAATGTAGTACATATCCCTATAACGAAAGGGCCATGGTGGCTTTGAAGTCGCTCACCTGAGCTTTTTGACCAAACATAACCTATTTCCAATCGTTTCCTAGATAACATAACAATCGTTCTAACAAACTTCCATGAGTATTGGACTGAAAATGTAGCTTCTAGAGGGTACACAAGAATTTTCTATGATTAGACAAGGTCACCTAGGTTTTGGCCAGAGATGACCCGTTTTCACACTCATCTAAAAGAAGCGTAAGTTTTTGACCCGGTATTACCTATTTTAAAAATTCGTCTGAGATATCAAGACAAACATTCTGACCAACTTTTTAAGGTATTGGACTGAAAATGTGGCCTCTAGATCGTACACAAGATTTTTCAAAGATTTGACTTGGTGACCTATTTCTTGACCCAATATATTCCATTTTCAAGTGAGACATTATCAAGCCGTAATTTCTGACGAAGCTTCATGAGTATCGAACGGGAAATGTGGCCTCTAGAGCGCACACAAGGTTTTTCTAAGATTTGACGTAGTGACTCAGATTTGGACCCAACGTGACCAGTTTTCAGTCTGGGCTGTGATATCATCAAAACAATCATTCTGACAATGTTTCATCAGTATCGACTGAAAATGTGGCTTCTAGAGCGTACACAAGGTTTTTCTAAACTTTGATCTAGTGGCCTAGTTTTTTACCCAATATAAACCATTTTCAAACTCGTCCAAAATATTATCAAGACGAACATTTTTACTAACTTTCAAGAGTAATGGACAAAAAATGTGGCCTCTAGAGCGTACACAACATTTCTAAAAGATTTGACCTAGTGACCTAGTTTCTGACTCGACGTGACCCATTTTCAAACTTGTCTGAAATATTATCAAGACAAACATTCTGACCAAGTTTTATGAGTATCCGGCTGAAAATGTGGCCTCTAGAGCGTACACAAGCTTTTTCAACAAATTGACCTACAAACCTAGTTTATGTCCTAATGTGACCCATTTTCAAACTTGTTCGATATATCATCAAGACAAACATTCTGACAAAGTTTCATTTGTACCCGGCTGAAAATGAGGCCTCTAGAGCGTACACAACGTTTTCCTAGGATTTGATGTCGTGACCTTGTTTTTGACCCGACATGACCTATTTTCAAACTTGTCCAAGATATCATCAGGATAAAATTCTGACCACTTTTCATGAGTATCAGACTGAAAATGGGTCTCTAGAGTGAACACAAGGTTTTTCTAAGATTTGACCTGGTGACCTAGTTTTTGACCTGACATGACCCATTTACGAACTTATCTGAGATGTAATCAAATCAAATATTCTGACCAACTTTCATGAGTATCAGACTGAAAATACAGCTTCTAGACCGTACACAATGTTTTCTAAGATTTGACCCAGTGAACTAGTTTTTGACCTGACGTGACCTACTTTCAAACTTATCTGAGATAATATCAAGACAAATATTCTTTAGCGTCTATCCGACTGAAAATGTGGCCTCTAGAGCGTACACACGTGTTTCTTAGATTTGACCTTGTGACCTAGTTTTTGACCCAACATGACCCATTTGTGAAATCGCCCAAAACAACATCAAGACAAACATTCTAAGTTTCATGGGTATCCAACGGAAAATGTGGCATCTAGAGCGTGCACAAGACTTTTCTAAGATTTGACCTAGTGACCTACTTTTTGACCCGATGTGACCCATTTTCGAACTCGTAGGACATATCATCATGAGAAACATTCTGACAAATTTTCCCGAGTATCTGAAAACATACGGCACCAGAGAGATTGTCAGATTTCTACACTTTCTCCACATCCCACAATGTTTTCTATATTTTCAAAAGCGAATTCGATTTATGGAGCATAATACGTGTTCCAAAGGCAAGATAACCAGCAGAGATTGAAAACCTTTTTGTAAAACACATAAGTGGCTCGTATAAAGTGATTGCTCTTTTCCCTATTTGCTCTCAACAGAAAAAAAAAACATACTTTTTCGTGAAAGATTGTTGGAAAAGATTAAATACTGATTGCCCACATTTTGTCCTTTTCTTATGGTGTTAAGAAAATGTTTCTTTCTCATATACTCAATACTTAGGATTGTTTGGATAAGGCTAAAATGGAAACTTTACACACTAAAAAATCTTTACCATGCCCAGTTCATACACTTTTTGGATAAAAACATTATGGAGAGAAAAAGCATTACTTGTTTGAGTAATGGTTTCTCCTTACACATTTTTTTTCTTAATTTTCTTAATTTTTGGGGTTTTTGTCGAAGACAATGCCACTATGAGTTCAATACGGCAGTTTGAAAATCATGTATCGTAGTTTGTGCAAAACCGAAGGAAGTAAACCCAATTAAAATCAATTTTTCTGAGACAAATAAGTGTTTCGATTGCACTCAGATATGAAATTGAAAATGACGTATTACGATAAATTGGATTAGGCCATCGATCGTAGAAATACTTCCTTTTAATAGAGAATAGCTTAATCCGCTATGGCCTTATGTAGTGGCGTAATGATACACACATACCGTGCAAATTCGGTCCAAAACCAGTTCGTTCCTGGGCTTATTCGTCCAATGGTTTGTTCGCCCAGACTTGTTCGTTCCACAAGATTTTACCCTTCTCGATCGGAATTTGCATGACTATATAGTAGGATGACTTTCAAGCGAATATTTTGAAACTATTTCTGTTGTTTATTTTTCAAATTATTCATTCCACGCAATGGTTTCCTTGACAAATACCACACCAGCGTTTTCAACGCTTGATTTTTCTTGATCTTCCAAGCACCATTATTTCCAAAACCCTGGACAGAGTTTTTAACTAAAAATCATTCTATTTACCATTTCTGACTATTAAATTAAAGCATTTTCAGCAAATAAATAGATAATGGCTCAATGGCTGTAAATAATATTGATGAGTTATGAAAATATTTTGTAAATAGGAGAAAAGCTTACTACCAGCATTTTCTCCTGTTGCCACAAAGTTTTCAACTTTCTCATGGTAAGTAAAACCAAGTTTCAAGGAAATTTAAGTACACATGTAATAAGACTTGTGTCCAAATTGAAATTTTGCGTTACTCATTGCAATAGTCTTCAAAGTGCAGGAACATATTGTGAGAAAGGAGAAATGCTAGCAACCACCATTTTCTCCTTTCGCCACAATGTTTTCAACTTTCTTATGGTATGTAAACCTCAGTTCAGGAAATTTAAGACTTGTCGCAACACAATTTACAACAATACTTTCCATCGATCTTAGTTTACGGGACTAAACAAGTCAAACCATTCAATTCAGTTTTTTTTTTAAAGAGAACTTGCGACCTTTCGCAGGGCTGGCCGATACACTGTCTCTGTCAACTTTGACAATTTGCAAATTTTTGGACTGAAGTCATCACTTAATGTCAGTTTCACTTCAATAGATTTCATTATCCCAATATTTGTATCAAATAATGAAGAGTATTTTGACAAAAAATGCTCTACAGAACCAACTTGGTGAGTCCAATTTATTTTCTTCCAATCTAGGTTGAGTTCCATTAACCCTTTACCGCACAATGCCGCCTTTTAACGACCCTGGGAAAGGAGCCTTTTGAAAATAGTGTGGGAAAAGGAAAAAAATGCTGGTAACCAGCATTTTCTCCTCTTTCCACAAAGTGTTCTACCCCATTAAAGAAAATTTGCATCATTTGAGCCATAATTATATTGTCATCTAAAAATGCTTTCAATTTGGACAAGGCTAAAATTTTGTCTTCTGGTAAAGGTTTAACCAGTTTCTTCCGAATAGAGAAGGACTGGTCATCTCCACTCACAACAATTAATGGTAGACTTTTCTTTTGATAACCATATTCGAGAGTTGCTTTACCTTGTCTAGAACTCTATCTCCTGTGTAAGCTTTCAGCAACACAGTTGCTCAAGTTTCACATGACTCAAAGTACCTCTGTGTTCTCACTAGGATTTTGCAAGTTGGATTCCAGGAATCCAAATCAGGAAAAAGTTGGATTCCAAACTGAAAAATTGGATTCCAGCCTGATCGAAGAAGTTGGATTCCCATAGAGTCAGGATAAATTTTTCATACACAAGCAATAAACAACTAAAACCTGTAAATTTAGATTTGTGCATCATGGAGACATAATGTCTGTAACGGACATGTTTACATTTACATTAGAAATTACTAGCTAAAACTTTATTTGTAATTGCGCAAAGGATTAAAGAACTTTTCACTTTATCTTTTATTTAGACGAATGTAAATAATTCAACATGATAATGCATATTTTAAATATTCATAATAATAATTGGCCGAGCCCCGGAAGCTCAGTGGGCAGGACTTGAGAACAGGGGATCACTGGTTCGATCCCCGGCTCAGCCAATTTCTTTCAGAGGACTAATAATAGTCATTGCGACAGGATTCATACGTCTCTCACCGCTGCCCATTGTTTCAATGATGGTTCTGTGGAAAAGCAGCCAGTGGCTTCAAAAGAATATTGTGTGTAGTATTGGTAAAATAAAATCTAGGAAAGCATGAAAAGATGCACTGGCCGCCGCGACATAACTGAAATAATGTTGAAAACGGTGTTAAACACCACACTGTCTCAATCAATCAATCAATACTAATGATGGAACCAATTCTTGACCCATCTTCACAAACATTTGTAAATTCAATTCTAATACCATTTTAATTTGTAATTAGAAATGAATTTAGAATTATCTGTACATGTGGACCATGATGTCAATTAAATTTTTTCAGTGATAATGTCTTAGACCTGTCCAAATTTAAAGCTTGCATAAATCTGCAGATGATAAGATAGAGATGGTTTGAACAAACTACTTGGTCTTTAAAAACGTCGAAAGCTTTGTGGAAAAGAAGAGAATGCTTCTTTACTCACAATGTTGTCTGAAGCTTTCTTTCTTAAGATTGTTAAATTCTTGATGATGGATTGTTTGGTAAAGGATTAATTAGCTTTATGTTAGTATTTTTTTTTTTTTTTTTTTTAACCTTCACACTTGTCTGATCACTAGGCTGATCTGGAGCTTTCCTTTTAATCCCCAGAAATTTCTGAGAAATTATTTGTTTTGAAATGTGTTCTGCGATCATATCAAGCACGTGTAAGAAGAGATAAGTTTCGTGGAACATTGCTTTTAATTAAATAATTGTTTTTACTCGAAAGGTCAATTTAAAAAGTCAGCTGAAAGTTGATAGGTCATGGACAATACTCAATTATCTATTACCATTGCTTCCCGTCGATTGCATCATAAGATGCTCACCGCCTTTCTTTAATCGAGTATATAGATCAACATTATCTGCGTAAAATAGTCTGTAATCTACTGATTGATGCATAATTTGCAACAGTCAAACAACATGCCGGCAATTAGTGTTGGCTACTCGTCATCCACAGTTTTACGGGTACTGGACGGGTAATAATGACGCATGGAATTTTTCCAAAACAATAGTCATCGCGGCCCCTGCATCTAATCCCATATCACTATCTTTACCCTCAATCTGCACTGAAACATTTCTTCAGACTCTGACTGAAAATTCCATGTTCATTCAGTAAATGAATTTTGGACTTTTCCTTATTTTTCTTGTCCAGTTTGCTCTTAGGCTGTGAACGTATTTCAGTCTTTTTGTATTCATTTTCGGACAGATCTTGTTTATATGACCTGACCTTTACAGCTAACACACGTTGCATTCTTGTAGTAACATGTCTCTCGTAATTAGTTTTACCACATCTTAACCACTGTGGAAAGATTTTTGTAATTACGGGCCCTTGGCTTCTAGGTCCGGAGAACAGCAATAAGCGGCATAAATGTAGATTTTTAACTTTATATGGAAATTCTTTGCTCTCGGAAAGCATGCGTAACTACAATTAATCAAAGGTAATTAAATACTTCCTCCTAATGCGGATCAAAGTACTAAAATATTACAATTGATATCATTAATTAATGACTTATTTTAAAACAAAATCGTGTATCTAAGCGTTTTGCGTACACTTATTATTGTAAGAAAAGGGTTTTTGGATGTAATGACAGTAGTTTTAGGTGAATTTCGAGTAGTTTTGGGTTTTTCCATACTTATTCATCTGCGACAAACTAGGCCATGTCAAAGCTGCGGAAGGAGACTAATTTCAAATTTAGAGCGAATTCTATGACACTTAACTCTGAAATTCACTGTTTGTGTAATAGGCTTACACAGATTTTGTACCCGCATGGTAATTTCACATATCAAATGAAACAGACGCGTCTGTTGGTTGATCTACGAGGACCTATTTTTCTTGAAACAGAGGAGTGAATCGTCTTCAGTCATCGTCCAAAAAGCTATCCGATTGGATAAATTATTTATGCATTGTGGAGAAAAGTAGGTCCCAATGATGTCATTTTTACTGCTTTCGATTGGCTTATTACAACTACAATTTATTTGTTGCTGTGGCAACACCACCATAACAATAAACTGATCCAAAGTATTTTGCATTTACCTGAAACTGTGTTTTTCGAAATTTGATTTCATTCTTTTTGTAAATTTGAAGTTTCTCCTTGTTGTTCTGATTCAATTTACAATGCTCTGGAACTGTTTTTGTAGTCTGGATTACCTGCCCCTACTACTACGTTATCGGGTCAGGCAAAGCGCAATAATGGCGGCCTCCTGGGTGTCCTCAAGCGTACCCCTACATGCTTCCCCATTTTCCCCAATTTCATGTGACCCACTTTGATCAGTTCATAAAATGAGATCAATTTTGTATAAAAAATACATTACGGAATCTAAAACATGGGGTATGGTTTAAATATAAAATCGACTATGAATCATTCTAAAAGTAGCCCTGTTTTCGGACGTTATATAGGTCCATTGACATTTCGGATACTTAAAGCATTTCTGATATGTAGTCTTTCTTGCTAAATAAGAACGACATGTAAAAAACTCACTGCCATGACTGTATTGCAAGCGATCTGTTCTGAATTCAGCCTATGATCCGATTTGATCATGTGAAATAACAATACCGTCTCCTCTGCATATTACCGACGGGGGCCGCCATTATTGCGCTTTGCCTGACGGACTCTTGTAGTACGGTGGGTACCAGACTACTGTTTTTGTTCTTTTGTACTCGAGATGTATCGAACTATTTGAAAGGTGGTTATATACAACTGTTCAGAGGCATTTGCAACAAATTGCCGAGTGACTACATATGAAGGCTCTCGCCTTCCAAAAACCGCAAATTAATCACTGAATTAAGTAAAGCAAATAACTCGAAAAGCCAGTTAAAAAGAAAGACAAATGTAAGAAAAATATATTTTTCAGTTGTATTTCCTTAACGGGCTACATGGCCTCTTTTTTGAATTTCATGCAAGAATTTTGCTAAGGTTTGTGGGAATGTCAAGTGATCAATAACATGTGCTGATTATGTGGGAGCAAATTCAAATAAGTATGATGACTTCATACTTGATGTTATTTAAAAAGACATAGTTACTGACTGCAGACTAACCCATCATTCGAACACCGAATCTGCGACTTTTTATGGCATGTAACCGTCCAGTCTCTTTAGGTTTGCAGAGAAAAAATATATCTTGTACTATTTATCAGCACTTAACAACAAAAAAGTTCATTTCACAGCAAAAAAAATATGAAAGAGCCCTATTAAAACACTTATATTATTAAAACACTTATATCATTTTAGCGTAATAGGCATTGCATCTCAGTAATCTTATCGCAACTGGAATGAGTTTACATAACCATCTGCTTGCGTTTCACAGTTTCAAAGTTATCATTGAATCAGGTTAAAGCCCATGTTTGTCAAAATTTCCTTAACAAATACAATTTTTGCTTAACCACCTGGTATATATGAACCATGCTCTGTGAAAACGGGGCTTTATTCATCTGCGAAAAGTATTGACCCAGATTTGCCTGCGCAGTCCGCGCAGGCTGTCCTGGGCCGAAACTTTTCGCTATTGGTCAATTATTTGTATGTCAAAGGACAAGTCTACCTTATGATACAGTCGGTTGTGGACAAAATGGAATTTATGGATCCATAATTATGTGATAAATTACTTTGTATCATAGATGACAGAGATGCATAAGCCCCTTTTGCCAGAGCGTTGCTTATATAAATCTTGTCATAAGTTCCAAGAAGGAAGCAAAATGGCGCTTATAACGATGATTATTTGTAAAACAAGTATTTCTACATACGTGGAAAAAATAAAGTTTATTGTTGTTGTTGTCTTTACAAACAACAAAATTTGACACTTACCAAGATTGAACACTGGTGACAAATCAAACATAGCTGAAATGGTAAGATTTGTCCTTGAAAGAGTAGAAAACACCGTTGAGAAAGAAGAAAATGCTGGTTACCAGCACGTTCTCTTATTCTCACAATGTTTTCAAAGGGCTTCTCTCCAGGGGGTTGTCAAAACTCGGGATTAATGATATTTACCCAAGTTCAAGCTTCTGTGTTAGGAGAAATTTATTAATTAGCACCAGTACTAATACCCAGCCCCCGTAGCTCAGTCGGTAGCGTACAGGACAGGGGGCTGCTGGCAGTAATATAGGTATGTAGACTAGAGTGCTCAGTACCCTATTCTACATACCATGAGAAGGGGTTTTTGGTGTAAGGTATGTGATCTGCGGAATAAAACAACCAATTTAGCGACGGATAAAAGTAGTCAATATGCGGACGTTCCACCCCCCCCCCACGTCTGATTGACACTGGATCCCAGCAATTGGACTCAGTCTTTAAGCTGGTTCCCAGCGATTTGACTCAGTCTTTAAGCTGGTTCCCAGCGAGTGGACTCAGTCTTTAAATGGAGTTAGGGTTAAAGACCATCTCCCTTGAGAGGGTTTTTTCCCAGATTGGCTACTTTTATTCCCCGGATCACGGGTTAAAGACCATGTTGGCCTTAGATTTTTTTGAATGTATTTCGTTTGGATTACAACTCTTGGAGTGTTAATCATAGAGACAATTTGAAGAAGTAAACTTTCTAGGTAAGTGTTAACCCATGAGTGTAGCTCTTAGTAAAAATTGACAATTTGTAGGAGATAAAACTTTCTACGTAAGTGTTAGCGCTGAAAAGGGCTGTTTTGTTTTGGAGATTGTACTTTTTTCTCCTCTATTGACGGCTTTTTTTCTTATCTTTGCGATCTTGATCTTTGGGATCTCGAAGTTGACGAAGTTATCAATGTTTTTTCCATAGTTGGTCTGATCCGTCAATCCCGGAGTTGACCTGCTGTTGTCAACTCTTTTTACAGGGTAGTAATCTTCTACTGATTTTCGTTTTATTGCTCTTGACTGCTTTTTTTCTTTCGGTTGATTTTCTTTTGACTGCTTTTCCTTTGGATGTTGTTCTTTCTTTACAACAGTTACGATGGAATCTATTACCCTTCGAACACTTGTTTTATCAAAGTCAAACTCCACCGGAATCTTCACAGCAGCTGGTGATTTGCGTTGACTTTGTTGACATAATGTCTCGATGTTTTTACTGAGCTGTTTGGTGATTGTGTTCAAACTCTTCACTTCTTCTAAAATCTGAGTCATTACAGAATCTTGATTTGAAATCATTTGTCTCATCTCTTCTTCAAATTTGTTGTCCGATACTGTCATTGGATTGATGGATGGTGAATTTATGACTGTCGCTGGAATATCTCCATTGTTTTCCTGTGACAGTAAGTCTAAGTTGAAATCGTCCAAGATGAAATCAACTAAGTCGAATTCTCTTGAGTTGAATTCCATTTTTCGCTAACGTTTGCTTATTCGATCTACTCGAGAACCGAGAGCCGAATGATTACAGGAAAATATTGCTGTCTTTTATACGATTACGGCTGGATTGACCTACTTTGGTTCAGAATTAAGAGCACGGACGAGGGCGAAAGCATCCATTAGAGAAAATAATGGATTTTTTGAGTGCTGATCGTTGATCTGATCTCTATTGTGGAAGTAACACAAACTGTGATTGATCGATTCATTTGAGTTTAACCAGTCAGAAGTTGTGTTGCTTTCCAATTTTTTATGGTTATATTGCTTACTCGGAAGATGATGATCCACACTGTATTAGAGAATAATGGTATTTTTTGGATAGGAGATGAATTGGGTTTTAGAACAAAGGGCTTTTTTTGTGAAAAAAATCACTATGTCAGATATTTTCTTAGAGAAATGTAAAATTTGATTGACAATTTTTGGAGAAGAAAGCTTTTCTTGGTGAATGCTAGCCCTGAAAAGAGCTGCTTTTCATCCATTCTCTGGAATGGAATTAAATTAACTATCCAGTCAACTTGATTCCAAAACCAGAGAAAGATGGAGGATTCTTAACCTCCTCTCGTTATCTCTATACTTTCTATTGCATTTAGTATCTGCAATAGACGGATAACTTGTTGTCTTATACGTCTAATCCGTTTCCATTTTTCTATTCCGATAACCAATGCGAATAAAAATGTTAATCCAAATATTGTGCTGGTTCGACTTGACTCTACATTCGCTGACTTTTATACGTTTACAGGTGGATTGAACTACTTTGGTTCAGAATTAAGAGCACGGACGAGGGCGAAAGCATCCCCTTGAGGAGAACGACCAGTTGTTATATTTTATAGTTCTACTATATTGTATGTACTTAAACTTTTATTGAGTGTAATCGAGGGTTGTTTGGACTGACAATTTGAAGATAAAGCTTTTTACATGATGGGTAGCCCTGAAAAGGGCTGTGTTATGATGAAGAGGTATCCTTCACTGTACGATATCGGAGCGATCTTCAGTCTCCATTGGAGTGAACTCACGCCAGCAATGATTACAGCAAATCACTATACCATAATCTCCATCATCGTCATAAAACCCCTCATCTGGACTGGGACAGTTGTGTTTCTGCCAATGGTTTTGACGGATAGAAAAGCATTTTCCACATTTTGGAGCGAACTCCCACCGACATTGATTACAGCAAATCACTTTATCATAATCTTCATCGTTGTCATGAATCCCCTCATCTGAACTGGTGCAGTTGTGTTTCTGACAAAGGTGTTGAAGGATGCAAAAGCATTTTCAACATTCTACCTCGCATGGTTTATCACACTGAGGACAATGAACCCGAACCAATCGAATCTGTTTTTCTCGTCTTGGTATACTTTATGTTTATTCGTACTACTCGAATGATTAAAGGAAAATAACGCTGACCTTTATACGTTTACGGGTGGATTGACCTACTTTGGTTTAGAATTAAGAGTGCGGACGATAGCCTAAGTATGTAGGTAGAAAATGACGTAAGCGTGACGTTATTTTTTATCTACAATTTCCCCGAGCTGTATTTCATGTTAATATATATACGGAATATTATGTTGTAGTGTGTTTCCTGGAGCTTGTATTTACTTCGAGCTGCGTGGGAAAATTTGATATTGCGCGAGACCGAAGGTCGAGCGCGATATCAAAATTTTTCCACGCAGCGAGAAGTAAATACAAGCCCCAGGAAACACACTACAACATAATATTCCATTTATTATATACCTAAACTACCAAAAACCAAAATATATGTATTTAGTGACAATTTTATTCGAAAACGAAGCATAGTTATAAGAAAAATTGGTTTAATAGGCGTTAACATCTTTTTTTCATGAATGGCGGATGAATTTTATTTAGTGTTATTTCCACCACGCCCATTGTGTTAACATATAAAACAATCAAAACGGCAGCCGTGTTCACGTGGATACAGTGTTTTCGTTTAACTTTAAATGAAGTTGCAAAAAGTAACAGAAATATATACACAAAAGTAGATTATCTGAAGTCTGAACAAACAAAACTAAGCTGGAGAACAGTACAACATGTAAAACGGGTGGGAGAACAACTTAGTCACTATCCGACTCGATGGTGGGTCGAATGCGGTTTCTTTGCGGCTAAGCGGTTGAAGACTCGTCCATGACCGTGTTTATTATGGTGATGGAACAATTATTTAGAGTCGCGTTTTGAAAAATGTGTCCTGCATGTTCAGAAAACGTCCGCATTGCAGACATGTTATTGACATTGGCCTGGAGTAAAGATTTCGTTGTGGAAGGAAAGGACTGTACTGTCTGACACGGCCTAGAATCCAAAGGGGTGAGTGATTGTTCTCGGTGATGACTTGGAGGATTTTGGTTTATAGAAAGGATGTCCGACATTTGCTCCTGCATAGCAAGTGAGGCCTTGGCATAGCTATTAACACTCTGCACATTCCTGTGAGCACTTAACTGCTGGATTGTTGTCGGCGCGACACCACTGTGCAAGAGGTCTGTGCATGTTGTTTTTCTAGCACTATGATTTGTTTTTTTACCCTGTAGGCCGCATTCATTAGCCATGTTTTTCATAAGACTGTTAAGAGAATTAACTCCGAGGGGCTGTGATTTATACCATTTGGTAGAGTTTGGAAGCCTATTATGATTTACTGATAAGTAAAATGGAGAATCAGGCAGACACATTTCAGATGGCCTATGGGATGCATAAATTTTATAAACATTAACAGGACAGGTTTCTGGTGTCTCATGGGCAAACTGTTTTGGATGAAAAGCCCAGATTTCAGTTGTTCTCTCACCTGTTCGAGTTTTTGTCAGCCTTTCACTGTATTCAATATATTCCCTTCCCCTGTCATTTTTCTTTAGTTTGATGTCACCCCAACAAAGTTGTCTATTTTCATTCCCACCCCTTAGACCAAATAACATTGTATTATTTAGCCAGACTAAGTTGAGCAGCTTTTTAGGAGAGTCTAGTCCTTTTGCACCACTTTGGCGCAGTGCGTTCCTCTCATCATTGGTTAGAGGCTCAGAAGCATGAGGTCGATTTCCTTTCCCTTTGGATTTTAACTCTTTTCTTTTTGAAGCAAGGACCTGGCGTGATGTCTGAAATTCTTTGTCAGTTGTAATGCTGTACGGGTATTTCTTTTCTCTGAGACACCTTTAATGAGATATAATGAAGTGCTCAGATCTTAATACTAGTAAAAGAAAACCAGATGAGGTGGAATTGCTCGGCTGCATAAGTTGAAATTTGGAAATAACTTACTCAACAATATCTTGTGTTACTTTTCTCGTTGAAACTGAACAACTTGCTAAATTTGCAGTAAGCATCTTAACTCTTTACCAAACAACAAAATTTTAGACTGGTCCAATTTGAAAGCATTTGCAGACGACAAAATAAAAGTGACTGGAAATTTGAAATTTGTTTTGGGAAGGGAAGAAAACATTGTGGGAAAAGGAGAAAATGTTGGTTACCAGCATTTTCTCCTTTTCCCACAATGTTTTCAGAAGGCTTCTTTTTCAGGGTCGTTAAAAGTTGGGATTGTTTGGTAAAGAGTTAAGCAATGGCTGAGATGTCAGAAAATCCTTGTCAAAGTTACATGTATAGCTAAACCGACATAGAAAAAACAGGGCTATGACAATCTCTCAGGGTCAATAAAGTGAAAGCTGCAACTGAAAATCAACTCTTTCGTAAAGAACAATTTAAGGACTTTTTACAATTTGAGATGTTAAAGCGATAAATCTGAAAGTGGTACAAATAAGCTGAAGATCTTTGACAGGGTAGAGAAACAGGAGAATATGCTGGTTACTAGCATTTTCTCTGTCGTCAACCAAATATTTTTTTCAAGCAATCTTTATTTCACAAAAGATTTCTTAGTACAAAAAATATCAAGCATGGTAGGCTTAGTAGCTGTTTTAGCTGAGCTGTAACAGACTTGGGCTTATTATGCAGGGATGATGAGATAAATCTCTCTGGCTCAGCCATCATTCTTTTTGTGATTTGATAATATCACTTTTACCTGCACCATTTTTTATTCAACCCCATACCATACAATCCCTTATTTCAACAACACTGAAAATGGGAGGCTTTTGTGTAGACTGTGGAAATTGAAATACTGGTTATTGGTTACTACCAGTAACTAGCATTTTCTCCTTTTCCCATAATGTTTTTTACCCTTTCACAAACAGATTCAACCATTTGAACCCCATGTGTGTAAATGCTTTCAATTTGGTTAATTCTAAAATTTTAATGTCTGGTAAGTCTTTAAGAGTTCTTATTTGTATATTTTTCTGGAGTTGTGTGGCAGGTTTATTTGCTTGCATAATACATAAAGCAGAAGGTCTTGACGCAGTCTCAAGAAGTGGCACTGGTCACACAGAAATGTGTTTATGTAAGACACTTATTAACCCTATTGTAGAGCTTTTGAAATGCAGGAATGACATGATTAAGTTAGGTATGCCGTGGTATGATTGAAAATTTGTAGACAGTAGTATGTATATAATTATTGTAAATACAAAATCTGTCAATGAACAGGCTCATGTATTTTTATTTTTTAACCCTTTACCATATAGTCAGAGTTTTAACCACCCTGGAAAAGAAGCTTTTAGAAATCATTGTGGGAAAAGGAGAAAATGCAAGTAACCAGCATTTTCTCCTTTTTCCGCAGTGTTGTCTTATCTTTCAGAGACAAATAAATTCCCTTATTTGAGCCAGATTTAATTTCTCATCTGCAAACGCTTTCAACTCGGACCAGTCTCAAATTTTGTCATGTGGTAAACAGTTAATCTGTAAGTTTGAATAACTACCTGTCAATTCCTCTATGATAGGATGTCAAGGTATCTGGCTCATAATCTGAACCATCTGCCTTTCTTATACAGAGAAGAAAGGAGCCTATGAGATTATCTAGCTCATCAGGCATTATTTGCCAGATCTCCCTCAGTTCATTGCGCCCTTCAAGCCACCTTTTGAACTGTCTCATACATGATTCAGTTTTCTTTACAGTGTTTTTGTTCTTCATGTCATTTACAAAGCTCTCCTTTTCCTCATCAGATATTTGAATAAAAGTTGGGGTTTGTTTTGAAATTGCAGACGATGATGGTTGTTTTGGCATAAGGTTTAAGGTCTGACTTTCTGTGGTATCAACTGGTGGTTCAATGGGCAGTGGGTCAAATGTCTTGTCTCCATCAGTTAAGTCGAGTTCCGAAACACTATTTTGCTGCTCAATGAAGTCAAAATATCCAGATTGAGTTAACAAGACGAAGTCAATATCCTCATCAAACCATTCATTGGACACTGTGGCAGAAATTCTACAAAATTTTCGATCCTGGTGCGATATGAAAGCAGTGAGGAAAAAATATCGGGCGAATATTCGATCTAGCAGCCGACAGTTGATGTCACGATAATCTCGTTTAATTTTGCGTTGCAATTGTACTTTTTTCAATAAAGGGCAAATAGTTGATTAATATTATTCGTATGTTTTGTTTTAGACTTGGAATAACGCTTTAGATTTATTTTGGGGCAGATCTTCACACACAGAAAAATAAGATTTGGCGTTACTAAAAATAGATTGAACACGTCTTGAGATCATGCTTGATTTTACTAGGTTGCGTAAAATCAGATCGAGAATGAGGTTGAAAGTAGTTCGCTCGTGGATAGCCTACGTCATCATACCATATTTGGAACCGTATTCCACTGAGTGGAATACGGATTTTTTTTCCGTCGTGTGTGATTTTAGCCGCGTGCGACGCATGTATTTAACCCGGAAAACTTACAGGTATATAATAACAATAGTTATGATTCTCTGCATTGTTTTATGGATGTTTTCACCCGCGTTCAATCCCTCCGCAAAGCTATAAAAGAGCCGACGTTTTATCATTGTATCATTTCATTTCATGATGAAATTGTCAAAGTTTTGCTGTGGCTTGTTCGGTGGAAAGAGGGATGATGAGGAGGAGGAGAAATGGGCAAGAGAAGAGATGGAGAAGGAAAGAGAAGGGGAGAAGAGATGCAGACTCAAAGCACTTTGCCAGTTCTTTGAGAGGCGGGGGTACGAGTTTTATACTCGTACCCAAATGGTCAAGATGGGAGATATCTACCCTGACTTGACCGAACCGAACACCGCGGCTGGCAGGCAAAACTCATGAAGCTGTATCCTTCACTGAAATGGTGAAGAATACATCTTCATCTTAAAACAACCCTTTGCAGGGCTACCATTTATCAAGAAAGTCTATATTCGAAAATTGTCAATTTCACGAATGAGTTTTCACTCCAAGAGTTGTTCCCCAAGAGTTGTATCCCTGAGAGATGTACTCAAAAAAACCATAATCAACTATGGTTCTTAAACTTTTTTATTTAAAACTTTTGCACAATGAAACATGCACTGGGAAAAGCAATTGAATCATTTTGAAAAGGTTTTTTTAACTTAAAGCAATTTTCAACTTTTAATTTTCAATTCAGTTTGTTTTTCTTTTTTTCTTCGGAATGTTAGATTCACATTCATTCTTACGTTTTTTCCCTTTATCATTGTTTTTAATACCATTGTTCATCATATCTGGACAGATTTTATCCCCGTGTTTTTTTGTGAAGTTGGCTATTGTCTTTCTAATTGTTTCGATGTTTTTCTCCTCTCTGGGTGAACTTTCTGAAGAAAGTTCGTTGTTTTGCAAAGTTTGTTGTTTTCTTAGATTATCGTTGATAGTCGTGTTGTCGATCTCCATATTTTCGATCTGATTTTCAACCGATGATATTGTAGCCTGAGCCTGTGGTGAGCTTGTTTTCCATTTATGTTCATCGAATTTATATGACTTCAGAACACCAACGAATTTCATGTGTTGAAATTTAGCACCAGTTTCCATTGTTGGTCAAATTTTGATGGATTCACGTAGACAAAAATGATTCTCCATGTCTGCTTTTCTTTTTCTGGACAATTTCTGGTCCAATGTCCTGCTTTGTTGCATGTAAAACAAATCAGCTTACCATTCATCCCATATCGTTTATCGAATATTGTTTGATCCAGAACTCTGGTAATATGGTAAACATCTTTTTCTTCAAAATGTTGGTGGGATAAAATGATCTCACATCCGGTACGTTGAACTTGATACTTTGATGGAATATTGCTGATCTCATAGTCGTGAGTGTATGGATTAACATATAGATACACCCTCTTTCCACATGATGATATACTTTGTAGCTTAAACTTACTCATTTCTGTCAACTGTACTGTCTGAGATCGATCAGAGAAATGATGTAGATTTTTGTAACGTTCTATTGGACTGGAAGGAGGTATTAAAGGCTAGGTTTTTGACATGACGTGACATTGTCTGTCTTACTGTCAAACATAAACGATGTCTAAGAGATTAGTACCCTATTCAGACAGTGCAAGTGACGATGAGTCATTGCAACCAGCACCGAAAAAGAGAAAAAAAATTAGTACCACTAAAAAAAAAAAAAAAAAAAAAAAAAAATACTAGTCTATCCAGACAGTAGTAGCGGCGATGAGTCAATTTCACCGTCACCAAAAAGGAGAAAAATACTGAAAAAAGAAAGTGAAGATAAAAGATCTAAACCACTGAAATAAGAAAGTGACAGTGAAAGTGATTTCCCCTCATCTAAGAAAAAACCTGTAAAAATGATCGTGGAAAGTGACAGTGAAAGTGATTTCCCCTCATCTAAAAAAAAACCTGTAAAAATGATTGTGGAAAGTGACAGTGAAAGTGATTTCTCTTCATCCAAGAAAAAACCTGCACGAATGATCGTGAAAGTGTCAGTGAAGATAAAAAATCTATACCATTGAAAGAAGAAAGTGACGATGAATCATTTCCACCCGAGAAAGAAGAAAGTAACAACACTCCTTTAGACATGGAAAGTCTGTATGACTTAACAGAGGTGGGAAAAAAGAAGTCGACGAAATTTAAAACAGAGTCACGTGTGCTGTCGGCGTCTATTAAGAAATTTGAAGACTTACCACCACATTAACTGATCGGGTTATTTGACGATATTACCCATCAAATCATTCAAAAGTTAAATGCTGAACCGACGGATATGATTAGAATTAGTATTAATCACCCTTCATTGGATACGGGGATTCATATTCTCTTCTTACGTGTAGAAGAGCTGGAGGGTAATACTATGTTAAACGAAATTGAAAGAGTTGTACAAATGAATACAGATTTCGTCTTGAACGATGGATTCATGACATTTGACATTACACATACAAGACCTCCAAGTGGAAGCGGAAAAAAATTTAGCTCATCATCAGAATTGGATTCAAAGGTTTTTGTAAAAAAGAAACAATCAATTATTCAAATTAACTATCATGATCACCTATGTTTTGCAAGAGCAGTTGTTGTAGGAATTTACATCAAATCCATCACAGGATTTCTTGGTTGTACATATTATTGTGAGTTCAGTGACGTGCCTTACTCGATACGGGAAAGTCATGCTTGCTCAGAGATCTGTAAAGGTTGTTATCGTATTGGAAAATGTCCATCAGAATCAAAAGAATATGTCTGCTCTTATTGTCATAGACGATTCTTTAGTGCAAAATGTTTGACAAATGACAAAACAGTTCAAGGTAAAGAGAAGAAATCCATTTGTGAATTAGTGAAGCTTTGTTCAAAATGTGATCGACACATTTTTGTCAGAAAGAAAATCATATCTGTAAGGGAAAGAAAAAGTGTCATATCTGCAAGAAAATTGTTGACTTTTCTCATCGATGTTATATTCAGTCTTACCAAAGTAAGATGAACCATGACAGTGATGATGAGACGAGTTCTTCAGTTGTCAAAAAAACCCTTGTTCATTTTCTTTTATTTTGAATGCCAACAAGACACGGGAGTATACACATCCCGAATTACTGTATTGCACACAGAGCATGTGCTGAATGTATCGATAAACCATTTGATTTTCATTGTTCTACATGCAGTGAATTTGAAGAAGGAAAGGAAGTTATTTTTCAACGTAAAGAAACTTTGAGTCAATTTTGCAACTGGCTCTTTTCAAAGCATCATAAAGGAGTCACAGCTATTGCCCATAATTTAAAAGGCTATGACGGTCAATTTATTCTTAACTATATTGTCAAAATTGGGTTAAAACGTCCAAAATTGGTCATGGATGGAAACAATGTTATGAAGTTAAAACTGAATGGGGTGCGTTTGATCGATTCTTTCAATTTCATGAACTTTGGCTTGGCAAAATTTCCAGCTACATTTGGACTTCAAGAAATGAAAAAAAGGTTACTTTCCTCACTGGGCAAATACAGATGAATTCTGGGGTTACATCGGTCCATACTTGGACATGTCTTATTACAAGCCCAATTCAGTGTCTGAAGAGGCTAGGTCAAATTTCATAGTCTGGTATAATGATAAAGCTCAAAGGGGTGAGGAATTCAATTTTCAAAAAGAGATGGAAATGTACTGTAGATCAGATATTGATATCCTAAGACGAGGTTGTGGTGAATTCAGAAAGCTGTTCATTGAGCAGGGTGGTATTTGTCCATTTATAGAGGCGATTACCATTGCCGATGCATGTAACAAGGTTTGGTGAAAATATTTTTTACCAAAAAATCAAATAGCTATCATTTCAAGTAAAGACTCATCCAGACGTCGCTTTTCTATGAAAGCGATACGTTGGATTCAAAGCATAGCTAAGGAAAAAGGCATTAATATTCGCCACGCCAAAAATTGTGGTGAATTTCAAATCGGGAAATACAGTGTAGACGGATTTCACCGTCAATCAAACAGTGTCTATGAATTCCTTGGGGATTTGTATCATGGCTGTGATAAATGTTATAAAGATCGAAATCAAATCAATCCCATCAATGGAAAAACAGTGTCTGAGTTGTACGCAAGTACTTTTGAACGTTTAGGAGCTATCGAAAAAAAATGGGCTATAAGGTCGTGTACATATGGGAGCATGAATTTGATGCTAAGATGAAGGCTTAATTAAATGCAAAGTTTTGCTCCCAACTGATTTGATTCACCCCGTTCTCCCAGTTCACTGTAACAATAAAATGATGTTTCCACTTTGTATGAAATGTGAAAAAGAAAGTTCAATCATTTGTAGGCATGGAAAAGAAGAGAGAGCTTTGGTCGGAACTTGGGTTACTTTTGAATTGTTCAAGGCTCTTCACTGTGGTTATCGATTGATGCATGTGTATGAAATTTGGCATTTCGACTCTGTATCGGATCAGTTCTTTAAAGGCTATGTGAACAATTTCTTGAAAATTAAGCAAGAAGCCAGTGGATACCCCGGTTGGTGTCGATCAGACTCAGAAAAAGAGCAGTTTATTCGTGAATATGAGGAGGCAGAAGGTATTCGTCTCGATCCAAATTGTATTAAAAAAAATCCTGGGAGAAAATCATTTGCTAAGATTATGTTGAACTGTTTTTGGGGAAAATTAGCTCAGCGTGAAAAAATGAGTCAGACGGAATACATCGATAAGCCGTCTACATATTTTGAATTGATTACCAATCCAATTTACATGGTGAAGTATATAAAAATCTTTGACAATGACTGTCCATTCATCTTGGCTAACTATGAAACAAAGTTGAAGTATATTGATACTCATGCTACAGCCAATGTTATTGTAGGGGCTTACGTAACAGCTTATGCAAGGCTGGAATTGTACAGTGTTCTTGAAAAGTTAAAGGATAGAGTTCTGTATTTCGATACAGATAGTTGCATGTATATTCATGATCCTGAATCATGGAATCCTCCCATTATTAACAGTAGACTAGGAAAATGGACTGATGACGAGCCTGATTGTAAAATCACCCATTTCAGAGGATTAGGACCCAAGAATTATGCTTACAAAATGAGGACAAAAGATGAAAAAGTCAAAAGCAAATGTAAAGTTAAGGGAATTACTTTGGATTACAATACAAATCAACTAGTGAATTTCGATTAATATTCAAAATGTGCTTTGAACCGCACGATAGAAATTAAAATTCAGTATGATTGTAGAATCAAAAGACATAGAGATAGAACGGTTACCAGTGAACCACAAACAAAAACGTTTCGCTCTGTATACACCAAAAGAGTTATTGTAAATGATACTGACACTGTACCCTATGGCCATAAAAGTGTTTGAGGAAATAATTCAATGTTAATAATTCAATGTTACATTGTTTTGAAATAAATCAACGTTACATTGTTTTTGAAGAGATCAGACAAAGTAAGATTTTGTGAATTTGCATTACATAAAAAATGTTATATTATAACATCAATAATTTATTTATATAATTCATTGTATATAATTCATTGTAAATAATTTTTTTCAAAAATAAAATTTCATTGTAATAAGTAATTGTTCAGTTCTGTTCAAATAAAATTGCGAATAAAATATTTAAATAAAAACGCTTTCATTGTTATTTATGTTGTCATTCTATCATTAGACGTCAGTGAGTTAACATGGCTATACCGTCCAACCCAACCTCGGCTTTAGCTGCTTTGCGAAATTTAAGTCAACAAACCAATAGATATGAAAGAGAATCTGTGCTAAAAGCAGGATTAAAAGACAGTTTAAAATGGTTTACGTTGGCAGCCCAAAACATCATTGAAAATAAAATCAAATTACCAAAACAAACCACTACGTACATGACAAAACATAGAGCAGATATCGAACGGTTAGCAGATCCGTCCATCGATGAGGAAATTAAACGTAAAATTATTTTAAAACCTGGAGGAGGCGGATTTCTGGGTGGTGTTATTATCAAAAGTTTACCGAGATGGAATGGAACAAAAACCGCTAGAAATTTTGGGGATGAAAGACAACCTCGAAAACGTGCTCCACGAGAACGTGCTTCCCAAAGAAGAAATCCCCAAAGAAGAAAAATTCCCCGAAGAAACGTCCAAAAAACCTCACTCCACCGTCCATGATTGATGAAAGATTCGTCTCTATCCGAAAACGAAAACCTGTAGGAAGTAGTATTTCAGAACATCAACAGTATCCGAAATCCAGAAAAGAATTGTTAAGTGAAAGATTGCAGAAACTCAAAACAAAGTATTCACGATTTATGGTACCAGGCAGAGCACTGCTGTTTCAACCCATCCCATCCACCTCATGGTCTCCAAATACATTAGGTTGCTGCAGGGTATGACCCGATATAACCTTGACACAGGAAAATATCATATTGACCATGACAATCGGATGGTCCATCTTGGCGAAGGAAAAATCATCCCCATAACCCCAAGCATAACAACCAAGTTTAGATTACTCAGTGATCTTAATACCCAGTTTTCTTAAAAAAAAGTTTTCTTGAATTCCGACTGTAAAAAAGATATTGAACAGGTATAAATGTTAGTGACATGGCTCTTGCATTTAATCTGAGATAGTGATAGAGTCAACATGAAGAAAACACCTTAAAAAAAAAAAAAAAAAAAAAAAAAAAACCACGGTTCGATGGTTATGGCCATGATGCAGGCTACACCGAAAATATGTGAAAAACTTGTCAACGATTCACCCTCAGAAGTGATAAACTGTATATCGGAATGCTGTCATAATGTTTTAAAAGGCAATGTACATTTATCATCAACTCAGAAGGAGAAGTTGTATTCAAGCCGACAACATCTCAGACGTCTAGCCTCAGAATCGATCTCTGTAAAAAAAACAAAAAAACAAAAAAAAAAAAAAAAAAAAAAAAAAAACCCCAAATTTTAAATCAATAAAGTGCATTTCTTTCATTGCTTGCTCCTGTATTATTACCCTTGTTAGGAAAAGTCGTTATCGGAAGAATAGGAGGAGCTCTAAAAGCCTTGCAGATAAAAAAATATTATAAAAAATCTTGCAGATATAAAAAATCTGAAAAAAATCTTGTAGATAAAAAAATCTTGTAGATAAAAAAAAAAAAAAAAAAAAAAAAAAAAAAATCTTGTAGTTAAAAAAAGAATGCAGATTTTGTGAAAGATAAAAAAAAAATCTTGCAAATAAAAAAACTTATAAAAAGTCAGTACAGTCATGATGAATTCACAAACATTGACCGTGGAACAGAAAACATCGACAGTAGTGGTAAAAAATACAATTGCTGTGGAAATCGTGTTCCTAAGAATCAGTTTACCTATATTTCACAGATTATAGTCATTTACGCAGTTCTTGCAACCTCAATATACATTTAAGTATTCAGGTCAAGATCGTAAATTGTGGTTGATACCGTTAAGTAGTTCACTTGGATATATTCCTCAATCACCGGGGTTAAAATTCAGCAGATTAGGACAAAAAAACAACCGGAGGTCGTTGACAGTAAAAAAATTAATTCGTTTTATCTCACTTTGCCTAGCGATGGTTCTATGGACTTTTATCCGGACAACACACAGTGCTGTTTTAAGGTTCATTTACCAAAGACAGTTCATATTAACAATGAAAATTGGGAAGTTGCATTAGTTCAACTTATTACTCCCTCTCAGTTCTTAAACATAAGTGAAGAAGAAGCGCAGTTCGAAATTATAACAACAGATAATGAACTAGTCAAATTAGTATCAGACATAGAAGAGGAGATAATATGCAGATAATCATATTAAAACGAAATAGTCAAGATAAAGCAGTAAAATGGGCAATTCGATTTACCTTTCCACCTGGGAGTTACACATCACCAGAGCATCTTATAGAGACAATCAATGAAGTGATTCAAAATACTATTGGCATTGCTCTTCGTAAGAATTCGTCGGGTCTGTTCATTAGTTATTCGATTTTAGCCAAACGTCGGAAAATTAATTTCGAAAATATTATAAAAACGGGGATCAAATTACATTCATCCCTGTTTTTAAAACTGGGTGGATCACCAGAATTAAAAAAAATGATACATTTTTCCAGGGTAGAAATATTTTCAAATACTTTAAATACAGTCCAAACATTGATGCTGGCTAAGTCATCTGTTTATTCAGATGTTGCTGAATACAGTATAGTGTGTGATACACTTGCTCCCATACTTCGTGTTCTACCTTTCAAAACATCCAGTTTGATTGAAAAAAGTTATGTCAACATATCAATCATGAAATTACAATACCGCATTACATTCCCGTTTCGAAATCCGATTTCGATAATATTCACATTCAAATAACAGGGGATTCTGGTATACCAGTTCATTTCATTACTGGTAAGACAATCGTTAAGTTACATTTCAACTGAAAATCATTGAAAAATAACTGTTTTTCAACTGAAAAAAATGTTACCAGTTTATCGTGGTGTAAAACATCAGTATGGCTATGGATTAAGTTCGCTATTTAATTCAGCATTTAAAGCAGTGACTCCATTGATTAAACCGCTGGTCAAATCTGGCTTTAATGCCGTGAAAAAAGAAGGAATCAAACAAGTAATAAGTGCAGCAGAAGACATCTTTTTACGTGGTGAAAATCCCAAAAAAGTTGCAATCTCGCGGGGAAAACAAGCTATTCATGATCTAATACAAAAGTTAATGACAGGGATAGATAAAAGTTAATCACGAATATCACGTTATTCATCTCCTCGATCTCGCAGCGGTAAGATCGCAAGACAAAGTGACAGGAGACCAATTGATATATTTAATTAATATATATAAAATGATGCAAAACGGGTCCTGTGAATGCAGTAAATCAGAACTCGACGCTCTTTCTGTACCACCTACAATGACAACGATGCAAGAAAGTCAATGGATTGAACATTTTCCAATATCGTCTTTGTAAAATAATGCACCGATAGAATTCATCATACCACCTCAAACCGAACATTGGACAGATTTGTCACAATCGTATTTGTATATCAAATACAAAATTATCAAAGCCGACGGTAGTAATTTAGAGGCCGGTTCAAATGTGGCACCTGTGAACAATTTCCTGCATAGTATGTTTAGCAGCGTCGATTTGTATCTAAATAATAAACTAATCACCAGTAATTCAGACACCTATCCATACAGAGCGTATATCGAAAATCTTTTGTCATATAATGCCCGCAACAAGTCTACGCATTTGGAAAGCCTGTACACTATAGAACAATTCAATTCACTCGACCATGATGGGGACAATGGGTGTTTAAAAACAAGAATGAATGAAATGGCACAAAGCAAAACCGCAGAACTTTTTGGACGATTGCATCTTGATCTATTTCAACAAGAAAAATATTTACCTGACGGAATTGAAATCAGACTTAGATTAAACAGGGCTTCACCAAACTTTTGTCTCACAGGAGGTACTGGTGCACCAGCTGCAAAAATTGTCCTGGAAACAGTCAGTCTTCATGTGCGAAATGTTGAACTGTTGCCTCTTGTTGCAAATGATCTAAATCATGTTATTGCTCAGCAAAACATGAAAATTCCTATCCGCAGGGTAGAAGTAAAAACTTTTACCATCGGCAGGGGACTTCAGTCTAAAGTTGAAGATCATTTGTTTCAAGGACAGCTTCCAAAACGTATTTTCGTTGCAATGGTATCAAATGCTGCTTATAGTGGGGGTTATGCCACCAACCCAATTTTTCTTTACATCATTTTAATCTGTCAAAAATAGATGTGAGTAGTGTATTATATGTATGTTGACGGACATTGTCGACATGGTTATTTTTCCAACCATAAAAAATCAGTCCTGAATTTTGGCTCAGAATCCTCATCCGTTTTTTTAAAAAATTAAAAAAAAATTTAAAAAAAATTTAAAAAATAAAAAAAATTTATAACTCGCGAGTTCGCAAAGTTATAAATTTAAAAACCATCCTCCGATAAAAATTCTCGATCTTGTGAACTCTTTTCCCCCTCACGCGTCTTAAAAAATTTTATAACCCGCGAAGTTATAAATTTCCGAAATTAAAAATTTGAAATTTTTAAAAATTTTTCCGACTAAAAGCGTGGAATAAAAATGAAGGAAAATATGAATTTTGAACAAATGCCACGTCTGTTACGTAAATATGGTTGCTGCGCGATAAAAGATATTATAAAAGTGCAAATAAATAAAAAAAAATATATTCATTTAGTCGAGCGATATGGAATAAAAATATTTCCGTTTACCAAAAACGGAAAAGATTTTTTATATATGTTTAAAGATATTTTACCGAAAATTTATTACGAATATAGCGAGCAAACATTAAAAGAAAACGACTTTATTACAACTATTTACATAACTTTTCCGCAAACTTCAAGTTTGGGAGATTTTGATTACTATTCACCTATATTTATGGGTCTCGAAATTCCATCTGATAAAAGCAAAAATTTTTTAAGAGTTTATGAAAATTGTTTGATTGGTTTGATTGGGAATGAAGATAGAGTGTCAGAAAAAAAATTCTTATTAAGCCCACTACTTACATTTAAAAAAAATCATTATTATCCTGATTACCCATGCAATTTTGTAGTAAAGAGTGGCGAATATTGGCGTAGATTAAAAAATTTTACGGAAGATTCATTAGGTAGGGAGTATTGTTTTAAAGAAGTTCTATCTGATATAACTTATGAGGAAAATATTGTATTATTGGACTTTCCTCCTAAATTGTTTTTAGAAAAAAAATGCGTTGTTTGTTATACTGAAAAGGCAAGTATTCTTTTTTATGAATGTGGTCATATAGTTACATGCAAAGATTGTGACTCGAAATTATATAAAGAGTATGAATGTTTAATATGTAGAAGAAAGTCGGATTCAAAGTACGAAATAATTGTTAAAAATCATATAGATTACAGTTATGACTAATTCCTATCCCCTCGCGCGTTTTTTAAAAAAAATTTATAACTTTTTTTAAAAAAGTTATAAATTTTCGTTTTCAATCCTATGATGTCCCAAAGCTAACGTATTTATATTATCTTTTAATATAACTCTTTTATCATCATCGTGACTTAACGATATTTTGTTTATCTTTTCCGTTTACATTTCGTGTCCGCGACTTCTTAATACACGCATTTGCCTATACTGATCTTTTTTAGTAAATAAACAATCTTTATAATTCTCGAAATGTAATTCGTTTTTAACGACCGACTTTTTAATACCCCTGCACCTTTTATCCTCCTTATTATCCGAGGTTTTATAAGCGTACATTTTTGCTTTTAATCCCACAAATTCCGTCATAATTTTACCTCCCAATTCGTCTTTAAACTTTCCTATTACTTTCTTGTTTCCGTTATAATAACACGGATGATCGGCCGGATAGTTACTCGTGTCAAATATTTTAGGTATTTCCGGACGAATATCTTCATAAAGGTCGTACGTTTCTATTTCAAGTATAAAACTATCGGTATCCGTATAACATAATTTAACTTTATCGTTATACCTTTTCTTAAAATAATTATAATAAGTGTTATACATATGCGTTTTACTGATATCTAAAATGCTCATACCCAAATAAACGGGCTTGTCATATTTTATTAAGGTTTTCTTCATGTGTAAAGCTACTAAATTTTCGTCGAATATAGTCGTATGATCGTAATTCGGTTTCGCTACCTGCTTTTTATAAAAATAAGATTGATCGGCAGAAAGTAATTTTATATCTACTCTGTTTCTTATATTTTCCATCATCTTACCAAAAACGGAATTATTCATCAACTTAAAAAAATCTTTTTCGAAGTCATTTTTGGCTTTAGTTCTCAAACCGTTGTTAAGATCGATGTAAGATTTAAGCCAATTACTTTCTTTAAATTTAAATCCTCGGGTAACGTTTTTTAATTTAAGGCCTAAGTCAATATACGTTTTTAAAGCCAGATAATGCAAAACATATTTTTCTTTATCGTATAAATTGGGAATTAATTTTTTTACCTTTTCTACTTTTAAATGTTCGGGCGCTAAAGGAAAGTCGTTGTGAAGATCGTGTAATGTTTTAGGGTATTCCAATTCTACCTCTAAGATACAACCTTCTCCTTTTTTACCGCAATATTTTTCCCAATTTTTTAATCCGTTTTTCGTCATCCATTTAAAACCGTGCGTAGGTAAAGGCGCACTCTATTTGCGTCTATGTATATTAAATACTTCGAAGGTTCGTTCGTCACATATTGATCCTCCATGTATTTATTATTCGCTTTCGAGTATCTCGTTGTACACGTGCTAACTCCACCTCTTAGCCCATTTTCTACCATTAAAAGCGAGTCAGTTTCCGATAAAAGTTCTAACTTTACCTCGGTTATCTTTAACAAGGCGTCCCAAGCTAAACCGGGAGCGGTATAATACCAACTAGGGTCCAAGTCATAGTTTTTACAGCAAACGTTTCTAAAGTTTTCGTAAACATCGGCTAAAAGTAATACGTCCGTTTTGTTGTATAATTTTAAGTAATCTTCTAGCATACTCGCGTTAAAAGTTTTCCAAATATTTCTCGCGTGAGCGTAGTCCTCATCGATAATATGTTCCCCGTTTAAACTGGAGTAAAATGCTTCCTTAGGCGGTAACTGCATTTCTCTAAGCCTCTTAAAAGAGTCTAAGTATTCGTACGGAAAAATTCCTTTTTTTCTAACTAATGGCATCTCTCCTTTCGTAAAAAATTGTGATAAAATTTTTACTCGGTCTTCATTTAAATTGCCCGAAAGATTATCTAAACTAGTACTCATAAAATTAAAGGTATCGATAAATCTAAGTTTATGCCATATTGTTTTTTTCTTATTCTCTTCTTTTACCTCGTCAGCGACAATATCCTTACTAAAACTGATGTATTTTTCCTCGTTATTCGGGATGCAATTAATTTTACCGTAATGTTTACCGAGACTTTTAATAAAAAGGTGAGCGTCATAACCGCTAAGATTATGAAAATACACGGGGATAAAGTCTGGCGTTTTTGCTTCTAAGTTACACGAATTATGCGCGGCACCCCTATATTTACCCGTAAAATGACAATGATCTCTTACTTTATCGTTATTAAATTCTTTACCGCAAAACCAACAATGCGTTTGATTTTTGTAATCCGTCTCTTCTTCATTAGTCATGATAATAGGCTTTTTATCGCGGTAGTACTTTCGGTAAATTTCTACCGCGTCAGATATTAACCGTTCTATAAACTTTTCCCCCACATCTTTTCCGACATAACTTCTTGTTATAGGCGGGCAAACATTATCCTCGAAACATTTTATGAGATAGTAAAAACTACAAGGAACATGATGATGTTGTTTTATAGTAAAACTATTTTCTGGGTTTAATTCGCAAGTATGTATAGGTTCCAAAATTCTCTCAAAATCGGCATACACAACGAAGGGAACCGGTAGCTTTCTATAATGATTTTTAAAACTTATCATAGTACACTTTTCCGGCATCTCTAATCTAATGCTTTCGTGTTCGTTACAAAATTTTCGGTGTTTTCCTAAAAGATCTTCGTTTCCAAAATGGTTTAAACACCGCTTACAAAATTTAATATTTCCGATATGACTCGTTACCTGGCTTCTTAGTAACCGATTAAAGTTTTTTATGAGAGTATAGTGCGTTTTTTCTCCATCTTTAATATATAACAGGTCTACGTGATTGCTTTTTTCGAAGCTCGCGTTCCTAAGAGGATAATTTTTTTTATTTTCGTAACCAAAAACATTGACGCTAATTTCCGGATTTTGTTTCTCGAACTTATTTATGTCCTTAAATGATATGGGGTATTCGATCCCATCCATTTTTAAGCTTCCTTCTCTCAATCATAAATCTCCATCAATTCTATCCGCGTGATTGTCTTTAGGATAAAGATGTCTTAAAACGCACCATAAAAAACATTTATTATCCTTATTATTTACATTAATAACGGCCTTTTTATTTTTAATCCAACCCGGTAAATCTAACCACCCATTAGCCCCCAAAGGTTCGTAAACGACTGTGTGCAGTTCTAACGACACTATAAATACAAAAACCCATCCGCTGCCTTCTCGTTCAAACTTGTCCATTTTTTCCTTAATTTCGTTCAACATATCTCGTAATATATCATTTACTTCTTCCCCATTTAAGTTTAAATGTTGATTCGAGTGAAAAGCAAATTCTTTTTCTTCCTTATTGGGGTCCGTTATATAATAATATCTACTTCTAACAACTAGTTTTACCTTTTTTCCTAGGTTACTTCTAAGAATGCCTCGAATAGTCTCTTTTGTTTCATTAAAAAATTCGTCCGGCAAATAACCCCTTTTCCCATCTATTTTATGTACTCTAGTATATCCCCGAAACGCCGACTTTTTTAGACTAATATTAAACCGTTCTCTAATAGGAGGCGGTCTTGGTACTAAAGGTGTCTGAGCAGAAGGTCTAGCACGCAACCTAATTCTCGACTGAGTTGGTGTTCTAACATCCGGTGTAGGCGGTACTATGGATCTTCTTACGTGTAATTTAAAGTCTTTCAGTATTTGAGGGATATCTGAAGGATTTACGGTATTAACTAACCAATTACTGAATTAGTTATTTTTCTTTGTAAAGGTCTAGTAATTGCGGAGAATAAATTCGAAATATAACTCGTCATTTTTATATGTGAAAAAAAAAATTAAAAATATTATTCAATTATTCAATTTTATTACGATTTTTTTAATCGTAATAAAATTTTAATACACTACACTCATTTTATTTCCGTCGGACTGGAAGTTTATTACTCTATCGCTAATTATAACGGCATACGCGTGCGTGCGTGCGTCCACATTATCTTCAAAATTCGCCTTAACGTGAATATCGGTTACGGAATATTTTAACCTTTCACTTTGTTTACTAACATCAAACAAAAACAACGGATAAAGGTCTCTGTACTCTAAAGGAGTAAAATTAGGATGTGAGGCTAAATCATCCATAAGAAAAAACTTAGATCTAAACTCGCAAACATCCCCAACATTTGTAGTCCGTTCTCGGATATTTAAAAGAATTTAACGTTACGTGAATATTCTTAACGTCAACGTTATCAAATGTAGCCGGATTTGTGACTTGATCATTTCGTTTATTCGTTTGAAAACCGACGATAATGTAACGCGGAAACTCCGGTGACGTTTTAACGGCGAGTCTCCAAGTAAATGATGTCGTTTGAGTAACTGTTGCTGTATCGCATTGTATCATTCTATAATTAACCGGAAAGGTTCCTTTGTTCTGGATATGTTTATAAAGTTCCATTTTATACTTATCTGTGGGTAACACATGAGGCATATACCACGCTATTCTTTCCAGTACAACTTTACCATCATCGACAGCTGGTAAATCTCCTCCACCAGGTCCTGCGTTTCGAATTACCCCTCTTTTAAAGATCGCATCATTATTACCCGCTCTTGTTAAGTAAAGAGTTTGTTTCATTCCATATAATACTTTATCGTAATCTTCGCAAAAACCAAAAATATGTTTTAATGGGATTTTAAATTCGAATGCACCCTTTGGATTGGGTTTCTTAATAATGAGATCATGTCTCGCTAAAAAACCTATATTAACAATAGTATCTCCCGTATCATTTACTATATTCTCTTTCGTATCCTTATACCACAATTGGTTTAAGCCCCGCGATTTAGAAAAATCACCATCATATTTTAACAATCCGAGTATAGTGGTAGCCCACCCAGGATGCGTTATTCTTTCGATCTCTTTACCCAAAAGGTCGTACTTAATATTACTAAAAAGATACATTAGACCGTTATTCGTTAAAGTAATGAATTCGTTATCAGCAAATCTTGTATCATCATCTTTTACTAATTTACCTTCTATAAGTAAATAGCTTTCGCTAGGATGCATAAAAATATCTTGAGTTTCGATGTTAATCGTAATATCTCCGCTGGGATTGTTAAGATTGTTAACGGCACCTACAATCGGTAAATACTTGAAGTATTCGTACTCTTCGATACTATCATCTTTAAAAGGCGTTTCAGTAATGTCTAAAATGCTCATTTTTATTAGATTATAATAATTTTTAAATTATTATAATTTTTTTACGTCGTTTTAATCCCGGCACCGCTATTTAATTTTTTAACTAATTCTCGTATCGCGATTGGATCGTTACCGCTTCCATCTATTAAAGCTTTTACGTTTTGCGAAGCCGTTGTAGGTATATTATTGTACTTTTTTAAAATTTTCTTAGATTTCATCGTTAAAGCCTTTTTGATTAACTTTTTTCCCGCATCTACCGCGGCGCTTTTTCCGGCCTCTAAAGCTTTTTTCGCCCCTTCCTTAGCGACGCTCTTTCCCACATCAACCGCGGAGGACGCGATTTGTTTAGCCGCGCTACTACTTAAAAGTCTCGCGAAAAAGTTAGCTAAGCTGTCAAAAATTCTGGCTCCGCCATATCTATTCCTTCTAGTAAATCCCCGTTTCTTATAGATGTACATATTTTATAATAAGGACATTATTTTTTTATAGCTTTTATTATCAAAAAAGCCTTGCCTTTTTAATTCGTCACACACGCTTACCAACTCGTTTCTTACGCCCGTATTACCAGCCGCTTTACTAGCCATAAGTAAGTCGAGTTTTTCTAGTAGCGCGTTAGGATCACCGGGGATAACAACTTTTTTAACGCCTGAACCAATTTTTCCTTTAAACCTTTCCCAAACAGGTTTAACAAATTTTTCCCATTTTTGCGATCTAGAGGCTTTAGGATAGGGATTGAGGGGAATATTGCCGCGATGCATAGTATTAGTATAACCTAAAATAAAATTATACGCTTCCTCATCATAATCACGAATTAAATCTTTTTTGGGGCTTTTAGATGTAATAAGTACCCACAAACCGGGTGTTTTTTTAAATTTATATTTGCCAATATAAATATTTTCTTTATATATTTTAACTTCTTTATCACCCAAAAAAAGTTCACCATCTTTTTTATAAAGACCAAAGGTAGTATCAGAGCCGGTAAAAACCCCTTCTTCCCCCTCCTCCTCTTCCTCTTCTCCTAATATCGATTCCATCGGACTTGATGACCTATAACTAGGAGGTATACTAAGAGGATAACCTATTTGTTGCGGTAACCTTTGAGGTAATTGTTTGATACCCTCTTTAATAGGCCTAAGACCCTGCGTAATCTCCGTCGCGGTAGTTTTTTGCGTTTCTGTAACGGATTTAAAAAGCTCCGAAAGATCCTCTCTAATTCTATTTTACCCGTTTTTTCCACTAATTCGTTAGCGCGAATATTTTTTTTTATCGCGAGAAATTCTTTTACAGTTCGTTCCCTTTTTACCGGATCTGCGATTTTTAAAAAAGACATTTTCTTATTAGAATTATTTTTTTAACCCGTTTCATAACTAAAACTGAACGAAAACTTAATTTTAGGCTTTTTAATATTCCAACGGCCCACCATTATGTTTTTCAACCAACCTCCGAAAGGACTCATGCTGTTCTCTTCTTCCTCCCTCTTTTAACGTCGCTTCCGTTTTGCTCGTAATCTTTTTCTTAAATTTAGACCTAATTTCTTCCTTCATCTTCTTATACTTCTCTAATTCCTCAATGATTAGCTGGAACTCTTCGTCCGTGACTTTATTATCCGATAAAGCTTTCGAGACGTGACTCGATATAGTATTTAATTTAGCATCCGTGATGATTTTTATCTTCTCGTGTTTTTCCGCTTTCGTCGTCGAATTTTTAACGGTATATTTTCCGATTAAACTTAAAAACCCGCAAAGACCCGCAAAACCTTCTAACGCTATAACCGCGGGTATCGCGACTATCCTAGTTAATAAACCTATGCCGCCTATTCCCCCGGCTGTGGTAATCACGATTAAAACGGTATCTATATTATCTACTATTTTCGCGGCTCTAAAATATTTCTTACTTAAAGCTTCTCTTTTCGCGGCCTCGTCTTCTAAAAAGTTTTGTATCTCGTTAATTTTATGCAAACGATAACCCTGCCCCTCATCAACCGGAGGAGCCGTGGGTAATTCGGGATATCTATTAATCTCTTTCATTTCCATTTTTTAATAACCGAATTTTTTTAAATATTGATAATAAACGAAGCCTAAAAGTTCGTTTTCTTTTATTTTTACCGGTTTATTCGAATTGTTAGTAATAGCGACTAAAATATTCGCGGCATCTCCGAAGCTAATCTCGTTTTGTAAACTACATTCCTCGTATCTTAGATGATAATCTAAAGAGGTTAGAATTACGCCTTTAGTTGACTTAAAGCCTAAACCTAATCCCACGTGAATTACTTGTCCGGGAGTTAACGTAATTTCTTTTTGACTAAAGATTTTCCAAGTTACCGGGTTTACTTTTATCGAGGGATGTTTTAAATTAGGATAGGGTACCCAATGAATCGTTTTTGGCCGATAAATTTTCGATTTTACGCTAAATTTGCGAACATTCATCCTTTTTTATATTATAATAAAAACTTATAATATAGCTCCTAAAATGGGAATATTAGCGAAAAGACTATTAGGGCCAAGAATAAGACCTTTTCCGTCATAAAATTTTCCTCCTTGTTTTAAATATAAACCATCACCAACGGATTTTAATCCTTTACCTTTATACGGGCTTAAATAAAGGCCTTTTCCGTCGGTTTCTACCCGACAAAGGCAACCTCCTTTTTTAAGGTAAAGACCCAATCCCATAGCTTTTTGTACTCCCGATGACGCTAAACCCGAAAGAGCGCCGACTCCTAACGCGGGTAAAACGGTTTTAGCTATGGCGGGTAAAGCGCTAGCGGCTAAACCCGCTAACATTCCGAGAAAACCTCCCTTTATTTTAGCGTTATGTTTAAGTTGCTTAGCGGACATTCTAATTGTTACTCCCGTACCTTTTTCGAAAGCTTTCGCTATTTTTTTTGCTTGAGACGAGGTAACGGCTAAAAAAACATCATTACCATTTAAATCTTCACACGCTAAACGAATACTCATTTGACAACCCCCTTTTTTAATAGCGGATTTAAGGTTTTGCTTTTGACCATCCGATATATTAACTTTAACATTCGTGTAACTAGTCATATTTTTTTATACGTTTTTTATTTTTTCATACGTTTTATTTTTTTACGCTTCTCTAATATGAAATCTAATCATTATATTTTCCCCTCTAAGATTTAGTAAATTTCCATTTTGATCCGTAATTTTTACTTCCATATTGTGTATATCTCGTAGCGTTATCAGTAAATATACTAAATTAAGCGGAGACTCGATTATCTTATATCCGGGCACAACATTTGGGAAAAAAGAGTAAATTGTGTTTCGCATTAATCCGTTAACATAGCTTCCCGAGATAATATTAATGTTAACGAGCACGGAATTTATACTGAGAATATTTACTACGTTTTCGGACTCGTGAAAACCATTTTCGTATTTCGCGTGAGTAAAACCTTATACTTTGGAAATGGAATTTGGATGATTAAAATCTACTTGATAACCGTTTTCTAGGGTAAGAATAGATTTTAACATATTCGTGTTTGCGGAAATATTAATAGGGTAATTATCATTAACTAAATCGACGTGCCCATTTTTTCTCATTTCCTGATGAATGGTATCGTTAATGTCTATAAGATCGTAACTTCCTATGGGTATTATTATTTTAAACCAAGAAACGCCATTGTCCGGAGAATAAATAAACGTACCGTTTGACTCGTTAATGTTAGGAAAAGAGTAATACGTTTCGAGGTTTACTAAAGCTATTTCGTATTTTCTTTCATATTCCAGTCGGATTGGAGGATTAAAACTCGTTGTAAACAGCGTTTTGTCGTCGCTTACTATAATTTGATAAGATACTTTATGGCGCGTGTTTTCGACTATTTGTTTTAAAAGATCTTCCATTTTTTATGGTAAAAAACATATCTTTAGTTAAAAAGATATATCTTTTTATTTACTCGGGATATAAAAGTTATCGAGACCGTCTCTGTATTTTCCTTCGTCTTCTTTACTCGATAAATCGATAACGATAAAACCGTGAGGTTTTTTCCATACTTTTTTACAAAAATTTCTAAACTCTTCTTTAGGCATATCTCCGCTTACATGATCGTTGTAAATATGATCAAGGTTTTTCTTGTCTTGTTTAAAAAGACAAATAAAATTCACGTTTTCTCTAATAGTTTGTCTCGGTAACCTAAAATAGTTTTGTGAAAGGTAAAAACAATCGACATTACTGTGCCTTCCTCGAATGTAGTAACACTCGCACTTATTTTGTTTTTCTAAAAGTAAGTCATCGAAAACCATTAAATTTTTGTCATTCGATTTTAACTCTCTCGGGTCAGGTACATCTTCGGTATGTTCGAAGAAACTACATCTTATATCCGATTTATTCGCTAAGGTTTTAGACCACTCTTCGATCAAAGACGAGGGAGAAACGTTTTTGCCCTGAACTACATCTCGCGCGTTAAATAAATGTAAAATTCTTTCTTTCGGTAATTTTTCTTCGAAGGCTTTTTTAAGTAAGCGATATTCGGGTTGAAAAAGACTTCTCCCAAAAACCATTAAATTATTGTAGTCGATCCATTCCGGTCTTAACAAAAGGTTTAGTAAAAGCGTAGTCTTACCACAACCAGATTTACCGACGATTATTCCCCTAATGCTTTTAGGTAAAATAGAATTATTAAGTCTTTTCGATACTACATCGTTCCACGATAAATTAGCGATATCCATTTTATTTAAATTAAAAAGTTTTAAACTTATAAAAAAAATGTATTGCATTAAATGTAAAAAGGTTACTAATACCAGTAACATAGAACACGTCGTTACTAAAAATGGAAGAAATATGGAGCGCGGTAAATGCGTCGTGTGCGGAAAAACTAAAACTAAATTCGTTAAAAACAAAAAAAGGTGGCTCATTACTAAATAAGTTTATAAATAACTTACCCGTCGAAATGCATCTTCCCGGGCATAACTTTACCGGTCCCAGTACAAAGTTAAATAAAAGGCTCAACGAGGATTTAACACCAAAGGAATCAAGTAAACCGATAAACCGCGTTGATAAAGCGGCATACCATCACGATGTTTGTTATCTTAAATTTGATGACACGGCTACCAGAAATTCTATTTGCGACGCTAATATGTTAACGGAATTAAAGGGGATCTATAATCCCACACTTAGGGAAAAAATAGAGCGATCCGTCGTTAGTAATCTGATTGGGGCAAAGAAAAGATTCGGAATGGGGGTTAATAAAAAAAAAAAATTCGTCATGACGAATTTATCGGAAGAATTACATAAACCCGTAAAAAGAAAATTTAAGAAAAGGAAAGTAAGAGTAAACGGTATTGATAGGATATGGGCCGCGGATTTAGTAGACATGCAAGTATTTTCTAAATTAAATCGAGGTATAAAATATCTTCTCGCCGTCATCGATATCTTTTCCAAGTACGGTTGGTTAATACCGTTAAAAAATAAAACAGGAAAATCTGTCGCCGAGGCATTAAAGAGTATTTTTAAAGAGAGAAAACCGGAAAAAATATGGGTGGATAAGGGTAAAGAGTTTTATAACAAGGACGTTAAAGAGCTGATAGAATTGTATTCTACCGAAAATGAGGAAAAATCTAGCGTCGTTGAGAGATGGATTAGAACGATGAAAGAAAAAATGTGGAAATATTTTTCCGCTAATTCCACTAATGTTTACATTAACGCGTTACCCGATCTCGTTAAAGAATATAATAACGCAAAACATTCTTCTATTAAGATGACACCGGTAAACGCTAGTAAAAAGGCAAACGAAAACGAGGTTTGGAAAACTCTTTATCCCGAAGGTCATGAAATAAGGGGTATAAATCCTAAGTTTTCCTTAGGCGATAAAGTAAGGATATCTAAAAAGAAAAAGACCTTCGAAAAGGGATATACCACAAGATGGACTGAAGAGGTTTTTACGATTTCCGAGGTAAAACGTACGTTGCCCGTAACATATAAAATTAAGGATCTTAACGGAGAAGAAATACGAGGTACCTTCTACGAACCCGAACTACAAAAAACTAGTCAGGAGTTGTTTAGGATAGAAAAGGTTATTAAAAAAGGAAAAAATAAATCGTTGGTAAAATGGAAAGGCTATCCCAACGAATTTAATTCGTGGGTTAACAACGATGACATAAAAAATATTTAGGTTTAAAAAAATGTTAGACATAGCGATTAAAAACGTAGTTTTACCTAATAAACCGTTAAGTAACTTCGAACTAGAAGATGCCGCGAAAAGACTAAAGATACCTTCTTTTAGGGGCGTATTTACACGAAACGATCTACCTAGAAAGTGTAGAAAAAAGGAATGCGGTATATTAAACCTCGATGACGCGAGTGGACCCGGTACACATTGGGTCGCATGGTATAAAGACGGTAACTAACAAATTATTTCGATAGCTACGGTATAAGGCCACCTATCGAAATAGAAAACTACTTGGAAAATCCGATACTTTACAATATGGATCAATTACAAGGAGCCGATCAAGTATTTTGCTGACCTCTGGAAATGAATTCCAACGAGTTTTAAATAAACTTTTTTAGTTATATAAAAAGATGCCTGTCGATAAATTCGGAAGAATGGATGACGTTAAACCGAGTGAGGATGGTATATCACTCGCTTACATGAATAATAATTTTTTACCTAAAGACGGAACGACGGAAGTTACCGGTTCTATAAATATGAACGGTAATACATTAACTAGGGTTAGTAATCCCGTAAATCCTCAAGATGTTGCGACTAAGGATTATGTAGATAACGTTTCTGATACTCCTCTATTAAAAGAAAATGGAAGATACATTTCAATGGCGCCGATCAATATGGCCTTCAAATCGATACACAACCTCCCTACACCCGAAGAAAGAAGTGATGCGGCGACTAAAAATTATGTAGATTCACGCATATCAGATATTAATACTTTACCGAATAAACCCGTAACAAAAGCGCATTTAGATGAAGCGATAAGACTTATTCGCGATTTGTTACCTTTCGTTAAATCCGGAAATATTTATGAATGGTTCGGCGAAATTAATATGAACAATCGAAGAATTTTTAATTTACCTTCACCTATAAATGGTACTGAAGTAGCAACTAAAGAATACGTAGATGGGAGAGTTAAAAAACCAGCGACTACAATATTAGCCGAATCAAGAGGTGGATTGGTGAAAGATACAAGACCATTTACTTTTGGTGGTAGTGGCAACCCAATTGGTTATGTTTTACCTTCAAACGGGCAAATATTAAAAGGCTGTATCCGCGTATCAAATCTTACAAATACTAGGTTTGAAATAGAAATTTTAATAAATGGGATTGGAACAGGAAGAGAACTCTATCATATTGGATCAGAATATTCGAGCACCACTTATTTTGATAGACACCTAGTATTAAACGAAGAAGATACAATAGGATTCGAAGTAAAAACTAACAATCCTAATGTTCACTTTACGAATGTTTCATTGTTGATAGAATTAGACTTTTAAAAAAATTATCTCGTATAAAAAAGATGCTGGTCGATAAATTCGGAAGAATGGATGACATTAAACTGAGCGAGGATGGTATATCACTCGCTTACATGAATAATAATTTTTTGCGTAAAGACGGAACGATGGAAGTTACCAGTTCTATAAATATGAACGGTAATACATTAACGAGGGTTAGTAATCCCGCGAATCCTCAAGACGTAGCGACTAAAGATTACGTTGACTCTGCCGTGGGATTATTAACCAAAAATGGGGGTTATCACATGTTAGGATATTTAAACATGGGATTTAATAAAATAAAAAACTTAGATGATCCTACGGAACCGAGCGAAGCCGCTAATAAAAAATATGTGGATGAAAGTGGTAGAGTAATTGTACAACAGCGAGATGGTACATTTCACGCTATTGCGAATATAAATATGAAGGGGTATCAGTTAAGTAACGTTTTGGAACCCGCGGAACCTCAAGATGTTGCGACGAAGAATTATGTGGATGGTGCCAATCAAGCTTTTATTTTTGGCCCTGGGGGGTATATAGCGAGTAATGATGTCTTCATGGGTGGTCGAAGAATTAACAACCTAGGAACACCTTTAGATAATCAACAGGCCGTAAATAAGTTTTACGTAGATAACGTAGTTGCGATAGCTACCGCTTTAACGAAAAACCCAGACGGTTCTTTTTCCGCGGATGGGGAAATAAATATGAAAGGAAATAGAATTACAAACTTACTCGAACCTGCCGCTTGGGATGATCCTGTAACGAGGTCTTTTCTTTCCACGCAGATGTTAACTTTATCGGAGAGAATGTTATTAAAACCTATAATAAGTATCCATGCTGAAGAACAAGGGCCTTTATCGAACGGAAATTATGAGTTTTCTTTCGGTAACGGTAGTAGCGGAAGATCGCACGGTTTAGGAGGTTATTGCATGTCAGCTCCGGGTAGAATTATAAGAGGTTCTTTGATGGTTTTAAAAGGAAATACGTTTTCAAACGAAGAAGTAAAAATTAACGTGGTAATAAGCGGTTTCGAAAAAACCGACTACTCCTTAATAAAAGAAAAAGGAAAAGGTTGTAGTTGCGTAGTTTTTCCTCAACTTTTAGAAGTAAAGCAATGCGACGTCATAAACTTTTTAACTAGGTCTGATAATCGAGACGCGAAAAACTCTTATTTGACGATACTCGTAGAACTCGATTTGTAAATATATTAAAATTTTTTTTCCCTTATTAAAAAATGGAAAAGGAACTAAAAGATGTTATCGGAACCGATCCAGAAGATTTATTTAACGCTATAAAGGTAGACTTTATGGAACTCGTTAAATACGAGGTTTTGTTCATCTCCGAAGATTGTCGTAAATTTTACCTAGAAGATGTTAACGGGCTATACAGTTCTTTAATAAGAAATTGTAGATTTTCTTTACCCCATTATTATAAAAAAGAGATCGAAAATATTTTTCCCGAAGAGGCTAAAACTTTACCGAAGATGAATGAAGAGACTGTGAATACTATTAAAACCGTTAAGCTCGAGAAGACCTGGAGCCCAGTAGTCTCGGAGATTGAAAATTTATAACTTTTTTAAAAAAGTTATAAATTTATTCTTCGTCATCAGAACCTAGTGTTACTTCCGACGAAGGAGTAAAAGATTTCCCGTAATTTATAGGAAGAACATTCTTTTTAATAATAGCGACGTCAGAAAGACTCGTTCGTACTTTAAGTGTGGATGAACTACTAAAAATATCTTCTATATCTATATAAGCGATTACTTTGCATTTTATTTCTTTGAGAGAACGAGGATCTTTTACTTTTTCGAGATTTCCTTCTTTATTTTTTTCGTAAAAAATAGTGCTTATCTCGCAACTCGTAAATTTACCACTCTGATAACTTTTATCGTGTTTTAGTCTCGGAAAAAAATATCATCATTAATAATTTCCAACTCTTCAAAATAATTATCTTTCTTCTTCCTTTTTACGGCCTTTTTTTCCGCTTCTTCTCGTAAAAATTTCGAAATACTATCTAACGTTTTTCTAAACTCGACTTCTTTTTCGTTCAGATTTTCTTTATCATAAAAAGATCTCAAAGACATATAGTAGTCGAACGAATTATTCTTATACCGTTCAACTCCGGAAGAAAACAGAGCAGGAGAACGTAGTCGTAAACCTCTCGTTTTCCCATCGGGATACTCGTATTTAATATCCATCGTTTGAAAACCGACATTTTTATTTATTCTACCTTCGCAAAGCCTTAGCTTTTTTATATCGAAATCTTGAAACTTTATATAATTATTATCCGCCATTTTTTGACAACTTATCGTAAAAAATATTTTTTTAAAAATTCAATTTTAAAAATGGACGTAAATGTTTCTACTCAAACATTTTTAGCTTACACAAACATGGATGACCTTAACTTAGAAAAGCTGTTCGACGAAATAACTCTAACGATGGAGTTAATATATATGATCTACAAACGAAAAGAAGTAGGGGAAAAAAGTAAGAAAAAAAGTAAACCGAGAATTTTTCGAATTGTATTTCATTTTCCTTTTTCTTCGACGAGAAAAAGATCAATCTAAAGCTCTTTAAAAAAGGGGTAATACAGCTTACGGGGTGTAAAAGTTACGAGCATTGCGAAAAAAGCTTAGTCTTTTTATGGGTCGTACTCAAAGAAACTCTGTCATGTTCTTTACTTAATAACCTAAAGGTCTACCTTGTTTCGGTAATGAGAAATGTCGTCTTTAATTTAGGGTTTCCCGTTGACGTGGAAAAACTAGAAAAATACTTCTTCGAAATAAAGAACATAGCCTTATGATAGACGTATGTTTTAAAGGAGCTCGATTTATTAAACCTATAGAATCCATAAATGATATGCCGGTTTACACACTCGATATAAGTGGGAAAGATAATACCGTAAGTTTAAAAGGAGAAATAACCTACGAAAAGTTTTGCGACTTAATCTCGCTAGCGGGAAATAGGATTACTAAACGAACCAAAAAATATGATGTATTTAGTTTGGGGCGAATCATGTTTTCCGGAGTCTACGAAAAATATCAAGATCCTTTGATAAAATGGTTTTTAGATACGATATTTAGGATAAAAGATAAAAGATAAGATCGTGATAGAAGAACGCCCAGTTTGTTCGCTTAAGGACTACTTACCCCCTTATAAAAAATCATGGAAATAATTACCATTAATACTTTGAAACGTATATACGAAAAAAACTCGTTAGATACCGCTCACGAAATAATTATTAGTAAATATTTAGGTTATATAAAAACCTTATATAACCTAGATTTTACTGGAAAAATAGAATTTCCGGAAAGTATTCCCGATCTCGCGAAACAAAAATTAGTAAAACTTATAATTATGTCTTTAATAACGTACGAAAAAGAAATTCGAGACAGATTGTTATATATACCATTAAAAAATATAGATTGTTTTACATCTTTCGTAAATTATTTTATTATTGAAGGATTTAACTGGGGAAGACTAATTATTTTAGTTACCGTAGTTATCATTAGTGGAACTCAGAAATATTTTGATGATTACGACCCTTTACAAAAAGCTATAACGATGAATGGAGGATGGAGTAAGTTCGCTAAAAAACGATAAATTTATAACTTAAGTTTAAGTTATAAATTTTTTAAGAAACGCAATAATTACATTCGAGGTTAGATATATCCTCGCTTCTCTCCGCTGTCTCTCCTCGATAATAATATAACCCCTTACAGCCTAATTCCCACGCCTTAAAATGAACGTCGTGAATATATTTTTTATCCGAACCCGAAGGGAAAAAAATATTTAACGATTGGCCTTGACAAATATAATCTTGCCTATCAGCGGCGTGTTCGATTACTTTTAGTTGATCTATTTCTCTCGCGGTTTTAAATACTTATAATAAAGTCGTTGGGAGATTGAGATGTTGTACCGAACCGCGATTAGCGATAATACTATTCCACATTTCCAGCATGTCTAAATTACGATTTCGTAATATTTCTTCTAAAAATTTATCTTTCGTAAGAAACGAACCGTCGCGCGTTTTATGGGTAAAAGCATTAGCGATGACAGGTTTGATAGAAGGAGAACAATTCGCGATAATCGAAATATTAGAGGTAGGAGCGATCGCGATTAAATGAGAATTTCTTTTCCCCGTTCCTTTCATCGACGGACACTCTCCTCGTTCTTTTCCTAGTTTTATAGAAGCTAATTCCACGTATTCTTTTAGTTTAGAAAATACCGTTATATTTAATTCTTTCGCATGTAAAGATTCGAACGGAATCATTTTTTTACGATATAAAGATCTGAGACCCATAACTCCGATTCCTAAAGGACGATCGCGTATCGCTCCTTTTTTAGCTTTAGATAATTCCAGAGGACAATTTTTAATAAACGATTCTAAAACGTTATCTAGAAAACGTACGATATCTTCGATGACTCGTTTTGTCCATTTATAAGGATATTCCGCGTTTAAAGAAGATAAACAACACACAGCTGTTGTATCATCGTCCGTAGGTAGATGAATTTCGTTACATAAATTACTACTATAAATTTTTAATCCTTTTTCTTTCATCTTTTTAGGAAGAGATTTATTAATCGTATCGATAAAATTTAAATAAGGAGTCCCCGTCCTACTTCTAGATTCTAAAATTAATTCCCATACTTTTCTCGCGCTCGTAGGCGTTCGTTTTTTAGTTTTAGGATCGATTAAATCGTAATCGGTACCGTTTTTCATGGCACGCATGAAATCGTCGGTAATATTAACCGCGTTAAATAAATTAAGATTTTTTCTATTCTGGTCACCCCCGTGGGAATTCTCATCGTAATAAATTCTACGATTTCCGGATGCGTAATATTGAGATAGGCCGCATAACTTCCTTTTCTAGTTTTTCCTTGTTTGTAAGAAGAAACGACGGAATTTATAGGGGACATGAAAGATACCGGAACTGATGACTTAGAACTCGCGGATCTTACCGAACTCCAATCAGCTCCGACTCCCCCACCTACGATCGTAAACGAACAAGTATCCGCTAAATGTTCGATAATACCGTCTATTTTATCCGGAATATGGGAAACGAAACAGGAAATAGGCAAACCCCTTTTAGACGGTTTTCCCGCATTCGCTAAGATAGGAGAGGAAAACATAAATAATTGCGTAGACGCACAATCGTAAATTCTTTGGGCATGTTCTAAGTTATCGGAATAAGTAACCGCGGCTCGAGCAAATACTCTTTGAGGAGTATCGTCGTCGTACTGGTAATAATATTCTTCGAGAAATTTTTTACCGTGTTCGGATAAAAGATTATCTAAATCGTTATTAATCGTGATTCCTAAGTAATGTTCCATTTCTTTTTATACATGAAAACATTTCTTAAATTTTCAAAAAATAATTGAACTTTTAAAAATGGATAATAAAGAATCGCTAACAATGACTGAACCAGAATCGCATTATAACGAAAAAATCGCGAAAAATAATGCTTGTATTAAAGAGTTAAAAAAGATGATAAGTAAACTGAAAGAAGAAAACAAGAATTTTAGAAAGAGAAAAAAACTTCTATTAACTTTTTATAAATAAAATATATATTTTTTTATAAAAATATATATTTAAAGCTTACGTTTTATTTGACACGGCGTTCTACACACAGGACAACTTTCTAGATTAGGCGAATCACACCCCTCGCAAGCAGCTATATGACCGCAATTACAAAACATTATATTCGGTCTCGTATCTCTGCAAATAACGCATTTTTCTTCTTGAAATGATAAGTTAGCGTTTATTACCCGCCTATTTTGCTCGTAAATATCAATAGCATTCAAAGTTTCAATTTCTGATCGTATAAAATCATCAGAATCATAGGGGGGCCTAGGAGGAATATCACCCCATACATTTTCAAGCTCTTCTACTTCAGTAGGGCGATCACTCCAGGTAGAAAACGTATCGAAACTACCATCTTCCCAAGAATGAGGGAAATCCTCAGGAGAAAACTCAATACCGTGAGCTTTAAAACCAATATATAGTAAATCCACTTCTTCACGATCATCAGGTAAATATCTAAGCGACACTTCATCGTAACCTCGATTTCCTATATATTCCGTAAACATCGTATTATCCGGAAATACAAAAATAAACATTAATCCCTCAAACGAGGGTTGAAGGGAAAATTTACTATGTTCGTAGTAAAAAAGTGATTTTATTCGCTGAAATCCTACGTAACTGTTTTCAACCATAATCGGAGGAAGTACTATTAAATTCGTAGAACGATATTTCCGACGCGCGAAATGAATTTTATTTTCTAGTATTTTAACTAGATGTGAAATTAATCTAATATTTACTATATTTAATAAACCCATTTTTTTTATTCCACGCTTTTAGTCTGAAAAAATTTTAAAAAATTCAAATTTTTAATTTCGGAAATTTATAACTTCGCGGGTTATAAAATTTTTTAAGACGCGTGTGGGGATAAGAGTTCGCGAGATCGAGAATTTTTATCGGAGGATGTTTTTTAAATTTATAACTTTGTGAACTCGCGAGTTATAAATTTTTTTTATTTTTTAAATTTTTTTAAAAACTTTTTTTTTAATTTTTAAAAAAAACGGATGAGGATTCTGAGCCAAAATTCAGGACTGATTTTTTATGGTTGGAAAAATAACCATGTCGACGATGTCCGTCAACATACATATAATACACTACTGATGTGTCATGTAATGGTCACAGTATTCATAACTGACCCTTTGAACCTAACTTTGAAGCTGGACTGTATTTGAAATCCTATTTATCATTGTATCAGGCTAACTCAGCCTTAGGACTCAATAAATCATTTTATATTGCTAAAGAAGACTACATTGGTGGATACTGTTTGTGGGGGAGACGATCTGACTCCTGACCAAGGCAGTGAAGAAGGACAACTTCATCCCATAAAAACTGGAAGTCTTCGAATTGAACTTCAGTTTGCTCAAGCTCTGGCAGCAGTTATCAACGTTATTGTCTTTGCTGAATTTGACAATCAGATTGAAATCAACAGTTTGAGAGAAATCATCACAGATTACTAATCTCGGAAAACAACAGATCTCTCTGAACAGTAAAAGAGACATTTTTTGACTTGTTTCATTCAATATGTTCATTCATTATGTTCATACATTTGCTTTTTTACGGTTCATTTTGCTTTTACAGTTCACTGTTTATTGTTCTGTTCAAATAAAAGTTCTTGAAAAGTTAAAAAACTTCCCAAGTTACATGTTTTGATTACATTTTCCTAGAAAGATCACTCTTTTCTTGGAAACTGAGGGTAGAAAATGACGTCACGCTTACCTCATTTTTCTACCTACATGCTTTCGTCCGGGTCCGCGCTCCAACTCAATCCACCCGTAAACGTTTAAAAGCCAGCGATATTTGTCCTATCTTTAACCTTTTTACAATCTAGCGATATGGCCGTGAGACAGGTTTTTGGCGCTCCACCCTCTTCTTATTATAGTAAGAAATATTTACGTTATAAATTTTTTTTCCATTACGAGCATTTTATTAGAAAGCATTATTTTGATGCAGAAACATACTTAGACGATTCTCAACCCAGTCCGTTCCGTAGAGAATTTTCCATTTCAGAAATTTATGAAATGGTAAAATCCACTGTGGAACATGCCGACATTATCAGACTGCATGGTTACAACAAAGTAATTTTCGAGATGAATTTCCCTGTCGTAATCGGGAAAAATGCAAACGGGGAAGACGCTTATGTTTGCAAAGTCGTCGCTTGCTATGATGGGTTTGAGTTGCCAGAAGACATTACTTATAAAATTTTTTCTGTCATCACGGCATACCCTGTATAATGGAGAAAAATAAAAAAAAGTCTTTCGAGACCGTTCTCTCCTTCGAGACTGAGGGTCCTTTTCAGGGTCAACCATTACCCAGAAAGTTTATCTCCTTCAAATTGTCACTAAGAGTTTTTTCTCATAAGAGTCAAACTGGGCTAACCCACCACCAAGAAAGAGCAATCTTTCTTCAAGTTATCAAAGAGATTTACACTGGAAAAAGTCTAAGTCCATCAAAGTCCTGATCTCTGTCAGATCACATATCTTTTTTCAAGTATCCTTTACTTGTCCAAATAAAAAAAATGTAACGAGCCTATTGATTGGATAACGTTAATTCCGAGTCAAAGTAGGTCAATCCACCCTTCGAACTATAAAAAGTCAGCGCTCATTGTATTATTTCATAAACGATAACGTGTCAGCGCATTATCACAGTTCCTCTGTGACATTATAATCGATGTATCATAGTTCAGTTGCTCCTTTGCCCACGATGTACTCGGGTATACACAATAGAATTTGGCAAATGCTTTAGTATCCTGAACCACTGCGGTGAAAAGCATATCTGCCCAGACCCGGACGAGGGTTTTTATGACGTTGATGAAGGTGCAGGGGTCTGGTGTAACCATTGCTGTCTGGAGATCACTCTAATGAATCAGACAGATTAGGAGTGCACTCAACAAAAGACTATACAAATCAGCCCTTTTCAGGGCTAGCAATCACCAAGAAATCCTGCTTCTCCAAAATTGTCAATTTTTACTAAGAGCTACATTCATAAGAGTTATACTGGACTAACCCACCACCAAGAAAGCTTTATCTTCAAATTGTCAGTCCAAACAACCCTGGATTAAAGTTTAAGTCTATACAATATAGTAAAACTATAAAACATAACAACTGATCGTTCTCCTCAATGGGTGCTTTCACCCTCGTCCGTGCTCTTAATTCTGAACCAAAGTAGGTCAATCCAGTTGTAAACGTATAAAAGCCAGTGAAATTATTCTGTTATTTCATTCGTCTCTCAACTCTCGAGAATGAAAACTCTTGACAAGCGGTTCACTTAGATTGATACCGAGCGACGTTTTAGAAGAGATTGTGAGCAGATCGTTTTGCTCAGTCAACGTCTGAGCGGGGTGGAGAAACGATACAAGATGACCAATAGCAGATCGCTTCGGTATAGTCTTCGAATGAAACTTTGCATCATCGAAGGAACGCTCAATATGTATCACGAACATCCGCATATTGACTACTTTTATCCGTCCTTAAATTGGTTCTTTTATTCCGCAGTTCACATACCCTACACCAAAAATCCCTCCTCAGGGTATGTAGAATAGGGTACTGAGTACCCTAGTCTACATACCTATACTACTGCTGGCTAGGCCAATTTCTTTCCGAGGAATGTTGATAGTTATTGCGACAGGATTCACTCCTTTCTCACCACTGATCATTGTTTCCACGATGGTTATCAGGGAAAGCAGCCAGTGGCTTGGAAAGAATATTGTGCTTAATACAGGTAAAAGAAACTTCAGGATAGCGTGAATAGGTGCACTGGCCGCCACGATGTAGCTGAAATGATGTTGAAAACAAACGGCGTTAAACACCATAAAATCAATCAATTAACCAGTACCAACAAAATTCTCATTGAAAAACTGTTAGCTTCACATGAAAAAAAAGTTTGTGTTACAAAGGCATGAGTTAGACTTCTGGAAAATCCAGAAATCGTACACATATATCAATTTTCACAAGGAAAATTATAAAAAAAAAAAATTTCTCAATGTGTTAATTCTTTGACACTATCGAAAGATTCTGGCTTAAACCTGTACAAATTTTGATGCAATCACACAAAGGATGGGGAGAAAGTGTGAAACACGAGTTTACGTTTATGCATGTACACCAATGGACAGACGAACAGACAGACAAGCTGATTCCAGTATATCCTTTCAAACAGTAATTTTGCAGAGGCAAAGATATCATCTGTATGTGATAATAGGTTTTCATCCTTGGAACAAAGAAAACAGACTTTGTTTATAAAGCAAACACACTAATGACATGATGAAAACAAGTGCATATCAGAATTTAAAGTTTACACGCATGATATATTTCATAGTAGAAAAATATTGTGGCAGAAGTTGAAATTCTTAAAGATAAGCGATTTCGTTTTATCACAATTTTTAATAGCACGGTTCTATTACCACCAAAAGCTTTGCAATTTATTTAAATCAAAAGGTAAAATTCAAGGTAAACACCATCAGAGAGAAACAACTTTCTTAAAGGTGAAAAAACATTGTTGTAAAAGGACTCACTGAAAGGTGTTTTACGCTGCTTGCAACATTACTTCAGTTATATCACAGCGACAGCTCACATATTTTTTCTGGGTTTCACCAGTACTAGGCTAGGGCTCTGAAATGTCTTGCCTAAGGACACTCCCATGCGAAGCCCAGTTGATCAAGTGAGGTTCGAACCCGGGGCATCCAGGCCACGAGTCCTACATTTCACCACTGAGCCATGCAGGACCCCGTGGTAGAAGGGGCACTTACTCATTATGATAATTTCCCTTCAGCCAAAGTTTTTATCTGAATGGTGTTTTCAGAAAAGATAACCAGTACTTATATCTAGAATTAGATTTAACCCCTTTACTAAATGAGCCCTTTGTTTTACTTTGTTTTGAATATATTGTGGAAAAAGAATAAAATACTTGTTTCTCCTTTCCACGCTGGTTTCTACTATACCAGTGCCCATCAAGAATTTCGTGAACCAACTCTAGAATATAAGTACATGTGATCTAGTTGTTAACATACACTTGACCTCGGCTCCTTTTCGAAGTAATGCCCCTTGAACAGTTTGCACTTATCCTATTGCTTAACCACTGACCCAAACATGTGCTGCAGACTGACATGTCACATGTATCGCAAGTGTCTGTTAACCCCACATCTCAACTCCACATGAGACTCGTATTTCTCACCACATAGTTTTTTTTTTAGATTACGAAACAGCTAAAGCCCTAAAATCATAGATTACCAAATCTGGACAGTACGCTATTCCCAGTTCCTTTGCTTGTTCGACACAATATATCTGCATGTTCTGGCTTTGCACGCTATTATGGTGACCATGAATCCCAAACCTCAGAAGACGTGGGCAAATTTCTTCTTTTAATTGGCTGCAGCTAGCACCTTGTAACCGTTACATAATAGTAATTCCTTCAATGAAATTAAGCAACATCTCCATATCCTCATTTACACCTGAATGAATTGTAATCATGAACCTGGAATCGAAATACAAAGACATACGGTACGTACGAGGAGTGTTAAAATATGAATGCATCGAAACACCTGAAATTTGATTCTTCATAGGTTTCACTGGAATTTTTATTTTGTTCCCTCAAGGTATTAACCTCCAACAGATATACAAAGTTTCAGTCTCCGAATCCAATCGTTGAAGGCATTTTCATAGTTGTTTTTAGGTACACTATGAAGACACTGGAATAGTGCAGAACCAAGGTATTAGCCGCTGAACAAATGTTCGACCTGAAAGGTATTGTTTTAGCTTTGGAAACAAAAAGGAGTCAAAAGGGGCAAGTTCAGGTGAATATCCTCCGCATTTACCTGACCTCGCTCCTCGTGACTTCTTTTGGATTGATTGATTGATTGATTGATATTTTACGCCGCTTTCAACATTATTTCAGTCATGTCACGGCGACTCACATATTCATGTATTTCCTGGGTTTCACCAGTACTAGGCTAGGGCTCTGAGGTTCCTTGCCCAAGGAAACTCCCACAAAAGACCCAGCGGATCAGGTGGGGCTCGAGCCCGGGACCTCAAGGTTACGAATCCCACACTTACCACTGATCTACGGAGGACCCCACTTCTTTTGGAAGTATATGAAATACACAAACAAGTTTGTTGCACTGTATGCAGTGAAAGGAACACAAAGGTACAGTTGTCATTTGCAAACAGTAAAATGCAGAGTGTCTCTGCTGTTTTATACATCCCCTTAGATCCAGCCCCACACTGTGCATGCCAAACCTATTAAATGATTTTCATATATCTTTTTTTCAAACGCACATTCAGATCAAAGTACATGCTTGCATACTCTAACTATAATTGAGGAAAGGTTGAACACTCTCTGGAAAAAGAGAAATGTTGGTTACTTCTTTTGAAACAATGTTTTCATCAGGGTTGTAAATACAAGAGCAAATATTGTCAAGTTGTAAATGGTTATAGCTGTCCAGAGAAAGGACATGTGTGTAGACAGCAGAGTACAGCTAAACCCTTAACCATAAAACAACACTGTGGGACAAGAAGGAAATGATTATAACCAGAGTTTTTATCCATTTAAAAGACAGAAATTATCTTCTGAGATGCATCAAATTTGCCATTTGCAAATGCTTTTTATTTGTCAAGTCTAAGATATGACGTTTGGAAAAGGAAAAAAAAAAATAATTGTAACTGCCATTTTTATTATTATCCAAAATCGTTATCTACCGGTTGAAATGCAATTGTTATGTTTTCAGAAACATTTAATTCAAAATGCTTTCAACTTAGACATGTCTTTTTTGAGAAACATTTAATTTGGAGTGCTTTCAATTTGGATATGTCTAAAACTTAATTTCTATTTTCGACCTTTTGAACGTTAAAGGATTTTCAGAGAACAAATCAAATATGTCTAAAATGATGGTAATTGCCTTTGAAACAGTAGAGAAATTGTGGAAAAGGAGAAAAGTCTGATTACCATTCTTTTATCTTCCCAAAATTTTTCAGGCCCGCCCAGGTAGATCAGTGGTTAGCGTATCTGACTCGTCACCAGGTGGTTGCGAGTCCGATACCCGGTTGAGGCAAACTCTCTTTCCGGCGATTTTTCGCCTCTCACCTCTAATACATGTGGAAAAAGTAGTCGGTGGCTTTGGAAAGAAAGTAGTGTCAGTACTGGTGTGACAGAGCCATGAAAAACATGGCTGTGTCACTGACCGCCATGATATGACCTGAGCTGTTAAAATGGCGTTAAACTTCAATACAAATAAAACAAACAAACAAACAAACAAACAAACCAATTTTTTTCAAACCAATCTTAAGCAAGGCTGACACTTGCACGATTCTGTGACACGCATTGGCACGACTCGAGTCGTGCCAGTGCGCAAACTTGTCATAAACTGGCGTGAAGTGTGCGTAAACACGTCGTGACTGCGTGCCATGTCGGGACAAATATTTTGAAATGTTCAAAATTTTGGTCACGACAAAATTTCGCGACCGGGTCGTGAACTATGCGTAAACTGTTCGTGAACTCGTCGTGAACTTGTCGGGACGATGCGGGAGGATGCGTGGCAGTGCGCGGCATGCCACGACTGTCACGAAATGCCACGGATAGTTCAAGAACAGCTCACGTCGAGTTCACGAGTAGTTAACGACACCTTCACGAGCAGTTCACGACTACTGCGCGACAGTGGCGCTCGCGTCGGTGTGGGGGTATATATAGGGTTTCCTGGACACTGCTCCTCATCCCAGAGATCGCCAGCTTTTACATCACAGAGACAAGATGCCTAAGACAAAGCAGAGAAGGCCAGAAGCCAACAGGCCAGAGGCAGAGACCGCAAAGAAAGATCACTCCCCCCAGTCATCGGAGGCACAGCAGGATCCACTCGAAAGCCAGAGACAGCCATCAAGTGAGGACGAGGCTACCAGGCAGCAGATGAAGCGGGTCAGGTTCTCCAAAAAAGAAATACCGGAGTACCGCTGGACAGAAGAGGCCGAGTTGAGGTTGGCCGAGCTTGTGAAAGAGAACCCCCAGCTGTATGACAAGAAGCAGAAGGAGTGGCTCAACGTGGCGGACAAGAACAGCCGGTGGGACCGAGCCGGAGAGCAGCTGGAGCCTCCTGCCACTGGTCCCCAATGCAAGAAGCACTACGAGAACATGAGAACCAGGGTGGGGAAGATAATGAAGAAGGAGAAGAAGAGTGGGGCTGGCCAGGTACAGAGGAGTGCCCGTGACGACCAGATCATGGAGACCTGGAGTTTCCTGACGCAACACATCGTCCGGGGAGATACAGTCCCCAGTGAGCAGTTTGCTATCCCAGAGTCAGCTGCAGTGACGATCAGCGACGATGACGATGATGAAGTGAGGTCCACAGGTTCCCAGAGCCAAGCATCAATCACCACCGGGAAGGGCAAGGGGAAGCGGTGCAGGCCACCAACAACAGAGACAGCCACCACATCCACCGACACCGGGATGACCCAGAGCTACCTCAGTGATGCAGTGAAGCAGGTGAGAATCCCAATGTTTACATGCAGATTGTATTCCAGTTTGATTCATTGCTCTTGACCTGACATGTGCAATATGTTGCATTGAAATGCTGTACTAAATTGTTCCAATGTTTATATGTTTCAGATCCTCTCCAAAGCAGATTCCTTGGGTGCCAGCCACTCCTACACCGGCCAACAGAAGATTGTACACGATTTTGCGTGCCTGCTGGAAGGGCACATGCAGGGCATCCCGGAGGACTCCTGGCATGAATTCCAGATAGACTGCCTCAACCTTGTCCACCGCTACAGGCAGCGGCGTCAGCCCTCCCAGCAGTCACAGCAACAACCACCCATGACCTGGCCTACCCCACAGCAGCAGCAGTTCTGGCAGCCCCTCAGCAGCAGCATCTCTGGCATCAACCTCAACCAGCTACTTGGCAGACACCGCCACAGCAGCAGCAGCCTCAGCAGCAACTTACAGCCAGTCAGCCATCACTTCTATTCTGGATGCCGCCCCAGTCACCACAGTCTTCAGGCCAGTCCTCCTGGACCCGTATCACGGAGTGGGAACCAGGGATGCCACCTGCACAGTCAGCCACCCTTGCACAGGCTCCTTCACCAACAACTTCAGTGTCGTCGCTGTCAGCCACCTTCAAGACACCTGAGAGACCACTCAGTTTCCCGGCCCTTACCCCGGGGTCCGTCGACAGCAGCTTAGAGGGTATTTCACCCTCAACCTTCTTCACCTCCAAGGAACTCGACACACCTCCACTCCAACGGGTATCCCCAGGCAGCAGTATCAGCACCTGCAAAGACACTGAGTGAGATACTTTACAAAGTGAGAGACTTTTGGCAGTCAGAGCCATTGAGAGACTTGTAAATATTTTTAATAAATCGTTATCTTATTTCAAAACACTTGTTTTTCTTTTTAACCTTTAAATAAATTTCAAGAGAAACGAAAACAAAACAAAACGAAAAAGAAACGAAAAAAATAAAGGCCAACGAAAAAAAAAACTTCCCTCCCCCACTAAACTCCCCCCCCACAACAAAAAACAAAAGAAAAAGAAACGAACAAATGAAAAAGAAACTAAAAAAAGGAAGAAGCGAAAAAAGGACACAAAAAAAGAAACAGAAAAGAAAAGGAAAAAGAAAAGGAGAAATAAAAACGAATAATAAAAGAAAAGAAATCCCCTCCCACACTCACCAAAAAAAAGAGAAAAAGGTACCGAAGAAATGGAAGTAAACAAAAAGAGAACGAAAAGAAAGAGAAACGTAAAAGAAACGCATGAACGAAGGATTTCGGTTTTTTTTTTTTGGGGGGGGGGAGGGGGAGTTTTTTTTTTTTTTTTTTTCGTTGTCCTTTATTTTTTTGTTTCTTTTTCGTTTTTTTAAATTTTAGTTAGAGGGATAGAGCAGCAGTTTGGAAAGAGCACATGGAGAGAATCATGAATGAGGAGAATGAGTGGGATGAGAAGGCAGAGGCTGACAGGGTGGAAGGGCCCATTGAGAGAGTCGGAAAGAAGTGGTAGAGGCATTAGAAGAAATGAAAACTGGAAAGTCTGCTGTATCCTCGGAAGTGAGTGTTGAGATGATTATTGCGTGTGGAGAGATAGGGATTGATGTGATGATGGAGTTTTGGATGGAAGAGGTTTTATCGGTTAAATGGGAGGTGAGTGTGGTGGTACCAATTTTTAAAGGAAAGGGGGATGCAATCAGTTTTGGTGTGTATAGAGATCTTAAGTTATTGGAGCATGCAATGAAAATTGTGGAGAGGGTACTGGAGAAGCACCTTACTCTACCCGTCACAACTGCCTCACATCCACCACCCACACTTACCCTGTCTCCCAAGTATGAGAAATCCTTTACTGATTCTACTACATCACACAACTTTTCCATCTGTTCCACCATCCCTTCAACTGTCATCTTCTGACATTTCCAACATACACGTTTTTTTTTCGCTTCGTTTTCGTTGCTCTTTAACTTTATTTTAAGGTTTAAATGAAAACAAGTGTTTTGAAATAAGATAACAATATATTAACATGAAAACAGCAAACAACAAATATGTACAAGTACCAAAGTCCAACTATTTACAAATATTTAAGTCTCTTAATGGCTCTGACTGCCAAAAGTCTCTCAATTTGTAAATTCTCTCACTCAGTGTCCTTGCTGGAACAACTGTGGATGCAAGTCATGGAGCTACTACCATTCTTTCTTGCCAAGGCACAGCACCAGCAGAGGACATGTAGTAATGTGACAAGTAGTCTCTCTGATCCTTTGCATCCCTCTGGGTATGATGGCCGGTTAGAGGCAGCAGCCCCTGCATGTGTCGGTCAGTCCTCCATCCACTAGGGATCAGATCATGTGTGTCCGGATCTTCGTTGTCCACTTCTGAAATTGCGTGTGGGTATCTGATGAGGATGAGATTGTGCAGGACACATGCGCACATGGTGATCAGGTTGATGGTGTCGGGGTGCTGATGCATCGTCGTGAAGAAGCAACGGAACCTGTGACACAAAATTCCGAAGGAATTCTCCACGACACGTCGGGCACGAGACAACCTGTAGCTGTATATGCGTTCTCGTAGGACCTGTGACCTATGGGAGAATGGTTTCATCATCTAGGTTCGGAGAGCAAAGGCGTCATCCCCTACGAAGTGATAGGGCACTGGCTTGTCATCATTAGGGAGTGGTTCTGGTTGAGGCACTCCAGCTCTGTTCTCTTCTACAGCATCATGCAGGGAACAGTTACTCCATGTTCCTCCATCCGACGCACCACCCTCTGCCCCAACATCCACATAGAGGAACTTGTAGGTAGCATCTGCTACTGCCATCAGTACAATACTGTGGAAGCCCTTGTAGTTGTAGTAGTAAGAGCCAGCACTGGATGGCTTCTTCATGGCGATGTGCTTGCCGTCCACAGCCCCCAGACAGTTGTGGTAGTTCCATCTGGAGCTGAACCTGGCAGAAACTTCCTTCCACTCCTCTTCAGTTTTGGGGCAGCGCAGCACTTCGTCCTTGTAGACCGCGATGATGGCTTTACACACCTCGGGTATGAATTTGCAGATGGTACTTGCTTCAACCCTGAAGCTGTATTGTAGACTTGGATAGGAATTTCCAGTGGCTAGGAAGCGGAGGGTGGCAGCCAGCTTGAGTCCAACTTGAAGCGGTTCCCTCATGAAGGTGGACTGCTTCTGAAGGCGAGGGGTTAACTTCTCAACCATCTCTTGGAACAGGTCAGGTGTGATTCTGAGGTAATTTTTGTAGCCCCTTTGATCTTCCTTGTGAAGTTCAGTCAGTAGACTGTCATACTGTCCAAACTCGTGCCTTCTGGTCAACCATTCTCTGACCCACACTTTCCTTTGTGTCTTTCTTCGAGGTGGGGTTGCCTTTTCTTGCTCTTCTGCCTTTTCTAGCCTTTTCTGCTGCTCTTCAACAATAGCTAGAGCAGCTGCCAGGTATAGGCATCTTCTCTTCTCTGCAATGATTGTGTCTCTGGCATTCAGCATGTTGTCTCTTCCACAGCCAATCCAAAAAAGACCAGGGGTTGGGGAGGCCCCCTTTTTATATGGCGTGCCCAAGTCGGACGACACCGTCCGAATGGCGCAAACTCGTCGTGCCAATGCGAGTAGTGCGTAAACTATGCACAAACTATGCGTGAACTCATCGTGCCAGTTCGTGTCAATGTGGAAATTGATGGGCACGTATTCGTGAACTATTCGTGAATTGGTCGTGAACTATGCGTGAACTCGTCGTGAACAGTGCGGGATCCTCTCAGTTCGTGCCCCAAAATCGCACGACTTGCCACGACAAAATCGTGGCCAAAAGTCGTGCAAGTGTCAGCCTTGCTTTACTCTTTCTCAGTGTCTTTACAACAAAACTTCTTTTCGGCAAGTAAGGAATATAGGCGCTCTCTTTCCATTTACATGGGACAACATATCAGAGCGAGATGATTGCGTGTTCTATGAACTTGAAAAAGACTTTTCACAGAAAAATTATTAAAAGCGTATCGTCATGGTAGCTTTTGTAATTAAGTAAGACCCACAAATATTTCATTTTTCATAAATTTTGCGGTAGATGTATAAAAATGTCAGTTCATTCACTAATATTGTGATCACTGAACGATCACGGTCACTATTAAATAGATTGTATTGCTATAATTTGTCAACTCCTAGGGTCAAAAATGAACATTATGGGCATCTTCTAACTATTCACCAAACATCAAAATTTTAGACTTGCCCAAATTGAAAGCATTTGCAGACAACAAATGAGATTTGCCTTTGGAGGGGAAGAAAGCATTGTGGGAGAAGGACGGAAATGCTGTTTGCCAGCATTTCTCCGTTCCCTTGGTGTTTTCAACAGCTTTCTTTCTAAGGGTGGCAAAAACTAGGGATTGTGTGGTAAATGGTTAATTAGTTACAAGAGATCCAAAAGCAATGCTGCTATTCCATTTTTTTAAAGGCAGGACAGTGTAGATCCAAGATCAGACTTTACATCATTCGTAGATCTAGTATTATCTAGACCCTCACTAGCTGCAAAACAAAATACAACCAACTGAATCATGAGGTACATTGGTCCTTGGACATACAGGAAATTGACCCGTAGCGAAATGTTTCGACCATGGTCACCCTGCGCGGACTGCGCAGCCTGATGTGGGTCGATATTTTTCATAGATGCATTAAGCCCCATTTCCACAGCGCATGTCTCATATATTAATCTTATGGAAATTTCGAGCTAATAGTTATAACCCAATTGTGACAATTTCAACATTCTTTTCTTTGGAAATACAATCACCATATTAGACAGCGATCCAAGATTTGACTGGACACATTGTGCAGCCTTATCTTAATCTACAATGTCAACGAAAAAACTCTTTGTTGCGCTTAGCAGCTTAAGGGTAAAGCTTCTGTATATTCTAAGAAATTATTCAACATGTGTCCAACGTTTTATGTCCAGCCAACTTGGAGCTTTTAGATATTTTTAGAAAAGAAGAACTTGCTTGGAAGGACTCTCTTTCTTTAATGTTTTCTATGCATATTAAAAAAAAGAAAACTTTTTATTTTCTCTAAAATAATTCAGCCACGTAAATGTAACTTGCAATAATTCATGATGGGTCTTAAATCTGCCTTAACAGCGATAATTGCCTTAATTCTTTACCACACATCCAAATTTAAGACTGGTCCGAATTTAAGGTGTCTGCAGACAACAGATGAGGTGTTGCTACAATGATGTAGATCTAATTTTGCTTCGAAAGCTTAAAATGAGCAGTTGTTATTTAACAGCATTTTCTCCCTTTTTCCACAATGTTTTCAAAAGCTTATCTCCCAGAGGTCAGTAAAAGTGAGGATGGTTTGGTAAAGGGTTAAACCCTCTGTGTTCAAATTAATCAGTCTGAGATCTTAAAATAAATAAATTTCATATTCGATATTGATTTAAGTCAAAGGTTAAGATTGGTTATAGGAAAACAGTGGTCTATAACTATACCACACAATCCCGAGTTTTAGCGATCCTGAAGAAGAAGGCTTTTGAAAACGTTGTGGGAAAAGAAGAAAATGCTGGTAAAAAGCATTTTCTTCTTTTTCGACAGTGTTTCAACAGTCTCAAAGACAGATACTATAGTTTGTGCCCCATTTTATTTTGTCGTCTGCAAACGTTTTCAGTTATATGAGTCGTGCTCTGGAGATAGGTGGATTAATACATTTGCAAAAAGTATCGACCCATGTCAACCTGGGCAATCTGCGCAGGCTGATATCATTCGAACCTTTTTGCTATTTGTAAATTACGTTTCTGCATGCTTAAGGACCATTCTATCTCATGACTCAGTAGGTTGTCGGACAAATGGATTTTATGAATCCACAATTTCGTATGAGATGACTTGCTTGTTTAATGCATCACGGAGATCATCAAATCCCCTTTTCTCAGAGCACCGCCCATAAATGATGGCAATAAGGGAGTCTCCCCTCCGTTTGGCTGTTGTGACTTTTTCTTTAAATATCGTTTTCTTTTCAAAATATCGTGGTGATTAGAGAATATGCCTGTAACAAGTACAGACTATTCTTCCCACACAATACTTATTGATTAGCCTAAATTGTGGCTTGTAATTGTAATTTCATCGTGAATATGTAATGATTCTAATTATTTTCTTTATTGGTCACCTCCTTTATCTTTCTTGCTCCCCTCCCCAACCAACCGTACTCCGGCCAGATTTTTCCGGCTCATATCTTGTGAGCGAAACTACTCAGTACATACAAAATAGATAAACAAACAAACAAAAAACGTCGGACAAACGTTAACCATTGACCGAACGACAAAATTTTATCCTTGACAAAATTGATAGCACTCGCACGCACACAGTCAGTCAAGTTCAAAAGACAATTTCTGTCTTTTTAATGGTTGACAACATTGTGGGAAAAAGAGTAACACACTCGCTACTGACATTTTCTCTTTTCCCAACAATATCATCAAAAACCTTATTCTTCAGGGTTGCCCGAGAGTGTTTGTGTGAAGCAGGAGAAGTGAATTTACTTATTAAGATTAGAAACCTTGCACCGAAAATGAAATACGGGGCAAAAATGGATAATAATCTAAATGAATCAAATAATGCTATAGAACAGTGAAATTAACGTTTCAAAATATAAGTGCCAATCTCAGAGAAACGGGGGTTTAATCCATCTCTGTTGTACATTAGACCATGCGAGTCGTCAAATAATTATACATGCATAAATTCCATTTATTTCACAACCGATTTAATCATGAGGTAGACTAGTTCTTTGATATGCAGAAAACTGACCCATAGCAAAAAGTTTCGTCCCAGATCAGGCAGCGCGGACTTTTGGAGATGCATTAAACCCCATTTTCACAGAGCATGGCAGATTTTGTTATTAAAAATAAAACTGTCTGTCCCCACAACTCTTTGCAAGAGTTCAACGAAATGATTCTTACAAATATAAGACATGCTCTGGCAAAAGGGGTTTAGACAGCTCTCTGATGTATTATACCATGCAAGGCATCACATAATTACGGGTCCATAAACTCCATTTTGTCTAACTACCGTCTGAATAATTAGGTAAAATGATCCTTGGACATGCCGAAAATTTACTAAATGCAAAACGTTTTGACGCAGATCAGCCAGCGCGGACTGCGCAGGCCGACCTGTGTCGATACTTTTTGCAGATGCATTAAATCCCTTTTCATGAAGCACTTATAATTTCAGAATTTTACTGTACAAGGGAAGACAGTTGGAATACGACATTGTCAACGTGCTTAGTTGTAGGTGGAACGCCCATGTCTCACCGAGACATTGCAGATGCAGCAGACGTGAAACTCAAACGAGGGACCACTGTATGGACTGCAGACTATATTTATTGGGAAATTGTTGAGAGTAAATAAAACCATCTGATTATCGTGTAATCTGAAAGATTAAGGTGTCGACCATCAACTAATGGTGATAATAATGATAATAATAATAATAATTGCCGATATAGGGAGTTCTGCAGATGGTCTCGAAATGTGTATTATGACATTCTTAAACCGTTACATTGTTATACTGGAATGTAGTCTTCGATGTTTGAAGTTTCCTAAGTTGCTGTCAAACTGCAGTTGATGATAAACATAGTTCTTTTTTTCGAAGGCGAGAGAAGTAAAATAGTGCGCCATGGGCTTTATTGGGATACTGTAGACTTTGAAGAAAAAAGGAATTTGATCAACTTTATTAGGACACTGCAGACTCTGAAGAAAAGAAGGACTTTGGTCAATTTTATTAGGATACTGCAGAATGAGCAGAAAAGAAGGAGTTTGGTCAACTTTTAAGGATACTTCAGACTTTGAGGAAAAGATGGAATTTAGTCATAGTAAAATTTCACAAGGAAACTATCATGTTTTTATCTTAACGTTTGCCTTGGACAATTCCTCTTCATGTCACAGGATTTTGAAATCCAGCCATTATTGGAAACTCTTTACTAAACACCAGAATCCCAGACCAGTTCAAGCTTTTTGCTGACGGTAAACCAATTTTGATTCAAATGATGGTAGATGTCTTTGAATCGATTGAAACATTGTGGAAAAAACGGTAAATGCTGTTTAATAGCATTTTCTACTTTTGCCACAATGTTTTCAAAAGGGGTCTTCGCCAGGGTCATTAAATCACAGAATTATTTGGTAAAGATTCAACCCTTTACCATACAACGACCCAAGGAGATTAGACTTTTCAAAACATTTCAGGAAAAGGAGAAAATTCTGGTAACACAGCATTTTCTCCTTTTCCCACAATGTTTTCTAACATTTCAGAACAAAATCCAATTGAGCTACATTTAGTTTGTCGTCTGTAAATGCTTTCAATTTGCAAATTTTGTCGTGTGGTAAAGAGTGAAGTTATTTCTACTCTGCAGGTGTGCCACAAGTAACGAAAGACTATGAATGTGGATACATGAGGTTTCATCGTGGACAGACGATTTATTATGGCTTTAAGTACAACTATACGTCATCCACGGGCGTCGAATACGATGTTTGCTCCAAGAGGCGGCCCTATATTTGTGAGAACGGTAAAAACCACCATTTTTGAAATCTTCTGAGTAATTAAAATTCGCTCAATCTTTTAACAACAACAGGTACAAGTGACACGACGGCACATATTTGAAGGGAAATAATCATCTTTTCTGAGTAAAAGTTAAAGCAGGAGCTTTGTGAGAACGGTAAAAACCACCATTATTGAAATCTTCTAAGTAATTAAAATTCGCCCTAATTTTTAACAACAACAGGTACAAGTGACACGACGGCACATATTTGAAGGGAAATAACCGTCCTTTTTATGTAAAAGTTAAAACAGGAGCGGACAGAAGTAAATGCTTGTATCATACAGTTAAACCGTGCTCTTACACCTCATTTTGCTCTGGCAAATGCATCTGCAAAAGTTATCAACCCAGGCCAGGCTGCGCAGTGTGTACAGGCTGACCTGGGCAGAAACATTTTGCTATTTGTCAATTTTCTGCAAATGGATCTGATGAATCAATAATTTAATGATGACTTGCTTGATTTAATGTATCAAGGAAATGCATAAAACCTGTTTTGCCAGAGAATTGCTCAATTGTATGATTACAGGTAAGGGGCTTATGAGACAGATCGACCAGCTGTTTCCGGAAAGGTTCATTTGACTAGTCAAACATATGTGAGGCTAACTACTTTTAATTTCCTTACGGGCCAGATCATTTCAGAAGCTGACCCACTACTTTACTGCATTACCGGAATCTGTTCCACCGGTGTTTTTCATCAGAGTGAATGCCTGTAATCCAGAGTTACAACTAATATTAGACTCAGAGTATTTGTATATAATTCAGTCTTTGTTTGTTAACACGGATTATTTAAATGTTTTAAATATATTGATGGACAAAAGTTTTCTGAGGTACTATGTAGAACATTCATGAAACTTGTTGATTTACTCCTTGCATCGATAATACCAAACACTAAGTCAACGAGGAAAAAGCTACGACTACCACTTGTATTGCAAGTGAAAATCGTAGCTTTTTCCTTCTAAGCCTAGAAATATTGGATGCATTTATGGCTTGTAGGCTCGTGTCAAGAGTGTTGGAACGGATATAAACAGGCTCAAAAAAAAAAAAAAAAAAACCTGTGAAACATAAACCATCGACGCCTTAGCATATTAAGGTATTTCAAACTCTATTATTCTGTGGTAATTACATCAAAATTGGACACTGTTATAAATAAATATATCATTCTTAAAGTTTCTCAAAACACTACTTTTTCACTTACAATCTTGTTATTCTAAAGCATAAATAAGTATATGTAAAATTTCTGTTTAACTCTCTACCAGACGACATGTCAGACAGCCCAAAATTGAAAGCATGCTCAGAAAACCATTAAAATATTGCTGAAAAGATGGGATTTGTCTTTAGCTTGGTAAAAAATATCATGGGAAAAGGAGAAAATGCCGGTAACCTGCATTTTCTCCTTTTCCCATGATATTTTCAAAAGTTTTTTTCTCAGAATCATTAAAATTCGGGCTTGTGTGGTAAAGGGTTAATAATTTCGTTAAAGTTGATGGCCAAACAAACGCTTCAAATATCTTTTTTTTTTTTTTTTTCTAAAAAATGGGTGACATTTTTCCTCTTCGAAAATCATTCGAACAACTTTATTTTCTTTTTAGATCAATGTAAAAGGTTTTCAGTTTTATATTTTACCATATCAGCTCGGCGTTAAATCATTTTGGAACAGAACTCATAGATATTTCTTATTAGGAACATGAATGTTTGTTTGGTTATACGGACCAGATACTTAGTTCCAGGCTTATCAGTCATGTAAGTCTCCAAACAAGCAGTGGTCGGGGCACAGCTTTAGTTACCAGTTCGGCGTTAAACTTTCTTGCAATCGAACTCACAACCACTTTTTTTTTTAGATTTAGAAGCATCAAATATCATTGACACATACGGATCAGATACTTGGTTCCAGGCTTATCAGTCATGTAAGTCTCCAAACAAGCAATGGTCGGGGCACAGCTTTAGTTACCAGTTCGGCGTTAAACTTTACTGCAATCGAACTCACACTACTGTTTTTTTAATTTAGAAGCATCAAATACCAATGACGTATACGTACCAGATACTTGGTTGCAGGCCTATCAGTCATGTCAGTCTCCAAACAGGCTATGGTCGGGACACACATTTATGTATTATCCCCTGAAGGATAATCCACAGCTATGGGTCAGTTCAGCGAGGAAATTTACACGAGAAATACTAACAGGTAACTTACACGATACAAATTCTATTTCTATCATGATCTTCTTTCTGCCTCTTTATGTCCGGCGGTCTGAAGCTGATCACGGCGCCTGTTTATGTGTTCCTAGCATTCACATCCAAATTCTGTTTTACATTCTACCATTAACCCTTAGGCTGCTACGCGCTACTCCAAGGACCTTTTGCCGACAGTGTAGATCAAGATCGGACTGCACACATAACCTTTGCACACAGTCTGGCCTCATATATAACCTTTGAATTAACAACATTTTGGTTTTTAATCTCGGCTTGAAAGTTTTATTTCATTTATTTAGCAGGTTAAGAGTTAATATTTTCCTGCATTTCGTCAGGAATAAAACATTGTAAACCAATTTCTAAAGCAATTATGTTCATTATACTTTACTAATCGAACTTGTGAGTTCAGGTTAAAAAAAGGAGATATCGTTAGTATCTTTCATAACTTTGATTACTTTGCAAGCCGTGTATATCGGGATCAGAATGTAGTCTTACATTTCATGTTTGATTTGCCCTGTTTAATATTTTGCGAGACATTACACAGATGCATTGCCAAGTTTATATGCACGGACGACAGATGTATTAAGCCCCTAATGTGTGTGTGTGTGTGTGTGTGTGTGTGTGTGTGTGATGCTCCGTAAAGAAGGGGTTTTATACATCTGCAGGCTAGCCTAGGTCGAATTTATTTTGTCATTGATCAATTTTCTGCATGTCAAAGCAACTGTCTACCTTATGATTCATTTGGTTTGACAAAAGGGCTTTTATGGATCCACAGTTATTTGAATTCTCTGTGTAATGAATCACAGAGATGCGGTTAACCCCCTTTTTCCAAAGCGACGCTCATATATACTCCAGAGGCTTCTGATTTTCGTTAACACATTTTTATACGGGCTACAGTTGGACAGGAAGTAAAGGTTGCTCAAATATGTGTATCATTTTTTTTTTAAGTTATCGTTGACTGTGTGATGTTTGAAGCTTTCGATATACATTTGCCCTCAAAGTACCGATGATAGGCCTTTTTTTTTTTTTTTTTTTTCTTTTGAAAAAAGATCGAGATCATATTGTAAAACATGAAGACTGATCTTTGATTCGCACAGCAACATTTTTTGTGGAAAAAAAATACCGACCACTTTTCACTTTATTTTTACTTTTTTGAAGAAGTTCCATTATTTCTTAAGTTCAAGAAATTAACTCATATTTTTATGGCAACAGTAGGTGGTTTAAAAGTGTTGAGTTGATGAGTCTTTGTGATCAGACTAATATCTAAATGCTTTGGTCGATGCATCGAAGGGCTATTTAATTGACTTGTTTATGTATTGTAATGCCAGTTCAACCAAACACTATTACTTATTATACAAATCATATACAATCAAAATAAAAATGAGAGGCCTTCTGGCAAAGGGGTGTTTAATGTATCTCCGTGATGCATTATACCAAGAGAGTCGTCACATAATTATGGATCGATGAATATCTATGTCGATTCTGTCTGACAAATGACTGAACCATGAGGTAGATTGGTCATTTACCTTGCTGAACATGGACATATAGCAAAAGATATCGACAAAGGTCAGCCTGCGTGGAGTTCGCAGGCTGACATGGGTCAATACCTTTTTTCACATGCATTATATCCCGTTTTCACAGGGCATGGCTTATTTAAAATACTGTCGTTTTTCACGGAGCATGAAGGGCATTGTTGGGGAGGGAGCAATTTCTGTTAATAAGTGGCTGGTTTCTTTTCTCAGGCCATGTTTCTATACCTCTACAAACAATAGTTTGAGGGGGTATACTGGCGTCGGTTCTAGGAAAAAGTGCCCCCGGAAAAGTGCCCCCAGGAAATCTGCCTCCCTAGGAAAATTGCCCCCCTTCGGAAAAGTGCCCCCGCCCACACTTACATGTGTTTCTTGTTTTACAAAAAATAAACATACAGGGCTTCATTAGGCGGTGGTATCAAGTTCTATCAAAAAGATAAAAATTGCCATGGATATCCCCGCTTTATCGAGATTTTCTTTTTTTAATTACATTGTTTTAATTTTTTAGTTCTAATACTGTAATGGAAACATTAAAAAAATGGAACAGTACAGTTTGAAGTACAAAATTCTTAACAGTACATACTTAAAAGCAATCAGTTATCTTTAATAGGATCAAACCTTTCAAAAGAATCACTTCTCCTGAACATGGTTAAACCTTTCAAAGGGAATCTTAATGTCTCGAGAAATGTGCATTCATGTGGAATAAATTCAATCAATGAAAATGAAATGTATTAAAATAATAACAACAACATCAGCATCAGTATCACAACGTTATAAGTTTACCAGAGGCAGTTTTCCTAAGAGGGCAGATTTCGGGGGAAGGGGCAGTTTTCCGGTGGCAGTTTTCCAGGGGGGGGGGGCAGTTTTTCAGTTACCACTGGAGTCACTTTGTCCCACCGTCGGTCTATCCGTCCGTCCGTCCATCTGTCCGTCCGTCAGTGCAACCACTACAAACTTGTCCGGAGCATAACTTCTAAAGTATAAAAACTATCAACTTCAAATTCCATATGCAGATAGATCACGTTAAGGAAAAGTACAGTGCACAAGATCTATTGCTCTGTCATCATTTTTTTCTTTTTTTTCTTTGTAGTTATTGTTATTTTTACATATTGGATTTTTGTCCGGAGCAGAACTTCCAAAGTATAAGAGCTATTGGTTCAAAATACATGTGCAGATAGATCACATTAACGAGAAGTGCAGTGTACAGAATTCAAAACTCTGTCATCATTATTTTAGGAGTTATTGTCCTTTGTTATGTTACATGGCTTATTCAAAATACTGTCGTTTGCAGCTAGAACACATTGAGGACTAGTAAAGTGCACAAGAACCATAACTCTGTCCTCATTATTTTTTGGAATCATTGCCCTTTGTCTTTTTACAAATTGGATTTTTGTCAGCAGCATAACTTCAAAAGTATGACAGCTATTGACTTTAAACTTCATTTGCAGATAGATCACATTGAGGACAAGTGCAGTGCACAAGAACCTAAACTTTGTCCTCATTATTTTTGGAATTATTGCCCTTTGTTATTTTACATATTTGGTTTTGGTAGGGAGTATAACTTTCAAGGTATAAATGCTGTTGACTTCAAACTTCATAATTATACACGTATATCACATTGAGGACAAGTGCGGTGGACATGATCCATAACTCTGTTTTTATATTTTTTTTGTTATTTCCCTTTGTTATTTAACATTTTGTGTGCTTGACTTAACACTTCAGATGCAGATATATCACATTGAGGACAAGTGCAGCGCACAAGATGCATAATTCTGTCTTTTGCATTTTTTATGAGTATTTGCCTTTTATCATTTTACAGTTTGGGTTTAGAAAGGGGCAATTATTAAGTGACAATGCAAATTAGATAATCTTTGTATGATTCCAGGTAATCGAGACTTCGTATACTTATGTATTTAATATTTTTTTGGAGTTCATTATACAGTTTACAGTCAATAGGTAGGTCCAAAGCGGTGTTAGATCATTTGATTTATTCAATATATCATGGTCTGTATCCAACAACCATACTTAAGAACATTCCTTGTTTTATTCTCAAGAATTGTCTAGATTTGAAAGTAACACAGGCAACCATTTGGTTTCGCCAATCAAAAGTTGTGTTACTGTCTAATTCTAAAATTACACTTAAAATGAATTTAAGAATGGTTGATGTATGCGGATTTAGGATAAAGGTTCATTAAATCAGATTTCAATTGTAGCAGGTACAATCCCAGACAGCAGACACATAGTGAAATGTGGAACAAGTGAAGGACCCGTAAATCGAGAAGGGGAAAACAATTGTGAACAACATTTTCAAGCAGTTTGTATACTTGGTATGTGTTTTTATAAGAAATAATGATTGTTTCCATCTGTGTTGTTCTCAACCAAAATTAGCCCCGATTCGCAAGCACATTTTACCAGTACATGTATATGTTGGCAACATATAGTGCGATATACTCGCATAACTAATAACTTTTTCTGCATTCAAATGCTTGAATAATACGCAAAAATGTTGAAGCTTTGTCATTTTTGACAACAAAACTGTACAGATGTAAGTATACCTCCAACAATAAAGCAAATAGCCGTCATAAGTTGATGATAATCGTTTTGCAAGCTTCTATGATCGTACGCTGCTTTTAGCCTCCACTCTTTTATCAGTCTTTAAGTGCACAACCTTTTGCAAATGACATATCGCCGAGCCCCTGTAGCTCAGTCGGCTTGAGAACAGGGGGTCGCTGGTTCTATTCCCGGCTAGGCCATATTTTACGAGGATTTATGATAGCCATTGCGACAGGATACATTCCTCTCTCACTGCCGACCTTTGTTTAGACGATGGTTATGCGGGAAAGCATCCAGTGTCTTGGAAAGAATACTCTGCGGAGTACTGGTAAAAGAAACTTCAGGAAAGCATGGATAAGTGCACTCGCCGCCGAGATATTACTGGAATAATTTTGAGATTTTTTTTTTTTTTTAAATGATTAACTTATAACTTGATAGATTCCTAGATCATTCCAGTTGTAAAATCATAAATTTATTTAGATGTGTAAAGCTGATGCCAGTTTACCTGACAATACTTGCTGAATAAAGTTATTTCTAAATGAAAGTGAGCCTTGCTCCGTGAAAGTGGGTTTTAATGCATCTTCGTAATGCAGTATACCATGCATGTAGTCATATGATTATGGATCTACAAAATCCATTTTGTCTAACAACCCACTGAATCATGATAATATAGAATGGTCATTTGAAATTTGACCAATAACAAGAAGTTTCGACCAGGTCAGCTTGCGCGGACTGCACACGCTCTCCTGGGCAAAACCTTTTGCAAATGCCTCTTCATTGAGCATGGCTCAATTAATATTTTGCGTCACCTTAAGAGGTATCCAAATTTTTTATATACCCAAATGTGCTCAGTTGGGCCATTTTTCAGTAACTGTTCTGTATGATACTTAGACTTAACCCCAACAATTTTCTACAATTCTAAAGTAACGCAATTTCTGATTAGCTAGACAAGATTGTTCAGACAGTCAGAATGTGTTACTTGGTAAGTCTAGGATAAGACTAATATCGACGGACAAAGGGCTAGCTATCTCTTCATGTACAAACGTGAATGCGTTCACATAACACCATATGTAAAGTATAGATGAGCCATGCTCTGTGAATAAAAGAGGCTTTAATGCATCTGCGAAAAGTACCGATCCCTGCCAGACTGCGCACGTCGCGAAGGCTGACATGAGTCGAAACGTTTGGCTTTTGTTTAACTTTCTGTATGTCAAAGTGCCATTCTATCTCATGATTCAGTTGGATGTTAGGCCTAAATAAAATAGATTTTACGTATCCATAATTAGATGATGTCTCCTTTGGTATAATGGATCACAAAGATGCACTAATCCCCTTTTTGCCAGAGCGCGGCTCATACAGTGTAGCAACAGAGACATTTCTAGATACTTGAGTAATAACACGACACTTCTGCTTTTTGTGGAATAACAACTGCAATATCACAATCACGAGGGACAAGTTTGATTGGCTAGCTTAGTAACACGAAATGGAAATTATCAAATAACTACAAGTTCAAGATTATTCTAACCAATATTGACCCAATCATTGTTAGCTGATGATTTGCTTTTGGTCCAGATGTCTCAGATTTCAGATAAGTTGATTTTCTCCGTCAGCAAAAGCACATGAAGATGGTTGAGCACTGTAGTCTATGAGCTAATCATTTACACACCCGTCGCGTGTTTAAATAACCGTATGGAAATAGCCCTTTGAAAGAACTGTGGGAAGAGGTGAAAATGCTGATCACCAGCATTTTCTCTTTTTCCAAGTATGTTATCTACCCTTTCAAAGCCAAGTACTCTTATACTTGTCGCATGCACTTGATTTCGAGAAGGACAAATAAAAAGAAATTATCGGGTGGTAAAGATTTAATTAACGTTGTATAGATAATGAATTGAAATATTTTAGACGATTCTCTGTCAGATGAAAAAAGGGGAAACTTAACGTCATTAAATATCTTTACCAAACGACAAAATTTTAGAAAGCATTTGCAGAGGACAAATCAAATATGGCTCAAATGATAGAATTTGGCCTTGGAAGGGTAGAAAAATTGTATAGAAGGAGAAAATACTGGCGATTAGCATTTTTTCCTCTTCCAACAATGTTTTCAAAAGTCTTCTGCGTCTGGGTCGTTAAAAATCGAGATTGTATGGTAAAGGACCAACCTTTGTTTTACCTTGTCTACAGAAAATACGATTGATGACGCCAGATTCTCGCGCTCCTGCTTGCAAGGTAAGAACTTTAGAATTACATTCCTATCTTTAGATATTTTATTACGGTGTTTTTTCTCATTTTATTAAATTGGAATTGCGAAAATGATTTAAATAAGATCACTGCATGTATTTTACTTTTATTTATTTGTTTTTTTACGCCAGTGTATAAAATGACTATCGGACACTGCAGATCAACATTACACCACATATTTTGTGCAATCTGATCATAAACTATTATTTCCACACTCCTCATAAAGTTACTCTATTTTGGTTAATCAGAAATTGTGTTACTTTCAAATTCAGAAAACCTTTGTGAATAAGACTAAGTATATTCTAAAGAATGGTTAGTGAATACGGGCTCTGATTCCCTTTGTCTTCACTTTCTTCCATGCAGCTATCAAGACCAAAACCTCGTGATTTTCCTCTCTTTGATTGCAGCTCCTCAATGCTCTCTCTCTCTCTCTCTTACTCTCTCTCTCTCTTTCCTATACACTGGTGACGAGTAAATTGAGGGATTTCTCTTTTGACCTCAGAGTTAACTGATCTGTTTCATTTCGTTAAGGAAATTATGATAAAGACTCATAAATGGATTTTCACCCCTCAGTGTCCACTTTGTATGACTGCATGTGACAGAGTATCGCTTCTGATCTGTTTCGTTAAATACCTTATCCATATTATATATTTAAAATAAAAAAAAAAGAGGCGCCCACAACGACGCCTACCACGACAAAATCCACGCGGAAAACGACACCGAAACCTACTATGCCGACAACTCAACTTAAGACAACAGAAGCAGTCAACATCACTACCTCTCTGTCTACGCCTGGTAAGTGAAACAGGAACATAGCACGTTGCCTTATCTCTCGATTTATCATTTATTGAATCATTAAATTATATATTTGTTTAAACTTTTTACCAGACCATGACAATATTTGAGATGCCCCATACAGAAATCGTTTGCAGGCGGTAGAATAAGAATGAGAGGCGCTCTGACTAAAAGGGGGTTTTATGCATCTCCATACTGCATTATACTAAGCAAGTCATCGCTTTATTATGGATCCGTACGATCTATTTTGTCTACCGACCGGCAAAATCAAGATGTAGACTGATTGACTATTGATTCATTAAGTAATGTATTTATTTGAATTTTTACCAGACCGTGACAATATGGAGGGAGGGCGTTAATGCATCTCCATATTGTATTATACCAAGTAAGTTATCACTTAATTATGGATCCATAAAATCTATTTTGTCTATCGACCATAGACTCATGAGGTAGACTGAACCTTGGACATACAGAAAGTAGAAGAAAGTTTCAACTCATATCAGCTTGCGCGGACTGCACAGGCTGCCATGGGTCAATACGTTTTGGAAGTGCATTAAACTTCATTTTGACAGAGCATGATTCGAACTATTTATTAAAAAAAAAAAAAAAAATACTAGTTACCCGTTTTGACCTTGTTCACTTAAATGTTCATGTCCTGTTTTTTTTTTTCCGTAGAGAGTATCAAAACAAAATCCACGTGATTTCCCTCTCTGTGATTGCAGATCTGCAATGCTACCGTATTTGGCACCTATATTTCTCGCCTTGTGACTCGCAGAGAGTGAATTGAGGAATTATATTTTCGACCTCAGGAAGGCTAAATTGTTTTATTTTGTGAGGAAAATTGGATAAAGATCCAGTATTCCATCCCGTATGTTCACGTTGTTTGCATGCGACAAAGAATCGCCACCGACATGTTTCTTGAAATATCTTATACGTATTGGTATATTTCACCCACAGAGACGCCTACAACGACACCCACCACGACTGTTTCCACACGAAAAACGACATTCAAACCAACAAGGCCGACACCTCAGCTTACAACAACGATGGGTCCATCACTACAATCAACAGAAACATCTAACGGCACTACCTCTTTGTCTGGTAAGTGAAACGGAAACAGAGCACGTTGCCTCATCTCTCGATTTATCATTAATTTGTTGATTCATTAAATTATATATTTGTTTAAACTTTTTACCAGACCGTGACAATATTTGAGATGCCCCATATAGAAATCGTTTGCTGGCAGTAGAATACGAATGAGAGTTGATCAGGCAAAAAGGGGGTTTTATGCATCTCCATACTGAATTGTACCTAGTAAGTCATCACTTAATCATGGATCCATTTTCACATAGCATGAATTATTAGTCAGATCAAACTGCTTATAAAACAGCCTATAAGAAATGTGGCTAAAATACCAAGAATTTTCATTGAAAGAATAGAAACCACTTTGGGAGCAGGATAAAATATTTGTTACCCGTTTTGGCCTTGTTGACTTGAAATGTTCAAGTCGTTTTTTTTTTTTTTTTTTTTCTTACTACATCGATTTTGTTTAATTTCCTATTCGCTAAAGGATATGTCAGCTCTTACCTCTTAAAGCATGTAGAATGCTGAAATGACAGTAAGCCTGTTATTCCCTTTTTTGTTACCATTCTTTTCCGTTGAGTGTATCAAAACAATACGTTATTTCTCTCCCTGTGATTGCAGATCTACAATGCTACCGTATTGGCAGCCATGTTTCTCGCCTTGTGACCCGTAGAGGGTAAATTGAGGAATTATATTTTCGACCTCAGGAGAGCTAAACTGTTTTATTTCGTGAAGAAAATTTAATAAATGTCCAGTATTCTATCCCGTATGTTCACGTTGTTTGCACGCGACAAAGAATCGCCACCGACATGTTTCTTTACATATCTTATACGTATTGGTTTATTGCACTAACAGAGATGCCTACAACGAGACCCAACACGACTGTTTCCACACGAAAAACGACATTCAAACCAACATGGCCAACAACTCAGCTTACAACAACGGTAGAGCCATCACTACAATCAACACAAACATCTAACGGCACTACCTCTCTGTCTACGCCTGGTAAGTGAAACGGAAACAGAGCACGTTGCCTCGTCTCTCGATCAATCATTCATTGATTCATAAGTTACACATTTTTAAAAATTTTGACCAGACCCTGACAATAATTGAGATGCCCCATGTAGAAATCGCTTGCAGGCTGTGGAAATAGAAAAAAGAGGCACTAATGCAATATGGGGTTTGATGCATCTCCGTACTGCATTATACCAAGCAAGACATCACTGAATTATGGATCAATAAAGCCTATTTTGTCTAACGACTGCTAAACCATATCGTGGAATTGTCCTTGAACATGCAGAAAATTTAAATAGCAAAAGGTTTCCATGCAGGCTGACATGTGTCGATATTTTTGCAGATGCATTTAACCCCCAATTCACGAGCATGACTTAAACTGTTGGTAAAATAGCTAAAATGATGTGTAAACTACCGACAATGCCTCTGAAAGAGTAGAAAACATCTTTGGAACAGAGTCCGTATTCACTAACTATTCTTAAGTATATTCTTAATCTTATTCTCCAAGATTTTCTACATTTGAAGGCAACACAACTCCTGACTGGCTAAACCAAAAGGTTTAGCCAATCAGGAGTTGTGTTACTTTTAGATGTACAAAATTCTGGAGAAAAAGACAAAGAATGTTCTTAAGAATGGTTGGTGAATACGGACCCAGGATGTTACTAGTTACTAGTCTTGACAATTTTGACCTGAAATACTTAAGTCTTTTTTTTTTTTTTTTTTTTCTGTTACGTCAACTTATTTCCAGTGTCGTTTAGCAAATGGATATGGCAGCAGGTTCCTCTTGTATATAAAATGGAAATTATGTGCGTGTGCGTGTGTATGTGTTTGTGTTTTAATTATCATTTGTGTGCCTTGTTGCAAAACAGTAAATGCTGCAGTCTGTCTTTTCTGCACAAAACTGCTTCTTCTTCTCTCTTTTCACATTGTCTTTCCTTCCTTTCTCATTTTAGGAATGACATGTTGGGGAAAAAAAAAAAAACTCTGATTCTTTCCAAAAAAAGGGTCTCTTATTCAGCAGTTGTCCCTAAGATATTCGTATCAGAACTATGTTCAGTAATGGGTTAATCGCAAACCAAGTTTTTGTGTCGTTTTAGAATTCCTTTACAATTTTACCTCCCTTAATAATAATCGATGTAATCGCAATGCATTTTTTCTGGGAAAACACAGTCTGTAAATAAATATACATTTCTGTTTGTCACGAACCTCGAATGATGGTAAATGTGCCAACCAATTCATTTTCAGTCAATGAAATTTAACACTTTTTGCCTTCGTATTAACGAATGAAAAGCACTGATATCTTAGATAATCCTTTAACCAAAAGAAAACTAAATGTTTATTGTTTAATTTATGCATATTTTATACCAATTTCAGTGTCTTTATTGCACTGTTTAATTTGGAGATTGATACTTTTTTATCTCCCGTCAGATATAGTTATCTCCCTTTGAACACTCTCAAGGCCAGTTTACACGACTTGCTTTTTCAAATCTGTTGCAAAACATGTGCTAGAACACATCGTGTAAACCCTATTTTAATGGGAGAATTGCTAGCAAAATGGTAAAGCAGAGCAAATAGGACATGTTCTATTTTCCCTGTTTTTTCAGAAAGAATGGGCCAATCAGTGCTCAGTTTGGTAAATTCCAGCCCTTTATCTTGATATTAATTATACTTTTAGTACCATCAAAATGATTACTTTTGTTTCCTGTACGCTAAACAGACCTCCTATCTTTTGAAAAGTCACATACAATTATTCAACTGACAGGTGGTGATTTATCCCATTGAAGGGGTAAAAAAGATAAAAGAAAGCAGATCTTCAGAACATACCGTGTAAACGTAAAATACAGATATGCTTGAAATTCGACCTACATTATCATTCTCTTAAAACATACCATGTAAACTAGCCTTCATACGTATCTGTGAACAAGTCTCGCGAGACAGTGCGATATTATCAGGACATGTAGACAAAATGGTAACGAACCCATAACTAGGAAAAGAGACTTAAAGGCCTAAATATACTGATTAGCCACTGAATCGCAATGAGATATGCCTCCGTTAGTATAGATGGTTTCGTTTGATTTTACATCATAAATGATGCCACTGGAAATAAGAAGTGCTGTATATAATGCAATGTTAGGAGCTGCGTTTTGTTACTTGATAAAATCTATCTATCTAAAGACCAGTGAAGCAAAATGGGTTTAACGCGTCTTCATAATGGATTACAAAAAGCGACTCGCAGTGTTACATGGATTCAGTTTGTCAAAAAACAACGGACTGAATCCTGAGGAGGTAGAACGATACCTTTTCCAGATGTATTAAACCTCCTTTTCCCTGTGCACGACTCCTATCTATTTTAACCCTTTATCACATGACAAAATTTTATACCCGTCCAAATTGAAACCATTTGCAGACGACAACATCGATGTGGCTCAAATAATGTGGTTTTTTTTCTTTGATGGATAGAAAATATTGTGATAAAAGGAGAAAATGCTGGTTACCAGTATTTTCTCCTTTCCCCACATTGTTTTCAAAAGGCCTCTTCCCCAGGGTCGTTAAAAATCGTGTTTGCGTGGTAAAGGGTTAAACAGAACTGACTTGACTTTTATGTTTTTCTTTTACAGGTAGGCTGCCAAAGATCATAATTTTGCATCTTCAAAATGGATTACACAAAGCGAGTCGTGGTGTAATACGGATTCAGTTTGTAAAAAAACACACAAAAAAAAAAACTGAATCCTGGATCAGAACGGTCCTTTGGCATGCAGAAAATTGACCAATAGTAAAAGGTTTCGGCCCAAGTCAGCCTGCACGGACTGCACAGGTTGATCTGGTCGATACTCTTTGCAGATGAATGAAACCCCATTTTCTCTGAGAACGACTCCAATCTATTTTAAAAAGGACTGACTTGACGTTTTTTTTTTTTCTTTTGGCTTTACAGGTGGGCTCCCAAAGACAAAAACCATTGCCGTCGCCACAACTATCATAGCTGGCATCTTTTGCTGCATTCTGACGGTGCTCATTTACTATAGAAAACGGTAACCGTTTAGTTTTTGTACTTCTTTATTGGAAGAGTCTTTTACTGTTGAGCAAATTTGACCGTGGCGAAGAAAAAAGTTAAACCGCAATATATTGACTCATAAAGTCTTTTTAATGTCACGTGAAAATAAAACAAAAAAGAAAAAGTAGAAAGGCTTTATCTATTAGAAATGTACTAGTTCTCCTATCAAATATGGCTAAGCCTGTTATTCTTGAAAAGATAGGTTTTTTCCCCGTATCTCTTCTTCTTGTGTCTGTTGTGATCAAACGCCGTTTTTAACTGCGATTCAATATGCCAAAGCGATTGGTTTATCCGTCCATTAGCGTGTTTGTGCGTGTTTTGAAAAGAAACCTTCATAGTATAACAGCGATAGAGTGTCACTTAGTAAGGATCAAAACATTTGATTTTTCGGTGGAACTACAGTAAAATCTGTGCAAGCAGCCACACATGAACAACAGCCAATCTGTGTTACTATGTGCACAGCACCAATCTGTCAAATGCAGCCAGCAGCCAGCTTAGTTGGTATGAATTAACTGTTTATGACACCTACACAACAGCCACATTACCACACTTTCACACAGTGTGTACTTGAAAAAACATCAATAATTACTACCATGATTAAAGGATTAAAGCTGATTAATGCCAGTCGCTGTTTTTAATCAAAGATATAAATTTAGATGTTTGATTCAACTGATCATTATTAAACACTCTGATAAATAATCTTTATCGAATTGTGTGTTAAACTGTGAAAATGGACAAATGAAACAAATATGAGCTGTTCAGTGTCCATGAGAAACAAAATTCCACAATGTTTAAAAATATTGCATAAGGTGCAAAATGTTTTTGCAATAACTAAGCTGTATTTTCATTTCATGATTTTTTTTTTTTTTTTTTTTTTTTTTTTTTTTTTTTTTTAATAATTTCTTTTCACAAAATGTAGTTGAAAACTTTTTTATGCAAAAGTACAGTGAACTGTCCAGTGTCCATGAAGACTGGCCAAAAATGGTCATCAGGTAGAAATGCAAATACATGTATACAAAAAGTAGAAATACATGTTTAAAGTATGTTTTATTTGCCATACAAATTTGGAACTAGATCTAAATTTTAAAAAATATGTTCTATTTGTGTGGTTTATTTTTGTGTTTTAAATAGAAATAGATTGAAAGTTCATTACAAACCTTTACCTATTGAAACCATCATATTCACAACTCAGAATAGTGAGAGAAGTGCATATTCTGGACAACAGCCAATCTGTGAACAGCAGCCACTTTCAGAACTTCCCTTCAGTGGCTGCTGTACACAGATTTGACTCTATATAAAATAAAACTTAGAGAAATTTTTAAAATGATAGTCTAATATTCCTAACCACACATAAACAACAATTTCAAACTTAATATCCGTTCTGTGTTGTTGCTTTGGACTATTTGTATCTACAAGTGACACAATATCGTTTAAGTGTACCCGGTGTGCACAAAACACTTCGTGCTCCACTGTCGGCATTACAACACAAAAATGTCAACTCGTAGCCAAGGTATAACAAAAGAACCAGCATGTCCCTTCAGTGTTGTTGTACTGCATTGGGCTCACAGAATCACTGAAAACATTCATAAGCTAATTGGCTGAACTGTATGGCGGTACGGACGGGACATGCGAGAAAAGGAAAGAAACCTTGTGTCCGCGATTTAATATCCTGCCACATGGAAGTGAGAGCCTCAGACATGAGTTTAACAAGTTTTAGCAAAAGCTTTCCTACCACTTTTCTTCATTGTCTATAAATTTGGCTTTTAAACGGCTTCTGCTTGAAATACAATTTCAAGCGCAGTAAACCTCCGTTCAAAAGACAAACAGAAAAACTAGGCGTTTACTGCATTCTTAAATCAAAATTAACTGAGGATACGCTGTGTCTGTCTGTATCTCATTGTCCCTCTCTTTTTCTATCTTTCTCTCTTGTTCTGGATCTTCTTCTCCTTCGATGCTTTATTCTCGATTTAACATATATCCAAAACCTTTAGTTCTTTTATCTGGCCATCTTTCTTCCAATCCTTTCCACTTGGAGTCTCTTCTCTTGTCTGTCCTCCTTCACGTAAAGCTGAATATTTATTAAATTCGAGTCATGCTCTGACAAAAGGAGGTTTAATGCATCTCCGTGATGCATTGTATCAATCAAACCATCACATAATTATAATCCATAATAGCTGCTTTTTTAAACAAACGGCTGAATCAATAAGGTAGTTGTCCTTGGACTTACAGAAAATCGACAGATACGAAAGGTTTCGGCCCAGGTCAGCCTGCGCGGACTGCTGGGTTGATACGTTCCGCAGATGCATTAAGCCCCTTTTTCACAGAGCATAGCTCTTATTTAAAGTGTTAACACTTTAACATTTGTGCTTATCAAGAAATCCCTCACGACAACAAATATAACAACAAATTCAAAATGTTAATCCTTTACCGTTCATTCACAGGCTTTTGACGTACCTGAGAGTACAGACTTTTGAAAACATTCTGGGAAAAGGAGGAAATGCTGGTAACGAGCATTTTCCCACGTTGTTTTCTCCCTTTAAAAAAATCCATTAGTTTATTTTTTCATCAGCAAATGCTTGAATTTGGACAAGTCTAACATTTTGTCGTTTTGTGAGAGGTTGAAATATGATTTATTTCTTTTTTTTTTTCCAGTCGTAAACTTGACAAAAGGCACTCTCGTAATGTAAAGTTTAAAGCAGACAAGCAGTCAACATCCGTGGTCCTAGGCACCAACAACATCCCCGATGTCAAAGAGGGTGCTCGTGATGAAGCTGATACAACAGCTTACTATGAAATTCACCTTGATTCCAAAGACGCTAATAATATGGAAGCACTGTATAGCGACGAAAAACACCATTATGACTATGGATACGCGCATAGTGGCTCTGAAAATCCCATACCTTCACACAGCACTGCAAGAAGAATGAGCATATTGGAGTCAGAATATGATACTACTAATGTCAAGGTCTTTAATGAGTCCTCAAACATTTACAACAAACTTGGATATGAAACCCCTGAAGGTGTCTATGATAGTACGATGTCAAAACCTAGCAGAAATCCTATCTTAGAAACAAATATATATTCTAAGATTTCCCCACGAGAAAACCTTTATGACACAACAGCAACTGCCGGACGTAGTACAGCAAGACTACATGGTACATTTGTCAGTCCTGATGGCAATGTTTATGGTTATACCGATAGACGTGAAAATGATGGTTCCAACTTAGTTACCGGGCAACAGTTTCTGGGGACATACGGTGACTACGAAATAGAATATAACTATTTTTAGGCTCCTGAAATATTCTTGTTCGACAGATGAATGATATTACAAAACACAAAGGTTGCAAATTGTAGGTACCAAAGCAAGTTTATTCATTTACCATACAATCCAAAGTTTTAATGAACCTTAGAAAAGACGCTGTGAGAAAAGGTTACCAGCATTTCCTCCTTTTTCAACGATGTGTTGTGCTTTGTAAAAGACACATCCTATCATTTAGCTAACATTGCGTTTGTTGTCTACATATACTTTCAATTTCGACAAGTCTTAAGCCTTTACCAGACGACAAAATCTTACCCTTGTCCAAATTGAAAGCATTTGCAGACGGCAATTTCAATGTGGCTTAAATTGTGCAATTTTCTTTTGGTAGGGTAGAAAGCATTGTGGAAAAAGGAGAAAATGCTGGTTACCAGCATTTTCTCCTTTTCCAACCAATGTCTTTTCAACTTCTTTCTCAATGTCGTTAAAAGGTGGCATTGTGTGGTAAAGGATTAAATGTTGTCGTGTGGTAAAGGGTTGAGTATTAAAGTGTACACTACAGATTGTGGTAAACATCTTCAGCCTGATCATGGATCTCGACAGTACGGTATTTTACGAGATATTCTTTACCCTTTACCAAACGACAAAAACTGAGCTTGTCCAAATCCAATGCAGTTGCAAAAGAAAAATTAAACGTTGCCCATATGATACTTTTTGTCTTTGGAAGGATAAAAAATGTGGGAAAAGGAGAAAATAATGGTAACCAGCTTCCCCTCTTTCCTCACAATGTTCCTCACAGGATTGATAAAACTCGTGATTGTGTGGTAAGGTTTAAGCAGTATAGTCATGAAATTGTATAAGTTATGACTTATTTGCCCCGCAAGATAATCAGCTGATGTTGAAGTAACTTCAAGTATTAGGATTATATAGACTCTGATACCTTTACACGATTAAGATTTCGGAGACTGTTTGAATTATTTTAAACCTGTAACATGCTGTAAATTTGTTTACGGATTAGTGTGTACACAATATCTTTTTTTAAGATTTAATCTACAGACCGACAGTTTGATCTAATTAAACCAAGATTCGAAGTTGTCGAGGTAGCTATTGAGACAAATATTCTGACCAAGTTTCGTGAAAATTGAACATAGTATTTGGGTTCTATGTGTACACATGATGTTTTACGTTTTGAGCTAATGACATCCTTTTTTGACCTCAGGTTACCCAATTTCAAACTCAGTCAAGGTACTAAAAAAAAGGGGGATTGCATTTAGTGATAATCGGAGTGAAAATGTGACCTCCAAACTGCAAGTAAGATTTTTCTTGCATTTGACGTACATGTACATATAGTGACAAAATTATTGATTCAACATGAACGATTTTTGAACTTTTCGAACTACAAGTATCACCGAGAAAATACTCTGGTTAAACTCATTAAACACTAGGCTGAATATATGGCCTCTAGAATGCGTTTGAGGTCGTTTTAAGATTCAGTGACCAAGGTGACCAATTTCCAAACTAGTCCAAAGTTTTATCAAGATAAATAATCGAATCAATACCAGTGTGAATGACCATTGAGCTGAAAATACACCCTCTACAGAGTACAACTTAAAAACTGTTGGTGCACAGTGAAAACTGATTTTTGACAACGAATGATTTAAGGCGAACGCCAGACACAGCACGTCTACAAGCACTTAGTGCGATTTTTTGTGCGACCTGTAGAGGGGCAATTTAATTCTTTGAATTGGTCTTAGCAAAACTAGATGATGATTACGTCATGTTGACTTCTGATGTACTATGAGAATCTTCTTAGAGTCAAGGGAAATAAATCAGGGAAACAAATCAATGCAAACTTGGTCAAATTTGTACTGATATGTCTATTCAGTCATCTCTTGATTTATCGATAAACAATCATTAAATCAAGGTATGTATGTGCCTTTTCATTATATATTGAAGAAAAAGTGAAAATTCTATACCTTCTTTTTTCTAGGCATATTAGCTAAAACATAAGTTACCTATTCAACTTACGTTACATATTTTTGTACTTTATCGTATCCATTTATTTACATGTATTTGGTAGTGGACAATTAGCCAGGAATTCAATGTGATATTCAGAATAAGTATAATGATTCTTTACGAAATAATCTCGTGTTATGGTAACCAGCATTTTCTCCTTTTTCAAAAATGATTTCAACCTTTTTTTTTTCCCTAATAACGAATCCAATTATTTAAGCCATATCTAATTTATGGTCTACATATACTTCCAAATTTGACAAGTCTAAAATTTTGCAACTTGGCAGTAGGTTAAAACATGCTTTTGATTTAAATAAATAAGGTGAAATTCATTGTGATATTTAACATTAGTATTTAATCCTTTACCGAACAATCTCGTACTTTAATGACCCTGGGGAAGGAGGCTTATAAAACATTGTAGGAAATGGAGAAAATGCTTGTTAACCAGCTTTTTCTCATTTTTCCATGATGTCTGCTACCCCTTTCAATAATAAATCCAGTTATTTGAGCCACACTTAATTTGTGGTGTATCTATGCTTCAAAAACTGACAAGTCTAAAATTTTGCCTCGTGGCAAAGGAATGAAACATACTTTTTATGATAAATTAATAACGTGGATTTCATTGTAATATTAAACATTAGTATTTGATCAATCAGCATCAGATTTTAACATGTTCGTGGAAACAGGTTATGAAAAACATGGTCGGAAAAGAAGACAATGCTATTAACCAGCATTTATTCCCTTTCCAACAATGTATTTTTCAACTGTTTGTAAACAGTCTCTTCTTTTAACGAAAGGTTTCGAAAGCATTTTTTTTTCCATTTCCCATGATGTCTTTTGAGCCACATTTGATTTGTCGTCTGTATATGCTTCCAAATTGGACATGTTAATTTTTTTTTTCGATTTGACACAGAGTTAATTTTTTACCAACGCCAAAAGAATTACTTTTCTAAATCGAAAACATTTGTTGACGTAAAATTGAATGTAGCTCAAGTGACGAAATCTGTCTTTTATAAAGTGAAAAAAATGGGAAAAAGGAGAAAACACCGGTAACCAGCATTTTACCCTTTGCCCACAATGTTTTCGAACGTCTTATATTTACCAGGGTCGATAAAATTCGGTATTGTGTGGAAATTAGTTAAAGCACAGAGTAAATATACGGTTAAGTATTTAAACTAGAGATACATTGTAAATCATTTATCACCTAACCCGGTGTTTAAAGGCCGGTAACCATGATTTTCTTCTTTTCACATTAATGTTTTACTTTTTACCCTGTAAATGACAAAATCCCATCAGTCAGGCTATGCTCGGCTTGTCGTCTGCAAATGCTAATAATGTTCACAAGTATAAATGAGTCATGCTCTGGCAAAAAATGTGTTAACTCTTTTGGCGCAGAATAAATAAACTCGACTTCTTTCGGTGGCTGTAAATGCAATCCACAGAGACCCAGGAAGATTTTTATCGTAGGGGCTTGACTAATTAAGCGGACGGTACAGATCAAAGATCAGACTGCACATTCTGTGCAGTCTGATCTTGATCTGTGCCGTCCGCAAAAGTCCCTGTTTTCGCCTATGGCGCCGAAAGAGTTAAATGTCTCTCTATGATGCATTTTACCGAACAAGTTATCTCATAATAATGGATCCATAAAATGTAGTTTGTCTAACAATCCGGGGAGACTGAGACAGAATGGTCCGTCAACATGCAGAAAAAATACCACAGCAAAAAGTTTCGATACAGGTCAGACTGCGCGGATTGCGCAGGCCGACCTGACTCAATACTTTTGTAGATGCATTTACACCCCCTTTTCTCAGAGGGTGGCGCAAATGTTTGTCGTTTGGTTTTTAAAAAAGAGTGAATAAATGAGCAACAACACTCGTCTGGCCTTTCTCTTTGTTCATTTAATTGTGTAGTGTTTTAGGCCGTTCTAACGTCGTTTCAGTTATATTTCGACAGTCGATGCACCTATCAATACGTTACTAGAATTTCCCTTACCAATACCCTGCAGGCTGACTGCTTTCCCGTATAAATATCGTAAATGCAATGCTCAGTGGTGATAGAGATTTGAATCATTTCGCCATGATCATTAAGTTTTAGTTTCTTTTCTTGTTCCGATTAAGTTTTTATTTTCGTTTACCAAACAATCCCTTGTTTTAACGACCCTGAGGATGCAGCCTTTTGAAAACATTGTGGAAAAAATGCTGGTAACCAGCATTTTCCCCTTTTCCTACTATGTTTTCTATCCTATTAGAGAACTTAAATTCATTTGTATCAAATTTGAGTTTGTCATCTTCAGCTGTTTTGAATTTGGGTGAATCTAAAATTTGTTGTGTGGGAAAGGATTATTTCCGGTATATAAGTTAGTACTGTACAGAGCTTGAAACTCGAGAGTTGCTGGTCTGATTCCCTGCTTGGTAATACTTATTATCGCCAGCTCGATGGACTTATCTCTCTTTGAGCAGTTTTGTGAATATATTGTAAGAAAATGAACAAGTTTCAAGGGGCAGCACGATATTGTCGGAACCTACGCAGTGCCCGTAACTTAGCCAAATCGTTTACTTATCCATAACGGGAAAAGAAAATGAGAAAGAAAAGCCTCAATATGCTTATTAGACACTGCATCGCAATGAAATGTGCTTCCGTCAGTACGAATGCCTGCGTTTGATTATATATAGAGAATACGTACATAGTGTTGTCGTAGATCAAAAATATCTAACGAGGTTGGGGGAATCGATAATTGTCGATCCTTGGCGAGACAATTATCAATTCTCTCAACCGAGTTAGATACTTTTGATCTACGACAACACTATGTACGTATTCTATTTATCTTTTAACCTATGATTTGTACACATTGTGAAAAGATGTAAAAAATATTGCGGACAAATACATTTTAAAAATTTTAAAAGTTTATTTATGTCGGAACTCCCATTTTAAAATTGCATTACCCACATACATAGTACTTTATCGTAGTAATTCAACGTCCGAAAATTGCGACTGAGATCGCTTGGGATTATTCTATTTGAGAAGACGCGGTAAACGAGCATTCAAATGACGTCACGGGCAGGAATTACGTAGGCAGATCATCGGAAGTAGCGAGCGTGCTATGACATCGTTCTTTTTTCGCTGGCTTTCTGTAGTAATCGTTACTATTTTTAGAATGCATTTCATTCATAAATGGTGAGTCAACGGAGTCAGTGGAACTTACTGTTCTATAAATATCCGTGGTATATCAAAAATCTATAAATATCCGTGGTATAAAAAAAAAAAAAAAAATATCGCATGGGTGTTATTGCATGGATATCCGGTTAGTTGAAAGATAAACATCATTTATGATGCCACTGACTTTTATTTATCCTTTCACCTCCTATAAATCCCGTCCTATAACACGGGGGTCATATAAACTTGGTGATATACGGTCACCTGACCACGTGACTAGGTTTATTATGTCAGTTGGTCACGTGATCAAGGTTTATTACGCTAGTTGCTCTTGTGACCAGCCGAAACTACTTTTTCAGGGTGCTGGTGCACGAAATCAATATTTTACAGTGAAATTATCGCTTGAAATTCGACGCCTTTGTTGATTTTTCTTATTAGTTAGGATGTAGTAGAATTCCTCGCCACAACATTCTTCTGAGGGTAAACGTCACGTTTATGACGTAGTCAATATCATTCATGACGTCATTATTGCAGCTGGATATTCAGAGCGCTTTACACAGTTCGCCATTTGTGTGTGTTTACATGTGTCATTGTGAGAAAGGTGTCAATTCGTGCCTTAATTTCGAGCGAAAGATTCCACCTAGTCGGATTTTGAATTGTAAACGAGAAACTGGATAAATAGAACAGTGTCTTGGACTGGGAAAGCTGAAGAATAGACGGTTAGTGTCTTGGACTGGGAAAGTTTATCGGGCTCGGCTCCGGAATTTTATGGTATCAGTACCATAAAATATTGAATAGAAGGTAACGTACGACAACCTAAAGTCGTCATGATCTTAAACTCGTCACTTATTTCCGCTATCGATTTCTCTTCCTTCCTGGCTGTTGAAGTTAAGACGGAGCCATATTTTGAAAGGTAAACCTTTTCTCTTATTAAATAGTAAACAGTTTTAACTCAATAACACTTATGTTTCCCATAATAGAATAACTAACCCAGTCACTAGAAAACACAGCACATTAATCGATGGGCGACGTATCAAGCTTGCAGATAGTGTCTTCGGGCGATCCCATTCCACATGTCCACGGCCATGTTTAACTTCCCGATATTTACACCCACGTTGTTGACTGTTAAAAGAATTAACGCATTTACCTCCCTTTTTCCGTTTATATCCGCCGAAATGTCGTTTATTTCACATTTTTACAGTTGACGACTTTAGGTGCACCATGACGACATTAAGATACAGCAAACTGTCGCGATTTCTATTAAATCATTTCAATGTAACTTTTATTCTTAATCAATTTCAGCCTTATTTGTAAATTAGGTGACGTTTAACGCGACTTAGATCTATGTCTTTTTATTCTAGTTTAACACTTAAGCTGCTGAAAAGCTGCTAAATAAATAAAACGCAAACTTCTACTCAATACTAAAGGTCCAAACAATGCGGTTTCAAAGTTGATTTTCACCGGAAAGAAAATACCGTATCGGACAATGTAGATCAAAGATCAGACTGCACGTTCTGTGCAGTCTGATCTTGATCTACACTGTCCGCAAAAGGTCAGTGGGTCGCGATAAGCAGCTTAAGGGTTAATGCTGTTTTCAACACAGATAAGCTATATGGCCTGCGGCTTACAATCTGGGGCCTTCGGACATTTACGTAAAGTGTCGTCCCGGACCAGCCTGCCAAGGCTAATACGGGACGACACTTTACGTTTACGTTGGATTTTCTGTAAGAGTAGACTTTCGTGACATAGAAAATCACATAATTACGGAAATTGTTGTCTCTTAGTAGCCTGCACGGACAGCTAAGGCTAATCCGGGACAATTTACGGAAATGTCCGAAGGCCCAAAATCGCAATTCGCAGGCCATATGTCACAACGGCAAATGTTTTAAGGCCCCTTTGAATATATGTGGTATTTTAACGTTACAGAAATATGGAAAATCGACCTGCAAAATTACGGAAATGGTCTGAAGAGTCCATGAAATTAGCGTATAATGACGTAAAAGCAGGTAGAAAGACCATAAACGCTGCAGCGAAGATGTACCATGTACCTAGGATGACACTCTCTGATAGAGTACATGGCAAGGTGTCTATGGAGGTCAAAATGGGGGTTAAAACCGCTCTTACCGCTGAAGAAGAATCAGCGCTATGTAATTATATATCATACATGGCTGACCGTGGATTTCCTCTCTCAATTCAACAGTTAATTGGTTTTGCATGGTGTATTGCCAAGGAACACGGAAAAGAACATGTATTTACCGAACGTGGGCCATCTAGGAAATGGTGGCAGGGCTTTAAAAGCCGGCATCCAGATTTAGGCATAAGACGTCCTGATCCGCTAGACAGAGGTCGCGCATGTGGAGGAACAGAATATGCCCTTCGCGATTATTTTTCATTACTGAAGGATACATTAGACAGCAATGGTCTAAATGACAAACCTGAACGCGTTTATAATTGCGATGAATCTGCCTTATATCTGAATAAATCTGCAGGCCAAAAAGTGCTCGTACCTGCAAGAACAAAACATGCACACTCATTATCCATAGCTACGAACGAACATATATCTGTACACTGTTGTGTTAATGCAGCCGGGCAGGCATTACCCCCCATGATAATCTTTACAAAATGTTTGCCAGGGGGACCATACCACCGCCAAGGGCCAGTAAATGCGAGCTATGCGTGTTCAGAGAGTGGGTTTATGGATCAGCAGCTTTATTTGCAATGGTTTGAAAAGACTTTTCTTCAATATGCAGTTCCACAGCGACCTATTTTATTGATTCAAGATGGAGCTTCCTCGCACCTCAGTGTCTCCCTCATACGTTCAGCCATTGCAAACGAGGTCATTTTGTTATGCTTGCCCGCTAAGACCACACATATCACTCAACCCTTGGATGTGGCAGTCTATCGAAAAATGAAAATTGAAACTGCCAAAGTTGTTAACCAGGCAAAGATGGTAAAAAGCGACCTCTGGATTTCAAAAAAGAATGTAAGTGCTGTCTTTAAAGTAATCTTTGAAAAAAGCTTTACGATTGAATGCATAATAGAGGGTTTTCGAAAATGTGGAATCCATCCATTCGACCCAAATGCAGTCGATAAATCACTGCTGCTTCGTTCCTGCACGAATATTGAGGCCAACTCCATCGATCTTTCAATTCCACCATCTAAATCCACAGAAACTCCAAATATGGCTAATGTCCAACTATCTGAATGTGACGTAAATCACCAGGACACAAGTTTTCAACTTTCTGACCATGGAGAGATGCTTGATAATGACTTAATGCTTGACGTCAGCTTTATTGTTGGTGACGACGGCATTCTAACACTAGAGCCGCCTACATGCGTATCTCCAGAACAAGACGACAGGTTGTCTGAAACAACTGATGGTTCCCCAAGTGACTGTCCACCTGATCTAGCGCTAGCAGCATTGGAATGCTCGTTAACCCCACGGAAGAAAAGGAAGTTTGAAGATTGTTTCAACGGTGCTGATCGTACCAGCTACAGCCCAGAAATCTACTCGTCGAAACAAATGATGTGCTGTAGATTATGTCATAAGTAATTTTAATAATTTATGACTCGTCAAGCTAAAATGTACCTCCTAATATCTGCATAGGTTAGAAAATGGAATATTCGTTGAAGCCAGTGCTGGCCGATAAGGGTCGATGACTATTACATAACTATACCTCAAGGCATAGTGACCCTTTTACTTTGTATTAGAGTTTAACGCCATTTTAACAGCTTAGGTCATACCATGGCGGTCAGTAACGCACCCATATGTTTCCTGGCTTTCTCACACAAGTACTTTCCTACCAAAGCCACTGACTACTTTTCTCGCATGCATCAGAGGTGAGAGGCGAAAAATCGCCGGAAAGAAAGTTTGCCTCAACCGGTTATCGAACTCGCAACCACCAGGTCACGAGTCGTATACGCTAACCACTGAGCTACCCGGCCGGGCGACCCTTTTACATATAGAAAATAGAAGTTAAAGGCGAAAAGTTTCGATACAGGTCAGCCTACGCGTACTGCGCAGGCTCACCTGCGTCGATACTTTTCGCAGATACCCGATGGTCTTTTTTCGCTTGACGAGTCAGCACATTTGTATTCTTCAGGACTGATAGTTTATAATGAAGAAGCTGGTGGTACGCAATGTACAGGTGGTTGGTATGCACCATTATGGGCGCCGTCAACTTGACATCATAGGGACATATCGCGTGGAGCTTGAACCAAACAATCCATATGATTCCACTGCCGTAGCTGTATTCAGTGGACAGCGTAAAGTAGGAAATTTAAAGTGTGATTGTGCTAAAGCTTTACACGACATCATGTCACAACAAAAAGCCAAATCTAAATATCTGTTGCGTCCATTAGAAGAAGCAAGTGTACGAAATCGGCGTATTGGTCCACAACAGACATGCGCGATAGCATTTAAAGCTGAGGAAGAAGACATTGCTCAGCTAGTCTCATTGGCATCAAAACATGAATGGTCTGGTATTCATGTTAAGACAATGGATCTTATAACACAATAATTGATACAACTATGTCAAGGTGGACATGCCAACATTTAGATCAGCTCACGGGTGCGTCCACACCTCCTGATGAGTCGTATTCTCCATCGTTATTCAATGTTGTAATTAAATATTTCTAATGTATTGAAGTCGATTTTAGCATGTTGACATATATGTTCTTTGTTCAAATTCCTATGGAAATTATATTCCCTAAATGGGCGGTTGCCTGCGAATAAGGGCATTCGGATATTTGCGTACATTTTCGTCACAGATCAGCCGGCGCATTTCACACAGGCTAATCCGAGGCGACAATAACACTCTTGAATTTTTACGTGTCGGCAGATTAGTCTCTAAAAAAAACATGGTGGGAATAGGAGAAAGCTCTCGTGACGAACAGTTTCTCCATTTCCCACAATGCTTTCTACTCAATCGGCAAACTTTCCGGCATCTTTACTATGTGTGAACTTGTGATCTGCAAAGTCGATGAATTCCGGACAGTCCGAATTTTGTCGTCTATGAAAGGGTTAAAACACATAATAAATTAATTTAAGATATAAAGAATTTGAATCAGTTTGCAATAAGATTCAAACTGAATGTTTTTGCACATATTACAGTGGTTTTCAGAAGCAGAATGAGTTCTAGAAATCAGTATTATAATTGCGTTTACATACTTCATATATCAAAGGTCAACTCATTACCAGACATCAAATATTTAGACTTGTCCCAATGGAAAGTAACGTTATATAAAGACGACAAAATATATGAACTGAAATCATTTGCAGACGACAAATTAAATATGACTTAAAAATTGAAATTTGTTATGGGACGGCTAGAAAACATTGTGGAAAAGGAGAAAATGCTGGTTACCAGCATTTTCTCCTTTTCCCACAATGTTTCAAAAGGCTTTCTTTTTAGGGTCGTTAAAAGTCGGGACTGTGTGGTAAAGAGTTAATGCGTCTTCGAAAAGTATCGGCCCAGGTCGGCCTGCGCAGTCCAGAGTACCTCACGAATAAGTCGGTTGTTATACAAAATGGATTTTATGGACCCACAATTAAGCAATGACTTGCTCGGTATCATGGATCATGGAGATGCTTTAAGCCCCCTTTTGCCAGAGCACGGCTCATATATATTTACATGTATGACTCAAAGGATGTAATTTGTATTTGAAAGGGTTGTGAACATTGTAGGAAAAAGGAAAATACTCGACATGAGCATTTTCTCATTTTCGCTCAATGTTTCCAATGACTTTTTTTCTCACGGTCGTAAAACAACGGTTTGTCTGGGAAAGGCTGAATACCTGTCATCGATACTTCGGTAGTACTTAGGCCTACTCAATCTGACACGAAGGGAAAAACTAGTTTTCATTTTGACGTTCTAGATCCCAGTTTGTACGATTCTATATTAAAATCTAGTTGAATTGTTTATTATAAAGTTTGCTTGATTTTTTTTTTTTTTTTTTTTTAAATCCTGCTAATTGACGACTTTAGGTTCACATGACGACCTAAGGAGCAACTATATGCCGACTTTAAGAGTAATTTAACCTAATGTCGTCAGGCATCACCTCCCGCCGTTTTTTATGCTGTATTTTATAATTTAACGCTTTACCAAATTACTGGTTTCTGCTTGTAGGGAAATGGTAGCTTTACATATTTAACGCAAACCGGGATCCGCGAGCGCAACCTTAGCTCCGCATTATTAACCGACGTGTGAATAAATGACGACTTTAGGTTATCGTACGTTACTGCCTTTATGTCAATGTTTGCTTTTCGTTTTGTTTTGTTCTTTTATAGTGCGTGACAGGATAAATAGAATAGATGGTTGGTGTCTTGGATGGTTTAAGTTTATCGGGCTCGGCTCCGGAATTTATCCGGTTCGCCTTCGGCTCACCAGATAAATTCCTCCGCCTTGCCCGATAAACTTAACCCATCCAAGACACCAACCATCTATTCTCTATTTATGCGTGGTTCCGGTAGTAGGCTTTGACGCGTCTTTTGCTTGAGGAATTCCATAATGAAAATCAGAAGTTAGTATTCTTTCAGAGAATAAAGTTCTTTTAAATGACTATTCATCAGGGATTCAAATCGAGCCATGGTTTTTAAGCCCATGCACGTTACATACCAAGTTACCGGAATAGCTACAGGTATAGTAACCAAAATACAAGCCTTGTAACGCTTTTCAGTTGCAATAAAAATTAGATGCTGCTGTAAAGCCGATATTCAGAAGTGGTCCTTTTTCATAGAAATCCATTTTGGTATTTATTGATATTCGGATATTTTAGGATAGGGGGTTGTTTCATGTTGGTCCTTAACCAAACAATCCAATGTTTTAACGACCCCTAAGGAATCAAACATTAGAAAGCATTGTGGGAAAGGGAGAAATCGCAGGTTACCAACATTTTCTCCTTTTCCAACCAATGTCTGTCAGAAGCAAAACCTGCCTCATTTAAATTGTCGTCTGAATCGACCTATTTCTAGAATTAAATAATTCTTTTTGTGAAATAAGATCGGTTTCATCAATGCTATTCAAAGGTATTACATGTGTTAAAAGTCTTGCGATCCGTTAAATCCGTAGCGTTTCAAAGCAAGAATTAAAGTGCCAACTTAGCTTCTAGTTTAAAAAAATCCATTTTCCTGCCACTGACTGGACCTTTGACAGACCGTACTGTAACACACTATCAGATATATGATGCTATCCATACTTTAAAATAGTATAAATTAAATGTGCCTAAAATCTATCACCGTGAATGTTTACATTCGGTCGATAATGGGCCTTTAATTTGGATGAGCCTCAAGTCAAGTCGTCTGTCAGTTAAATCTTTAACTATCAACGAAATGAATCTGACTTTTAGGTTCAAATATATATTTCCACGACAAATGAGATTGTTTTGTTTATAGTTCAGATCCAAGGATCAGACTACAATTTCTGTTCAGCCTGATCTTGATCTTTGCCGTCTGCAAAAGTTACTCAAGTTGCCATTGGTAACAAAAAAGTTATCCTTGAATTCGTGACCCTAGATGCACTGGTAATTTGTTTATGAATGTAAAACAAGATCAGCCTCTACATACACGTGGTCTGATCTTGATCTATACTTTCTATTGCTCTATCAGTAGTCTCCAGCATATAAACCTCATTCAATGTCTATTAGTTTTATAAACAATTTAAATATGAGCCATGCTCTGGCAAAAGAGGGCTTAATGCATCTCCATGATCCTTGATACCAATTAAGCTATCACATAATTATGGATCAATAATAGCACCTTTTTAACGACCGACTTAATCATGAGGTAGACTGGGCCTTGGACATACAGAAAATTGACTAATAGCGAAAAGTTTCGGCCCAGATCAGCCTGCGCTAATTGAGCCCCTTTCACAGAGCACGGCTCATATAAATATTTCGAATTCCGTGATGAGAGGGCTCAACCTTTGTAACTACCGCAAAGCTCCAGTAGCGTATTCGGTAGCATATTACACTTGAGCACAGTGGGTCGTCGGTTTAAATCCCCAAGAACTGATAATAGTCATAGCGATGGGATTCACTCCTCTCTCACCGCTGATTATTGGCTTGACGATAGTTTTGTGGGAAAGCAGCAAGTGGCTTAGAAAGGATATTATGCGAAGTATATGTATTTGTAAAATGAAGCACGAATCGCTGAACTGCTGGCTGCGATATGACTGAATAATGTTGATAAATGCGTTATCATTATACAATCGACGAGTCATTGGAACTTTTTAGATGATGGCGCGAGTACTGGTTTAGGTGTCCAAGAAGCAATTATCGAGAGAGAACAATAATGAGTTGTAAAAACTTGTACAATCGATGTAAAATGAATAGGTTTAACAGAAATTTATCTTTGTTCCCTTAAAGATACATCTATACCCGTTTTCAGACAGTTTTCAGTCAGTTTTTAACCCATTCCATCCTTATTTTATGAAACTATGATCATTCTTACATCTTCATGCAAACTGTTGCCCCTGATGGCTGCAAGATTGCACAGATTACGACGGATAGAAAATGCATTTCATGTTTTGGAGGCCTTCTGGTTTTAAATGAGGACAAATCCCTGGTGTTTTTTCCATCCCTTATTGCCTACTTCATCTAACCTGATCCTGAAATTTATGCTGAATATTTAAGTAGCCATATAAATAAAACTCCTACTATCATTCGGGAAGTTTAGTTCGCATTCGCTGAAGTTACGGAAGACTTGAGCAAGTTCTCTATTGGATACTCATATACACAGGTAACCGCAATTTAATTCCAAAATGCATACCTTGCGAAATATTTCCGTGACCATTCTGGTTTGTTTGTTTGCATTGGACTTTAACGCCATTTTAACAGCTCAGGTCATATCATGGCGGTCAGTGATGACCCATGTGTTTCCTGGCTTTCTCACAAAACTGACACAACTTTCTTTCCAACGCCACTGACTACTTTCCTCACATGCATCAGAGGTGAGAGGCGAAAAATCGCCGAAAGAAAGTTTGACTCAACCGGGTATCGAACTCACAACCATCAGGTCACGAGTCGAATACGCTAAACACAGAGCTATCCGGGCGGGCGTGACTATTCTAGACATATGAGGGCAGCCCCGTGCGATGCCGAGATTAAAATAGAATTTTTGTGGCATTTGTCAAGACCATGCCACTATGAGTTCAATACGGAATTTTGAAAATCATGTATCGTATTTTATGCAGAACCGAAGGAAGTAAACCCAATTAAGCTCAATTTTTCTAGGTCAAATAAGTGTTTCGATTGCACTCAGATATGAAAATGGCGTATTAAAATGAATTGGATTAGGCCATCGATCATGGAAATACTTCTTTTTTATCAAAAATAGTTTGATCCGCTATTGTCTTCGATTGACGTAATGATACACACAATCTTTGTCTCTTGACCGCACGATTCCGTGCTTGATCGTCCCAAACCAGTTCGCTCCTGGGCTATATTACTTGAGCTGACCCATGTGATACTAGTAATGCCACAAGTTTTATTCAACTGAACAACTATAAAGGGCTAAGGATTACTTCATGTCTCAGTGGTAAATGCATAATATAAGTAATCCATGACTCAGATTCAATTCTCACTGGGTTTCGTTGGGATGTCCATGGGCAAGTTACTTCAGATATTGTTAAAACTCAGGAAACATATGAATAAATGATCTGTCAAAATGGTATGACTGATATAATGTTGAAAGCTACACGTATGTATCACTCAGTCAATCAAGCTGGGCTTCATTTGCAAAAGTGCTAATTATTGAGTAAAAGATACTGCATTACACTGTTCTAGAATTTACATGTGTCATACATGTAAACACAATGATTGTCGGAAATTCAAAGGCTAAAAACTACATTCATTTGTTTGATGTATAGCCCATACCCATGATTGTATGTGCTACCGTTTAAAGGCCCAGCAGCCACCAGAAGTAAACAAAGTGGGTGTTAAAATGCATTTTGATTTAAGTCATACTTTTTAAAAGTACGGAAATTGTTGGGAAGATGACAATCTGTTGTTGTACAGTCAATTCAAGTGTAAGTCAATGGCAAAAAAAAATGAAATCACGTAAAAAGTAAACAAAAGATAGAGCAACATAGCAACTGTTGACCTACTTTTTGTGTACTTTTTGCTACTATTCGGGCTTTGAGACATATGCCATACTAGAGTAAAGATTAGTAAAGGGTTGGAAATGCAGCAGCAGTCAATTTTGATCCGCAGCAGCAGTCAATTTTGATCCATATGGAAAAGTAACATTGTGGAAGATGGATCACATGATTCTTCCCTACAAATGATAAGTAATTACCAGTTCTGTTTCGAAACAGGTTTGTTAAAAGCTGCATTTGTACAGTTACAAATTCATACATGTACAGTTTTCAACATTATTTAAGTTCAACCACATGCTGGACAGATGCTGCAATCAATTCTGTTATCAAATGGAATGTAGTGAAAGTTGGAGTAAACCAACACCTATTACTATACTGCTGTCTTTTTTACAGTTTCAGATTGAGATAAAAAAAGAGAATATGTCTTTTTTTTTCTTTTTTTTTCAGATATACAGCAGAATAATCAGATTTCCAAAGACATATTCTGTGGTGTTGCTGAAGAATATGTAGCATGTGAATACTTGGCCTTCAGTACGCTTACTACGATATAAATCTGGCTGGTTCAGATCACAGCTCTTACGAAGACAGATATGTTTCATGCAACAAGCAAGGCAATATGGTGTAATATCATTTTATTATTTTAAATACATGTACATCACAATAGTCTTACAAGAAGAATTTGTGGACAAAAAATAAAAAATATATTCATACATACAGAGCAATGTTAGAAGCTATTGCTTGCCCTCAACCCTTACTCTTTACCAAACAACATTTTGGACATTTCCAAATTGAAAGCATTTGCAGACGACAAAATAAATGGGACTCAAAAACTGAAATTTGTTTTGGGAAAGGTAGAAAACATTGTGGGAAAAGGAGAAAATGCTGGTTACCAGCATTTTCTCATTTTCCCACATTGTTTTCAAAAGGCTTCTTTCCCAGGGTCGTTAAAAGTTGGGATTGTGTGGTAACGGGTTAACCAAAACATCCAAGTTATTATGTAAAGCACTATTTAATAATTTTAACAAAGAAAAATGCTTTTGAAACATTTTGGAAATAGCAGAATTGCTGGTAACCTGTATTTTTTCCTTTTCCAATAATGTTTACTATTCTTCTTGAAGCAAATCTTTTCATTTGAGCTACTACGTCCAGTTTTTCATCTGCAATTGTTTCCAATTTGAACAATTTCTAAAATTTTTACCAACTGGTAAAGGGTTGCGCACCTGTTTGGAAAGTAAGAAAACGGTAGCCGCTTTGCTTTATTTTGACAAAACTTGTTTCATATTAGCAGACAGTATAGATCTAAGATCAGACTGCATGTTATGTGCAGTCTGATCTTGATCTACACTGTCTGCAAAAACAACTTTTGTCTGCAAAAACAAATTAAGTTGGTTCCATGGCTTTAAGCAGTGCCCTGTAGCTCAGTCTGTAGCGTAAAGGACCTGAGAACAGGAGGTCGCTGGTTCGATCCCCGGCTCGGCCAATTTCTTTCCGCTGATTGATGATAGTCATTGCGACAGGATTCATTCCTCTCTCACCGCTGACCATTGTTTTGACAATGGCTATGTGGGAAAAGCAACAAGTGGCTTGGAAAGAATACTGTGCGAAGCACTGCTGAAAGAAACGCTAGGAAAGCATGGATAGGTGCACTGGCCGCCACGATATAACTGAAATAATGTTGAAAATTGCATTAAACACCATAGAATCAATCAATCCAGGGCTTTACGGGTTAAGGAATGTCCTTAGGCAAGACATTGCAGAGCCCCAGCTTTGTGTTGGTGAAATACAGAAAAAACAGTAATGAGTTGTTATACTGACATGAATGAAAATTTGAAATAATGTTAAAAGTGGTGCAAAATGCTCCAACAAATAAACACCCAGTCTTTACAAGAGAAGAACATTTTAGTCTCGTCTAAATTGAAACTATTTGCAGATGAAAAAGTACATGTAACTCAACACAATGTATGTCTCTCTGGGAGGGTACAAAACAGGCTACCAACATTTTCTGCTTTTTCTATAGGCTATATTGTTCCAAACATTTCTCTTTATCCCACAATATTTGCAGAGGCTGTCTTATTAAGAGTTGTAAAAAATTGGATTGTTTGAAAAAAGTTTAAATTTAATAATGTGCCTTTTACCTCTATTTCATATACTAGTAATTCTCAGCAAATTCTTTAAAATCCACTGGCTGTTTTCCCCCATGAGCAATCCAAATCATGTTCAGGAGTTTGAGAGGATCAAATCCTGTTGCAATGACACTTAACTCTTTACCACACAGCAATATTTTAGACTGGTCCAAATTAAAAGCATTTACAGACGACAAAATAAATGTGACTCGAAATTTAAATTTGTTTCTGGTAGGGTAGAAAACACGGTGGGAAAAGGAGAAAATGCTGGTAACGAGCATTTTTTCCTTTCCCCAGGAATGTTTTCAGAAGGCATCTTCCATAGGGGGACTCCCTAAAACGCTGAATTTTCTGCTGAATTCAGCAACCTGCTGATCAGCAGAACTACACTAAAACGCTGAACTGCTGAATTGCTGATAAAATGAATCTATGATTCTTAGATACTTTATAATTCATTAACATGTTTTTTTTTTTTTTTTTTGTATGTTTAAATATGTTATTGACTTTTTGTTTGTTTTATGATTAATAAATGAGCCATTTCTCAAGAAAGAAAAGTGTAATTGTTATGTTGCTGAATCGCTGATAAAATGAATCCATGATTTTAGATGCAAAAAATGTATTATTTTTTTATTGATTTGTTTGAAAATAAAACTGTTTTTCTTTGATATTTGATGCTTGGGCCATTCTTATAAGAGAAATAAGTTTATCTCTTTACCAAACGACAAAACTTTAAGAATTGTCCAAATTGAAAGTATTTGTAGACGACAAATTAAAGGTGGCTCAAATGCCAACAAGTGTCCTTAATATGGTAGAAAAAGTTGTGGAAAAAGGAGAAGATGCTGGTTACCAACATTTTCTCTTTTTCCCACAATTTTCGAAGGCTTTCTTCCTTAAAGTCATCAAAAAGTCAGGACTGTGTGGTAAGGGGTTAAGCCAGTGTTTTGTTGCTGAACTGCTGATAAAATGAATCTTTGATTTTTAATGCTGTCTCGCGCATAAACATGTTATTGTCATTATTTTATGTTTAATATTTTTAAACTTATTATCAGTACTTTCAACATTTATCATTATCATTTTTATTATTTAATACCGGAGCCATGTTACAGGGAAACACCGTTCGAGATTTTGTATTGTTTCATATGCTTTCGATAATTAAAAGCAATAAAAGAAAAAAAGTAGAGCCAAAAGATTCTTGTACCTGTAAACTGTCTAAGGTAAATATATGAGTTTTGAATATAAATGTATGTTTTTAGGGGGCTTTAGGTGTATTCATGTGCGCAAGTCACAACAAAAAAAATGCTACTAATACAAAATGACTGGATTACGTTATATCTGTATCTTGGTTGACGCTAAGAACATTGACCTTTTCTTGCAATTGTGTCGTGACAAACCAACAAAGTTATAATTAATTTGCCTTTTAGACAACTTTCAAGGATACGAGAATATCCACTATAAAAATTTCTAATTAGTCAATTTAATCATCGCGTCAATATTTTAGAATCTTGAAAAATATGCCTATTGTTTGAAAGGGGAAAGGGTGCTTAACTGGAAACCAAGTTGTGATACTTGAAAAATCTATTATCATAGTATATTAAGTATGTCACTTATGTTTATTGATATCACACTAATTGGATTATCTTTCATATTAATCCTGTTAAGTTGCCATAAGGTTAAAGGTTGGCAGTGTATTAACCCTTTACCCCACAATATTGACTTTCAACAACCCTGTAGGAGAAAGCTTTTGAAAACATTGAGGGTAAAGGAAAAATGCTTGTTACCACAATGTTTTGTACCCTGTCAAAGAACTTCAAGTTATTTGTATCACTTTCGGAATTGTTGTCTGCAGATGTCCTGGTTTCTTAAAACTCACTTTCCGTCAATTATAAATAATTAGATGACATGTTCAACCATTTCAATTGGTATAACCAAAACTGAAATTTCTGTATACCCGTGTAAGTTTGGTGCTTGAAAGCAAGACGCTGACTGATCAGCTAACTAAGGGTCCGCTTTTTTATATAACATTAAAGTCATTATTAGAGCAGACTAGTAGAACTCTTAAAGTGCTGGAAACTGAAAAAACGAAATTCGTTGGCTTTTTATTTTGGACAACTGAAACACTAAGTTTTACGTCTTAGTCCGATTCTGTTACTTGTTTTACAGTGTAGTAAAAATGTCCATTTCGTTTATGACATAAAAAGAAGTGTGCTGTCAATAAAGAAACCTGTCATCTCATAATTCAGAGAGAGATTCTCCAAGTATCACAACTTGGTTTCTAGTTTAGCACACTTTCTTCTTTTAAACAGTAAATGCCTTGCCAGGTAGTTCAGCTGTTAGCGTATCTGACTCGTGACCTGGTGGTTGCGGAGTCGACACTCAGTTAAGGCAAACTTTCTATCCGGCGATTTTTCACCTATCACCTCTGATGCATGTGAGAAAGGTAGTCAGTGTCAGTACCAGTGTGAGAAAGCCAGGAAACACATGCGTTAGTACACTGACCTAAGCTGTTAAAACTGGCGTTTAACTCCAATATAAACATAATTTAAACAGTATACATGTATGTTTCTAACAACTGATACCATAATCCAATCAGTGCTAAGTCAATTAAGACTTGTCATATCATAAATTACAGAGATAAGAAATTCTTCAAGTATCACAGATAGGTTCCCAGTTACCCTTTGCCAAACAACAAATTCTAGACTATTCCAAATTGACAGCTCCTGCAGACAACAATTTCGAAAGTGATATAAATAAATTGAGTGTCTTTGATAGGGTAAAACATTGTGGGAAAAAGGAGAAAATGCTGGTTACCATCAGTTTCTCTTTTACCCACAATGTTTCCAAGGCCTTCTCCTACAGGGTTGTTAGAAGTCGGTATTATGTAGTAAAGGGTTAAATACACTGCCTATGCCGACTTAATAGGATTAATATGAAAGATAATCCAATTAGTGTGACATCAACAAACAGAAGTAACCCAATATAATACGATTATAGATTTTTCAAGAATCACAACTTGGTTTTCAGTTAAGCACACTTCATTCTTTTACCTCTTTAACAAATGACAAAATTATGGGCAAGACCAAATTGAAATCATTTGCAAACGACAAATTAAAGGTTGCCAGAATAATGATATCTCTCTTTGATGAGGCAGAAAACATTATGGGAAAAGGTTACCAGAATTTTCTCCTTTTCCCACTATGTTTTTAAAAGCCTCCTTCCTAAAGTCATTAAAAGTCGGGATTATGTGGTAAAGGTTTAATATGTTTCAAACAATTGACACTATGATCCAATCAGTGTTAAATCAATTAACAAACTTGTCATATCATAAACTACAGAGATAAGATATTATCACAGATAGATTTCCAGTTAACCCTTTGCCAAACAACAAATTCTAGACTCTTCAAAATTGACATTATTGTTGTTTAGTCCTTCAAACCAACTAACAACAGAAAAATCACATTTAGGACTATATGTTTGTACCCCTGAGTGTATTGTCTCAATGACGATTATCATAACTGCTATAGAAAATTCTACTCACTGAATAAATTTTAGCTAGTCATGTAAATGTTCTTTAGAATGCACATGAGCAAATACAGACGCACATCATGACTACACCAACTAAGTGGTATTATCACTCAGCAAAGATTCGGATCAGAATGGACATAAGCTGCCATTCTGATCAAAGTCTTCGCTGTGCACTTAATTCATAGCGATGCTTGCTCCAGTCTGGAGTACTGGAGCACGTATCACTTTGTCGGTTTTGTCCCGTCACAGTTTTAAGAAAAAGTCAACGTTCTTGTCGTCAATAAAGATACATTCATTTGTATCAACAATTCAGAAACAAAACACTGGCTTTGACAATTTATCTTTCTCGTAAAAATGGCCCAAATATCAAATATCAACCAAAAACAGTTTTATATTCATACATATCAATAAAAAAATAAGACTACATTTTTTGTTTAAGAAAGAATTTAAAATCACGGATTCATTTTATCAGCAATTCAGCAACATAACAATTAGACTTTGTTTTCTTGAGAAATGACCCATTTATTAATTATAAAACAAAACAAACAAAAAGTCAATAATTTATTGTAAGGCATAAAATAAAAATGTCATGTAAATGCATTGTAAATTATATAAGAATCACAAATTCATTTTATCAGCAGTTCAGCAGTTCAGCGTTTTAGTGTAGTTCTGCTGATCAGCAGGTTGCTGAATTCAGCAGGAAATTCAGCGTTTTAGGAAGTCCCCTTCCATAGGTTAGTTTAAACCTTGAATTGTGTGGTTAAGGGTTAGTAAACATTGCAGTAAATTGAAATAATCAAGGACGTGAAGATGCTTGCAAGCCCACTATGGCCTTTTGGTTGATATGATTTGTAAAACATGTGTTCAAAAATCAACTGTAGCTGGAGCTTGGACAGGTAGTTTCCTACAAAAAGTAACCTCCCCCAGCTTTATTGCCAGTAATACCAGTTACTGACCCAGTGAACATGAGTAAGTGTACAGCTACTGCTATACGGTTCAAATACTGCTGAAAATAGATTTATTGCATTGTGACATACACTGTATATCAGTCAAATACATTTACTTGCTTCTGTGTTTCTCTTCCTACCCTAGGTGCTCTATGATGGAAAGTTTTACGTGAACAGTATTTTTGCCCAAGATACAGATAGCCAGTATTAAGTTTTTACAATAGTCATGAAGAATATTGAATTAAGATTACAAATATGATTAACTCTTTACCAAACGACAAAATTTTAGACTGGTCCAAATTGAAAGCACTTGCAGACGACAAAATAAATATGATTGAAAATTTGAAATTTGTTTTGGGAAGGGTAGAAAACATTGTGGGAAAAGGAGAAAATGCTGGTTACCAGCATTTTCTCCTTTTCCCACAATGTTTTCAAAAGCCCTCTTCTTCAGGGTCATTAAAACTCGGGATTGTGCGGTAAAGAGTTGAGTGTGATATTTTTGTGACCATTGTTTTTCATTACTAAAAGGAAAATTATTGAAAGATACTAAACTCTATTTCCAGTTTAAGCCATTACCACACACTCACGGGTTTTAACAACCCTGGGAGAGAAGCCTTTTGAAAACATTGTAGGAAAAGGAGAAAATACTGGTAACCAGAATTTTCTACTTTTCGCACAGTGTTGTCGTCCCTTCCCAAAAATAATCTTAATATTTGAGTCACATTTATTTTGTCAACTGCAAATGCTTTCAATATGGACTAGCATAAAATTTTGTCATTTGGTAAAGGGTTACAGTTTTAATTCATGTTTATGAATTTTAAAACAAAAACATATCTTACAAAGTTTTGAGACCAATAAAAAGTATATTTGAGCAGACTGCAATTATTTTCACTATCTACATATTTTCAAGCTTTTAAATCAAGTATGCAATGGTCCTTTAGCAAACAATCTCGTCTTTTAATGACCCCCATGGAGATAGCTTTAGAAACTTCGTGGGTGAAGGAACATTTTCTTCTATTCCCTCAATGATCTCTACCATTTCAAAGACTAATCTAATCCATTAAGCCACACTGAATTACAGTAGTTGTCTAATTACATATCCAATTTGGACTTGTCCAAAATCTGTCATCTGGTAAACGGTTAACCCATTTCTGCACATAGTTTTTAACTCTTGACAAACAACAAAATTTTAGACTTGAAAGTATTTGCAGATGATAAATGGGACTCAAGTATTGAAATTTGTTTTTGAAAGGGTAAAAAACATTATGGGAAAATGAAAAAAAAAAAAAATGCTGGTAAACAGAGAATTTCAATAATGTTTTCAAAAGTCTTCATCTCTAGGGTCGTGAAAACTCAAGATTGTTTAGTAAAGGGTTAAACCAACAAAAACCCTTTTTAAAGTACTTCACACAATAATATTCCAAGCCACTGGCTGCTTTCCGACATATCACGATGAATATCATCAATTCACAGATGCATTAAACCCCATTATTACAGAGCATAGCTCATAAGCAAATTCAGTCATCTTATAACCATTATCTATTCCAGCACTTAGAAAGCAATAGCTCATATGTTTCAAAAGCAAAATCAGTCATCTTATACCCATTATCTATTCTAGCACTCAGAAAGCAATAAGTATTTATTATATGGAAATTTTCCATGATGTCAACATAGCCATGTTATTATTACAAAAAGTTAAAGGCCCAGTTGTGGACAAAAGTTGACAATGCAGGTGTTAAAATACATTTAAATTTAAATCATACTATTTAAAAGTACGGAAATTATTGTTTAGTTGAAAATCTGTTATCGTACCGTCGGTCCATGTGTTAGAAAAATGAATTTTAGACCCAGGTAAGAAGTTGCCAAGTTACTTTATCCTTTATTGACTTTTACCTGGTTACAAAATTCATTTTTCTGCCACCGACTAACACTTGGACTTACTGAATAATAACATTCGACATCATCTAAGATAATTCTAATTCAGTGCTACAAGAATAACAAGAGTGATTGTAATCTTTTTTGTGTGACCCATTTGTTTTACCACAGGTGACCAAAATTAAAACTAATAATTAGGAAACAAACATGCTTACAAGAATTTCATTGTGACATAGTGGCTAAGGTTAAAATTATCTTAACTTAGCTTTATAAGACAACGAAATTTTAGACTTTTTCCAAATTCAAAGCATTTGCAGGTGACAAATCAAGTGTGACACAGGTGTTGACATTCGTCTTCGAAAGTGTAGAAAACAATGTGGAAAAAAGGAGAAAATGCTGGTTATTAGCATTTTCTCCCTTTTCTTAAATATTTTCAAAAAGACTTCTTTGTCCTGGGTCTTTAAAACTTGGAATCCTGCGGTAATGGGTTAAATATTATGAAGACAAATACTTAAACTAAACCTCGTGAATATCTGGCCAAAGATGTAGTCTTAGATGAATGATATTTTCTATAGTTTTACTTAGTTTTTACTTTCAACTTTATACAAGTTGGTGCATTCAAATGATTTGCTAGTACAGTGAGTACAGTGTGAATTTTGTTTATGATTTCGTAACCAAACGGTCCTATAATCTGCAAATTAAATGCAACCAAACACTGGAGGAAAAGGCACTGAAAGACATCCGAGATGGTATGTATCTTCTGAGTCTCAAACAGTGCATCCTGTTGGTGCAGCTTAGCTTTACTGGGCCAGCTCTGTCCAAAATGAGACGCTGATATGAGAAGAACATAAATTTCTTTTTAACTCTTTACCACGCAATCCCGACTTTTAACGACCCTGAAAGAAAAGGCTTTTGAAACCATTGTTGGAAAAGGAGAAAATGCTGGTAACCAGCACTTTCTCCTTTTCCCACAATGTTTACTACCCTATCAAAAAGAGAAATCATCAGTTTAGCAACACTTAATTTGTCGTCTGCAAAATAATGCTTTCAATTTGGTTCAGTCTAAAATTTTGTCGTTTGGTAAAGAGTTAAATAATGCAAAGTATGTGTGGGCCATGCTCGGGCAAAAGGGGGGCTTAATGCATCTCCAGACGTTTTGAAAACATTGTGAGAAAAGGAGAAAATGCAGGTAACCAGCATTTTCTTCATTCCACAGTATGTTTTCTACCCTATTAAAAAGAAATTCCATCATTTGAGCCACAGTTAAATTTTTGGCTGCAAATACTTTGAATTTGGACTAGTCCAAAATTTTGTTGTTTGGTAGAGTTTAATGAAATCCGAAAGAGGCCATATAACAACTATGTCCTTGTATCTTACACAGCCATTGAGACTGCATTCGCATTTTGAGTCTGAAATACAAATTTATATTAGCTTTGCCTGGCTCAGTGGTAAAGTGTAGCACTCATAACCTGGAGGCCCCAGCTTTCAGCCTCACTGGAAGCAATGGGTTTTTCATAAGAGTGTCCTTGGGCATGACACTACAGAGCCATAGTCTTGTACTATTAAAACCCAGGGTATACATGAACAAGCAAGCTGACGCAATGAAATGACTGATATAATGTTGAATGACGCATTAAACACCATTCAATCAATCAAGTAAATTTAGATTGAAAAACATGTACTAGTCTCAGATTGTATCTCTAGAACTATTTTACAAGATATGCTCATTTTTTTTTATATTTTTTAAACCCTGCTCTGGTGGCCACCTTAATACTAATTCTTTTCAAGATGATAAAATTTCTAACTTGTCCAAATTGAAAGCATTTGTAGACAACAAATTGAATGTGGCTCAAATGACGGAACTTGTCTAAAAAGGTAAAATCACTTTTGGAAATAGAAAATGTTGGTTTTCACCTTTTTTCATTATGTTTCAAAGGCCTTCTTTTTTCAAAGTTAAAAAAAAAAACCTACAATTTGAGAGTCTCTTCGATGCTGGCTTAATACAAAGCAGCTTTTGAGTGTACTTTTTGTTCTTGCTTACTAAAAGTTGGACTTTAATTTGTTTTAGCCCCAAGGCATGCCGTTTTCTCCTCTCATTGCAACAGGATACATTCCTCTCTCAACGCTAATCATTGTATTGTCAATGATTACGTGGAAAAGCAGCCAGTGGGATATTATGCAAAGTACTGGAAACAGAAACTCTTGATAAGGATGGACAGGTGCACTGGCTGCTGTGATAAAACTGAACCAAACTCTTGAAAGTTGAGAAATATCCTTTGTTGACAGCATAGATCGAGATCAGATTGCACCTAGTAACTAAGTAAGAGGTCTGACCTTCGATATAAAACGTCCACCACCTAATGCTAAACTCAGGTCAAAATTCGCTAGCAATTACAGACCAAAAAAATCCCCACAAAGTTCTTAACTTTTTCATTACCTACGAAGATCAAGATCAGATTGCACATAATGTAAAGTCTGATGTTCGTTATAAAACGTCCACATTTTGTTTGACTTATTCTCCATAGCTCATATTACAGACCTTTATTCCCTGTGTAGACATTCGATTTTGTATGCGCCGAATTTCTTACTGGTCGAAATTGTAATAGGCCGAAAGTGTTATAGGCCGAGATGTCATTCGATGTTTGGACGACTCTTGACAGAAAGAAAAGGCATATCATGATCGAAATAAAGATAACACAACTCCGATTTACCAATCAAATGCATACAAATAACTTAGATACGATGAGCGCAGGTAATTTAACGAAAATTACAGACTTACCGAAGTTTCGCAACGTTTTTTTAAGGAGAGAAACCACACCGTCTGTGTAATACGTCATGATTATATGTCGGTCACATGGTGTCTACAAATAGGACACCAGAATGATTCCGAATAGTGTGTGGCAAAGTGACTTGGGAGAATTGATAAAAAAAAATAGGATTTTTTGTATGGTTCTGTGACATGAACCGATGCTGCAATGAACGCCCCTATCCCCTTGATGACAAAATAAGAGTAAATCTAACAGATTCGTGCCTTTTTTCAAGCATAAAAAATTTCTAATTTTGGACTTTATTGGGGCTTTAAAGGTCTGTTGCAGTAGATCATCAGACGTCGTGGCAAATAAAGATTATCATCGTTATACAATTTTACCTGTATTTCCTTTGGCCATTTTTTGGTTTGTCCCTTGTTTTAGACTTTTGCTCTGTCTGAAATCCTTTAAATCCTAAATTAATCAATGTAAACATCATTCCAATAATTACAGTATAAATATTGTAATTTCAAAGTTCTCTTCGCAGAAAAATCTTACCGAATCAAAAGCACTGTGCAGTGTGATATCGACCAACTCGTGTCACAAAGGGTCATTGAGTCCGAAGTCTTTGGATTTATTATACATGACTTTTCAGATTTAAATGAATGATTTCACGGTTATTTATTTGGTTGTCCAAATGCGAGACGCCCCAAAAAGGTCGTAACGGGGGAAATTGAGGATTAAAGCTACTTGTCCTTTATAATGTGCCCTGCGTATCACAGTCGGAACCTAGGTTAAACGTCTCGTCCGATTGAGTATTGGTAATGCTTAGATAGACGGCCATTGAAGTCGAAACTTCATCCACAAGAACCTTATCGTTATGGTCTCCTTGTCGTTCACAAGTCTCGTATCTTTCCACTTAAACTTTTAAACTATTCGCGGTTTTTTTTTTTTTGGTCTAATTTGACGATCTATTGCCATACAATTTTATTTAAGGCTTTTGGGTTCATAAGGTTCATTTGTGCAAAAAAAATAATAAGTCAGTAAAGCAGGCTGTCTACAATAATGGAGTCGTGATTTCGAATCTCTGCCCAATCCTTAGTCATTTTTGTGAAGTGTCGAGCCCGGTAGCGAAGTCGGTAACGTACAAAACTTGAAACCAGGGAGTTGCTGGTTTGAATCCCCAGCTCGGCCAATTTCTTTTCGATGATTCATTCCTCTTTCATTGCTGAACATTAATTCGAAAATGGTGATGTGGAAACAGCCAGCGGCTTGGGAAGAACATTGTGCAGAGTATTGGTGAAACAAATTCTTGGAAAGCGTAGGTAGGTGTAGTAGCCGCCGTGATATAACTAGAATAATATTGAAAACTGCGATAAAAGATATACAAACATATTTAATTTTGACTCTTTCACTACCAGTGACGCCTTAAATAGCTTTTGTGGATGGCGTAGATCAAGATCAGACTGCACAGAACGTGCAGTCTGATCTTGAGTCTACACCACCCGCTACCTGATACTAGTTTATGACCCAATTCAGCTTCAATAGCAATGAAAATCTACTTTTAGATCTGGGAAAAAAAGCCTTTTTTGTATTTGGTACTGAAACACTTAAGATATTTGCAGACGGTGAACTGCATGTGGCACAAATAATATTTTGTTTGATAGGGTAGGAAGCACTGTGTGAAAAGGGGAAAATGCTGTCATCTTGCCAGCATGTTCTCCTTTTCATCAGTGTCTTTAGAAGAAATAACACAGATATTTGCATGTGGTACACTGTTGTGATACAGCCTATACATGTAACCAAACTCCACTTGAACCCGTTGCGTAACAAAAACTTCATTTATGAAACAGCAACAAAGGCTAATTGATATAAAGTGCATTTTTTTTAAAACTTTGATTGCCTTAGCAGCAAGAGTAGATCAATAACAAAATCTGCATTCCGATCATTGATCAACATCTATTTTTTGGACAAGAACAACTAATGAAACTGCAATTGTTTGGCTTGTATTTCTAGGCTGAAGGTGCCCGTAGGGTTAATTCGGCAGTGCAAAGGTTAATACGGATTTGGCTCCACCAAACGTCTAATACTTTCGGCATCCGTCAGTTTAGAATGAACCAAACTTATTTGAAATTCGAGTTTAAGTTAGAGAAAGTGGTGACAGGCCGATTTGTGATGAGGAAGTGATTCTTGGAAACAATTCGACAATTACCCATTTTGAGAAATTTTCTCCTTTTATCTCATTATTTTCAAAAGTTGTCTGCTATGAAGAAAGCCGTTAAGGGTTAAAGACAGTTCACTGCCCACGTCATTGACAATAAAACAAATCTGGGCCTTGTTAACCTCTATTTTTTTTATCAAAAATTGATGAAACTTTTCCAGCGGGGTTTCACGATTTTTGACAAAAAGGCGCCCTTCTCTGTGAGAAGGGGGCTTAATGCATCTGCGCAGTCCGTGCAGGCTGACCTAGGCCGAAACCTTTTGCTTTTGTTATATTTTCTGCATGTGAAACAACCAGTGTACCTCAAGGTTCAGTTGGTTGTTTGACAAAATGGATTTTATAATTATGTGATGACTCACTTGGTATCTTGGATCGCGGGGATGCATTAAGCCCCCTTTTCAGAGAGCATGGCTCAAATGACTTCCAGCTGGTCTTTCACAACGCTGTAAAGATTTAGATTGCTAGGAAACAGAGCCAAGTTAAATTGAGTCTGAAGTTGCCGCTAATGTGCAAAATCGGCTTTAAAAAACACGTTAAAAAAGTAGACATTGAGTCGATTTCAACTGAGTTCAGTCTAGAAGTCGATATTTATGTTAACCCTTAACCTGCTAAAAAGTAATCAAACTTTTAAGCCCATAGTAAAAACCCAAATGTAGCTGGTACAAACTTTTTTTTAAGAAAAATACACATGTCTCCATATCGGACAGTGTAAATCCAAGATCAGACTGCATGTTTTGTGCAGTCTGATCTTGATCTACACTGTCTGCAAGAGGTCAGTGAGTCGTGCTAAGAAGCTTCAGGTTTAAAAAATAAGTTAAGCGGGGTTCTAGAATGCAAGTGGACACTATTTTTATTCGATAATTCAGTCGTGGGAACGAAATAAAATCTTGTAGCCACAGGATAAGCAAGTCGTGGCTTCGATCTTACTTTTCTTTTCTCGCAGGTCGACTCTTTGCTGCCATAGAAACAACATGAAATGCTTTCCTTTTTCCCTAGAAATTATCATAATCATATTTTGATAAAGGTATATGGTCTGTTGAAAGCAGTTGCAGACGACTAATTCAATGCAACTAAAATAGTGCATTTTTCTTTAAAGAATGGGACAAAATGTTGTGGAAAAAAGTAATAACAGGTAAATGCTGGTTACCACCATTTTTTTCGTTTCCCATAATTTTTTTCAAAAGCATTTTTCCTACTGTTCATTAAAACTCTGGATTGTTTGGTACAGAGTTAATGCATTACTTCATTTTTTAAAGATATTTTTAAGTCTAACTAAAACAAAAAAGGTTTTAGAAAAAGTTGATTGATTGATTGATTGAATGGTGTTTTCCGCCGCTTCAAAATTATTTCAATCATATCACGGCGACAGCTCACATATTCATCTATTTCATAGGTTCCACCAGTACGAGGCTAGGGCTCTTAAGTGTCTTGCCCAAGGACACTCCAAAGAATTTAGAAAACGTCACAGAAAAGTTTTTTCCCACATTTCCCACATTGACTGACAGGAAAATAATGTGACAAGAGTATAAAATACTGGTCATTAGCATTTTCTCCTTTTCTGGTACCTTTTTTCCTTGATAATTCGTCGTCTGAAAATTGACATTAGATAATGTTTAACGTTTATTCAACACAGCTTGACGTTTTTATCTATTAACTGTGAATACCTGGGTGTATCTTCTATTGGACATATTTCGGCAATACAACATTCGCAATGGAGTGGACATGTGCATATAAACAATTAATTATGATTATACTGGCGCTACAAAAACTGACAGAGGCAGAAACAAAAGGTAAGCATTTATACTACTGTTAAAAAGGCAGCCATTTTTTAAAACCGCAGTGCATTTGGCGAAAAGTAGGAAAGAAAACATACAAACAGCGCATTGAACGATCAATTTAGGTAAAACATACTCCATGTATTGGATGTAAACATGTATATTTACCCTTCAACATTTATATATCGGACATTTTTTATTTCTTTTGCTTGCAACGTCCAATTTCAGTTCTCAGTGCGGGTCCCATTCAGTTGTACGTAGCAAACCTGGTCTCTCCAAAAACCGGTATTATTACGTAAAAGAAGTTCATTTGCCTTTAAGAACAACTTTATTAGAAAATATTCAGCCACAATCTCAATAAATAATGGCCAGATTCACTCAGAATTCTATCAAAATACTATCATGTCTGATAGCAGACGGTGTAGCCACCCATGATTTCAACCATGCAGACCGATGCGTGTCAAACTAGAATTGAATACAACTATTTTAACGAAATTTGTTTGTTTCAAGAATCAAACTAGACTGTGCCGAACAATATTTCGACTTCAGAAAAAGACAATGATTATGATTGTGTAAATTGTATCTGCGGAGTTTCATTTGGATTGATTGACTGATTGATTGATTGTATGGTGTTTAACGCCGTTTTCAACATTATTTCAGTTATATCGCGGCGGCCAGTGCACCTATCCATGCTTTCCTGGAGTTTCTTTTACCAGTACTACGCACAATATTCTTTCCAAGCCATTGGCTGCTTTCCCACATAACCATCGTCGAAACAATGTTCAGCGGTGAGAGAGGAATGAATCCTGTCGCAATGACTATCATCAATCCTCGGAAAGAAATTGGCCGAGTCAGAGATCGAACCAGCGACCTCCTGTTCTCCAGTCCTGTACGCTACCGACTGAGCTACGGGGGCTCAGCAGTTTCATTTGGAACGATCACATCTTTTTCACGGCAATTCATAGAAAAAAGATAGTGGTGTTAAAGTGGATTTAGCTCATAAATAGGCAAGTTTTGTACAAATATTCTTTGTCAATCGGGAAATTACTTATTAATCTTACTTCTGCTGCATATCTTAATGAACAAATGTATTCAAAAGTATTCAAAATTGCTGTCCGAATGGCGACAAAACTCGATCTGGGAGTTTGCTAAAGAAAAATAGAAAAAGAAACCGACGTACTCGATGAATATCAAAATGGAAATTCAAAGCGCTGAAAGCATTGACGGGCTAGGGGCAATTTGTGTATATTCATAGAACAACTGTACTGACCCATGAATAGTCCATTAAACATGTGCTGCTGCACTTTTTATTCTTCATGCATTTCCAAGCACTAGGAGGTAGTGAGTGGATGCATCCATATGCAGCTTCCACATATCGCAAAAAATCGAACAAGAATGACACATACCATTCTTTACAAGCACTAAATGCATTCTAATGTACTCTAGTCTTGACCTATTTCCAATCGTTTCCTAGATAACATAACAATCATTCTAACAAACTTCCATGAGTATTGGACTGAAAATGTGGCTTCTAGAAGGTACACAAGAATTTTTCAAAGATTTGTCTCCATGACCTAGATTTGACTCGGTGTGAGCCATTTTCAAACTCATCAAAGAAATCGTCAAGACATTTTCATGAGCATCGGACTGAAAATGTGGGACTCTACAGCGTATACAAGGTTGTTTTAAAGATTAAGTCCAGTGACCTACTTTTTGACCTGACATGACCCATTTTCAAACTCGTCCTGAAAATCATCAGACAACCTCTCTGACCAACTTTCATGAGTATTGGACTAAAAGTGAGGCATCTAGAGTGTGCACGAGGTTTTTCTATGATTAGATAAGGTCACCTTGTTTTTGGCCAGAGATGACCCGTTTTCATACTCATCTAAAAAGAAGCATAAGTTTTTGACCCGGTATTATCTATTTTAAAAACCCGTCTGAGATATCAAGACAAAAATTCTGACCAAATTTTTTCAGTATTGACTGGAAATGTGGCCTCTAGATCATACACAAGGTTTTTCAAAGATTTGACTTGGTGACCTAGTTTATGACCCGAGAAATTCCATTTTCATTTTCATGTGAGATATTATCAAGCCGTAATTTCTGACGAAGTTTCATGAGTATCAGACTGGAAATATGGCCTCTAGAGCGCACACAAGGTTTTTCTAGGATTTGACGTAGTGACCCAGATTTTGACCCAACGTGACCAATTTTCAGTCTGGACTGCATATTTACCCTTCAACATTTATATATCATATGGACAAACATTCTGACAAAGTTTCATCAGTGTCGACTGAAAATGTGGCCTCTAGAGTATACCCAAGGTTTTTCTAAGCTTTGATCAAGTGACCTAGTTTTTTACCCAATATAAACCATTTTCAAACTCGTCCAAAATATTATCAAGGCAAACATTTTTACTTACTTTAAAGAGTAATGAACAAATCAAATATGGTTTCTAGAGCGTACACAATATTTTTAAAAGATTTGACCTAGTGACCTAGTTTTTGACTCGACATGACCCATTTTCAAACTTATCTGAAATATTATCAAGGCAAACATTCTGAGTAAGTTTCATGAGTATCCGACTGAAAATGTGGCCTCTAGAGCGTACACAAGCTTTTTCAAAAATTTGACCTAGGAACCCAGTTTATGACCTGATGTGACCCATTTTCAAATTTGTTCGATATATCATCAAGACAAACATTCTGACAAAGTTTCATGAGGACCCGGCTGAAAATGAGGCCTCTAGAGCGTACACAAGGTTTTTCTACGATTTGATGTCGTGACCTTGTTTTTGACCCAACATGACCTATTTTCAAACTTGTCCAAGATGTCATCAGGATACAATTCTGACCACTTTTCACGAGTATCAGACTGAAAATGGGGCTATAGCGAACACAAGGTTCTTCTGAGATTTGACCTGATGACCTAGTTTTTGACCTGACATGACCCGTTTACGAAGTTATCTGAGATGTAATCAAATCAAACATTCTGACCAACTTTCATAAGTATCGGACTGAAAATATAGTTTCTAGTCCGTACACAATGTTTTCTAAGATTTGACCTAGTGAACTAGTTTTTGACCTGACGTGACCTACCTTCAAACTTATCTGAGATAATATCAAGACAAACATTCTGACCAACTTTAGTGTGTATCCGACTGAAAATGTGGCCTCTAGAGCGTACACACGTTTTTCTAAGATTTGGCCCCGTGACCTAGTTTTAGACCCATCGTGGCCCATTTGTGAAAATCGACCGAGACAACATCAAGACAAGCATTCTGACTAAGTTTCATGGATATCCAACGGAAAATGTGGCATCTAGAGCGTACACAAGATTTTTCTAAGATTTGACCTAGTGACCTTCTTTTTGACCCGATGGGACCCATTTTCGAACTCGTCGGACATACAGTATCATCAAGAGAAACATTCTGACAAATTTTCATGAGTATCTGAAAACATACGGCACCTGGGAGATTGTCAGATTCCTACACTTTCTCCACACCCCACAATGTTTTCTATATTTTCAAAAGCGAATTCGATTTAATACGTGTTCCAACGGCATGATAACAAACAGAGATTGAAAATCTTTTTGTAAAACACATTGGTGGCTCGTAAAAAGTGATTACTCTTTTCCCTATTTACTTTCTACAGAAGAACATACTTTTCGTGAAAGATTGTTGGAAAAGATTAAAATGCTGATTGCCCACATTTTGTCTTTTTCTTATGGTGTTAAGAAAATGTTTCTTTCTCGTCCTTCAGACTTAGGATTGTTTGGATAAGGCTAAAATGGAAACTTTACCCACTAAAAAATCTTTGCCATGCTCACTTCATACACTTTTTGGATAAAAACATTATGGAGAGAGAAAGCATTACTAGTTTGAGTAATGGTTTCTCCTTACACATTTTTTTTTTTTTTTTTTTTGAATCTTCCAAGCACTGTTATTTCCAAAACTCTGCACAGAACTTTAAGCTAAAAATCATTTTCTTTACCAGAATAAATTTTCTGACTATCAAATTAAAGCATTTGCAGCAAACAAATAGATAATGGCTCAAAGCCTGTAAATAATGTTAAAGAGTTATGAAAATATTTTTCTCAAAAGGAGCAAAGCTTACTACCAGCATTTTCCCTTGTTACCACAATGTTTTCAACTTTCTCATGGTAAGTAAAACCACGTTTCAAGGAAATTTAAGTACACATGTAATAAGACTTGTGTCCGAATTGAAATTTTGCTTTACTCATTGCAATAGTCTTCAAAGTGCAAGAACATATTGTGAGAAAGGAGAAAGGAGAAATGCCATTTTCTCCTTTCGCCATAATGTTTTCAACTTTCTTATGGTATGTAAACCTCAGTTCAGGAAATTTACGACTTGTCGCAACACAACTGACAACAATTTTACTTCGATCTTAGTTTACGGGACTAAACAAGTCAAACCACTTGGTTCAGTTTTTTTAGAGAACTTGCGACCTTTCGCAGGGCTGGTCGATAGACTTAATATTACTGTCTCTATCAACTTTGACAACTTGCACATTTTTGGACTGAAGTCATCATTTAATGTCAGTTTCGCTTCAATAATTTTCATCCCAATACTTGTATCAAACAATGAAGAGTATTTAGACAAAAATTGCTCTACAGAACCAACTTGGTGAGTCCAATTAATTTTCTTCCAATCTAGGTTGAGTTCCATTAACCCTTTACCGCACAATGCCGCCTTTTAACGACCCTGGGAAAAAAGCCTTTTGAAAACATTGTGGGAAAAGGAGAAAATGCTGGTAACTAGCATTTTCTCCGCTTCCCACAAAGTTTTCTACCCCATCAAAGAAAATTTGCAACATTTGAGCCATAATTATATTGTCGTCTGCAAACGCTTTCAATTTGGACAAGGCTAAAATTTTGTCTTCTGGTAAGGGTTTAACCAGTTTCTTCCGAATAGAGAAGGACTGGTCATCTCCACTCACAACAATTAATGGTAGACTTTTCTTTTGATGAGCATATTCAAGAGTTGCTTTACCTTGTCTAGACCTCTATCTCCTGTGTAAGTTTTCAGCAACACGGTTGCTCAAGTTTCACATGACTCAAAGTACTTCTGTTTTCTCACTAGGATTTTGCAAGTTGGATTCCAGGAATTCAAATCAGGAAAAAGTTGGATTCCAAACTAAATCAAAGTACTGAATGTACTGACAGACTAGCGAATTTTATTGACTGATTGATTGATTGATTGTATGGTGTTTATTAACCCTGTTTTCAACATTATTTCAGTTATGTAGCGGTGGCCAGTGCACATATCCATGCTTTCCTGGAGTTTCTTTTACAGTACTCCGCACAATATTCTTTCCAAGCTACTGGCTCCTTTCCCACATAACCATCATCGAAACGTGAGCGAAAAATGAATCCTGTTGCGATGACTATCTTCAATCCTCGAAAAGAAATTTGTTGAGGATCAAACTAGCGACCTCATGTTCTCAAGTCCTGTATGCTACCGACTGAACTGCCGGGGATATATGTGCTATTGGTTAACTATACTCCAGTTTAAGTTTAACCCTTAACCTGTTAAAAAAATTGTTAAATGAAACTTTCAAGCTGATGGTAAACACCTGAATATTGCTACTGCTATTTCACAGTTACACTTTGGAGAAAATCTATCCTCTTATCGGACAATGTTGATCCATGATCAGACTGCACACACTGTCTGCAAAAGGTCATTGAGTCGCGATAGTGCTGGTAAAAGAAACTCGAGGAAAGCATGGACAGGTGCTCTGGCCGCCGCAATATCACTGAAATAATGTTGAAAACGGCAGGTGTATCTATTAATAGATTCATTCATAATGTTACAGTTGTGAGGGAATAAGTGATTCTCTGCTTTGCAAAGGTCACTCAATTTACATATAAGCAAAGATCTTGTACCTTATAAATGACATCTTTTTCAGTTTATTACTTTGTAAGACGACATGTTCAAATCGAAGAGGTAGAGATTTAGTGGTTTATGTCTAAATTGTCATGTATAACAGAATTAAGATTTCTAACAGAAAGAAGTATTTTCTGTGTGGCAGTATTTGGCAACCGTGGGGTTTTGAATCTAGGTCAATCTTGATGCCTATAGACTAGCTTCGCTAGTCAAAAATTGGATTCCAGCCTGCTCGAAGAAGTTGGATTCCCATAGAGTGAGGATGAATTTTCATACACAAGCAATAAACAACTAAAACCTGTAAATTTAGATTTGTGCATCATGGAGACATAATGCCTGTAACGGACAAGTCTCAATTTACATTAGAAATTACTAGCTAAGACTTTATTTGTATGAATGAATGAATGAATGGAGTTTTATGGCCCGTCGACAGCAAAGGTCATTTTGGGCGCACTAACAACTAATGCAATGCATTTAATTTAGCAAACTGTAATGTTACGGACAAGGCTTAAAATATCAGCTGTGTAAACACTAAAAGGATAAACAAGACTAGTGACAAAGTCTAAGAATACAGATGGTCAATAGGACCTAAAATCATATCTTTTTATAGAGATTTACCTCTTTCAAAAAGTCAAAAATAAACTCTAACTTTACAGTGTCAAATAAATTGCTCATACTGTCAACATGAAAAAACCTGTCTCTTGTAGGTGCAAGGTCTATACAGTCTACAAGTATGTGTTTAACAGTAAGAGGTGCATTGCAGGAAATACATTGGGGTGCTTCTTCTCCTTTGAGGAGGTACGAGTGTGTCATGTATGTATGACCAATGCGAAGACGGGCCAAAATAATTTCTTCACGGCGACTTGTCCGCAACCCTGGAAGCCACTCGCCAAGTGTCGGCTTCACTGTAAACAACTTGTTATCTTTGTTAGCTGGGTCATTCCAGGATTGCTGCCATACATTTCGGATAAAATCATTAATCAATGGTTTAAAATCGTTAAAAGGAACTTTAAAAGGTAAAACTTCCAGTGACAATGCCTCCATGGCAGCTTTATGAGCCTCTTCATTGCCACTGATACCAATATGGCTAGGGAGCCAACAGAAAACAATATCGGCTTTTTCACAGATTCCTGATAATTTTTCAAGGAGACTGACTATTAATGGGTTGTCTGTTTTCTCACCCTCAAGTGCTTGCATGGCAGATAAAGAATCTACAAAGATAATATAGCGCCAGTAAGCGTCTTGTTGAATATGGTTGAGAGCAAGGTCGATTGCTTTTAACTCCGCAGAAAAAACAGAAGAATTATTAGGAAGCCGAAACTGATATAGCTCGCCATCGAGCACGGCAGCTGTAGCAACTTTGTCTCCATCTTTAGAACCATCAGTATATATCTCTTCGTGAAGGCAGTATTGTTCTTTTATTTCAAGGAATTTATTTTTAAATATCATAGGATCTGTCGTAGCTTTCTTGTCTGAAGCAAGATTATATATGTAGGTTGGACTTTTAAAAGTCCATAAAGGAACTTCAGAGATTTTATGTTGTGCTACATCCTCCAGATCGCAATCAAGACAGTTCATATCCGCTTCACAGCGCAAACTAAAAGGTGGTATTACTTTTTCTCTCTTTCAAAATTCATCCTTGTACAGTGGTTTAAATACTGCTTTATGCGTGGGGTTGGTGGGATTTCACTTTAATTTTAAGTAATATTGCATGGAAAGTTTGTTCCTGCGTAAATTTAAAGATGGTTCATTTGCCTCTGCATACAAACTATTGATAGGAGATGTTCTAAAGGCGCCAAGTGCTAAGCGTAAACCTTGGTTATGGATAGAATCCAATTTCCGAAGGTACGATTTCCGCGCTGAGCCATATACAATGCAGCCGTAATCTAACTTTGAACGGACGAGTGTTCTATAAAGTCTCAAAAGGACTTTTTTGTCGGCTCCCCAGTCCATACTGGAGACAACACGTAAGAGATTAAGAGCTTTTTGGCATTTATTGCTAAGGTAATTGATGTGAGGAATAAACGACAGCTTACAGTCAAATAAAAGACCTAAAAATTTGAATTCAGGGACGACTTCAATTTGTACATCATCTAAATAAAGTTCTGGGTCCAAATGAAACTTTCTTGACTGGCAGAAATGCATGCATTTGGTCTTGGTTTTTGAAAATTTAAAACCATTTTCTCCTGACCATTTGGCTAAGTTGTTTAAAACTTGTTGCAACTGCCGTTCAATGGTATGCATATGCTTAAACCTATAGCAAATGCAGAAGTCGTCAACATATAAAAAGCATTCCACACCAGGACAAACAGACTTAACGATATTGTTTATTTTGACACTAAAGAGTGTAACGGAAAGAATGCTTCCCTGGGGAACGTCCATTTCCTGTTCATGGGAGTTGGAGTAAGTATTTCCTACCCGGACTCCAAACTGACGTTCATTCAAAAATGCCGAAATGAAATAAGCAAGGCGACCTCTTATACCGAAATCATGGAGATCGTTCATGATTCCATACTTCCATGTGGTATCATACGCACTCTCTAAATCGAAAAATACAGAAACAACATGTTCCTTTTTAATAAAAGCTTCGCGAATAAAAGCGAACTAAGTGGTCAAGAGCGCCTCTTTGTTTACGAAAGCCACACTGGGCGGTAGCAATAAGTTTGTTTTTCTCTAGAAACCAAACAAGGCGGTCATTAACCATTATTTACATTGTTTTGCAAATACAACTTGTTAAGGCTATAGGACGATAGTTTGCAGGATTCGTAGAGTCTTTACCTGGTTTTGGTATGGGAATTACTATTGCTTCCTTCCAGGAATCTGGAAGAGTACCAGTATGCCAGACTTGATTAAATATACTCAGTAAACATTCAAGGGATCGAAACGGTAAATGTTTTAAAAACTGATAATGGATGTCATCACATCCAACAGCAGTATCATGACATTTCTTCAGAGCCTTTTTGAGTTCTTTCAAAGTAAACTCCTTATTGTAATGCACTGTATTATTTGACTTGAAATTCAGTTTAGTTTTTTCTTTGATGTCTTGGAATTTTCGAAATGTAGTCGTATAGTTTGAGGAAGACGACTTCTCTGCAAAAGTTTCTGCCAAGACATTGGTAATATCTGCTTTGGATGTGACAACACCATCATCCGAATTTAAGTGCCCGACATTTAACGAGGAGTTTTTCCCATTAATTTTTCTAATCATATCCCATGTCTTTTTGACAGACGATCTAGAATTTAATCTAGATACGTACAGTCGCCAAGACGCACGTTTACTTTGCTTGATAGTTCGTCGTGCTTTTGCACGTGCAATTTTGAACTTTGAAAGATTTTCCTGAGTCGGTCGCAGATTAAATTGTCTGAGAACAGACTTTCGCTCAGCTATAGCCTTTTTGCAATCATTGTTAAACCATGGCTTGCTTGGATTCTTTGGATTTGTCGATGTCCGAGGAATTGATTTTTCTGCAGCCGAATAAAGTAAGGAAGTGAAAAGTTCTGCAGGATTTTCGCAATCATCAAAAGCAGTGGGATAAATTGATTGTTCGCAGTGAAGTTTGAATTTTTCCCAATTTGCCTTACGGAGCTTCCAGCGTTCTGGACGCTCCTGTATTGATGGTCCTACTTCCGATACCTGAATCGGAAAATGATCACTTCCGTGAAGGTCATCATCAACCTTCCAGTTAAAGTCTGGAACAATTCCAGGGCTGCATATAGTAAGATCTAAAGATGAGTAAGAACCAGTAGCAGGATGAAGATAGGTTGAAGAATTATCATTTAACAATGCAAGATCATGTTTTGTAATAAATTCTTCAATGGTTCGACCCTTGTTATTTGTGTCGGTACATCCCCATAATGTATGATGGGAATTAAAATCTCCCATTAAAATGAATGGTTGCGGTAATTGATCTATAAGATGATCAAGTTTTTTTTATATCAATTGGTAAGCTAGGGGGAAGATAAATAGAACACAAAGTAATGGTCTTATTAAAGGAAACATTTACCGCGACAGCTTGAAGAGTAGTGTCAAGCTTGACAGAACGGTGTGGAACATTGTTGTTCACAATCACGGCAACACCTCCAGAAGCTTTATCATTACTATTAAAGTGTTTAAAATAACAAGAGTGATATTTTAAAGTAAAGTTGTCGGAATCTTTGAGAAATGTTTCCTGTAAACAAACTGCCACTGGTTTTTGTTCATTAATGAGAAGGTTTAATTCCTCAACGTTAGCTTTGATGCTTCGACAATTCCATTGCAGAATGTTATTAGTCATCACTAAATTTAGGGTTAAGAAGATACCATAGAACAATGGAAGTATGTATTGATTCATCTCTTATTCAATTTGATAATACGACCTTGCTTATTTGTATTTTGTTCTGCTTGGTCTGTATCCGCCTCCATGTCTTCATCAAGACATTGGAAGCGGTTATGCTGTTGTATATGGTCATCAGATCCCTTTGGAAGGCGATCTGAGAGGGCCTTTTTTGGAGATTTAGCTGGACTTTTAGGGAGTGGCTTCTCTGGTTTCTTGTTGGCTACGGGTCTCTGCGATGTTTTAACACTACTTTGCACTGATTTCTGTGGTTTATCTGTTTGCACAGAAGCATCATTTGTCTGGGTTTGAGCATCTCTGACCTCAACAGTACTTGCTTTACTCGACTTAAGTACGGTGGAAAAGGAGCCGTGTCTCCACAATTTTCCTTGCTTCAGGGAAAGACAATCCCTCCTTATATTTGATCGTCACAACCTCCTTCTCCTTCTTCCATATTTTACATGTTCCAGAGGTAGAGGGATGATCTTCACCACAATTGACACATTTTACATCGTTAGTGCATTTATTGTCGACGTGTGTAATGATAGTAGTTCCACAACGTCTGCAGAGTTCATCTCCTCCGTGAAGTTTGCATGATCTCTCGTGGTGCCCGTACTTAAAACATGCGTAGCACTGCAGGGGGTTTGGGATGTACATATCCACTGACACTTTCAAGTATCCAACCTTCAACCATTTAGGTAGAATTGAAGTGTTGAAGGTAAGAACGATCGTGTTGATACTCCTTTTCACGTTGTCCCTGAATACAGTGATTCGTCGAGCAGCTGTTACATTTTGGCTTGCAAGATTGGTAGTGATTTCTTCTTCAGTTACTCCCAAAAGGTCCGGACATCGGATAATTCCTCTAGATGTGTTTAAAGAAGTGTGAGGATAGCATTTGCATGGGATTTCAAAAAAGTGAGAGAGTTTCAGTAGATTTTCAGCATGTTTCGCTTTTTCAATTTCGACGAGAAGTGAGCCAGAATTTAACTTTTTTACAGACTTGGGTGAACCTGCATGCGAAACAAGAACTTTTTCTATAACAAAAGGTGACAGTTTTGTCAACGGTTGATCCGGTTTAGTCGATTCGATAATCAGAAATCTAGGAAAAGAAGAAGATGTTTGTCCATTATCCGAGTCCGTGTCCAGTTGGTCGCGTGATCGTTTTTTAGTTTGTTGTTCCATGGTTGGGTGTTATATGTTCGTCATCCGTGGCCCCCGCCCACCGCGGAGCCCTACTAGGGGACATGGTGTATGGAGCGGAGTATCCAGCTCCCCATGCCAGGGTTACCCAGATGATATACTCGGGCAGCACAGATAAAGTATAGCGACATACAGCAGACATGGACAATTCCTGGGAATCAGAGAACCGCCATGGAAACTGCTGCCCCAAACACGAAATCCTAACCACCCGATTAGCCCATGAGCCTATATTAGACTAGGGACTAAAACATGTATGAAAAGTAAAAACTAGTAATTTGAACATACTGACGGTGTATGGATATATGCGAAAAACTATATAATGTCTGTACAAGATACATGCAGTAATAAGAAAAACTTTTCAAGTTCATGCAATGATTACACAATCTGGAAGCAGTACAGGCAGTAACAGTTTCGGCACGAATAAATGATGCCCAAATCTAAAAACGACCAGCCGATTGCACTAGACCGGGCCCATCTAGGCTCTCGTTTAGACCGAAGCCGAGGCCGAAGCAGTGTGTTGAAGAGCTGGAGATCCCTGGGCTCCCCTGAACTACCAGGACCCTCTTTTCCGGCTTACGAGTCTCCACCCACGGCAAACAGGCGGGTCCATTGGTGGGGTCTTACCACTCTGCAGGACTGGCAGCCGGCGTATTCTACCCCCCGTCCGGCTGGGGGGACTTTATTTGTAATTGCGCAAAGGATTAAAGAACTTTTAACTTTATCTTTTACTTAGACGAATGTAAATAATTCAACATGATAATGCTTATTATAAATATTCATAATAATAATTGGCCAAGCCCCGGAAGCTCAGCGGGCAGGACTTGAGAACATGGGGTCACTGGTTCGATCCCCGGCTCAGCCAATTTCTTTCAGAGGACCAATAATAGTCATTGCGACAGGATTCATACCTCTCTCACCGCTGCTCATTGTTTTAATGGTGGTTTTGTGGAAAAGCAGGCAGTGGCTTCAAAAGAATATTGTGTGTAGTACTGGTAAAAGAAACTCTAGGAAAGCATGAAAAGGTGCACTGGCCGCCGCGACATAACTGAAATAATGTTGTAAAAGGTGTTAAACACCACACTGTCACAATCAATCAATCAATTCTAATGATGGAAACAATTCTTGACCCATCTTCACAAACATTTGTAAATTCAATTCTAATACCATTTTAATTTGTGATTAGAAATGAATTCAGAATTATCTGTCCATGTGGATCGTAATGTCTATTAAATCTTTTCAGTGATAATGTCTTAGACCTGTCCAAATTGAAAGCTTGTATAAATCTGCAGATAACAAGATGGAGATGGTTTGAACAAACTATATGATCTTTTAAAACGTCGAAAACTTTGTGGAAAAGAAGAGAATGCTTCTTTACCCACAATGACGCTTTCTTTCTCAAGATGGTTAAATTCTGGCTGGTGGATTGTTTGGTGAAGGATTAATTAGCTTCATGTTCTTCCCTTTTTTTTTTTTTTTTTTTTTTTTTTTTTCAACTTTCCCACTTGTCTGATCATTAGGCTGATCTGGAGCTTCCCTTTTAATCCCCAGAAATTTCTGAGAAATTATTCGTTTTGAAATGTGTTCTGCGATCATATCATGCACATGTAAGAAGAGATAAGTTTCGTGGAACATTGCTCTTAATTAAATAATTGTTTTTACTCGAAAGATCAATTGAAAAATTCAGCTGAAAGTTGATAGGTCACGGACAATACTCAATTTTCTATTACCATTGCTTCCCGTCTTGAGCTGTCTTGGCAAACTGTTTTCCAGTGTTTTGAACTCTCGACTGCATATGTATGTCGAGGTACATGAAGTAATAAATAACTACCAGTCAGGTTTCAGGAAAGGCTTTGCAACTATAGACAATATGTTTACTCTGTATAACTTGATCCAGTTAGTTTTCGAAAGTAAACATAAACTGTTCTGTGCTTTTATAGATTTGAAACAAACCTTTGACTCAGTATGGAGAAACGGCGCTTGGTATGAACTTTTAAGTTCAAATATTAATGGAAAGTGTTTACGACTGATAAAAAATATGTATAGCGATATTAAATCATATGTCAAAGTAAACGGCTCGTTCTCCAATCTTTTCTCGTGCTTGGTCGGTTTAAGACAAGGAGAAAGCATGTCGCCCATAATTTTTTTCGCTCTATCGTTACGACTTGCACTATTTTTTCATTACCTCGGGTATTGTTAATGGTACTACAGTTCCCCTGCCTGAGAGCTTTTATAGTAACATTAATATATATCTTAAGATATTTTTACTGCTTAATGCAGATGATACAGTTCTAATACGAGATTCGTGCCAAAACTTACAAAATGCGCTGGGTCTTTATCAAAAATATTGTAATACCTGGAAACTTCAAATCAATTTTTCCAAAAGCAAAAATATGACATATAGTTTTGTATATGATAACAAACCGATTGAAGTTGTAAATGAATATATATATTTAGGGATAATATTTAGTCGCTCTGGAACATTTTCAAAAACCAAAGAAACAATTTCTAAGCAAGCAAAATCGGCTATGTACAGTTTCCTAACGAAAATAAAGAGATTACCATTACTGTTGGATTTGCAAATTGACCTCTTTCGTAAAACAATTAAACCAATATTGTTGTACAACCATAAGCTACCAATTGAAAGAGAAAGATGGTTCAATATTGCAATAGATGAAAGAACATGCACACTTTGTAAAAATGGGTTAGGTGATGAATATCACTATCTCCTTGAATGTCAATGCTTTGAGAATGAGTGTGAACAACTAGTACCAATTCGATGTTTGCAGAGGCGTAATGTATAAGTATTTGATGCAGTTTTTAATACATACAAAGTCTAAAACAGAAAAGATCAATATAAGTAGATTTATCAAAATCGTTTTAAATTAATTCTAGTACAACCATTATCTTTGACGCAGATTTTTTTTTTTTTTTTTTTTTTTTTTGCATGCACTGATTAGATTGGAAGAATGATATTGTTAACATCTGTGATGAAAAGTTAATGGGAGGGGAGACAACTCACGAGAGTTGTCTTTCCTTTTCATCTCGATATCCTGGATAGCTGGGCAGCAGTGCCTAATGTATTCCATTGTGTTCTGTGAACCTATGAAATAAAACAAGAACATTTATTCTTTTTGAAAGATTGACCCTTGGACTTCTAAGCGCCACCCAATGACCACTTGCGGTTAGTGTGGGTCAGGTTCTGGCTGCACAGACAGAACGGGCAGGCTGATCTTGGATATACGCTATCCGATAAGGAGATATTTTTCTCCCCAAAAATGTTTGAAATAGCAACACTTGGGTTCTTGCTACTGGCTTGAAAGTTTCATTTAACTTATTTAGCAGCTTAGGGGTCAAAACTGTGGTAATGTTTCATTCAGTCCTTTGATTTTTAATATATATACATATAATACATGGTGAGGTGAGGCGGAGAGGTTGCTGTTTGTGAGCAATTTGTTCTCCTTATCTCTTCTTCATAAGATGAACATAGTTGGTACCAGTCTGTTGTTTTGTTTTAGTCAATGATCTATTTTCACCTCTGGGAGGTATGGAGACGGGGAAGAGAGATATCTCCCTTTCCCGCCGCGATATCTTCCTTAGCTGAATATACAAGTATTTAGCTGTACGTGTAACTCGTTGTACTGTCTCATCATTTTACATTAAGTGGACATTTGCTGTTGACAAGTGAAATGCGGGATGGGAGGCAGAAACTGCTCTTAACGAGCGATTTCTCCCTTCCGTCCCAACATCACAATAGTAGTACATCTTAGCAGCTCACATTTATCTTTATTCTGGAAAGTGTAGTCAAATCATTAAGTATATCAGCACGTCCTGATTATAGACATAGGATATATCTTATTCAAGTTGCCTTGTGTAACACGATGTATTGTTAACTCTACCTCTTGTTCTCTTGTAAAAGAACAGAGAGAAATAAGGTAAAGATTGCATCATAAGATGCTCACCGCCTTTTTTTAATCGAGTCATCGCGGCCCCTGCATCTAACCGCAAATCACAATCTTTGCCCTCAATCTGCAATGAAACATTTCTTTCTGAATAAATCTCTCGGCTCATCTAAAAATGTCCCAAACTTACAAGACTCACTTAGCCACATCAATATAGTCTGTCAAATACTGGGTTACAGTTTCATTTTCACTTTGCATCTTACAATGAAACTTAAACCGTTCTCCAACGAGGAGCGTTTTGAGCTGCAGGTAATTTTGAATAGCGGTTTTCAACTGTGTCGAAAGTCTTATCACTAGGTTTTTGAGGTGTAACAAAATTACGGAGCGGGCTGTAAGTCTTAGATCAGACTGTAAGTCGCAGACATGAACGTAGTTCTTTTCTGATCATTATCAACGATGCTATTTGCATGGAAAACAAGTGTTCCCTGTTCTCCACCCAGCTGTGGACGTACAGTCAAAACTGTTCTATTTTACCGAACATTTCAGTTTATATTTACTGTACATGGAGAGTGCGAAACATTCTTGTCGCCACTGTAATGTTTTTTTTTTAGGTCCGGACAACAGCAATAAGCAGCATAAATGTAGATTTTTAACTTTATATGGAAGTTCTTTGCTCTCGGAAAGCATGAGTAACTACAATTAATCAAAGTACATTAAATACTTCCACCTAATGCGGATCTAAGTACTAAAATACTACAATTGATAGCATTAATTAATGACTTACTTTAAAACAAAATCGTGTATCTAAGCGTTTTGCGTACAGTTATTATTGTAAGAAAAGTGTTTTTGGGTGTAATGGCAGTAGTTTTGGGTGAATTTCGAGTAGTTTTGGGCGTTTCCATACTTAGTCATCTGCGATAAACTAGGCAATGTCAAAGCTGCGGAAGGAGACTAATTTCAAATTTAGAGCGAATTCTATGACACTTAACTCTGAAATTCACTGTTTGTGTAATTGGCTTACACAGACTTTTTACCCGCATGTTGATTCCACATACGAAATGAAACAGACGCGTCTGTTCGTTGATCTATGAGGACCTATTTTTCTTGAAGCAGAGGAGTGAATCGTCTTCAGTCACCGTCCCAAAAGCTATCCGATTGGTTAAATTATTTGTGCACTGTGGAGAAGGGTAACTCCAAATGACGTCATTTTTACTGCTTTCGATTGGCTTGTTACAACTATAATTTATTTGTTGCTGTGGCAACACCATCATAACAATAAACCGATCCAAAGTATTTTGCATTTACCTAAAACTATGTTTTTCGAAATTTGATTTCATTCTTTTTGTAAATTTGAAGTTTCTCCTTGTTGTTCTGATTCAATTTACAATGCTCTGGAACTGTTTTTGTTCTTTTGTACTCGAGATGTATCGAACTATTTGAAAGGTGGTTCAGAGGCATTTGCAACAAACTGCCGAGTGACTGGTGCTAATGCCCAGCCCCCGTAGCTCAGTCGGTAGCGTACAGGACTTGAGAACAGGGGTCTGCTGGCTCGGCCAATTTCTTTCCGAGGATTCACGGTCGAGCATTGCGACACGATTCACTCCTCTCTCACCGCTGACCATTGTTTCCACGATGGTTATCAGGGAAACCAGCCAGTGGCTTGGAAAGAATATTGTGCATAGTACTGCTATAAGAAACTTCAGGATAGCGTGGATAGGTGCACTGGCCGCCACGATGTAACTGAAATGATGTTGAAAACAAACGGCGTTAAACACCATAAAATCAATCAATTAACCAGTACTAATAAAATTCTTATTAAAAAACTGTTAGCTTCACATGAAAAAACGTTTGTGTTACAAGGGCATGAGTTAGACTCCTGGAAAATCCAGAAATCGTGCACATATATCAATTTTCACAAGGAAAATTATAAAAAAAAAAAATTCTCAAAGTGTTAATTCTATGACACTATCGAAAGATTCTGGCTTAAACCTGTACAAATTTTGATGCAATCACACAAAGGATGGGGAGAAAGTGTGAAACACGAGTTTACGTTTATGCATGTATACCAATGGACAGACGGACAGACAGACAAGCTGATTCCAGTATATCCTTTCAAATAGTAATTTTGCAGAGGCAAAGATATCATCTGTATGTGATAATAGGTTTTCATCCTTGGAACAAAGAAAACAGACTTTGTTTATAAAGCAAACACACTAATGACATGATGAAAACAAGTGCATATCAGAATTTAAAGTTTACACGCATGATATATTTCATGGTAGAAAAACATTGTGGCAGAAGTTGAAATTCCTAAAGATAAGCGATTTCGTTTTGTCACAATTTTTAATAGCACGGTTCTATTACCACCAAAAGCTTTGCAATTTATTTAAATCAAAGGGTAAAATTCAAGGTAAACACCATCAGAGAGAAACAACTTCCTTAATCTTAAAGGTGAAAAAACATTGTGGTAAAAGGACTCACTGAAAGGTGTTTTACGCTGCTTGCAACTTTACTTAAGTCATATCACAGCGACAGCTCACATATTTTTTCTGGGTTTCACCGGCACTAGGCTAGGGCTCTGAAGTGTCTTGCCTAAGGACACTCCCACACGAAGCCCAGTGGATCAAGTGAGGTTCGAATCCGGGGCATCCAGGCCACGAGTCCTACATTTCACCACTGAGCCATGCAGGACCCCGTGGTAGAAGGGGCACTTACTCATTATGATCATTTCCCTTCAGCCAAAGTTTTTATCTGAATGGTGTTTTCAGAAAAGATAACCAGTACTTATACCTAGAATTAGATTTAACCCCTTTACTAAATGAGCCCTGTGTTTTACTTTGTTTTGAATATATTGTGGAAAAAGAATAAAATACTTGTTTCTCCTTTCCACGCTGGTTTCTACTATACCAGTGACCATCAAGAATTTCGTGAACCAACTCTAGAATATAAGTACATGTGATCTAGTTGTTAACATACACTTGACCTCGGCTCCTTTTCGAAGTAATGCCCCTTGAACAGTTTGCACTTATCCCATTGCTTAACCACTGACCCAAACATGTGCTGCAGACTGTCATGTCACATGTATCGCAAGTGTCTGTTAACCCCACATCTCAACTCCACATGAGACTCGTATTTCTCACCACATAGTTTTTTTTTTTTTACATTACGAAACGGCTAAAGCCCTAAAATCATAGATTACCAAATCTGGACAGTACGCTATTCCCAGTTCCTTTGCTTGTTCGACACAATACAGCTGCATGTTCTGGCTTTGCAGGCTATTATGGTGAATCCCAAACCTCAGAAGACGTGGGCAAATTTCTTCTTTTAATTGGCTGCAGCTAGCACCTTGTAACCGTTACATAATAGTAATTCCTTCAATGAAATTAAGCAACATCTCCATATCCTCATTTACTCCCGAATGAATTGTAATCATGAATCTGGAATCGAAATACAAAGACATACGGTACGTACGAGGAGTGTTAAAATATGAATGTATCGAAACACCTGAAATTTGATTCTTCATAGGTTTCACTGGAATTTTTATTTTGTTCCCTCAAGGTATTAACCTCCAACAGATATACAAAGTTTCAGTCTCCGAATCCAATCGTTGAAGGCATTTTCATAGTTGTTTTTAGGTACACTATGAAGACACTGGAATAGTGCAGAACCAAGGTATTAGCCGCTGAACAAATGTTCGACCTGAAAGGTATTGTTTTAGCTTTAGAAACAAAAAGGAGTCAAAAGGGGCAAGTTCAGGTGAATATCCTCCGCATTTACCTGACCTCGCTCCTCGTGACTTCTTTTGGATTAATTGATTGATTGATTGATTGATATTTTACGCCGCTTTCAACATTATTTCAGTCATGTCACGGCGACTCACATATTCATGTATTTCCTGGGTTTCACCAGTACTAGGCTAGGGCTCTGAGGTTCCTTGCCCAAAGAAACTCCCACAAAAGACCCAGCGGATCAGGTGGGGCTCGAGCCCGGGACCTCCAGGTTACGAATCCCACACTTACCACTGATCTACGGAGGACCCCACTTCTTTTGGAAGTATATGAAATACACAAACAAGTTTGTTGCACTGTATGCAGTGAAAGGAACACAAAGGTACAGTTGTCATTTGCAAACAGTAAAATGCAGAGTGTCTCTGCTGTTTTATCCATCCCCTTAGATCCAGCTCCACACTGTGCATGCCAAACCTATTAAATGATTTTCATATATCTTTTTTTCAAACGCACATTCAGATCAAAGTACATGCTTGCATACTCTAACTATAATTGAGGAAAGGTTGAACACTCTCTGGAAAAAGAGAAATGTTGGTTACTTCTTTTGAAACAATGTTTTCATCAGGGTTGTAAATATAAGAGCAAATATTGTCAAGTTGTAAATGGTTATAGCTGTCCAGAGAAAGGACATGTGTGTAGACAGCAGAGTACAGCTAAACCCTTAACCATAAAACAACACTGTGGGACAAGAAGGAAATGATTATAACCAGAGTTTTTATCCATTTAAAAGACAGAAATTATCTTCTGAGATGCATCAAATTTGCCATTTGCAAATGCTTTTTATTTGTCAAGTCTAAGATATGACGTTTGGAAAAGGAGAAAAAAATAATTGTAACTGCCATTTTTATTATTATCCAAAATCGTTATCTACCGGTTGAAATGCAATTGTTATGTTTTCAGAAACATTTAATTCAAAATGCTTTCAACTTAGACATGTCTTTTTTGAGAAACATTTAATTTGGAGTGCTTTCAATTTGGATATGTCTTAAACTTAATTTCTATTTTCGACCTTTTGAACATTAAAGGATTTTCAGAGAACAAATCAAATATGTCTAAAATGATGGTAATTGCCTTTGAAACAGTAGAGAAATTGTGGAAAAGGAGAAAAGTCTGATTACCATTCTTTTATCTTCCCAAAAATTTTCAGGCCCGCCCAGGTAGATAAGTGGTTAGCGTATCTGACTCGTCACCAGGTGGTTGCGAGTCCGATACCCGGTTGAGGCAAACTCTCTTTCCGGCGATTTTTCGCCTCTCACCTCTGATACATGTGGAAAAAGTAGTCGGTGGCTTTGGAAAGAAAGTAGTGTCAATACTGGTGTGAGAGAGCCATGAAACACATGGCTGTGTCACTGACCGCCATGATATGACTTGAGCTGTTAAAATGGCGTTAAACTCCAATACAAATAAAACAAACAAACAAACAAACAAACAAACCATTTTTTTCAAACTAATCTTACTCTTTCTCAGTGTCTTTACAACAAAACTTCTTTTCGGCAAGTAAGGAATATAGGCGCTCTCTTGCCATTTACATGGGACAACATATCAGAGCGAGATTATTGCGTGTTCTATGAACTTGAAAAAGACTTTTCACAGAAAAATTATTAAAAGCGTATCGTCATGATAGCTTTTGTAATTAAGTAAGACCCACAAACAAATATTTCATTTTTCATAAATTTTGCGGTATATGTATAAAAATGTCAGTTCATTCACTAATATTGTGATCACTGAACGATCACTAATAAATAGATTGTATTGCTATAATTTGTCAACTCCTAGGGTCAAAAATGAACATTATGGGCATCTTCTAACTATTCACCAAACATCAAAATTTTAGACTTGCCCAAATTGAAAGCATTTGCAGACAACAAATGAGATTTGCCTTTGAAGGGGAAGAAAGCATTGTGGGAGAAGGACGGAAATGCTGTTTGCCAGCATTTCTCCTTTCCCTTGGTGTTTTCAACAGCTTTCTTTCTAAGGGTGGCAAAAACTAGGGATTGTGTGGTAAATGGTTAATTAGTTACAAGAGATCCAAAAGCAATGCTGCTATTCCATTTTTTTAAAGGCAGGACAGTGTAAATCCAAGATCAGACTTTACATCATTCGTAGATCTAGTATTATCTAGACCCTCACTAGCTGCAAAACAAAATACAACCAACTGAATCATGAGGTACATTGGTCCTAGGACATACAGAAAATTGACCCGTAGCGAAATGTTTCGACCATGGTCACCCTGCGCGGACTGCGCAGCCTGATGTGGGTCGATATTTTTCACAGATGCATTAATCTCCATTTCCACATCGCATGTCTCATATATTAATCTTATGGAAATTTCGAGCTAATAGTTATAACCCAATTGTGACAATTTCAACATTCTTTTCTTTGGAAATACAATCACCATATTAGACAGCGATCCAAGATTTGACTGGACACATTATGCAGCCTTATCTTAATCTACAATGTCAACGAAAAAACTCTTTGTTGCGCTTAGCTGCTTAAGGGTAAAGCTTCTGTATATTCTAGGAAATTATTCAACTTGTGTCCAACGTTTTATGTCCAGCCAACTTGGAGCTTTTAGATATTTTTAGAAAAGAAGAACTTGCTTGGAAGTAATCTCTTTCTTTAATGTTTTCTATGCATATTAAAAAAAGAAAACTTTTTATTTTCTCTAAAATAATTCAGCCGCGTAAATATAACTTGCAATAATTCACGATGGGTCTTAAATCTGCCTTAACAGCGATAATTGCTTTAATTCTTTACCACACATCCAAATTTAAGACAGGTCCGAATTTAAGGTGTCTGCAGACAACAGATGAAGTGTTGCTACAATGATGTAGATCTAATTTTGCTTTGAAAGCTTAAAATGAGCAGTTGTTATTTAACAGCATTTTCTCCCTTCTTTCACAATGTTTTCAAAAGCTTATCTCCCAGAGGTCAGTAAAAGTGAGGATGGTTTGGTAAAGTGTTAAACCCTCTGTGTTCAAATTAATCAATCTGAGATCTTAAAATAATAAATTTCATATTTGATACTGATGTAAGTCAAAGGTTAAGATTGGTTATAGGAAAACAGTGGTCTATAACTGTACCACACAATCCCGAGTTTTAGCGATCCTGAAGAAGAAGGCTTTTGAAAACGTTGTGGGAAAAGAAGAAAATGGTGGTAAAAAGCATTTTCTTCTTTTTCCACAGTGTTTCAACAGTCTCAAAGACAGATACTATAGTTTGTGCCCCATTTTATTTTGTCGTCTGCAAACGTTTTCAGTTATATGAGTCGTGCTCTGGAGATAGGTGGATTAATACATTTGCAAAAAGTATCGACCCATGTCAACCTGGGCAATCTGCACAGGCTGATATCATTCGAACCTTTTTGCTATTTGTAAATTACGTTTCTGCATGCTTAAGGACCATTCTATCTCATGACTCAGTAGGTTGTCGGACAAATGGATTTTATGAATCCACAATTTCGTATGAGATGACTTGCTTGTTTAATGCATCACGGAGATCATCAAATCCCCTTTTCTCAGAGCACCGCCCATAAATGATGGCAATAAGGGAGTCTCCCCTCCGTTTGGCTGTTGTGACTTTTTCTTTAGATATCGTTTTCTTTTCAAAATATCGTGGTGATTAGAGAATATGCCTGTAACAAGTACAGACTATTCTTCCCACACAATACTTATTGATTAGCCTAAATTGTGGCTTGTAATTGTAATTTCATCGTGAATATGTAATGATTCTAATTATTTTCTTTATTGGTCACCTCCTTTATCTTTCTTGCTCCCCTCCCCAACCAACCGTACTCCGGCCAGATTTTTCCGGCTCATATCTTGCGAGCGAAACTACTCAGTACATACAAAATAGATAAACAAACAAACAAAAAACGTAGGACAAATGTTAACCATTGACCGAACGACAAAATTTTATCCTTGACAAAATTGATAGCACTCGCACGCACACAGTCAGTCAAGTTCAAAAGACAATTTCTGTCTTTTTAATGGTTGACAACATTGTGGGAAAAAGAGTAACACACTCGCTACTGACATTTTCTCTTTTCCCAACAATATCATCAAAAACCTTATTCTTCAGGGTTGCCCGAGAGTGTTTGTGTGAAGCAGGAGAAGTGAATTTACTTATTAAGATTAGAAACCTTGCACCGAAAATGAAATACGGGGCAAAAATGGATAATAATCTAAATGAATCAAATAATGCTATAGAACAGTGAAATTAACGTTTCAAAATATAAGTGCCAATCTCAGAGAAACGGGGGTTTAATCCATCTCTGTTGTACATTAGACCATGCGAGTCGTCAAATAATTATACATGCATAAATTCCATTTATTTCACAACCGATTTAATCATGAGGTAGACTAGTTCTTTGATATGCAGAAAACTGACCCATAGCAAAAAGTTTCGTCCCAGATCAGGCAGCGCGGACTTTTGGAGATGCATTAAACCCCATTTTCACAGGGCATGGCAGATTTTGTTATTAAAAATAAAACTGTCTGTCCCCACAACTCTTTGCAAGAGTTCAACGAAATGGTTCTTACAAATACAAGACATGCTCTGGCAAAAGGGGTTTAGACAGCTCTCTGATGTATTATACCATGCAATTCATTACATAATTACGGGTCAATAAACTCCATTTTGTCTAACTACCGTCTCAATAATTAGGTAAAATGATCCTTGGACATGCCGAAAATTTACTAAATGCAAAACGTTTTGACGCAGATCAGCCAGCGCGGACTGCGCAGGCCGACCTGTGTCTATACTTTTTGCAGATGCATTAAATCCCTTTTCATGAAGCATTTATAATTTCAGAATTTTACTGTACAAGGGAAGACAGTTGGAAAACGACATTGTCAACGTGCTTAGCTGTAGGTGGGACGCTCATGTCTCACCGAGACATTGCAGATGCAGCAGACGTGAAACTCAAACGAGGGACCACTGTATGGACTGCAGACTATATTTATTGGGAAATTGTTGAGAGTAAATAAAACCATCTCATTATCGTGTAATCTGAAAGATTAAGGGTGCGACTATCAAATAATAATATAGGGAGTCACTCGGTCTGCAGATGGTCTCGAAAAGTGTATTATGACATTCTTAAACCTTCACATTGTTATACTGGAATGAAGTCTTCGATGTTTGAAGTTTCCTAAGTTGCTTTCAAACTGCAGTTGATGATAAACATAGTTCTTTTTTTCGAAGGCGAGAGAAGTGAAATAGTGCGCCATGGGCTTTATTGGGATACTGCAGACTTTGAAGAAAAACAGGAATTGATCAACTTTATTAGGACACTGCAGACTCTGAAGAAAAGAAGGACTTTGGTCAATTTTATTAGGATTTTGCAGAAGTAGTAGAAAGGAAGGAATTTGGTCAACTTTTTTAGGATACTTCAGACTTTGAGGAAAAGATAGAATTTAGTCATAGTAAAATTTCACCAGGAAACAATCATCTTTTTATTTTAACGTTAGCCTTGGACAATTCCTCTTCATGTAACAATATTTCAAAATCTAGCCATTGTTGGAAACTCTTTACTAAACACCAGAATCCCAGACCAGTTCAAGCTTTTTGCGGACGGTAAACCAATTTTGATTCAAATGATGGTAGATGTCTTTGAATCGATTGAAACATAGTGGGAAAAGCGGTAAATGCTGTTTAAAAGCATTTTCTAATTTTGCCACAATGTTTTCAAAAGGCGTCTTCGCCAGGGTCGTTCAATCACAGAATTGTGTGGTAAAGATTTAACCCTTTACCATACAACGGTCCTAGGAGATTAGACTTTTGAAAACATTTTAGGAAAAGGAGAAAATGCTGGAAACCAGCATTTTCTCCTTTTCCCACAATGTTTTCTAACATTTCAGAACAAAATCCAATCATTTGGGCTACATTTAGTTTGTCGTCTGTAAATGATTTCAATTTGCAAATTTTGCCGTGTGGTAAAGAGTGAAGTTATTTCTACTCTGCAGGTGTGCCACAAGTAACGAAAGACTATGAATGTGGATACATGAGGTTTCATCGTGGACAGATGATGCATGACTTTGAGTGCAAGTATACGTCATCCACGGGCGTCGAATACGATGTTTGCTCCAAGAGACGGCGCTATACTTGTGAGAACGGTAAAAACCACCATTTTTAAAATCTTCTAAGTAATTAAAATTCGCCCTAATTTTTAACAACAACAGGTACAAGTGACACGATGGCACATATTTGAAGGGAAATAATCATCTTTTTTGAGTAAAAGTTAAAGCAGGAGCGGACAGAAGTAAACGCTTGTATCATACAGTTAAACCGTGCTCTTACACCTCATTTTGCTCTGGCAGTCAACCCAGGCCAGGCTGCGCAGTCCGTGCAGGCTGACCTGGGCAGAAACATTTTGCTATTGGTCAATTTTCTGCAAATGGATCTGATGAGTCCATATTTATATGATGACTTGCTTGATTTAATATATCACGGAAATGCATAAAACCCGTTTTGCCAGGGCACTGCTCAATTGTATGATAACAGGTAAGGGGCTTATGAGACAGATCGACTATCTGTTTCCGGAAAGGTTCATTTGACTAGTCAAATATCTGTGAGGCTAACTGCTTTTAATTTCCTTACGGGCCAGATCATGTCAGAATCTGACCCACTAGTTTACTGCATTACCGAAATCAGTACCACCGGTATTTATCATCAAAGGAAATGTCTGTAATCCTGGGCCCAATATCTCAAAATTTTAAGGTTTCGTAAGTTACGGTTACCTTTACGATCATTTTACGGGGACGTTACGATTTTATTAAAGTGATCTCTCAAAACCGACCTTAACACTGTCGTAAAGAATAGCCATTTACGATCATATGATTTAAAAGTGACGCCATTTTCCCGCCGTATTGATTAGAATTACACATCGGGGACCGTTTTACCAACAATTCGTAAGTTTTTGCGTAAGAATTTTCATGACTTTACGCCTACGTTCAGATTTACGAAATTCCTCAATCCGTTTTACTAAACTTTCGTAACTTTGTGAATTTGCATAAGTAAATATTTTCGTAACTCTTTAATTGAAGGCAGAAACCGTAGCTCCCACGCACTTGTTACCTAGGTAAACAGCGCGTGCCGTTAAACTAGAGGCAATTTACGCGCATTTACCCCACATTTCTCGCGCTTTACGTTATCTCATATGTCAGCTGCTTTCGTCAAATGTAGATACTGTGTGTGTGAAGAAAAATATAATTTGTCAGAAAATGAAATTTATGTCTACTGCGGATAGCTGTGAGGATAATTATGATGTTTTTCCTCAAATTTCTTACTCTTTGACGACACATTGCAAAAACTGCCTCTAGACTTCGGCCTATGTTCTTACTTATGACCGATATTTTTGTAGGATTGTTACGCAAAAACTTACGCTCGTATTTAGGTACGCAAGTTTTAGTAAAACGCAAAACTTGGACTTTTACCGCTAAAACTTGCGAAATATTTTAGATAAGTTTGCTAAGTTCTTCAGTAAAACGGTCCCCTGGAGATATTAGTCTATAAGCAATGTCCTTTACACGCTTACTTTATCATGGATGAAGTAAAAAACAAGGAGTCGAAGAAGATAGACCACACTTGATTGACATCAAAGCATGAACATTATGAAATACTTGAATGAAGCATAATGAGCATAATTACTGTTCCAGTTTAAAGCGCTCGTCGTTATAGTCCTCACTTTGTCGGCAAATGTTGACTAATAACTATTGCTTGTCAGCTGCTCTGGCAAAAGTTTCCCTAACTAGACGTCCGGCTCTTGCGGTAGTGGAATGCGTGCCCAACAAGAACATTGAAGAGTAACAGTTGATCCTCCGTCGAGGCTGTATTTTCTAATCAGTTCCATGTCATCTATGTAATCGAAGGGATTCATTCTCTCCCTAAAACTTGCCGGCTATATTGTTTCTTCTGTGGGGTCTGTTCACGTGTAAAAATAATGCCATTTTGAAAAATAAAACACAACACCAAGTTTTTGTGTAATACTGAAAAACGGCCTACGATTACGCTAAGGTAGCTTCGGAGTGGCCTTAGTTTAAGGTCGGGTTTACGATCGACCCGTAAGTTGCGATGTTTTGAGAGAGACGATAAAATGCTTACGAGGGACTTAAGGTTGGTTTACGATGATCGTAGCACTTAAAGTGCTATGAGATATTAGATTCTGAGTATTTGTATATGATTCAATCTTTGGTTGTTAACACAGATTATTTGAATATTTCAAATATATTGACGGACAAAAGTTTTCTGAGGCACTGTGTAGAACATCAATGAAACTTGCTGATTTACTCCTTGCATCGATAATACCAAACACTAAGTGAATGAGGAAAAAGCTACGACTACCGCTTATATTGCAAGTGAAAATCGTAGCTTTTTCCTTCTTAGCCGAGAAATATTGGATGCATTTATGGCTTATAGGCTAGTGTCAAGATTATTGGAACAGATATAAACAGGTTCAAAAAAATCTGTGAAACATAAATCGTCGACGCCTTAGCATATTCAGGTATTTCAAACTCTATTATTCTGTGGTAATTACATCAAAATTGGACACTGTTATGTAAACTGAAACAGTTGCTGAAAACTACCATAAATATTTGTGAGGTTAACTGTACTTTTAAATTGTTTACCAAAACAGTTGCTGAAAACGGACATAAGTAACTAGATATGGCTTAAATATCAATTTCAAAATTTCTCAAAACACTACTTTTTCACTTACGATCTTGTTATTCTAAAGCATAAATAATTATATGTAAAATTTCTATTTAACTCTCTACGAGACGACAACATGTCAGACAGCCCAAAATTGAAAGCATGCTCAGAAAACCATTAAAATATTGCTGAAAAAATGGGATTTGTCTTTAACTTTGTAAAAAATATCATGGGAAAAGGAGAAAATGCTGATAACCAGCATTTTCTCCTTTTCCCATGATAAATTTCGTTAAAGTTGATGGCCAAACAAACATTTCAAATATGTTCATTTTTTTTAAATGGGTGACATTTTTCCTATTCGAAAATTATTCGAACGATTTTATTTTCTTTTTAGTCAATGTAAAAGATTTTTAGTTTTATATTTTACCATATCAGCTCGGCGTTAAATCTTTTTGGAACAGAACTCACAGATTTTTTTATTTAGGAACATGACTGTTTGTTTGGTTATACGGACCAGATACTTTGTTTCAGGCTAATCAGTCATGTAAGTCTCCAAACAAGCTGTGGTCGGGGTACAGCTTTAGTTACTAGTTCGGCGTTAAACTTTCTTGCTATCGACCTCACAGCTTTTTTTTTCAATTTAAAAGCTGTAGATGACCAGTTCGATGACCAGATAGAAGTACACGGACCAGATACTTGGTTGCAGGCCTATCAATCATGTCAGTCTCCAAACAAGCTATGGTCGGGACACACATTTACATATTTGTATTTCCTGCAAAATCCACAGTTCTGGGTCAATTCAGCGAGGAAGTTTACACGAGACACAGTAACAGGTAACTTACACGATACAAATTCTATTTCTGTCATGATCTTCATTCTGCCTCTTTATGTCCGGCGTTTTGTAGCTGATTATGGCGCCTGTGTATGTGTTCCTATCATTCACATCCAAATTCTGTTTTACATTTTACCATTCAACCCTTAGGTTGCTATGCGCGGCTCAAAGACCTTTTGTGGACGATGTGGATCAAGATCAGACTGCACAGAACACGCAGTCTGACCTCATATAGAACGTTTTAAATAACAATATTTTAGTTTTTAATCTCGGCTTGAAATTTTATTTCATTTATTTAGCAGGTTAAGAGTTAATATTTTCGGAAAATTCGTCAGGAATAAAACTCTGTAAACTAATTTCTAAAGCAATTATGTTTATTTTACTTTACTAATCGAACTTGTGAGTTCAGGTTAAAAAAAAAAATATCGTTAGTATCTTTCATAACTTTGATTACTTTGCAAGCCGTGTATATCGGGATCAGAATGTAGTCTTACATTTCATGTTTGATTTGCGCTGTTTAATATTTTGAGAGATATTACACAGATGCATTGCCAAGTTTATATGCACGGACGACAGATGTATTAAGCCCCTAATGTGTGTGTGCGTGTGTGGGGGTGTGTGTGGGGGGTGTGCGTGTGGGTGTGGGTGTGTGTGGGTGCGTGTGTGTGGGTGTGTGTGAGATGCTCCGTGAAGAAGGGGTTTGATACATCTGCAGGCTAGCCTAGGTAGAATTTATTTTGTCATTGATCAATTTTCTGCATGTCAAAGCAACAGTCTACCTTATGATTCATTCGGTTTGACAAAAGGGCTTTTATGGATCCACAGTTATTTGAATTGCTCTCTGTAATGAATCACAGAGATGCGGTTAAGCCCCTTTTTCCAAAGCGACGCTCATATATACTCTATAGTCTTTTGATTTTCGTTAACACATTTTCATACGGGCTACAGTTAGCCAGGAAGTAAAGATTGCTCAAATATGTGTATCCACTTTTTTTTTAAAGTTATCGTTGACTGTGTGATATTTGAAGCTTTCGATATACATTTGCCTCAAAGTACCGATGATAGCCCTTTTTTTCTTTTGAAAAAAGATCGAAATCATACTTTAAAACATGAAGACTGATCGTTGATTCGTACAGCAACATTTTTTGCGAAAAACAAAACAAAACAAAACAAACAAACAAAAAAACGGGCACTTTCCACTTTATTTTTAATTTTTTGAGGAAGTGCAATTATTTCTGAAGTTCAAGAATTAACTCATATTTTTATGGCAACAGTAGGTGGTTTAAAAGTGTTGATTTGATAAGCCTTTGTGATCAGACTAATATCTAAATGCTTTGGTCGATGCATCGAAGGGCTATATCATTGATTTGTTTATGTATTGTAATGTCAGTTCAACCAAACGCTATTACTTATTATACAAATCATATACGATCAAAATAAAAATGAGAGACCTTCTGGCAAAGGGGTGTTTAATGCATCTCCGTGATGCATTATACCAAGAGAGTCATCACATAATTATGGATCGATAAATATCTATGTCCATTTTGTCTGACAAATGACTGAACCATGAGGTAGACTGGTCCTTTACCTTGCTGAACATGGACATATAGCAAAAAATATCGACACAGGTCAGCCTGCGTGGAGTTTGCAGGCTGACATGAGTCAATACCTTTTTTCACATGCATTATATCCCGTTTTCACAGAGCATGTCTTATTTAAAATACTGTCGTTTTTCACGGAGCATGAAGGGCATTGTTGGAGAGGGAGCAATTTCTGTTAATAAGTGGCTGGTTTCTTTTCTTAGGCAATGTTTTTATACCTCTACAAACAATAGTTTGAGGGGGGTATACTGGCGTCGCTTCTAGGAAAAGTGCCCCCCGGAAAAGTGCCCCCAGGAAATCTGCCTCCCCAGGAAAATTGCCCCCCTCCGGAAAAGTGCCCCGACCACACTTTTACGTGTATTTCTTGTTTTGCAAGAAAACGCTACAGGGCCTCATTAGGCGGTGATGGCAAGTTCTATCAAAAAGATAAAAATTGCCATAGATTTCCCCGCTTTATCGAGATTTTCTTTTTTAAATTATCTCGGTTTTATTGTTTTAGTTCTAATACTGTAATGGAAACATTAAACAAAATGGAACAGTACAGTTTGAAGCACAAAATTCTCAACAGTACATACTTAAAAGCATTCCATTATCTTCAATAGGATTAAACCTTTCAAAAGAATCACTTCTCCTGAACAGGGTTAAACCTTTCAAAGGGAATATTAATGTCTCGAGAAATGTGCATTCATGTGGAATAAATTCAATCAATAAAAAAAATCAATGTATTAAAATAATAACAACAACATCAGCATCAGTATCACAACGTTATAAGTTTAGCGGAGGCAGTTTTCCTAAGAGGGCAGATTTCCAGGTGGGGGGGGGCAGTTTTCAGGGGGAAGCAGTTTTCCGGGGGCAGTTTTCCAGGGGGGCAGTTTTTCTGATAGCACTGGAGTCACTTTGTCCCATCGTCGGTCTATCCGTCCGTCCGTCATTCTGTCCGTCCGTCAGTGCGTCCACTACAAACTTGTCCGGAGCATAACTTCCAAAGTATAAAAGCTATCAACTTCAAACTCCATATGCAGATAGGCCACTATAGGAAAAGTGCAGTGCACAAGATCCATTGCTATGTCATCATTTTTTTTTTTTTTTTTTGGAGTTATTGTTATTTTACATATTGGACTTTTGTCCGAAGCAGAACTTCCAAAGTATAAGAGCTATGGGTTCAAAATACATGTGCAGATAGATCACATTAACGAGAAGTGCAGTGTACAGAATTAAAACATCTGTTATCACTATTTTTGGAGTTATTGTCCTTTGTTATGTAATATGTTGGATTTTTTTCCGAAGCATAACTTCCCAAGTATAAATGCTATCAACTTCTAACTTCATCTGCTGTTAGATACCATTAAGGAAAAGTGTGGTGCACAAGAACCAAAACTCTGAATTTATCATTTTTGGACCTATTGCCCTTTGTTATTTTACATGTCGGATTTCTATCCGATGTATAATGTCCAAAGTATTAAAGCTATCAACTTAAAATTGCATATGCAGATGGGTCACATTTTAGCCAAGTGCAGTGCACAAGATCCATAACTCTTTCCATTAAAGTTTTTGAGTTATTGCCCTTATCATTTTAGAAATTAGAATTTTGTCCGGAACAGAAATTCCAAAGTATAAGAGCTATTGGCGTCGAACTTAATATGAAGATAGATCACGTTGAGGACAAGTGCAGTGCTCGTTCACAAGAACCATAACTGTGTATTAGCTATTTTTGAGTTATATCCCTTAGTTGTTTTCCAAAGTATATTTTTATCTGGAGCATAACTTCCAAGGTATGAAAGCTATTGACTTCAAACTTCACGTAAAAATAGATCGTATTAAGGACAAATGCAGTGCAAAACATCCATAACTCTGTCATCATTATTTTTGGAGTTATTGCCCTTTGTCTTTTTACAAATTGGATTTTTTTTCAGCCACATAACTTCCAAACTATGACAGTTATGGACTTTAAACTCCCTTTGCAGATAGATCACATTAAGGATTAGTACAGTGCACAAGAACCATAACTCTGTCCTAGTTATTTTTGGAGTTATTGCCCTTTGTCTTTTTACAAATTGGATTTTTGTCAGCAGCATAACTTCCAAAGTATGACAGCTGTTGACTTTAAACCTTATTTGCAGATAGATCACATTGAGGACAAGTGCAGTGCACAAGAACCTAAACGTTGTCCTCATTATTTTTGGAATTTTTGCCCTTTGTTATTTTACATATTTGGTTTTGGAATGGAGCATAACCTTCAAGGTATAAAAGCTGTTGACTTCAAACTTCATAATTATACAAATAGATCGCATTGAGGACAAGTGCAGTGCATATGATCCATAACTCTGTTTTTAGATTTTTTTTTTTTTTTTTTTTTTTTTTTTTTTATATCCCTTTGTTATTTTACATTTTGGGTGCTTGACTTAACACTTCAGATACAAGTAGATCACATTCAGCGTACACAAGATCCATAACTCTGTTAGTATTATTTTTTAATTTGTTGCCCTTTTTTGTCCAAAGCATAACTTTCAAAGCATTAAGCTATTGTATTGAATTCATAGTTCAAATACAGATAGATCACATGGAGGACAAGTGCTGTGCATTGGGTCGGTTATTCTGTCTTTAAATTATTGCCCTTAGGTATTTTTTTGTCCGGACCATGTTTTCCAAAGTATACAAGGTATTGACCGAAAACTGCAATTACAGATATATCACACTGAGGACAAGTGCAATGCACAAGATCATAATTCTGTCTTTTGCATTTTTTGGAGTATTTGCCCTTTATCTTTTTACAGTTTGGTTTTAGAAAGCGGCAATTATTAAGTGACAATGCAAATTAGATAATCTTTGTATGATTCAAGGTAATCGAGACTTCGTATACTTATGTATTTAATATTTTTTTGGAGTTCATTATACAGTTTACAGTCAATAGGTAGGTCCGAAGCGGTGTTAGATCATTTGATTTATTCAATATATCATGGTCTGTATCCAACAACCACACTTAAGAACATTCCTTGTTTTATTCTCAAGCGTTGTCTAGATTTGAAAGTAACACAGGCAACCATTTGGTTTCGCCAATCAGAAGTTGTGTTACTGTCTAATTCTAGAATTACACTTAAAATGAATTTAAGAATGGTTGATGTATGCGGATTTAGGATAAAGGTTCATTAAATCAGATTTCAATTGTAGCAGGTACAATCCCAAACAGCAGACACATAGTGAAATGTGGAACAAGTGAAGGACCCGTAAATCGAGAAGGGGAAAACAATTGTGAACAACGTTTTCAAGCAGTTTGTATACTTGGTATGTGTTTTAATAAGAAATAATGATTGTTTCGATCTGTGTTGTTCTCAACCAAAATAAGCCCCGATTCGCAAGCACATTTTACCAGTACATGTATATGTTGGCAACATATAGTACGATATACTCGCATAATTAATAACTTATTCTGCATTCAAATGCTTGAATAATACGCAAAAATGTTGAAGCTTTGTCATTTTTGACAACAAAACTGTACAGATGTAAATACACCTCCGACAATACAGCAAATAGTCGTCCAAAGTTGATGATAATCGTTTTGCAAGCTTCTATGATCGTACACTGCTTTTAGCCTCCACTCTTTTATCAATCTTTAAGTGGACAACCTTTTACAAATGACATATCGCCGAGCCCCTGTAGCTCAGTCGGCTTGAGAACAGGGGGTCGCTGGTTCAATCCCCGGCGAAGCCAATTTATTTCCGAGGATTGATGATAGTCATTGTGACAGGATGCATTCCTCTCTCACCGCTGACCTTTGTTGAGACATGGTTATGTGGGAAAGCAGCCAGTGTCTTAGAAAGAATACTCTGCGGAGTACTGGTAAAAGAAACTTCAGGAAAGCATGGATAAGTGCACTTGCCGCCGCGACGATATTACTGAAATAATGTTGAGAATATATTTTTAAAAAATTGATTAACTTATAACTTGATAGATTCCTAGATCATTCCAGTTGAAAAATCATCAATTTGTTTAGATGTGTAAAGCTGATGCCAGTTTACCTGACAATATTTGCAGAATAAAGTTATTTCTAAATGAAAGTAAGTCTTGCTCCTTGAAAGGGGGTTTTAATGCATCTTCGTAATGCAGTATACCATGCATGTAGTCATATGATTATGGATCCACAAAATCCACTTTGTCTTACAACCCACTGAATCATGCGATAGAATAGTCATTGGAAATTTGACCAATAACAAAAAGTTTCGACCCAGGTCAGCCTGCGCGGACTGCGCAAACTGTCCTTCGGCAAAACCTTTTGCAAATGCCTCTGTTCACAGAGCATGGCTCAATTAGCATTTTTCGTCACCTTTAGAGGTATCCAAATTTTTTATATACCCAAATGTGCTTAATTGGGCCATTGTTCAGCAACTATTCTTAATGATACTTATACTTAATCCTAAGAATTTTCTACAATTCTACAGTAATTTCTGATTAGCTAGACAAGATTGTTCAGCCAATCAGAATGTGTTACTTGGTAAATCTAGGATAAGATTAATATCGACGGGCAAAGGGCTAGCTATCCCTTCATGTACATACGTGAAAGCGTTCACATAACACCATATGTAAAGTATAGATAAGCCATGCTCTGTGAATAAAAGAGGGATTAATGCATCTGCGGAAAGTATCGATCCCTGCCAGCCTGCGAAACGTTTTGCTTTAATTTAATTTTCTGTATGTCAAAGTATGCCCTTCTATCTCATGATTCATTTGGATGTTAGGCCTAGATAAAATGGATTTTACGTATCCATAATTAAATGATGTCTCTCTTGGTATAATGAATCACAAAGATGGCTTTTTGTCAGAGCGCGGCTCATACAGTGTAGCAACAGAGACATTTCTAGATACTTGAGTAATTACACGACACTCCTGTTTTTTGTAGAATAAAGTTGTCAATGACAACTACAATGTAACAATCGCGAGGGACAAGTTTGATTGGCTAGCTTAGTAACTCGAAATCGACATGTATAATGTACCTATGAAAGGGCGTGTTTACTATCTGGCTGTTGGTGTACAATATGCGAAATTACGGTACAAATCAGTGTATTTACATATTTCAAACTAATTTCTTACCCTTTTCCATAACTGTCTGAGTAACGGTTATTGTGCTCAAAGTAGTTTGTGCAACATGATGAAACCAAACGCCACTTGCTTCTGTCCGATCAACAATAACTCCAAAACCATTGTTTTTCGAAATGCATTTGTGTAAGACCAGCTTTTGCCATAAGAAACAAGAGCTCATCAAACCGAAGGGTCCATTCATGTCCACACCTTTAATTACGCAGGTAAACTAAGTGAATTTACATATGGTGCTATGTTAATGCATTTACTGATGTAAATATATATGCTCTGGGAATAACTTTTGGTAAGTAAAAGTATATGTGCAGCCCTCAGAAGATCTTTCAAATGCATTTTTAATTAAATTCAAATTCAGACACCAATAGCAAATATGTCACGTTAACAGACCTAAGCTCTACACGTGTAAAGGGTTCCTCGGGTTCTTCTTGGATACTGTAGGAATCCATCATTTACATGTATATATATATATTTTTTTTTTTTTTTTTTTTCAGGTCCTGTCAGAGAGGGCCTCGTTTATTTCTCTATAATATAGTACACAAATTACAATAACATATAAGATCGATCCTGCACCTTAAATTTTTAACAAACGGCGAAAATTTTAGGCCTGCCCAAACTGAAAACATTTGCAGTCGCGTTTGCAGACGACAAAGTAAATGTGACTCAAAAATTGAATGTATATATTGATTTTATTCCATCATTCTTACAAATTTAGGCTTTTGCAAAACTGAAGCAACAAAACAAAGCGGGAAAAAACTAAAAACAATGTGGGCTCAGAAAAGATACTTGCAAAACGGCTTTAACTTAAAATGTTTTTACTTCAGTACTTAGCATCTGTACATTACTAATGTCAAAAAAGTTCAAACTGGCCTTAATACAAAAATACTTATGTGTATTACTTTAGGATAGGAATGCATTCAATACGCTCTTACTAAATGTGCATACTCTGCCCAAATAGAAATGAAACGCAGGCGCGTGAATGTCATTAAAGTGAATGGGACCTAGACTAACTCTTGTCATTTGCAGTTTCAGGAATGCTCTAGCTTTAACTGACCCATTTATGATAATCCTAGGGCTGATATTATTTGAACACATCCAAATTATTGCACTACAAGAAATTATGTAGCTGAGAAATGTCACTGTTGCAATTTTAATGTTTTTTATTGTTGTATTTTGCCTATAATTACAATTTCAACTGTATTCTTATAGAAAATTACCACGCTTTTGATATTTCAGTAATATCTTTGCAAGAAATTCATGCAGTTTGAGTAATGTTCCAGACAGATTTGCTCGATTATTTGAAGTTCTTGGATGGTGTGGCAGGAACTCTCCAATCAGTTGCAACTGTAGGGTTAGCCTCCATCAAGATTAACCCAATCTCTTTTTAAATTTCACAACCCTTATGGATACTCATGGCCCACCATCACACACCAAAGTTTAACCCTTAAGCTGCTAAATAAGTTAAATAAAAGTTTCAAGTCGATAGTAAAACCCGAATAGCGTTATAACAAACTTTTTCTTTTTGGAGAAAAAATATCTCCGTATCGGACATTGTAGATCTAAGATCAGACTGCACGTTCTTTGCAGTCTGATCTTGGATCTGCACTGTCCGCGAAAGGTCAGTGAGTTGAGCTTAGCAGCTTTAGGGTTAATCTTCTAAACATTACCCTTTGAACAGATTAAAGTCTTGGAACTTCATCCTTACCTTTTAAAAATGTCAATAACAACAACAATATCACAATCGCGAGGGACAAGTTTGATTGGCTAGCTTAGTAACACGAAATAGAAATTATCAAATAACTACAAGTTCAAAATTATTCTAACCAATATTGACCCAATTATTGTTAGCTGATGGTTTGCTTTTGGTCCAGTATTCTCAGATATCCGATAAGTTTGGAGTTTAGATCAACCTGTAAGTTTCACATAGTCTGATCTTGATTTTCTCCGTCAGCAAAAGCACATGAAGCTGGTTGAGCGCTGCAGTCTATGAGCTAATCATTTACACACCTGTCACGTGTTTAAATAACCGTATGGAAATAGCCCTTTGAAAGAACTGTGGGAAGAGGTGAAAATGCTGATCACCAGCATTTTCTCTTTTTCCAAATATGTTATCTACCCTTTCAAAGTCAAGTACTCTTATACTTGTCACATGCACTTGATTTCGAGAAGTACAAATAAAAAGAAATTATCGTGTGGTAAAGATTTAATTAACGTTGTATAGATAATGAATTGAAATATTTTAGACGATTCTCTGTCAGATGAAAAAAGGGGAAACTTAACGTCATTAAATATCTTTACCAAACGACAAAATTTTAGAAAGCATTTGCAGAGAACAAATCAAATATGGCTCAAATGATAGAATTTGGCCTTGGAAGGGTAGAAAAATTGTATAGAAGGAGAAAATACTGGCGATTAGCATTTTTTCCTCTTCCAACAATGTTTTCAAAAGTCTTCTGCGTCTGGGTCGTTAAAAATCGAGATTGTATGGTAAAGGACCAACCTTTGTTTTACCTTGTCTACAGAAAATACGATTGATGACGCCAGATTCTCGCGCTCCTGCTTGCAAGGTAAGAACTTTAGAATTACATTCCTATCTTTAGATATTTTATTACGGTGTTTTTTCTCATTTTATTAAATTGGAATTGCGAAAATGATTTAAATAAGATCACTGCATGTATTTTACTTTTATTTATTTGTTTTTTTACGCCAGTGTATAAAATGACTATCGGACACTGCAGATCAACATTACACCACATATTTTGTGCAATCTGATCATAAACTATTATTTCCACACTCCTCATAAAGTTACTCTATTTTGGTTAATCAGAAATTGTGTTACTTTCAAATTCAGAAAACCTTTGTGAATAAGACTAAGTATATTCTAAAGAATGGTTAGTGAATACGGGCTCTGATTCCCTTTGTCTTCACTTTCTTCCATGAAGCTATCAAGACCAAAACCTCGTGATTTTCCTCTCTTTGATTGCAGCTCCTCAATGCTCTCTCTCTCTCTTTCTCTCTCTCTCTCTTTCCTGTACACTGGTGACGAGTAAATTGAGGGATTTCTCTTTTGACCTCGGAGTTAACTGATCTGTTTCATTTCGTTAAGGAAATTATGATAAAGACTCATAAATGGATTTTCACCTCTCAGTGTCCACTTTGTATGACTGCATGTGACAGAGTATCGCTTCTGATCTGTTTCGTTAAATACCTTATCCATATTATATATTTAAAATAAAAAAAAAAAAGAGGCGCCCACAACGACGCCTACCACGACAAAATCCACGCGGAAAACGACACCAAAACCTACTATACCGACAACTCAACTTAAGACAACAGAAGCAGTCAACATCACTACCTCTCTGTCTACGCCTGGTAAGTGAAACAGGAACATAGCACGTTGCCTTATCTCTCGATTTATCATTTATTGAATCATTAAATTATATATTTGTTTAAACTTTTTACCAGACCATGACAATATTTGAGATGCCCCATACAGAAATCGTTTGCAGGCGGTAGAATAAGAATGAGAGGCGCTCTGACAAAAAGGGGGTTTTATACATCTCCATACTGCATTATACTAAGCAAGTCATCGCTTTATTATGGATCCGTACGATCTATTTTGTCTACCGACCGGCAAAATCTAGATGTAGACTGATTGACTATTGATTCATTAAGTAATGTATTTATTTGAATTTTTACCAGACCGTGACAATATGGAGGGAGGGGGTTAATGCATCTCCATATTGTATTATACCAAGTAAGTTATCACTTAATTATGGATCCATAAAATCTATTTTGTCTATCGACCATAGACTCATGAGGTAGACTGAACCTTGGACATACAGAAAGTAGAAGAAAGTTTCAACTCATATCAGCTTGCGCGGACTGCACAGGCTGCCATGGGTCAATACGTTTTGGAAGTGCATTAAACTTCATTTTGACAGAGCATGATTCGAACTATTTATTAAAAAAAAAAATACTAGTTACCCGTTTTGACCTTGTTCACTTAAATGTTCATGTCCTGTTTTTTTTTTCTGTAGAGAGTATCAAAACAAAATCCACGTGATTTCCCTCTCTGTGATTGCAGATCTGCAATGCTACCGTATTTGGCACCTATATTTCTCGCCTTGTGACTCGCAGAGAGTGAATTGAGGAATTATATTTTCGACCTCAGGAAGGCTAAATTGTTTTATTTTGTGAGGAAAATTGGATAAAGATCCAGTATTCCATCCCGTATGTTCACGTTGTTTGCATGTGACAAAGAATCGCCACCGACATGCTTCTTGAAATATCTTATACGTATTGGTATATTTCACCCACAGAGACGCCTACAACGACACCCACCACGACTGTTTCCACACGAAAAACGACATTCAAACCAACAAGGCCGACACCTCAGCTTACAACAACGATGGGTCCATCACTACAATCAACAGAAACATCTAACGGCACTACCTCTTTGTCTACGCCTGGTAAGTGAAACGGAAACTGAGCACGTTGCCTCATCTCTCGATTTATCATTAATTTGTTGATTCATTAAATTATATATTTGTTTAAACTTTTTACCAGACCGTGACAATATTTGAGAGGCCCCATATAGAAATCGTTTGCTGGCAGTAGAATACGAATGAGAGTTGATCTGGCAAAAAGGGGGTTTTATGCATCTCCATACTGAATTATACCTAGTAAGTCATCACTTAATCATGGATCCATTTTCACATAGCATGAATTATTAGTCAGATCAAACTGTTTATAAAACAGCTTTTAATAAATGTGGCTAAAATACCAAGAATTTTCATTGAAAGAATAGAAACCACTTTGGGAGCAGGATAAAATATTTGTTACCCGTTTTGGCCTTGTTGACTTGAAATGTTCAAGTCGTTTTTTTTTTTTTTTTTTCTTACTACATCGATTTTGTTTAATTTCCTATTCGCTAAAGGATATGTCAGCTCTTACCTCTTAAAGCATGTAGAATGCTGAAATGACAGTAAGCCTGTTATTCCCTTTTTTGTTACCATTCTTTTCCGTTGAGTGTATCAAAACAATACGTTATTTCTCTCCCTGTGATTGCAGATCTACAATGCTACCGTATTGGCAGCCATGTTTCTCGCCTTGTGACCCGTAGAGGGTAAATTGAGGAATTATATTTTCGACCTCAGGAGAGCTAAACTGTTTTATTTCGTGAAGAAAATTTAATAAATGTCCAGTATTCTATCCCGTATGTTCACGTTGTTTGCACGCGACAAAGAATCGCCACCGACATGTTTCTTTACATATCTTATACGTATTGGTTTATTGCACTAACAGAGATGCCTACAACGAGACCCAACACGACTGTTTCCACACGAAAAACGACATTCAAACCAACATGGCCAACAACTCAGCTTACAACAACGGTAGAGCCATCACTACAATCAACACAAACATCTAACGGCACTACCTCTCTGTCTACGCCTGGTAAGTGAAACGGAAACAGAGCACGTTGCCTCGTCTCTCGATCAATCATTCATTGATTCATAAGTTACACATTTTTAAAAATTTTGACCAGACCCTGACAATAATTGAGATGCCCCATGTAGAAATCGCTTGCAGGCTGTGGAAATAGAAAAAAGAGGCACTTATGCAATATGGGGCTTGATGCATCTCCGTACTGCATTATACCAAGCAAGACATCACTGAATTATGGATCAATAAAGCCTATTTTGTCTAACGACTGCTAAACCATATCGTGGAATTGTCCTTGAACATGCAGAAAATTTAAATAGCAAAAGGTTTCCATGCAGGCTGACATGTGTCGATATTTTTGCAGATGCATTTAACCCCCAATTCACGAGCATGACTTAAACTGTTGGTAAAATAGCTAAAATGATGTGTAAACTACCGACAATGCCTCTGAAAGAGTAGAAAACATCTTTGGAACAGAGTCCGTATTCACCAACTATTCTTAAGTATATTCTTAATCTTATTCTCCAATATTTTCTACATTTGAAGGCAACACAACTACTGACTGGCTAAACCAAAAGGTTTAGCCAATCAGGAGTTGTGTTACTTTTAGAGGTACAAAATTCTGGAGAAAAAGACAAAGAATGTTCTTAAGAATGGTTGGTGAATACGGACCCAGGATGTTACTAGTTACTAGTCTTGACAATTTTGACCTGAAATACTTAAGTCTTTTTTTTTTTTTTTTTTTTACGTCAACTTATTTCCAGTGTCGTTTAGCAAATGGATATGGCAGCAGGTTCCTCTTGTATATAAAATGGAAATTATGTGCGTTTGCGTGTGTATGTGTTTGTGTTTTAATTATCATTTGTGTGCCTTGTTGCAAAACAGTAAATGCTGCAGTCTGTCTTTTCTGCACAAAACTGCTTCTTCTTCTCTCTTTTCACATTGTCTTTCCTTCCTTTCTCATTTTAGGAATGACATGTTGGGGAAAAAAAAACTCTGATTCTTTCCAAAAAAAGGGTCTCTTATTCAGCAGTTGTCCCTAAGATATTCGTATCAGAACTATGTTCAGTAATGGGTTAATCGCAAACCAAGTTTTTGTGTCGTTTTAGAATTCCTTTACAATTTTACCTCCCTTAATAATAATCGATGTAATCGCAATGCATTTTTTCTGGGAAAACACAGTCTGTAAATAAATATACATTTCTGTTTGTCACGAACCTCGAATGATGGTAAATGTGCCAACCAATTCATTTTCAGTCAATGAAATTTAACACTTTTTGCCTTCGTATTAACGAATGAAAAGCACTGATATCTTAGATAATCCTTTAACCAAAAGAAAACTAAATGTTTATTGTTTAATTTATGCATATTTTATACCAATTTCAGTGTCTTTATTGCACTGTTTAATTTGGAGATTGATACTTTTTTATCGCCCGTCAGATATAGTTATCTCCCTTTGAACACTCTCAAGGCCAGTTTACACGACTTGCTTTTTCAAATCTGTTGCAAAACATGTGCTAGAACACATCGTGTAAACCCTATTTTAATGGGAGAATTGCTAGCAAAATGGTAAAGCAGAGCAAATAGGACATGTTCTATTTTCCCTGTTTTTTCAGAAAGAATGGGCCAATCAGTGCTCAGTTTGGTAAATTCCAGCCCTTTATCTTGATATTAATTATACTTTTAGTACCATCAAAATGATTACTTTTGTTTTCTGTACGCTAAACAGACCCCCTATCTTTTGAAAAGTCACATACAATTATTCAACTGACAGATGGTGATTTATCCCATTGAAGGGGTAAAAAAGATAAAAGAAAGCAGATCTTCAGAACATACCGTGTAAACGTAAAATACAGATATGCTTGAAATTCGACCTACATTATCATTCTCTTAAAACATACCATGTAAACTAGCCTTCATACGTATCTGTGAACAAGTCTCGTGAGACAGTGCGATATTATCAGGACATGTAGACAAAATGGTAACGAACCCATAACTAGGAAAAGAGACTTAAAGGCCTAAATATACTGATTAGCCACTGAATCGCAATGAGATATGCCTCCGTTAGTATAGATGGTTTCGTTTGATTTTACATCATAAATGATGCCACTGGAAATAAGAAGTGCTGTATATAATGCAATGTTAGGAGCTGCGTTTTGTTACTTGATAAAATCTATCTATCTAAAGACCAGTGAAGCAAAATGGGTTTAACGCGTCTTCATAATGGATTACAAAAAGCGACTCGTCGTGTTACATGGATTCAGTTTGTCAAAAAACAACGGACTGAATCCTGAGGAGGTAGAACGATACCTTTTGCAGATGTATTAAACCTCCTTTTCCCTGTGCACGACTCCTATCTATTTTGACCTTTTACCATATGACAAAATTTTATGCCCGTCCAAATTGAAACCATTTGCAGACGACAACTTCGATGTGGCTCAAATAATGTGATTTTTCTTTGACGGGTAGAAAACATTGTGACAAAAGGAGAAAATGCTGGTTACCAGCATTTTCTCCTTTCCCCACATTGTTTTCAAAAGGCCTCTTCCCCAGGGTCGTAAAAACTCGTGTTTGCGTGTTAAAGGGTTAAACAGGACTGACTTGACTTTTATGTTTTTCTTTTACAGGTAGGCTGCCAAAGATCATAATTTTGCACCTTCAAAATGGATTACACAAAGCGAGTCGTCGTGTAATAGGATTCAGTTTGTCAAAAAAAAAACTGAATCCTGGAGCAGAACGGTCCTTTGGCATGCAGAAAATTGACCAATAGTAAAAGGTTTTAGCCCAAGTCAGCCTGCACGGACTGCACAGGTTGATCTGGTCGATACTCTTTGCAGATGAATGAAACCCCATTTTCTCTGAGAACGACTCCCATCTATTTTAAAAAGGACTGACTTGACCTTTTTTTTCTTTTGGCTTTACAGGTGGGCTCCCAAAGACAAAAATCATTGCCGTCGCCACAACTATCATAGCTGGCATCTTTTGCTGCATTCTGACGGTGCTCATTTACTACAGAAAACGGTAACCGTTTAGTTTTTGTACTTCTTTATTGGAAGAGTCTTTTACTGTTGAGCAAATTTGACCGTGCGAAGAAAAAAGTTAAACCGCAATATATTGACTCATAAAGTCTTTTTAATGTCATGTGAAAATAAAACAAAAAAGAAAAAGTAGAAAGGCTTTATCTATTAGAAATGTACTAGTTCTCCTATCAAATATGGCTAAGCCTGTTATTCTTGAAAAGATAGGTTTTTTCCCCGTATCTCTTCTTCTTGTGTCTGTTGTGGTCAAACGCCGTTTTTAACTGCGATTCAATATGCCAAAGCGATTGGTTTATCCGTCCATTAGCGTGTTTGTGCGTGTTTTGAAAAGAAACCTTCATAGTATAACAGCGATAGAGTGTCACTTGGTAAGGATTAAAACGTTTGATTTTTCGGTGGAACTACAGTCAAATCTGTGCAAGCAGCCACACATGAACAGCAGCCAATCTGTGTTACTATGTGCACAGCACCAATCTGTCAAATGCAGCCAGCAGCCAGCTTAGTTGGTATGAATTAACTGTTTATGACACCTACACAACAGCCACATTACCACACTTTCACACAGTGTGTACTTGAAAAAAAATCAATAATTACTACGATGATTAAAGGATTAAAGCTGATTAATGCCAGTCGCTGTTTTTAATCAAAGATATAAATTTAGATGTTTGATTCAACTGATCATTATTAAACACTCTGATAAATAATCTTTATTGAATTGTGTGTTAAACTGTGAGAATGGACAAATGAAACAAATATGAGCTGTCCAGTGTCCATGAGAAACAATATTCCACAATGTTTAAAAATATTGCATAAATATTGCACAATGTTTTTGCAATAACTAAGCTGTATTTTTTTTTTTTTTTTTTTTTTTCACAAAATGTAGTTGAAAACTTTTTTATGCAAAAGTACAGTGAACTGTCCAGTGTCCATGAAGACTGGCCAAAAATGGTCATCAGGTAGAAATACAAATACATGTATACAAAAAAGTAGAAATACATGTTTAAAGTATGTTTTATTTGCCATACAAATTTGGAACTAGATCTAAATTTTAAAAAATATGTTTTATTTGTGTGGTTTATTTTTGTGTTTTAAATAGAAATAGATTGAAAGTTCATTACACACCTTTACCTATTGAAACCATCATATTCACAACTCAGAATAGTGCGAGAAGTACATATTCTGGACAACAGCCAATCTGTGAACAGCAGCCACTTTCAGAACTTCCCTTCAGTGGCTGCTGTACACAGATTTGACTGTATATAAAATAAAACTTAGAGAAATTTTTAAAATGATAGACTAATATTCCTAACTACACATAAACAACAATTTCAAACTTAATATCCGTTCTGTGTTGTTGCTTTGGACTATTTGTATCTACAAGTGACACAATACCGTTTAAGTGTACCCGGTGTGCACAAAACACTTCGTGCTCCACTGTCGGCATTACAACACAAAAATGTCAACTCGTAGCCAAGGTATAACAAAAGAACCAGCATGTCCCTTCAGTGTTGTTGTACTGCATTGGGCTCACAGAATCACTGAAAACATTCATAAGCTAATTGGCTGAACTGTATGGCGGTACGGACGGGACATGCGAGAAAAGGAAAGAAACCTTGTGGCCGCGATTTAATATCCTGCCACATGGAAATGAGGGCCTCAGACATGAGTTTAACAAGTTTTAGCAAAAGCTTTCCTACCACTTTTCTTCATTGTCTATAAATTTGGCATTTAAACGGCTTCTGCTTGAAATACAATTTCAAGCGCAGTAAACCTCCGTTCAAAAAACAAACCAAAAAAACTAGGCGTTTACTGCATTCTTAAATCAAAAAGTAACTGAGGATACGCTGTGTCTGTCTGTATCTCTGTGTCCCTCTCATTTTCTATCTTTCTCTCTTGTTCTGGATCTTCTTCTTCTCCTTCGATGCTTTATTCTCGATTTAACACATATCCAAAACCTTTAGTTCTTTTATCTGGCCATCTTTCTTCCAATCCTTTCCACTTGGAGTCTCTTCCCCTGTCTGTCCTCCTTCACGTAAAGCTGAATATTTATTAAATTCGAGTCATGCTCTGACAAACGGAGGTTTAATGCATCTCCGTGATGCATTGTATCAATCAAACCATCACATAATTATAATCCATAATAGCTGCTTTTTTAAACAAACGGCTGAATCAATGAGGTAGATTGTCCTTGGACTTACAGAAAATTGACAGATACGAAATGTTTCGGCCTAGGTCAGCCTGCGCGGACTGCTGGGTTGATACGTTCAGCAGATGTATCAAGCCCCTTTTTCACAGAGCATAGCTCTTATTTAAAGTGTTAACACTTTAACATTTGTGCTTATAAAGAAAACCCTCACGACAAGAAATATAACAACAAATTCAAAATGTTAATCCTTTACCGTTCATTCACAGGCTTTTGACGTACCTGAGAGTACAGACTTTTGAAAACATTCTGGAAAAAAGGAGGAAATGCTCGTAACGAGCATTTTCCCACGTTGTTTTCTCCCCTAAAAAAAATCCATTAGTTTATTTTTTCATCAGCAAATGCTTGAATTTGGACAAGTCTAACATTTTGTCGTTTTGTGAGAGGTTAAAATATGATTTATTTCTCTTTTTTTTTCCAGTCGTAAACTTGACAAAAGGCACTCTCGTAATGTAAAGTTTAAAGCAGACAAGCAATCAACATCCGTGGTCCTAGGCACCAACAACATCCCCGATGTCAAAGAGGGTGCTCGTGATGAAGCTGATACAACAGCTTACTATGAAATTCACCTTGATTCCAAAGACGCTAATAATATGGAAGCACTGTATAGCGACGAAAAACACCATTATGACTACGGATACGCGCATAGTGGCTCTGAAAATCCCAAACCTTCACACAGCACTGCAAGAAGAATGAGCATATTGGAGTCAGAATATGATACTACTAATGTCAAGGTCTTTAATGAGTCCTCAAACATTTACAACAAACTTGGATATGAAACTCCTGAAGGTGTCTATGATAGTACGATGTCAAAACCTAGCAGAAATCCTATCTTAGAAACAAATATATATTCTAAGATTTCCCCACGAGAAAACCTTTATGACACAACAGCAACTGCCGGACGTAGTACAGCAAGACTACATGGTACATTTGTCAGTCCTGATGGCAATGTTTATGGTTATACCGATAGACGTGAAAATGATGGTTCCAACTTAGTTACCGGGCAACAGTTTCTGGGGACATACGGTGACTACGAAATAGAATATAACTATTTTTAGGCTCCTGAAATATTCTTGTTCGACAGATGAATGATATTACAAAACACAAAGGTTGCAAATTGTAGATACCAAAGCAAGTTTATTCATTTACCATACAATCCAAAGTTTTCATGAACCTTAGAAAAAACGCTGTGAGAAAAGGTTACCAGCATTTCCTCCTTTTTCAACGATGTGTTGTGCTTTGTAAAAGACACATCCTATCATTTAGCTAACATTGCGTTTGTTGTCTACATATACTTTCAATTTCGACAAGTCTTAACCCTTTACCAGACGACAAAATCTTACCCTTGTCCAAATTGAAAGCATTTGCAGACGGCAATTTCAATGTGGCTTAAATGGTGCAATTTTCTTTTGGTACGGTAGAAATCATTGTGGAAAAAGGAGAAAATGCTGGTGACCAGCATTTTCTCCTTTTCCAACCAATGTCTTTTCAACTTCTTTCCCAATGTCGTTAAAAGGCGGCATTGTGTGGTAAAGGATTAAATGTTGTCGTGTGGTAAAGGGTTGAGTATTAAAGTGTACACTACAGATTGTGGTAAACATCTTCAGCCTGATCATGGATCTCGACAGTACGGTATTTTGCGAGATATTCTTTACCCTTTACCAAACGACAAAAACTGAGCTTGTCCAAATCCAATGCAGTTGCAAAAGAAAAATTAAACGTTGCCCATATGATACTTTTTGTCTTTGGAAGGATAAAAAATGTGGGAAAAGGAGAAAATAATGGTAACCAGCTTCCCCTCTTTCCTCACAATGTTCCTCACAGGATTGATAAAACTCGTGATTGTGTGGTAAGGTTTAAGCAGTATAGTCATGAAATTGTATAAGTTATGACTTATTTGCCCCGCAAGATAATCAGCTGATGTTGAAGTAACTTCAAGTATTAGGATTATACAGACTGATACATTTACACGATTAAGATTTCGGAGACTGTTTGAATTATTTTAAACCTGTAACATGCTGTAAATTTGTTTACGGATTAGTGTGTACAAAATATCTTTTTTTAAGATTTAATCTACAGACCGACAGTTTGATCTAATTAAACCAAGATTCGAAGTTGTCGAGGTAGCTATTGAGACAAATATTTTGACCAAGTTTCGTGAAAATTGAACATAGTATTTGGGTTCTATGTGTACACATGATGTTTTACGTTTTGAGCTAATGACATCCTTTTTTGACCTCAGGTTACCCAATTTCAAACTCAGTCAAGGTACTAAAAAAAGGGGGGATTGCATTTAGTGATAATCGGAGTGAAAATGTGACCTCCAAACTGCAAGTAAGATTTTTCTTGCATTTGACGTACATGTACATATAGTGACAAAATTATTGATTCAACATGAACGATTTTTGAACTTTCCGAACTACAAGTATCACCGAGAAAATACTCTGGTTAAACTCATTAAACACTGGGCTGAATATATGGCCTCTAGAATGCGTTTGAGGTCGTTTTAAGATTCAGTGACCAAGGTGACCAATTTCCAAACTAGTCCAAAGTTTTATCAAGATAAATAATCGAATCAATACCAGTGTGAATGACCATTGAGCTGAAAATACACCCTCTACAGAGTACAACTTAAAAACTGTTGGTGCACAGTGAAAACTGATTTTTGACAACGAATGATTTAAGGCGAACGCCAGACACAGCACGTCTACAAGCACTTAGTGCGATTTTTTGTGCGACCTTTAGAGGGGCAATTTAATTCTTTGAATTGGTCTTAGCAAAACTAGATGATGATTACGTCATGTTGACTTCTGATGTACTATGAGAATCTTCTTAGAGTCAAGGGAAATAAATCAGGGAAACAAATCAATGCAAACTTGGTCAAATTTGTACTGATATGTCTATTCAGTCATCTCTTGATTTATCGATAAACAATCATTAAATCAAGGTATGTATGTGCCTTTTCACTATATATTGAAGAAAAAGTGAAAATTCTATACCTTCTTTTTTCTAGGCATATTAGCTAAAACATAAGTTACCTATTCAACTTACGTTACATATTTTTGTACTTTATCGTATCCATTTATTTACATGTATTTGGTAGTGGACAATTAGCCAGGAATTCAATGTGATATTCAGAATAAGTATAATGATTCTTTACGAAATAATCTCGTGTTATGGTAACCAGCATTTTCTCCTTTTTCAAAAATGATTTCAACCTTTTTTTTTCCCCTAATAACGAATCCAATTATTTAAGCCATATCTAATTTATGGTCTACATATACTTCCAAATTTGACAAGTCTAAAATTTTGCAACTTGGCAGTAGGTTAAAACATGCTTTTGATTTAAATAAATAAGGTGAAATTCATTGTGATATTTAACATTAGTATTTAATCCTTTACCGAGCAATCTCGTACTTTAATGACCCTGGGGAAGGAGGCTTATAAAACATTGTAGGAAATGGAGAAAATGCTTGTTAACCAGCTTTTTCTCATTTTTTCATGATGTCTGCTACCCCTTTCAATAATAAATCCAGTTATTTGAGCCACACTTAATTTGTGGTGTATCTATGCTTCAAAAACTGACAAGTCTAAAATTTTGCCTCGTGGCAAAGGAATGAAACATACTTTTTATGATAAATTAATAACGTGGATTTCATTGTAATATTAAACATTAGTATTTGATCTTGTACCAATCAGCATCAGATTTTAACATGTTCGTGGAAACAGGTTATGAAAAACATTGTCGGAAAAGAAGACAATGCTATTAACCAGCATTTATTCCCTTTCCAACAATGTTTTTTTCAACTGTTTGTAAACAGTCTCTTCTCTTTACGAAAGGTTTCGAAAGCATTTTTTTTTTTTCCATTTCCCATGATGTCTTTTGAGCCACATTTGATTTGTCGTCTGTATATGCTTCCAAATTGGACATGTTAATTTTTTTTTTCGATTTGACACAGAGTTAATTTTTTACCAACGCCAAAAGAATTACTTTTCTAAATCGAAAACATTTGTTGACGTAAAATTGAATGTAGCTCAAGTGACGAAATCTGTCTTTTATAAAGTGAAAAAAATGGGAAAAAGGAGAAAACACCGGTAACCAGCATTTTACCCTTTGCCCACAATGTTTTCGAACGTCTTATATTTACCAGGGTCGATAAAATTCGGTATTGTGTGGAAATTAGTTAAAGCACAGAGTAAATATACGGTTAAGTATTTAAACTAGAGATACATTGTAAATCATTTATCACCTAACCCGGTGTTTAAAGGCCGGTAACCATGATTTTCTTCTTTTCACATTAATGTTTTACTTTTTACCCTGTAAATGACAAAATCCCATCAGTCAGGCTATGCTCGGCTTGTCGTCTGCAAATGCTAATAATGTTCACAAGTATAAATGAGTCATGCTCTGGCAAAAAATGTGTTAACTCTTTTGGCGCCAAATAAATAAACTCGACTTCTTTCGGTGGCTGTAAATGCAATCCACAGAGACCCAGGAAGATTTTTATCGTAGGGGCTTGACTAATTAAGCGGACGGTACAGATCAAAGATCAGACTGCACATTCTGTGCAGTCTGATCTTGATCTGTGCCGTCCGCAAAAGTCCCTGTTTTCGCCTATGGCGCTGAAAGAGTTAAATGTCTCTCTATGATACATTTTACCGAACAAGTTATCTCATAATAATGGATCCATAAAATGTATCTTGTCTAACAATCCGGGGAGACTGAGACAGAATGGTCCGTCAACATGCAGAAAAAATACCACAGCAAAAAGTTTCGATACAGGTCAGACTGCGCGGATTGCGCAGGCCGACCTGACTCAATACTTTTGTAGATGCATTTACACCCCCTTTTCTCAGAGGGTGGCGCAAATGTTTGTCGTTTTGGTTTTTAAAAAAGAGTGAATAAATGAGCAACAACACTCGTCTGGCCTTTCTCTTTGTTTATTTAATTGTGTAGTGTTTTAGGCCGTTCTAACGTCGTTTCAGTTATATTTCGACAGTCGGTGCACCTATCAATACGTTACTAGAATTTCCCTTACCAATACCCTGCAGGCTGACTGCTTTCCCGTATAAATATCGTAAATGCAATGCTCAGTGGTGATAGAGATTTGAATCATTTCGCCATGATCATTAAGTTTTAGTTTCTTTTCTTGTTCCGATTAAGTTTTTATTTTCGTTTACCAAACAATCCCTTGTTTTAACGACCCTGAGGATGCAGCCTTTTGAAAACATTGTGGAAAAAATGCTGGTAACCAGCATTTTCCCCTTTTCCTACTATGTTTTCTATCCTATTGGAGAACTTAAATTCATTTGTATCAAATTTGAGTTTGTCATCTTCAGCTGTTTTGAATTTGGGTGAATCTAAAATTTGTTGTGTGGGAAAGGATTATTTCCGGTATATAAGTTAGTACTGTACAGAGCTTGAAACTCGAGAGTTGCTGGTCTGATTCCCTGCTTGGTAATACTTATTATCGCCAGCTCGATGGACTTATCTCTCTTTGAGCAGTTTTGTGAATATATTGTAAGAAAATGAACAAGTTTCAATGGGCAGCACGATATTGTCGGAACCTACGCAGTGCCCGTAACTTAGCCAAATCGTTTACTTATCCATAACGGGAAAAGAAAATGAGAAAGAAAAGCCTCAATATGCTTATTAGACACTGCATCGCAATGAAATGTGCTTCCGTCAGTACGAATGCCTGCGTTTGATTATATATAGAGAATACGTACATAGTGTTGTCGTAGATCAAAAATATCTAACGAGGTTGGGAGAATCGATAATTGTCGATCCTTGGCGAGACAATTATCAATTCTCTCAACCGAGTTAGATATTTTTGATCTACGAGAACACTATGTACGTATTCTATTTATCTTTTAACCTATGATTTGTACACATTGTGAAAAGATGTAAAAAATATTGCGGACAAATACATTTTAAAAATTTTAAAAGTTTATTTATGTCGGAACTCCCATTTTAAAATTGCATTACCCACATACATAGTACTTTATCGTAGTAATTCAACGTCCGAAAATTGCGACTGAGATCGCTTGGGATTATTCTATTTGAGAAGACGCGGTAAACGAGCATTCAAATGACGTCACGGGCAGGAATTACGTAGGCAGATCATCGGAAAGTAGCGCGCGTGCTATGACATCGTTCTTTTTTCGCTGGCTTTCTGTAGTAATCGTTACTATTTTTAGAATGCATTTCATTCATAAATGGTGAGTCAACGGAGTCAGTGGAACTTACTGTTCTATAAATATCCGTGGTATATCAAAAATCTATCAATATCCGTGGTATAAAAAAAAAAAAAAAAAATATCGCATGGGTGTTATTGCATGGATATCCGGTTAGTTGAAAGATAAACATCATTTATGATGCCACTGACTTTTATTTATCCTTTCACCTCCTATAAATCCCGTCCTATAACACGGGGGTCATATAAACTTGGTGATATACGGTCACCTGACCACGTGACTAGGTTTATTATGTCAGTTGGTCACGTGATCAAGGTTTATTAGGCTAGTTGCTCTTGTGACCAGCCGAAACTACTTTTTCAGGGTGCTGGTGCACGAAATCAATATTTTACAGTGAAATTATCGCTTAGAATTCGACGCCTTTGTTGATTTTTCTTATTAGTTAGGATGTAGTAGAATTCCTCGCCACAACATTCTTCTGAGGGTAAACGTCACGTTTATGACGTAGTCAATATCATTCATGACGTCATTATTGCAGCTGGATATTCAGAGCGCTTTACACAGTTCGCCATTTGTGTGTGTTTACATGTGTCATTGTGAGAAAGGTGTCAATTCGTGCCTTAATTTCGAGCGAAAGATTCCACCTAGTCGGATTTTGAATTGTAAACGAGAAACTGGATAAATAGAACAGTGTCTTGGACTGGGAAAGCTGAAGAATAGATGGTTAGTGTCTTGGACTGGGAAAGTTTATCGGGCTCGGCTCCGGAATTTTATGGTATCAGTACCATAAAATATTGAATAGAAGGTAACGTACGACAACCTAAAGTCGTCATGATCTTAAACTCGTCACTTATTTCCGCTATCGATTTCTCTTCCTTCCTGGCTGTTGAAGTTAAGACGGAGCCATATTTTGAAAGGTAAACCTTTTCTCTTATTAAATAGTAAACAGTTTTAACTCAATATCACTTATGTTTCCCATAATAGAATAACTAACCCAGTCACTAGAAAACACAGCACATTAATCGATGGGCGACGTATCAAGCTTGCAGATAGTGTCTTCGGGCGATCCCATTCCACATGTCCACGGCCATGTTTAACTTCCCGATATTTACACCCACGTTGTTGACTGTTAAAAGAATTAACGCATTTACCTCCCTTTTTCCGTTTATATCCGCCGAAATGTCGTTTATTTCACATTTTTACAGTTGACGACTTTAGGTGCACCATGACGACATTAAGATACAGCAAATTGTCGCGATTTCTATTAAATCATTTCAATGTAACTTTTATTCTTAATAAATTTCAGCCTTATTTGTAAATTAGGTGACGTTTAACGCGACTTAGATCTATGTCTTTTTATTCTAGTTTAACACTTAAGCTGCTGAAAAGCTGCTAAATAAATAAAACGCAAACTTCTACTCAATACTAAAGGTCCAAACAATGCGGTTTCAAAGTTGATTTTCACCGGAAAGAAAATACCGTATCGGACAATGTAGATCAAAGATCAGACTGCACGTTATGTGCAGTCTGATCTTGATCTACACTGTTCGCAAAAGGTCAGTGGGTCGCGATAAGCAGCTTAAGGGTTAATGAAGTTTTCAACACAGATAAGCTGTATGGCCTGCGGCTTACAATCTGGGGCCTTCGGACATTTACGTAAAGTGTCGTCCCGGACCAGCCTGCCAAGGCTAATACGGGACGACACTTTACGTTTACGTTGGATTTTCTGTAAGAGTAGACTTTCGTGACATAGAAAATCACATAATTACGGAAATTGTTGTCTCTTAGTAGCCTGCACGGACAGCTAAGGCTAATCCGGGACAATTTACGGAAATGTCCGAAGGCCCAAAATCGCATGTCGCAGGCCATATGTCACAACGGCAAATGTTTTAAGGCCCCTTTGAATATATGTGGTATTTTAACGTTACAGAAATATGGAAAATCGACCTGCAAAATTACGGAAATGGTCTGAAGAGTCCATGAAATTAGCGTATAATGACGTAAAAGCAGGTAGAAAGACCATAAACGCTGCAGCGAAGATGTACCATGTACCTAGGATGACACTCTCTAATAGAGTACATGGCAAGGTGTCTATGGAGGTCGAAATGGGGGTTAAAACCGCTCTTACCGCTGAAGAAGAATCAGCGCTATGTAATTATATATCATACATGGCTGACCGTGGATTTCCTCTCTCAATTCAACAGTTAATTGGTTTTGCATGGTGTATTGCCAAGGAACACGGAAAAGAACATGTATTTACCGAACGTGGGCCATCTAGGAAATGGTGGCAGGGCTTTAAAAGCCGGCATCCAGATTTAGGCATAAGACGTCCTGATCCGCTAGACAGAGGTCGCGCATGTGGAGGAACAGAATATGCCCTTCGCGATTATTTTTCATTACTGAAGGATACATTAGACAGCAATGGTCTAAATGACAAACCTGAACGCGTTTATAATTGCGATGAATCTGCCTTATATCTGAATAAATCTGCAGGCCAAAAAGTGCTCGTACCTGCCAGAACAAAACATGCACACTCATTATCCATAGCTACGAACGAACATATATCTGTACACTGTTGTGTTAATGCAGCCGGGCAGGCATTACCCCCCATGATAATCTTTACAAAATGTTTGCCAGGGGGACCATACCACCGCCAAGGGCCAGTAAATGCGAGTTATGCGTGTTCAGAGAGTGGGTTTATGGATCAGCAGCTTTATTTGCAATGGTTTGAAAAGACTTTTCTTCAATATGCAGTTCCACAGCGACCTATTTTATTGATTCAAGATGGAGCTTCCTCGCACCTCAGTGTCTCCCTCATACGTTCCGCCATTGCAAACGAGGTCATTTTGTTATGCTTGCCCGCTAAGACCACACATATCACTCAACCCTTGGATGTGGCAGTCTATCGAAAAATGAAAATTGAAACTGCCAAAGTTGTTAACCAGGCAAAGATGGTAAAAAGCGACCTCTGGATTTCAAAAAAGAATGTAAGTGCTGTCTTTAAAGTAATCTTTGAAAAAAGCTTTACGATTGAATGCATAATAGAAGGTTTTCGAAAATGTGGAATCCATCCATTCGACCCAAATGCAGTCGATAAATCACTGCTGCTTCGTTCCTGCAAGAATATTGAGGCCAACTCCATCGATCTTTCAATTCCACCATCTAAATCCACAGAAACTCCAAATATGGCTAATGTCCAACTATCTGAATGTGACGTAAATCACCAGGACACAAGTTTTCAACTTTCTGACCATGGAGAGATGCTTGATAATGACTTAATGCTTGACGTCAGCTTTATTGTTGGTGACGACGGCATTCTAACACTAGAGCCGCCTACATGCGTATCTCCAGAACAAGACGACAGGTTGTCTGAAACAACTGATGGTTCCCCAAGTGACTGTCCACCTGATCTAGCGCTAGCAGCATTGGAATGCTCGTTAACCCCACGGAAGAAAAGGAAGTTTGAAGATTGTTTCAACTGTGAAGTTGAGCTCAATGACACACTATTTCAAACTTGGCGTAGACTTAAGTTAAAAATACCCGAAACAGATCCTTCTCCATCTGTTGTATCCTCTAGTTCAACTTTCGTCTCTAGTAATGTATCTTCGTCGGATAGTTCATCCTCCGCTGTTGCTGTTCAAAGCCATCCATTAGTGCAAGCAGGGTTGATTCCTGAAGATCTTGTAAACGTGCTGATCGTACCAGCTACAGCCCAGAAATCTACTAAAAGAAAAACTACCGGCAAAGCCAGAGTCCTGACAAGTACTGAAGTTCAGAAAGAGCTAGAGGAAAGGGAGGCAAAGAAAAGGCTTGAAACAGAGACTAAATTGAAACGGAAGAAAGAGCGCGAAAAAAAGCGTGTCGAAAAGGAACAACAACAACTCAAGCGAAAAACTGAAATACAACAACGAAAGGAAGCTCGCGAGAAACTTAAAGCTGAAAAGCAAAAGGCAAAAGAGGAAAGAGAGAAACAAAGGGCACATAAGAAAAGCAAAACTGTCGTCGAAACAAATGATGTGCTGTAGATTATGTCATAAGTAATTTTAATAATTTATGACTCGTCAAGCTAAAATGTACCTCCTAATATCTGCATAGGTTAGAAAATGGAATATTCGTTGAAGCCAGTGCTGGCCGATAAGGGTCGATGACTATTACATAACTATACCTCAAGGCATAGTGACCCTTTTACTTTGTACTAGAGTTTAACGCCATTTTAACAGCTTAGGTCATACCATGGCGGTCAGTAACGCACCCATATGTTTCCTGGCTTTCTCACACAAGTACTTTCCTACCAAAGCCACTGACTACTTTTCCCGCATGCATCAGAGGTGAGAGGCGAAAAATCGCCGGAAAGAAAGTTTGCCTCAACCGGTTATCGAACTCGCAACCACCAGGTCACGAGTCGTATACGCTAACCACTGAGCTACCCGGCCGGGCGACCCTTTTACATATAGAAAATAGAAGTTAAAAGCGAAAAGTTTCGATACAGGTCAGCCTACGCGTACTGCGCAGGCTCACCTGCGTCGATACTTTTCGCAGATACCCGATGGTCTTTTTTCGCTTGACGAGTCAGCACATTTGTATTCTTCAGGACTGATAGTTTATAATGAAGAAGCTGGTGGTACGCAATGTACAGGTGGTTGGTATGGGCGCCGTCAACTTGACATCATGGGGACATATCGCGTGGAGCTTGAACCAAACAATCCATATGATTCCACTGCCGTAGCTGTATTCAGTGGACAGCGTAAAGTAGGAAATTTAAAGTGTGATTGTGCTAAAGCTTTACACGACATCATGTCACAACAAAAAGCCAAATCTAAATATCTGTTGCGTCCATTAGAAGAAGCAAGTGTACGAAATCGGCGTATTGGTCCACAACAGACATGCGCGATAGCATTTAAAGCTGAGGAAGAAGACATTGCTCAGCTAGTCTCATTGGCATCAAAACATGAATGGTCTGGTATTCATGTTAAGACAATGGATCTTATAACACAATAATTGATACAACTATGTCAAGGTGGACATGCCAACATTTAGATCAGCTCACGGGTGCGTCCACACCTCCTGATGAATCGTATTCTCCATCGTTATTCAATGTTGTAATTAAATATTTCTAATGTATTGAAGTCGATTTTAGCATGTTGACATATATGTTCTTTGTTCAAATTCCTATGGAAATTATATTCCCTAAATAGGCGGTTGCCTGCGAATAAGGGCATTCGGATATTTGCGTACATTTTCGTCACAGATCAGCCGGCGCATTTCACACAGGCTAATCCGAGGCGACAATAACACTCTTGAATTTTTACGTGTCGGCAGATTAGTCTCTAAAAAAAACATGGTGGGAATAGGAGAAAGCTCTCGTGACGAACAGTTTCTCCATTTCCCACAATGCTTTCTACTCAGTCGGCAAACTTTCCGGCATCTTTACTACGTGTGAACTTGTGATCTGCAAAGTCGATGAATTCCGGACAGTCCGAATTTTGTCGTCTATGAAAGGGTTAAAACACATAATAAATTAATTTAAGATGTAAAGAATTTGAATCAGTTTGCAATAAGATTCAAACTGAATGTTTTTGCACATATTACAGTGGTTTTCAGAAGCAGAATGAGTTCTAGAAATCAGTATTATAATTGCGTTTACATACTTCATATATCAAAGGTCAACTCATTACCAGACATCAAATATTTAGACTTGTCCCAATGGAAAGTAACGTTATATAAAGACGACAAAATATATGAACTGAAATCATTTGCAGACGACAAATTAAATATGACTTAAAAATTGAAATTTGTTATGGGACGGCTAGAAAACATTGTGGAAAAGGAGAAAATGCTGGTTACCAGCATTTTCTCCTTTTCCCACAATGTTTCAAAAGGCTTTCTTTTTAGGGTCGTTAAAAGTCGGGACTGTGTGGTAAAGAGTTAATGCGTCTTCGAAAAGTATCGGCCCAGGTCGGCCTGCGCAGTCCAGAGTACCTCATGAATCAGTCGGTTGTTATACAAAATGGATTTTATGGACCCACAATTAAGCAATGACTTGCTCGGTATCATGGATCATGGAGATGCTTTAAGCCCCCTTTTGCCAGAGTATGTCTCATATATATTTACATGTATGACTCAAAGGATGTAATTTGTATTTGAAAGGGTTGTGAACATTGTAGGAAAAAGGAAAATACTCGACATGAGCATTTTCTCATTTTCGCTCAATGTTTCCAATGACTTTTTTTCTCACGGTCGTAAAACAACGGTTTGTCTGGGAAAGGCTGAATACCTGTCATCGATACTTCGGTAGTACTTAGGCCTACTCAATCTGACACGAAGGGAAAAACTAGTTTTCATTTTGACGTTCTAGATCCCAGTTTGTACGATTCTATATTAAAATCTAGTTGAATTGTTTATTATAAAGTTTGCTTGATTTTTTTTTTTTTTTTTTTTTTAAATCCTGCTAATTGACGACTTTAGGATCACATGACGACCTAAGGAGCAACTATATGCCGACTTTAAGAGTAATTTAACCTAATGTCGTCAGGCATCACCTCCCGCCGTTTTTTATGCTGTATTTTATAATTTAACGCTTTACCAAATTACTGGTTTCTGCTTGTAGGGAAATGGTAGCTTTACATATTTAACGCAAACCGGGATCCGCGAGCGCAACCTTAGCTCCGCATTATTAACCGACGTGTGAATAAATGACGACTTTAGGTTATCGTACGTTACTGCCTTTATGTCAATGTTTGCTTTTCGTTTTGTTTTGTTCTTTTATAGTGCGTGACAGGATAAATAGAATAGATGGTTGGTGTCTTGGATGGTTTAAGTTTATCGGGCTCGGCTCCGGAATTTATCCGGTTCGCCTTCGGCTCACCAGATAAATTCCTCCGCCTTGCCCGATAAACTTAACCCATCCAAGACACCAACCATCTATTCTCTATTTATGCGTGGTTCCGGTAGTAGGCTTTGACGCGTCTTTTGCTTGAGGAATTCCATAATGAAAATCAGAAGTTAGTATTCTTTCAGAGAATAAAGTTCTTTTAAATGACTATTCATCAGGGATTCAAATCGAGCCATGGTTTTTAAGCCCATGCACGTTACATACCAAGTTACCGGAATAGCTACAGGTATAGTAACCAAAATACAAGCCTTGTAACGCTTTTCAGTTGCAATAAAAATTAGATGCTGCTGTAAAGCCGATATTCAGAAGTGGTCCTTTTTCATAGAAATCCATTTTGGTATTTATTGATATTCGGATATTTTAGGATAGGGGGTTGTTTCATGTTGGTCCTTAACCAAACAATCCAATGTTTTAACGACCCCTAAGGAATCAAACATTAGAAAGCATTGTGGGAAAGGGAGAAATCGCAGGTTACCAACATTTTCTCCTTTTCCAACCAATGTCTGTCAGAAGCAAAACCTGCCTCATTTAAATTGTCGTCTGAATCGACCTATTTCTAGAATTAAATAATTCTTTTTGTGAAATAAGATCGGTTTCATCAATGCTATTCAAAGGTATTACATGTGTTAAAAGTCTTGCGATCCGTTAAATCCGTAGCGTTTCAAAGCAAGAATTAAAGTGCCAACTTAGCTTCTAGTTTAAAAAAATCCATTTTCCTGCCACTGACTGGACCTTTGACAGACCGTACTGTAACACACTATCAGATATATGATGCTATCCATACTTTAAAATAGTATAAATTAAATGTGCCTAAAATCTATCACCGTGAATGTTTACATTCGGTCGATAATGGGCCTTTAATTTGGATGAGCCTCAAGTCAAGTCGTCTGTCAGTTAAATCTTTAACTATCAACGAAATGAATTTGACTTTTAGGTTCAAATATATATTTCCACGACAAATGAGATTGTTTTGTTTATAGTTCAGATCCAAGGATCAGACTACAATTTCTGTTCAGCCTGATCTTGATCTTTGCCGTCTGCAAAAGTTACTCAAGTTGCCATTGGTAACAAAAAAGTTATCCTTGAATTCGTGACCCTAGATGCACTGGTAATTTGTTTATGAATGTAAAACAAGATCAGCCTCTACATACACGTGGTCTGATCTTGATCTATACTTTCTATTGCTCTATCAGTAGTCTCCAGCATATAAACCTCATTCAATGTCTATTAGTTTTATAAACAATTTAAATATGAGCCATGCTCTGGCAAAAGAGGGCTTAATGCATCTCCATGATCCTTGATACCAATTAAGCTATCACATAATTATGGATCAATAATAGCACCTTTTTAACGACCGACTTAATCATGAGGTAGACTGGGCCTTGGACATACAGAAAATTGACTAATAGCGAAAAGTTTCGGCCCAGATCAGCCTGCGCTAATTGAGCCCCTTTCACAGAGCACGGCTCATATAAATATTTCGAATTCCGTGATGAGAGGGCTCAACCTTTGTAACTACCGCAAAGCTCCAGTAGCGTATTCGGTAGCATATTACACTTGAGCACAGTGGGTCGTCGGTTTAAATCCCCAAGAACTGATAATAGTCATAGCGATGGGATTCACTCCTCTCTCACCGCTGATTATTGGCTTGACGATAGTTTTGTGGGAAAGCAGCAAGTGGCTTAGAAAGGATATTATGCGAAGTATATGTATTTGTAAAATGAAGCACGAATCGCTGAACTGCTGGCTGCGATATGACTGAATAATGTTGATAAATGCGTTATCATTATACAATCGACGAGTCATTGGAACTTTTTAGATGATGGCGCGAGTACTGGTTTAGGTGTCCAAGAAGCAATTATCGAGAGAGAACAATAATGAGTTGTAAAAACTTGTACAATCGATGTAAAATGAATAGGTTTAACAGAAATTTATCTTTGTTCCCTTAAAGATACATCTATACCCGTTTTCAGACAGTTTTCAGTCAGTTTTTAACCCATTCCATCCTTATTTTATGAAACTATGATCATTCTTACATCTTCATGCAAACTGTTGCCCCTGATGGCTGCAAGATTGCACAGATTACGACGGATAGAAAATGCATTTCATGTTTTGGAGGCCTTCTGGTTTTAAATGAGGACAAATCCCTGGTGTTTTTTCCATCCCTTATTGCCTACTTCATCTAACCTGATCCTGAAATTTATGCTGAATATTTAAGTAGCCATATAAATAAAACTCCTACTATCATTCGGGAAGTTTAGTTCGCATTCGCTGAAGTTACGGAAGACTTGAGCAAGTTCTCTATTGGATACTCATATACACAAGTAACCGCAATTTAATTCCAAAATGCATACCTTGCGAAATATTTCCGTGACCATTCTGGTTTGTTTGTTTGCATTGGACTTTAACGCCATTTTAACAGCTCAGGTCATATCATGGCGGTCAGTGATGACCCATGTGTTTCCTGGCTTTCTCACAAAACTGACACAACTTTCTTTCCAACGCCACTGACTACTTTCCTCACATGCATCAGAGGTGAGAGGCGAAAAATCGCCGAAAGAAAGTTTGACTCAACCGGGTATCGAACTCACAACCATCAGGTCACGAGTCGAATACGCTAAACACAGAGCTATCCGGGCGGGCGTGACTATTCTAGACATATGAGGGCAGCCCCGTGCGATGCCGAGATTAAAATAGAATTTTTGTGGCATTTGTCAAGACCATGCCACTATGAGTTCAATACGGAATTTTGAAAATCATGTATCGTATTTTATGCAGAACCGAAGGAAGTAAACCCAATTAAGCTCAATTTTTCTAGGTCAAATAAGTGTTTCGATTGCACTCAGATATGAAAATGGCGTATTAAAATGAATTGGATTAGGCCATCGATCATGGAAATACTTCTTTTTTATCAAAAATAGTTTGATCCGCTATTGTCTTCGATTGACGTAATGATACACACAATCTTTGTCTCTTGACCGCACGATTCCGTGCTTGATCGTCCCAAACCAGTTCGCTCCTGGGCTATATTACTTGAGCTGACCCATGTGATACTAGTAATGCCACAAGTTTTATTCAACTGAACAACTATAAAGGGCTAAGGATTACTTCATGTCTCAGTGGTAAATGCATAATATAAGTAATCCATGACTCAGATTCAATTCTCACTGGGTTTCGTTGGGATGTCCATGGGCAAGTTACTTCAGATATTGTTAAAACTCAGGAAACATATGAATAAATGATCTGTCAAAATGGTATGACTGATATAATGTTGAAAGCTACACGTATGTATCACTCAGTCAATCAAGCTGGGCTTCATTTGCAAAAGTGCTAATTATTGAGTAAAAGATACTGCATTACACTGTTCTAGAATTTACATGTGTCATACATGTAAACACAATGATTGTCGGAAATTCAAAGGCTAAAAACTACATTCATTTGTTTGATGTATAGCCCATACCCATGATTGTATGTGCTACCGTTTAAAGGCCCAGCAGCCACCAGAAGTAAACAAAGTGGGTGTTAAAATGCATTTTGATTTAAGTCATACTTTTTAAAAGTACGGAAATTGTTGGGAAGATGACAATCTGTTGTTGTACAGTCAATTCAAGTGTAAGTCAATGGCAAAAAAAAATTGAAATCACGTAAAAAGTAAACAAAAGATAGAGCAACATAGCAACTGTTGACCTACTTTTTGTGTACTTTTTGCTACTATTCGGGCTTTGAGACATATGCCATACTAGAGTAAAGATTAGTAAAGGGTTGGAAATGCAGCAGCAGTCAATTTTGATCCGCAGCAGCAGTCAATTTTGATCCATATGGAAAAGTAACATTGTGGAAGATGGATCACATGATTCTTCCCTACAAATGATAAGTAATTACCAGTTCTGTTTCGAAACAGGTTTGTTAAAAGCTGCATTTGTACAGTTACAAATTCATACATGTACAGTTTTCAACATTATTTAAGTTCAACCACATGCTGGACAGATGCTGCAATCAATTCTGTTATCAAATGGAATGTAGTGAAAGTTGGAGTAAACCAACACCTATTACTATACTGCTGTCTTTTTTACAGTTTCAGATTGAGATAAAAAAAGAGAATATGTCTTTTTTTTTTTTTTTTTTTCAGATATACAGCAGAATAATCAGATTTCCAAAGACATATTCTGTGGTGTTGCTGAAGAATATGTAGCATGTGAATACTTGGCCTTCAGTACGCTTACCACGATATAAATCTGGCTGGTTCAGATCACAGCTCTTACGAAGACAGATATGTTTCATGCAACAAGCAAGGCAATATGGTGTAATATCATTTTATTATTTTAAATACATGTACATCACAATAGTCTTACAAGAAGAATTTGTGGACAAAAAATAAAAAATATATTCATACATACAGAGCAATGTTAGAAGCTATTGCTTGCCCTCAACCCTTACTCTTTACCAAACAACATTTTGGACATTTCCAAATTGAAAGCATTTGCAGACGACAAAATAAATGGGACTCAAAAACTGAAATTTGTTTTGGGAAAGGTAGAAAACATTGTGGGAAAAGGAGAAAATGCTGGTTATCAGCATTTTCTCATTTTCCCACATTGTTTTCAAAAGGCTTCTTTCCCAGGGTCGTTAAAAGTTGGGATTGTGTGGTAACGGGTTAACCAAAACATCCAAGTTATTATGTAAAGCACTATTTAATAATTTTAACAAAGAAAAATGCTTTTGAAACATTTTGGAAATAGCAGAATTGCTGGTAACCTGTATTTTTTCCTTTTCCAATAATGTTTACTATTCTTCTTGAAGCAAATCTTTTCATTTGAGCTACTACGTCCAGTTTTTCATCTGCAATTGTTTCCAATTTGAACAATTTCTAAAATTTTTACCAACTGGTAAAGGGTTGCGCACCTGTTTGGAAAGTAAGAAAACGGTAGCCGCTTTGCTTTATTTTGACAAAACTTGTTTCATATTAGCAGACAGTATAGATCTAAGATCAGACTGCATGTTATGTGCAGTCTGATCTTGATCTACACTGTCTGCAAAAACAACTTTTGTCTGCAAAAACAAATTAAGTTGGTTCCATGGCTTTAAGCAGTGCCCTGTAGCTCAGTCTGTAGCGTAAAGGACCTGAGAACAGGAGGTCGCTGGTTCGATCCCCGGCTCGGCCAATTTCTTTCCGCTGATTGATGATAGTCATTGCGACAGGATTCATTCCTCTCTCACCGCTGACCATTGTTTTGACAATGGCTATGTGGGAAAAGCAACAAGTGGCTTGGAAAGAATACTGTGCGAAGCACTGCTGAAAGAAACGCTAGGAAAGCATGGATAGGTGCACTGGCCGCCACGATATAACTGAAATAATGTTGAAAATTGCATTAAACACCATAGAATCAATCAATCCAGGGCTTTACGGGTTAAGGAATGTCCTTAGGCAAGACATTGCAGAGCCCCAGCTTTGTGTTGGTGAAATACAGAAAAAACAGTAATGAGTTGTTATACTGACATGAATGAAAATTTGAAATAATGTTAAAAGTGGTGCAAAATGCTCCAACAAATAAACACCCAGTCTTTACAAGAGAAGAACATTTTAGTCTCGTCTAAATTGAAACTATTTGCAGATGAAAAAGTACATGTAACTCAACACAATGTATGTCTCTCTGGGAGGGTACAAAACAGGCTACCAACATTTTCTGCTTTTTCTATAGGCTATATTGTTCCAAAAATTTCTCTTTATCCCACAATATTTGCAGAGGCTGTCTTATTAAGAGTTGTAAAAAATTGGATTGTTTGAAAAAAGTTTAAATTTAATAATGTGCCTTTTACCTCTATTTCATATACTAGTAATTCTCAGCAAATTCTTTAAAATCCACTGGCTGTTTTCCCCCATGAGCAATCCAAATCATGTTCAGGAGTTTGAGAGGATCAAATCCTGTTGCAATGACACTTAACTCTTTACCACACAGCAATATTTTAGACTGGTCCAAATTAAAAGCATTTACAGACGACAAAATAAATGTGACTCGAAATTTAAATTTGTTTCTGGTAGGGTAGAAAACACGGTGGGAAAAGGAGAAAATGCTGGTAACGAGCATTTTTTCCTTTCCCCAGGAATGTTTTCAGAAGGCATCTTCCATAGGGGGACTCCCTAAAACGCTGAATTTTCTGCTGAATTCAGCAACCTGCTGATCAGCAGAACTACACTAAAACGCTGAACTGCTGAATTGCTGATAAAATGAATCTATGATTCTTAGATACTTTATAATTCATTAACATGTTTTTTTTTTTTTTTTTGTATGTTTAAATATGTTATTGACTTTTTGTTTGTTTTATGATTAATAAATGAGCCATTTCTCAAGAAAGAAAAGTGTAATTGTTATGTTGCTGAATCGCTGATAAAATGAATCCATGATTTTAGATGCAAAAAATGTATTATTTTTTTATTGATTTGTTTGAAAATAAAACTGTTTTTCTTTGATATTTGATGCTTGGGCCATTCTTATAAGAGAAATAAGTTTATCTCTTTACCAAACGACAAAACTTTAAGAATTGTCCAAATTGAAAGTATTTGTAGACGACAAATTAAAGGTGGCTCAAATGCCAACAAGTGTCCTTAATATGGTAGAAAAAGTTGTGGAAAAAGGAGAAGATGCTGGTTACCAACATTTTCTCTTTTTCCCACAATTTTCGAAGGCTTTCTTCCTTAAAGTCATCAAAAAGTCAGGACTGTGTGGTAAGGGGTTAAGCCAGTGTTTTGTTGCTGAACTGCTGATAAAATGAATCTTTGATTTTTAATGCTGTCTCGCGCATAAACATGTTATTGTCATTATTTTATGTTTAATATTTTTAAACTTATTATCAGTACTTTCAGCATTTATCATTATCATTTTTATTATTTAATACCGGAGCCATGTTACAGGGAAACACCGTTCGAGATTTTGTATTGTTTCATATGCTTTCGATAATTAAAAGCAATAAAAGAAAAAAAGTAGAGCCAAAAGGTTCTTGTACCTGTAATCTGTCTAAGGTAAATATATGAGTTTTGAATATAAATGTATGTTTTTAGGGGGCTTTAGGTGTATTCATGTGCGCAAGTCACAACAAAAAAAATGCTACTAATACAAAATGACTGGATTACGTTATATCTGTATCTTGGTTGACGCTAAGAACATTGACCTTTTCTTGCAATTGTGTCGTGACAAACCAACAAAGTTATAATTAATTTGCCTTTTAGACAACTTTCAAGGATACGAGAATATCCACTATAAAAATTTCTAATTAGTCAATTTAATCATCGCGTCAATATTTTAGAATCTTGAAAAATATGCCTATTGTTTGAAAGGGGAAAGGGTGCTTAACTGGAAACCAAGTTGTGATACTTGAAAAATCTATTATCATAGTATATTAAGTATGTCACTTATGTTTATTGATATCACACTAATTGGATTATCTTTCATATTAATCCTGTTAAGTTGCCATAAGGTTAAAGGTTGGCAGTGTATTAACCCTTTACCCCACAATATTGACTTTCAACAACCCTGTAGGAGAAAGCTTTTGAAAACATTGAGGGTAAAGGAAAAATGCTTGTTACCACAATGTTTTGTACCCTGTCAAAGAACTTCAAGTTATTTGTATCACTTTCGGAATTGTTGTCTGCAGATGTCCTGGTTTCTTAAAACTCACTTTCCGTCAATTATAAATAATTAGATGACATGTTCAACCATTTCAATTGGTATAACCAAAACTGAAATTTATGTATACCCGTGTAAGTTTGGTGCTTGAAAGCAAGACGCTGACTGATCAACTAACTAAGGGTCCGCTTTTTTATATAACATTAAAGTCATTATTAGAGCAGACTAGTAGAACTCTTAAAGTGCTGGAAACTGAAAAAACGAAATTCGTTGGCTTTTTATTTTGGACAACTGAAACACTAAGTTTTACGTCTTAGTCCGATTCTGTTACTTGTTTTACAGTGTAGTAAAAATGTCCATTTCGTTTATGACATAAAAAGAAGTGTGCTGTCAATAAAGAAACCTGTCATCTCATAATTCAGAGAGAGATTCTCCAAGTATCACAACTTGGTTTCTAGTTTAGCACACTTTCTTCTTTTAAACAGTAAATGCCTTGCCAGGTAGTTCAGCTGTTAGCGTATCTGACTCGTGACCTGGTGGTTGCGGAGTCGACACTCAGTTAAGGCAAACTTTCTATCCGGCGATTTTTCACCTATCACCTCTGATGCATGTGAGAAAGGTAGTCAGTGTCAGTACCAGTGTGAGAAAGCCAGGAAACACATGCGTTAGTACACTGACCTAAGCTGTTAAAACTGGCGTTTAACTCCAATATAAACATAATTTAAACAGTATACATGTATGTTTCTAACAACTGATACCATAATCCAATCAGTGCTAAGTCAATTAAGACTTGTCATATCATAAATTACAGAGATAAGAAATTCTTCAAGTATCACAGATAGGTTCCCAGTTACCCTTTGCCAAACAACAAATTCTAGACTATTCCAAATTGACAGCTCCTGCAGACAACAATTTCGAAAGTGATATAAATAAATTGAGTGTCTTTGATAGGGTAAAACATTGTGGGAAAAAGGAGAAAATGCTGGTTACCATCAGTTTCTCTTTTACCCACAATGTTTCCAAGGCCTTCTCCTACAGGGTTGTTAGAAGTCGGTATTATGTAGTAAAGGGTTAAATACACTGCCTATGCCGACTTAATAGGATTAATATGAAAGATAATCCAATTAGTGTGACATCAACAAACAGAAGTAACCCAATATAATACGATTATAGATTTTTCAAGAATCACAACTTGGTTTTCAGTTAAGCACACTTCATTCTTTTACCTCTTTAACAAATGACAAAATTATGGGCAAGACCAAATTGAAATCATTTGCAAACGACAAATTAAAGGTTGCCAGAATAATGATATCTCTCTTTGATGAGGCAGAAAACATTATGGGAAAAGGTTACCAGAATTTTCTCCTTTTCCCACTATGTTTTTAAAAGCCTCCTTCCTAAAGTCATTAAAAGTCGGGATTATGTGGTAAAGGTTTAATATGTTTCAAACAATTGACACTATGATCCAATCAGTGTTAAATCAATTAACAAACTTGTCATATCATAAACTACAGAGATAAGATATTATCACAGATAGATTTCCAGTTAACCCTTTGCCAAACAACAAATTCTAGACTCTTCAAAATTGACATTATTGTTGTTTAGTCCTTCAAACCAACTAACAACAGAAAAATCACATTTAGGACTATATGTTTGTACCCCTGAGTGTATTGTCTCAATGACGATTATCATAACTGCTATAGAAAATTCTACTCACTGAATAAATTTTAGCTAGTCATGTAAATGTTCTTTAGAATGCACATGAGCAAATACAGACGCACATCATGACTACACCAACTAAGTGGTATTATCACTCAGCAAAGATTCGGATCAGAATGGACATAAGCTGCCATTCTGATCAAAGTCTTCGCTGTGCACTTAATTCATAGCGATGCTTGCTCCAGTCTGGAGTACTGGAGCACGTATCACTTTGTCGGTTTTGTCCCGTCACAGTTTTAAGAAAAAGTCAACGTTCTTGTCGTCAATAAAGATACATTCATTTGTATCAACAATTCAGAAACAAAACACTGGCTTTGACAATTTATCTTTCTCGTAAAAATGGCCCAAATATCAAATATCAACCAAAAACAGTTTTATATTCATACATATCAATAAAAAAATAAGACTACATTTTTTGTTTAAGAAAGAATTTAAAATCACGGATTCATTTTATCAGCAATTCAGCAACATAACAATTAGACTTTGTTTTCTTGAGAAATGACCCATTTATTAATTATAAAACAAAACAAACAAAAAGTCAATAATTTATTGTAAGGCATAAAATAAAAATGTCATGTAAATGCATTGTAAATTATATAAGAATCACAAATTCATTTTATCAGCAGTTCAGCAGTTCAGCGTTTTAGTGTAGTTCTGCTGATCAGCAGGTTGCTGAATTCAGCAGGAAATTCAGCGTTTTAGGAAGTCCCCTTCCATAGGTTAGTTTAAACCTTGAATTGTGTGGTTAAGGGTTAGTAAACATTGCAGTAAATTGAAATAATCAAGGACGTGAAGATGCTTGCAAGCCCACTATGGCCTTTTGGTTGATATGATTTGTAAAACATGTGTTCAAAAATCAACTGTAGCTGGAGCTTGGACAGGTAGTTTCCTACAAAAAGTAACCTCCCCCAGCTTTATTGCCAGTAATACCAGTTACTGACCCAGTGAACATGAGTAAGTGTACAGCTACTGCTATACGGTTCAAATACTGCTGAAAATAGATTTATTGCATTGTGACATACACTGTATATCAGTCAAATACATTTACTTGCTTCTGTGTTTCTCTTCCTACCCTAGGTGCTCTATGATGGAAAGTTTTACGTGAACAGTATTTTTGCCCAAGATACAGATAGCCAGTATTAAGTTTTTACAATAGTCATGAAGAATATTGAATTAAGATTACAAATATGATTAACTCTTTACCAAACGACAAAATTTTAGACTGGTCCAAATTGAAAGCACTTGCAGACGACAAAATAAATATGATTGAAAATTTGAAATTTGTTTTGGGAAGGGTAGAAAACATTGTGGGAAAAGGAGAAAATGCTGGTTACCAGCATTTTCTCCTTTTCCCACAATGTTTTCAAAAGCCCTCTTCTTCAGGGTCATTAAAACTCGGGATTGTGCGGTAAAGAGTTGAGTGTGATATTTTTGTGACCATTGTTTTTCATTACTAAAAGGAAAATTATTGAAAGATACTAAACTCTATTTCCAGTTTAAGCCATTACCACACACTCACGGGTTTTAACAACCCTGAGAGAGAAGCCTTTTGAAAACATTGTAGGAAAAGGAGAAAATACTGGTAACCAGAATTTTCTACTTTTCGCACAGTGTTGTCGTCCCTTCCCAAAAATAATCTTAATATTTGAGTCACATTTATTTTGTCAACTGCAAATGCTTTCAATATGGACTAGCATAAAATTTTGTCATTTGGTAAAGGGTTACAGTTTTAATTCATGTTTATGAATTTTAAAACAAAAACATATCTTACAAAGTTTTGAGACCAATAAAAAGTATATTTGAGCAGACTGCAATTATTTTCACTATCTACATATTTTCAAGCTTTTAAATCAAGTATGCAATGGTCCTTTAGCAAACAATCTCGTCTTTTAATGACCCCCATGGAGATAGCTTTAGAAACTTCGTGGGTGAAGGAACATTTTCTTCTATTCCCTCAATGATCTCTACCATTTCAAAGACTAATCTAATCCATTAAGCCACACTGAATTACAGTAGTTGTCTAATTACATATCCAATTTGGACTTGTCCAAAATCTGTCATCTGGTAAACGGTTAACCCATTTCTGCACATAGTTTTTAACTCTTGACAAACAACAAAATTTTAGACTTGAAAGTATTTGCAGATGATAAATGGGACTCAAGTATTGAAATTTGTTTTTGAAAGGGTAAAAAACATTATGGGAAAATGAAAAAAAAAAAAAAAAAATGCTGGTAAACAGAGAATTTCAATAATGTTTTCAAAAGTCTTCATCTCTAGGGTCGTGAAAACTCAAGATTGTTTAGTAAAGGGTTAAACCAACAAAAACCCTTTTTAAAGTACTTCACACAATAATATTCCAAGCCACTGGCTGCTTTCCGACATATCACGATGAATATCATCAATTCACAGATGCATTAAACCCCATTATTACAGAGCATAGCTCATAAGCAAATTCAGTCATCTTATAACCATTATCTATTCCAGCACTTAGAAAGCAATAGCTCATATGTTTCAAAAGCAAAATCAGTCATCTTATACCCATTATCTATTCTAGCACTCAGAAAGCAATAAGTATTTATTATATGGAAATTTTCCATGATGTCAACATAGCCATGTTATTATTACAAAAAGTTAAAGGCCCAGTTGTGGACAAAAGTTGACAATGCAGGTGTTAAAATACATTTAAATTTAAATCATACTATTTAAAAGTACGGAAATTATTGTTTAGTTGAAAATCTGTTATCGTACCGTCGGTCCATGTGTTAGAAAAATGAATTTTAGACCCAGGTAAGAAGTTGCCAAGTTACTTTATCCTTTATTGACTTTTACCTGGTTACAAAATTCATTTTTCTGCTACCGACTAACACTTGGACCTACTGAATAATAACATTCGACATCATCTAAGATAATTCTAATTCAGTGCTACAAGAATAACAAGAGTGATTGTAATCTATTTTGTGTGACCCATTTGTTTTACCACAGGTGACCAAAATTAAAACTAATAATTAGGAAACAAACATGCTTACAAGAATTTCATTGTGACATAGTGGCTAAGGTTAAAATTATCTTAACTTAGCTTTATAAGACAACGAAATTTTAGACTTTTTCCAAATTCAAAGCATTTGCAGGTGACAAATCAAGTGTGACACAGGTGTTGACATTCGTCTTCGAAAGTGTAGAAAACAATGTGGAAAAAAGGAGAAAATGCTGGTTATTAGCATTTTCTCCCTTTTCTTAAATATTTTCAAAAAGACTTCTTTGTCCTGGGTCTTTAAAACTTGGAATCCTGCGGTAATGGGTTAAATATTATGAAGACAAATACTTAAACTAAACCTCGTGAATATCTGGCCAAAGATGTAGTCTTAGATGAATGATATTTTCTATAGTTTTACTTAGTTTTTACTTTCAACTTTATACAAGTTGGTGCATTCAAATGATTTGCTAGTACAGTGAGTACAGTGTGAATTTTGTTTATGATTTCGTAACCAAACGGTCCTATAATCTGCAAATTAAATGCAACCAAACACTGGAGGAAAAGGCACTGAAAGACATCCGAGATGGTATGTATCTTCTGAGTCTCAAACAGTGCATCCTGTTGGTGCAGCTTAGCTTTACTGGGCCAGCTCTGTCCAAAATGAGACGCTGATATGAGAAGAACATAAATTTCTTTTTAACTCTTTACCACGCAATCCCGACTTTTAACGACCCTGAAAGAAAAGGCTTTTGAAACCATTGTTGGAAAAGGAGAAAATGCTGGTAACCAGCACTTTCTCCTTTTCCCACAATGTTTACTACCCTATCAAAAAGAGAAATCATCAGTTTAGCAACACTTAATTTGTCGTCTGCAAAATAATGCTTTCAATTTGGTTCAGTCTAAAATTTTGTCGTTTGGTAAAGAGTTAAATAATGCAAAGTATGTGTGGGCCATGCTCGGGCAAAAGGGGGGCTTAATGCATCTCCAGACGTTTTGAAAACATTGTGAGAAAAGGAGAAAATGCAGGTAACCAGCATTTTCTTCATTCCACAGTATGTTTTCTACCCTATTAAAAAGAAATTCCATCATTTGAGCCACAGTTAAATTTTTGGCTGCAAATACTTTGAATTTGGACTAGTCCAAAATTTTGTTGTTTGGTAGAGTTTAATGAAATCCGAAAGAGGCCATATAACAACTATGTCCTTGTATCTTACACAGCCATTGAGACTGCATTCGCATTTTGAGTCTGAAATACAAATTTATATTAGGTTTGCCTGGCTCAGTGGTAAAGTGTAGCACTCATAACCTGGAGGCCCCAGCTTTCAGCCTCACTGGAAGCAATGGGTTTTTCATAAGAGTGTCCTTGGGCATGACACTACAGAGCCATAGTCTTGTACTATTAAAACCCAGGGTATACATGAACAAGCAAGCTGACGCAATGAAATGACTGATATAATGTTGAATGACGCATTAAACACCATTCAATCAATCAAGTAAATTTAGATTGAAAAACATGTACTAGTCTCAGATTGTATCTCTAGAACTATTTTACAAGATATGCTCATTTTTTTTTATATTTTTTAAACCCTGCTCTGGTGGCCACCTTAATACTAATTCTTTTCAAGATGATAAAATTTCTAACTTGTCCAAATTGAAAGCATTTGTAGACAACAAATTGAATGTGGCTCAAATGACGGAACTTGTCTAAAAAGGTAAAATCACTTTTGGAAATAGAAAATGTTGGTTTTCACCTTTTTTCATTATGTTTCAAAGGCCTTCTTTTTTCAAAGTTAAAAAAAAACCCCTACAATTTGAGAGTCTCTTCGATGCTGGCTTAATACAAAGCAGCTTTTGAGTGTACTTTTTGTTCTTGCTTACTAAAAGTTGGACTTTAATTTGTTTTAGCCCCAAGGCATGCCGTTTTCTCCTCTCATTGCAACAGGATACATTCCTCTCTCAACGCTAATCATTGTATTGTCAATGATTACGTGGAAAAGCAGCCAGTGGGATATTATGCAAAGTACTGGAAACAGAAACTCTTGATAAGGATGGACAGGTGCACTGGCTGCTGTGATAAAACTGAACCAAACTCTTGAAAGTTGAGAAATATCCTTTGTTGACAGCATAGATCGAGATCAGATTGCACCTAGTAACTAAGTAAGAGGTCTGACCTTCGATATAAAACGTCCACCACCTAATGCTAAACTCAGGTCAAAATTCGCTAGCAATTACAGACCAAAAAAATCCCCACAAAGTTCTTAACTTTTTCATTACCTACGAAGATCAAGATCAGATTGCACATAATGTAAAGTCTGATGTTCGTTATAAAACGTCCACATTTTGTTTGACTTATTCTCCATAGCTCATATTACAGACCTTTATTCCCTGTGTAGACATTCGATTTTGTATGCGCCGAATTTCTTACTGGTCGAAATTGTAATAGGCCGAAAGTGTTATAGGCCGAGATGTCATTCGATGTTTGGACGACTCTTGACAGAAAGAAAAGGCATATCATGATCGAAATAAAGATAAGACAACTCCGATTTACCAATCAAATGCATACAAATAACTTAGATACGATGAGCGCAGGTAATTTAACGAAAATTAAAGACTTACCGAAGTTTCGCAACGTTTTTTTAAGGAGAGAAACTACACCGTCTGTGTAATACGTCATGATTATATGTCGGTCACATGGTGTCTACAAATAGGACACCAGAATGATTCCGAATAGTGTGTGGCAACGTGACTTGGGAGAATTGATAAAAAAAATAGGATTTTTTGTATGGTTCTGTGACATGAACCGATGCTGCAATGAACGCCCCTATCCCCTTGATGACAAAATAAGAGTAAATCTAACAGATTCGTGCCTTTTTTCAAGCATAAAAAATTTCTAATTTTGGACTTTATTGGGGCTTTAAAGGTCTGTTGCAGTAGATCATCAGACGTCGTGGCAAATAAAGATTATCATCGTTATACAATTTTACCTGTATTTCCTTTGGCCATTTTTTGGTTTGTCCCTTGTTTTAGACTTTTGCTCTGTCTGAAATCCTTTAAATCCTAAATTAATCAATGTAAACATCATTCCAATAATTACAGTATAAATATTGTAATTTCAAAGATCTCTTCGCAGAAAAATCTTACCGAATCAAAAGCACTGTGCAGTGTGATATCGACCAACTCGTGTCACAAAGGGTCATTGAGTCCGAAGTCTTTGGATTTATTATACATGACTTTTCAGATTTAAATGAATGATTTCACGGTTATTTATTTGGTTGTCCAAATGCGAGACGCCCCAAAAAGGTCGTAACGGGGGAAATTGAGGATGAAAGCTACTTGTCCTTTATAATGTGCCCTGCGTATCACAGTCGGAACCTAGGTTAAACGTCTCGTCCGATTGAGTATTGGTAATGCTTAGATAGACGGCCATTGAAGTCGAAACTTCATCCACAAGAACCTTATCGTTATGGTCTCCTTGTCGTTCACAAGTCTCGTATCTTTCCACTTAAACTTTTAAACTATTCGCGGTTTTTTTTTTTTTTGTTTTTTTTTGTCTAATTTGACGATCTATTGCCATACAATTTTATTTAAGGCTTTTGGGTTCATAAGGTTCATTTGTGCAAAAAAAATAATAAGTCAGTAAAGCAGGCTGTCTACAATAATGGAGTCGTGATTTCGAATCTCTGCCCAATCCTTAGTCATTTTTGTGAAGTGTCGAGCCCGGTAGCGAAGTCGGTAACGTACAAAACTTGAAACCAGGGAGTTGCTGGTTTGAATCCCCAGCTCGGCCAATTTCTTTTCGATGATTCATTCCTCTTTCATTGCTGAACATTAATTCGAAAATGGTGATGTGGAAACAGCCAGCGGCTTGGGAAGAACATTGTGCAGAGTATTGGTGAAACAAATTCTTGGAAAGCGTAGGTAGGTGTAGTAGCCGCCGTGATATAACTAGAATAATATTGAAAACTGCGATAAAAGATATACAAACATATTTAATTTTGACTCTTTCACTACCAGTGACGCCTTAAATAGCTTTTGTGGATGACGTAGATCAAGATCAGACTGCACAGAACGTGCAGTCTGATCTTGAGTCTACACCACCCGCTACCTGATACTAGTTTATGACCCAATTCAGCTTCAATAGCAATGAAAATCTACTTTTAGATCTGGGAAAAAAAGCCTTTTTTGTATTTGGTACTGAAACAGTTAAGATATTTGCAGACGGTGAACTGCATGTGGCACAAATAATATTTTGTTTGATAGGGTAGGAAGCACTGTGTGAAAACGGGAAAATGCTGTCATCTTGCCAGCATGTTCTCCTTTTCATCAGTGTCTTTAGAAGAAATAACACAGATATTTGCATGTGGTACACTGTTGTGATACAGCCTATACATGTAACCAAACTCCACTTGAACCCGTTGCGTAACAAAAACTTCATTTATGAAACAGCAACAAAGGCTAATTGATATAAAGTGCATTTTTTTTAAAACTTTGATTGCCTTAGCAGCAAGAGTAGATCAATAACAAAATCTGCATTCCGATCATTGATCAACATCTATTTTTTGGACAAGAACAACTAATGAAACTGCAATTGTTTGGCTTGTATTTCTAGGCTGAAGGTGCCCGTAGGGTTAATTCGGCAGTGCAAAGGTTAATACGGATTTGGCTCCACCAAACGTCTAATACTTTCGGCATCCGTCAGTTTAGAATGAACCAAACTTATTTGAAATTCGAGTTTAAGTTAGAGAAAGTGGTGACAGGCCGATTTGTGATGAGGAAGTGATTCTTGGAAACAATTCGACAATTACCCATTTTGAGAAATTTTCTCCTTTTATCTCATTATTTTCAAAAGTTGTCTGCTATGAAGAAAGCCGTTAAGGGTTAAAGACAGTTCACTGTCCACATCATTGACAATAAAACAAATCTGGGCCTTGTTAACCTCTATTTTTTTTATCAAAAATTGATGAAACTTTTCCAGCGGGGTTTCACGATTTTTGACAAAAAGGCGCCCTTCTCTGTGAGAAGGGGGCTTAATGCATCTGCGCAGTCCGTGCAGGCTGACCTAGGCCGAAACCTTTTGCTTTTGTTATATTTTCTGCATGTGAAACAACCAGTGTACCTCAAGGTTCAGTTGGTTGTTTGACAAAATGGATTTTATAATTATGTGATGACTCACTTGGTATCTTGGATCGCGGGGATGCATTAAGCCCCCTTTTCAGAGAGCATGGCTCAAATGACTTCCAGCTGGTCTTTCACAACGCTGTAAAGATTTAGATTGCTAGGAAACAGAGCCAAGTTAAATTGAGTCTGAAGTTGCCGCTAATGTGCAAAATCGGCTTTAAAAAACACGTTAAAAAAGTAGACATTGAGTCGATTTCAACTGAGTTCAGTGTAGAAGTCGATATTTATGTTAACCCTTAACCTGCTAAAAAGTAATCAAACTTTTAAGCCCATAGTAAAAACCCAAATGTAGCTGGTACAAACTTTTTTTTACGAAAAATACACATGTCTCCATATCGGACAGTGTAAATCCAAGATCAGACTGCATGTTTTGTGCAGTCTGATCTTGATCTACACTGTCTGCAAGAGGTCAGTGAGTCGTGCTAAGAAGCTTCAGGTTTAAAAAATAAGTTAAGCGGGGTTCTAGAATGCAAGTGGACACTATTTTTATTCGATAATTCAGTCGTGGGAACGAAATAAAATCTTGTAGCCACAGGATAAGCAAGTCGTGGCTTCGATCTTACTTTTCTTTTCTCGCAGGTCGACTCTTTGCTGCCATAGAAACAACATGAAATGCTTTCCTTTTTCCCTAGAAATTATCATAATCATATTTTGATAAAGGTATATGGTCTGTTGAAAGCAGTTGCAGACGACTAATTCAATGCAACTAAAATAGTGCATTTTTCTTTAAAGAATGGGACAAAATGTTGTGGAAAAAAGTAATAACAGGTAAATGCTGGTTACCACCATTTTTTTCGTTTCCCATAATTTTTTTCAAAAGCATTTTTCCTACTGTTCATTAAAACTCTGGATTGTTTGGTACAGAGTTAATGCATTACTTCATTTTTTAAAGATATTTTTAAGTCTAACTAAAACAAAAAAGGTTTTAGAAAAAGTTGATTGATTGATTGATTGAATGGTGTTTTCCGCCGCTTCAAAATTATTTCAATCATATCACGGCGACAGCTCACATATTCATCTATTTCATAGGTTCCACCAGTACGAGGCTAGGGCTCTTAAGTGTCTTGCCCAAGGACACTCCAAAGAATTTAGAAAACGTCACAGAAAAGTTTTTTCCCACATTTCCCACATTGACTGACAGGAAAATAATGTGACAAGAGTATAAAATACTGGTCATTAGCATTTTCTCCTTTTCTGGTACCTTTTTTCCTTGATAATTCGTCGTCTGAAAATTGACATTAGATAATGTTTAACGTTTATTCAACACAGCTTGACGTTTTTATCTATTAACTGTGAATACCTGGGTGTATCTTCTATTGGACATATTTCGGCAATACAACATTCGCAATGGAGTGGACATGTGCATATAAACAATTAATTATGATTATACTGGCGCTACAAAAACTGACAGAGGCAGAAACAAAAGGTAAGCATTTATACTACTGTTAAAAAGGCAGCCATTTTTTAAAACCGCAGTGCATTTGGCGAAAAGTAGGAAAGAAAACATACAAACAGCGCATTGAACGATCAATTTAGGTAAAACATACTCCATGTATTGGATGTAAACATGTATATTTACCCTTCAACATTTATATATCGGACATTTTTTATTTCTTTTGCTTGCAACGTCCAATTTCAGTTCTCAGTGCGGGTCCCATTCAGTTCTACGTAGCAAACCTGGTCTCTCCAAAAACCGGTATTATTACGTAAAAGAAGTTCATTTGCCTTTAAGAACAACTTTATTAGAAAATATTCAGCCACAATCTCAATAAATAATGGCCAGATTCACTCAGAATTCTATCAAAATACTATCATGTCTGATAGCAGACGGTGTAGCCACCCATGATTTCAACCATGCAGACCGATGCGTGTCAAACTAGAATTGAATACAACTATTTTAACGAAATTTGTTTGTTTCAAGAATCAAACTAGACTGTGCCGAACAATATTTCGACTTCAGAAAAAGACAATGATTATGATTGTGTAAATTGTATCTGCGGAGTTTCATTTGGATTGATTGACTGATTGATTGATTGTATGGTGTTTAACGCCGTTTTCAACATTATTTCAGTTATATCGCGGCGGCCAGTGCCCCTATCCATGCTTTCCTGGAGTTTCTTTTACCAGTACTACGCACAATATTCTTTCCAAGCCATTGGCTGCTTTCCCACATAACCATCGTCGAAACAATGTTCAGCGGTGAGAGAGGAATGAATCCTGTCGCAATGACTATCATCAATCCTCGGAAAGAAATTGGCCGAGTCAGAGATCGAACCAGCGACCTCCTGTTCTCCAGTCCTGTACGCTACCGACTGAGCTACGGGGGCTCAGCAGTTTCATTTGGAACGATCACATCTTTTTCACGGCAATTCATAGAAAAAAGATAGTGGTGTTAAAGTGGATTTAGCTCATAAATAGGCAAGTTTTGTACAAATATTCTTTGTCAATCGGGAAATTACTTATTAATCTTACTTCTGCTGCATATCTTAATGAACAAATGTATTCAAAAGTATTCAAAATTGCTGTCCGAATGGCGACAAAACTCGATCTGGGAGTTTGCTAAAGAAAAATAGAAAAAGAAACCGACGTACTCGATGAATATCAAAATGGAAATTCAAAGCGCTGAAAGCATTGACGGGCTAGGGGCAATTTGTGTATATTCATAGAACAACTGTACTGACCCATGAATAGTCCATTAAACATGTGCTGCTGCACTTTTTATTCTTCATGCATTTCCAAGCACTAGGAGGTAGTGAGTGGATGCATCCATATGCAGCTTCCACATATCGCAAAAAATCGAACAAGAATGACACATACCATTCTTTACAAGCACTAAATGCATTCTAATGTACTCTAGTCTTGACCTATTTCCAATCGTTTCCTAGATAACATAACAATCATTCTAACAAACTTCCATGAGTATTGGACTGAAAATGTGGCTTCTAGAAGGTTCACAAGAATTTTTCAAAGATTTGTCTCCATGACCTAGATTTGACTCGGTGTGAGCCATTTTCAAACTCATCAAAGAAATCGTCAAGACATTTTCATGAGCATCGGACTGAAAATGTGGGACTCTACAGCGTATACAAGGTTGTTTTAAAGATTAAGTCCAGTGACCTACTTTTTGACCTGACATGACCCATTTTCAAACTCGTCCTGAAAATCATCAGACAACCTCTCTGACCAACTTTCATGAGTATTGGACTAAAAGTGAGGCATCTAGAGTGTGCACGAGGTTTTTCTATGATTAGATAAGGTCACCTTGTTTTTGGCCAGAGATGACCCGTTTTCATACTCATCTAAAAAGAAGCATAAGTTTTTGACCCGGTATTATCTATTTTAAAAACCCGTCTGAGATATCAAGACAAAAATTCTGACCAAATTTTTTCAGTATTGACTGGAAATGTGGTCTCTAGATCATACACAAGGTTTTTCAAAGATTTGACTTGGTGACCTAGTTTATGACCCGAGAAATTCCATTTTCATTTTCATGTGAGATATTATCAAGCCGTAATTTCTGACGAAGTTTCATGAGTATCAGACGGGAAATATGGCCTCCAGAGCGCACACAAGGGTTTTCTAAGATTTGACGTAGTGACCCAGATTTTGACCCAACGTGACCAATTTTCAGTCTGGACTGCATGTTTACCCTTCAACATTTATATATCATATGGACAAACATTCTGACAAAGTTTCATCAGTGTCGACTGAAAATGTGGCCTCTAAAGTATACCCAAGGTTTTCCTAAGCTTTGATCTAGTAACCTAGTTTTTTACCCAATATAAACCGTTTTCAAACTCGTCCAAAATATTATCAAGGCAAACATTTTTACTTACTTTCAAGAGTAATGAACAAATCAAATGTGGTTTCTAGAGCGTACACAATATTTTTAAAAGATTTGACCTAGTGACCTAGTTTTTGACTTGACATGACCCATTTTCAAACTTATCTGAAATATTATCAAGGCAAACATTCTGAGTAAGTTTCATGAGTGTCCGACTGAAAATGTGGCCTCTAGAGCGTACACAAGCTTTTTCAAAAATTTGATCTAGGAACCCAGTTTATCACCTGATGTGACCCATTTTCAAACTTGTTCGATATATCATCAAGACAAACATTCTGAGAAAGTTTCATGAGGACCCGGCTGAAAATGAGGCCTCTAGAGCGTACACAAGTTTTTTCTACGATTTGATGTCGTGACCTTGTTTTTGACCCAACATGACCTATTTTCAAACTTGTCCAAGATGTCATCAGGATACAATTCTGACCACTTTTCGCGAGTATCAGACTGAAAATGGGGCCTCTATAGCGAACACAAGGTTCTTCTGAGATTTGACCTGGTGACCTAGTTTTTGACCTGACATGACCCGTTTACGAAGTTATCTGAGATGTAATCAAATCAAACATTCTGACCAACTTTCATAAGTATCGGACTGAAAATATAGTTTCTAGTCCGTACACAATGTTTTCTAAGATTTGACCTAGTGAACTAGTTTTTGACCTGACGTGACCTACCTTCAAACTTATCTGAGATAATATCAAGACAAACATTCTGACCAACTTTAGTGTGTATCCGACTGAAAATGTGGCCTCTAGAGCGTACACACGTTTTTCTAAGATTTGGCCCCGTGACCTAGTTTTAGACCCATCGTGGCCCATTTGTGAAAATCGACCGAGACAACATCAAGACAAGCATTCTGACTAAGTTTCATGGATATCCAACGGAAAATGTGGCATCTAGAGCGTACACAAGATTTTTCTAAGATTTGACCTAGTGACCTTCTTTTTGACCCGATGGGACCCATTTTCGAACTCGTCGGACATACAGTATCATCAAGAGAAACATTCTGACAAATTTTCATGAGTATCTGAAAACATACGGCACCTGGGAGATTGTCAGATTCCTACACTTTCTCCACACCCCACAATGTTTTCTATATTTTCAAAAGCGAATTCGATTTAATACGTGTTCCAACGGCATGATAACAAACAGAGATTGAAAATCTTTTTGTAAAACACATTGGTGGCTCGTAAAAAGTGATTACTCTTTTCCCTATTTACTTTCTACAGAAGAACATACTTTTCGTGAAAGATTGTTGGAAAAGATTAAAATGCTGATTGCCCACATTTTGTCTTTTTCTTATGGTGTTAAGAAAATGTTTCTTTCTCGTCCTTCAGACTTAGGATTGTTTGGATAAGGCTAAAATGGAAACTTTACCCACTAAAAAATCTTTGCCATGCTCACTTCATACACTTTTTGGATAAAAACATTATGGAGAGAGAAAGCATTACTAGTTTGAGTAATGGTTTCTCCTTACACATTTTTTTTTTTTGAATCTTCCAAGCACTGTTATTTCCAAAACTCTGCACAGAACTTTAAGCTAAAAATCATTTTCTTTACCAGAATAAATTTTCTGACTATCAAATTAAAGCATTTGCAGCAAACAAATAGATAATGGCTCAAAGCCTGTAAATAATGTTAAAGAGTTATGAAAATATTTTTCTCAAAAGGAGCAAAGCTTACTACCAGCATTTTCCCTTGTTACCACAATGTTTTCAACTTTCTCATGGTAAGTAAAACCACGTTTCAAGGAAATTTAAGTACACATGTAATAAGACTTGTGTCCGAATTGAAATTTTGCTTTACTCATTGCAATAGTCTTCAAAGTGCAAGAACATATTGTGAGAAAGGAGAAAGGAGAAATGCCATTTTCTCCTTTCGCCATAATGTTTTCAACTTTCTTATGGTATGTAAACCTCAGTTCAGGAAATTTACGACTTGTCGCAACACAACTGACAACAATTTTACTTCGATCTTAGTTTACGGGACTAAACAAGTCAAACCACTTGGTTCAGTTTTTTTAGAGAACTTGCGACCTTTCGCAGGGCTGGTCGATAGACTTAATATTACTGTCTCTATCAACTTTGACAACTTGCACATTTTTGGACTGAAGTCATCATTTAATGTCAGTTTCGCTTCAATAATTTTCATCCCAATACTTGTATCAAACAATGAAGAGTATTTAGACAAAAATTGCTCTACAGAACCAACTTGGTGAGTCCAATTAATTTTCTTCCAATCTAGGTTGAGTTCCATTAACCCTTTACCGCACAATGCCGCCTTTTAACGACCCTGGGAAAAAAGCCTTTTGAAAACATTGTGGGAAAAGGAGAAAATGCTGGTAACTAGCATTTTCTCCGCTTCCCACAAAGTTTTCTACCCCATCAAAGAAAATTTGCAACATTTGAGCCATAATTATATTGTCGTCTGCAAACGCTTTCAATTTGGACAAGGCTAAAATTTTGTCTTCTGGTAAGGGTTTAACCAGTTTCTTCCGAATAGAGAAGGACTGGTCATCTCCACTCACAACAATTAATGGTAGACTTTTCTTTTGATGAGCATATTCAAGAGTTGCTTTACCTTGTCTAGACCTCTATCTCCTGTGTAAGTTTTCAGCAACACAGTTGCTCAAGTTTCACATGACTCAAAGTACTTCTGTTTTCTCACTAGGATTTTGCAAGTTGGATTCCAGGAATTCAAATCAGGAAAAAGTTGGATTCCAAACTAAATCAAAGTACTGAATGTACTGACAGACTAGCGAATTTTATTGACTGATTGATTGATTGATTGTATGGTGTTTATTAACCCTGTTTTCAACATTATTTCAGTTATGTAGCGGTGGCCAGTGCACATATCCATGCTTTCCTGGAGTTTCTTTTACAGTACTCCGCACAATATTCTTTCCAAGCTACTGGCTCCTTTCCCACATAACCATCATCGAAACGTGAGCGAAAAATGAATCCTGTTGCGATGACTATCTTCAATCCTCGAAAAGAAATTTGTTGAGGATCAAACTAGCGACCTCATGTTCTCAAGTCCTGTATGCTACCGACTGAACTGCCGGGGATATATGTGCTATTGGTTAACTATACTCCAGTTTAAGTTTAACCCTTAACCTGTTAAAAAAATTGTTAAATGAAACTTTCAAGCTGATGGTAAACACCTGAATATTGCTACTGCTATTTCACAGTTACACTTTGGAGAAAATCTATCCTCTTATCGGACAATGTTGATCCATGATCAGACTGCACACACTGTCTGCAAAAGGTCATTGAGTCGCGATAGTGCTGGTAAAAGAAACTCGAGGAAAGCATGGACAGGTGCTCTGGCCGCCGCAATATCACTGAAATAATGTTGAAAACGGCAGGTGTATCTATTAATAGATTCATTCATAATGTTACAGTTGTGAGGGAATAAGTGATTCTCTGCTTTGCAAAGGTCACTCAATTTACATATAAGCAAAGATCTTGTACCTTATAAATGACATCTTTTTCAGTTTATTACTTTGTAAGACGACATGTTCAAATCGAAGAGGTAGAGATTTAGTGGTTTATGTCTAAATTGTCATGTATAACAGAATTAAGATTTCTAACAGAAAGAAGTATTTTCTGTGTGGCAGTATTTGGCAACCGTGGGGTTTTGAATCTAGGTCAATCTTGATGCCTATAGACTAGCTTCGCTAGTCAAAAATTGGATTCCAGCCTGCTCGAAGAAGTTGGATTCCCATAGAGTGAGGATGAATTTTCATACACAAGCAATAAACAACTAAAACCTGTAAATTTAGATTTGTGCATCATGGAGACATAATGCCTGTAACGGACAAGTCTCAATTTACATTAGAAATTACTAGCTAAGACTTTATTTGTATGAATGAATGAATGAATGGAGTTTTATGGCCCGTCGACAGCAAAGGTCATTTTGGGCGCACTAACAACTAATGCAATGCATTTAATTTAGCAAACTGTAATGTTACGGACAAGGCTTAAAATATCAGCTGTGTAAACACTAAAAGGATAAACAAGACTAGTGACAAAGTCTAAGAATACAGATGGTCAATAGGACCTAAAATCATATCTTTTTATAGAGATTTACCTCTTTCAAAAAGTCAAAAATAAACTCTAACTTTACAGTGTCAAATAAATTGCTCATACTGTCAACATGAAAAAACCTGTCTCTTGTAGGTGCAAGGTCTATACAGTCTACAAGTATGTGTTTAACAGTAAGAGGTGCATTGCAGGAAATACATTGGGGTGCTTCTTCTCCTTTGAGGAGGTACGAGTGTGTCATGTATGTATGACCAATGCGAAGACGGGCCAAAATAATTTCTTCACGGCGACTTGTCCGCAACCCTGGAAGCCACTCGCCAAGTGTCGGCTTCACTGTAAACAACTTGTTATCTTTGTTAGCTGGGTCATTCCAGGATTGCTGCCATACATTTCGGATAAAATCATTAATCAATGGTTTAAAATCGTTAAAAGGAACTTTAAAAGGTAAAACTTCCAGTGACAATGCCTCCATGGCAGCTTTATGAGCCTCTTCATTGCCACTGATACCAATATGGCTAGGGAGCCAACAGAAAACAATATCGGCTTTTTCACAGATTCCTGATAATTTTTCAAGGAGACTGACTATTAATGGGTTGTCTGTTTTCTCACCCTCAAGTGCTTGCATGGCAGATAAAGAATCTACAAAGATAATATAGCGCCAGTAAGCGTCTTGTTGAATATGGTTGAGAGCAAGGTCGATTGCTTTTAACTCCGCAGAAAAAACAGAAGAATTATTAGGAAGCCGAAACTGATATAGCTCGCCATCGAGCACGGCAGCTGTAGCAACTTTGTCTCCATCTTTAGAACCATCAGTATATATCTCTTCGTGAAGGCAGTATTGTTCTTTTATTTCAAGGAATTTATTTTTAAATATCATAGGATCTGTCGTAGCTTTCTTGTCTGAAGCAAGATTATATATGTAGGTTGGACTTTTAAAAGTCCATAAAGGAACTTCAGAGATTTTATGTTGTGCTACATCCTCCAGATCGCAATCAAGACAGTTCATATCCGCTTCACAGCGCAAACTAAAAGGTGGTATTACTTTTTCTCTCTTTCAAAATTCATCCTTGTACAGTGGTTTAAATACTGCTTTATGCGTGGGGTTGGTGGGATTTCACTTTAATTTTAAGTAATATTGCATGGAAAGTTTGTTCCTGCGTAAATTTAAAGATGGTTCATTTGCCTCTGCATACAAACTATTGATAGGAGATGTTCTAAAGGCGCCAAGTGCTAAGCGTAAACCTTGGTTATGGATAGAATCCAATTTCCGAAGGTACGATTTCCGCGCTGAGCCATATACAATGCAGCCGTAATCTAACTTTGAACGGACGAGTGTTCTATAAAGTCTCAAAAGGACTTTTTTGTCGGCTCCCCAGTCCATACTGGAGACAACACGTAAGAGATTAAGAGCTTTTTGGCATTTATTGCTAAGGTAATTGATGTGAGGAATAAACGACAGCTTACAGTCAAATAAAAGACCTAAAAATTTGAATTCAGGGACGACTTCAATTTGTACATCATCTAAATAAAGTTCTGGGTCCAAATGAAACTTTCTTGACTGGCAGAAATGCATGCATTTGGTCTTGGTTTTTGAAAATTTAAAACCATTTTCTCCTGACCATTTGGCTAAGTTGTTTAAAACTTGTTGCAACTGCCGTTCAATGGTATGCATATGCTTAAACCTATAGCAAATGCAGAAGTCGTCAACATATAAAAAGCATTCCACACCAGGACAAACAGACTTAACGATATTGTTTATTTTGACACTAAAGAGTGTAACGGAAAGAATGCTTCCCTGGGGAACGTCCATTTCCTGTTCATGGGAGTTGGAGTAAGTATTTCCTACCCGGACTCCAAACTGACGTTCATTCAAAAATGCCGAAATGAAATAAGCAAGGCGACCTCTTATACCGAAATCATGGAGATCGTTCATGATTCCATACTTCCATGTGGTATCATACGCACTCTCTAAATCGAAAAATACAGAAACAACATGTTCCTTTTTAATAAAAGCTTCGCGAATAAAAGCGAACTAAGTGGTCAAGAGCGCCTCTTTGTTTACGAAAGCCACACTGGGCGGTAGCAATAAGTTTGTTTTTCTCTAGAAACCAAACAAGGCGGTCATTAACCATTATTTACATTGTTTTGCAAATACAACTTGTTAAGGCTATAGGACGATAGTTTGCAGGATTCGTAGAGTCTTTACCTGGTTTTGGTATGGGAATTACTATTGCTTCCTTCCAGGAATCTGGAAGAGTACCAGTATGCCAGACTTGATTAAATATACTCAGTAAACATTCAAGGGATCGAAACGGTAAATGTTTTAAAAACTGATAATGGATGTCATCACATCCAACAGCAGTATCATGACATTTCTTCAGAGCCTTTTTGAGTTCTTTCAAAGTAAACTCCTTATTGTAATGCACTGTATTATTTGACTTGAAATTCAGTTTAGTTTTTTCTTTGATGTCTTGGAATTTTCGAAATGTAGTCGTATAGTTTGAGGAAGACGACTTCTCTGCAAAAGTTTCTGCCAAGACATTGGTAATATCTGCTTTGGATGTGACAACACCATCATCCGAATTTAAGTGCCCGACATTTAACGAGGAGTTTTTCCCATTAATTTTTCTAATCATATCCCATGTCTTTTTGACAGACGATCTAGAATTTAATCTAGATACGTACAGTCGCCAAGACGCACGTTTACTTTGCTTGATAGTTCGTCGTGCTTTTGCACGTGCAATTTTGAACTTTGAAAGATTTTCCTGAGTCGGTCGCAGATTAAATTGTCTGAGAACAGACTTTCGCTCAGCTATAGCCTTTTTGCAATCATTGTTAAACCATGGCTTGCTTGGATTCTTTGGATTTGTCGATGTCCGAGGAATTGATTTTTCTGCAGCCGAATAAAGTAAGGAAGTGAAAAGTTCTGCAGGATTTTCGCAATCATCAAAAGCAGTGGGATAAATTGATTGTTCGCAGTGAAGTTTGAATTTTTCCCAATTTGCCTTACGGAGCTTCCAGCGTTCTGGACGCTCCTGTATTGATGGTCCTACTTCCGATACCTGAATCGGAAAATGATCACTTCCGTGAAGGTCATCATCAACCTTCCAGTTAAAGTCTGGAACAATTCCAGGGCTGCATATAGTAAGATCTAAAGATGAGTAAGAACCAGTAGCAGGATGAAGATAGGTTGAAGAATTATCATTTAACAATGCAAGATCATGTTTTGTAATAAATTCTTCAATGGTTCGACCCTTGTTATTTGTGTCGGTACATCCCCATAATGTATGATGGGAATTAAAATCTCCCATTAAAATGAATGGTTGCGGTAATTGATCTATAAGATGATCAAGTTTTTTTTATATCAATTGGTAAGCTAGGGGGAAGATAAATAGAACACAAAGTAATGGTCTTATTAAAGGAAACATTTACCGCGACAGCTTGAAGAGTAGTGTCAAGCTTGACAGAACGGTGTGGAACATTGTTGTTCACAATCACGGCAACACCTCCAGAAGCTTTATCATTACTATTAAAGTGTTTAAAATAACAAGAGTGATATTTTAAAGTAAAGTTGTCGGAATCTTTGAGAAATGTTTCCTGTAAACAAACTGCCACTGGTTTTTGTTCATTAATGAGAAGGTTTAATTCCTCAACGTTAGCTTTGATGCTTCGACAATTCCATTGCAGAATGTTATTAGTCATCACTAAATTTAGGGTTAAGAAGATACCATAGAACAATGGAAGTATGTATTGATTCATCTCTTATTCAATTTGATAATACGACCTTGCTTATTTGTATTTTGTTCTGCTTGGTCTGTATCCGCCTCCATGTCTTCATCAAGACATTGGAAGCGGTTATGCTGTTGTATATGGTCATCAGATCCCTTTGGAAGGCGATCTGAGAGGGCCTTTTTTGGAGATTTAGCTGGACTTTTAGGGAGTGGCTTCTCTGGTTTCTTGTTGGCTACGGGTCTCTGCGATGTTTTAACACTACTTTGCACTGATTTCTGTGGTTTATCTGTTTGCACAGAAGCATCATTTGTCTGGGTTTGAGCATCTCTGACCTCAACAGTACTTGCTTTACTCGACTTAAGTACGGTGGAAAAGGAGCCGTGTCTCCACAATTTTCCTTGCTTCAGGGAAAGACAATCCCTCCTTATATTTGATCGTCACAACCTCCTTCTCCTTCTTCCATATTTTACATGTTCCAGAGGTAGAGGGATGATCTTCACCACAATTGACACATTTTACATCGTTAGTGCATTTATTGTCGACGTGTGTAATGATAGTAGTTCCACAACGTCTGCAGAGTTCATCTCCTCCGTGAAGTTTGCATGATCTCTCGTGGTGCCCGTACTTAAAACATGCGTAGCACTGCAGGGGGTTTGGGATGTACATATCCACTGACACTTTCAAGTATCCAACCTTCAACCATTTAGGTAGAATTGAAGTGTTGAAGGTAAGAACGATCGTGTTGATACTCCTTTTCACGTTGTCCCTGAATACAGTGATTCGTCGAGCAGCTGTTACATTTTGGCTTGCAAGATTGGTAGTGATTTCTTCTTCAGTTACTCCCAAAAGGTCCGGACATCGGATAATTCCTCTAGATGTGTTTAAAGAAGTGTGAGGATAGCATTTGCATGGGATTTCAAAAAAGTGAGAGAGTTTCAGTAGATTTTCAGCATGTTTCGCTTTTTCAATTTCGACGAGAAGTGAGCCAGAATTTAACTTTTTTACAGACTTGGGTGAACCTGCATGCGAAACAAGAACTTTTTCTATAACAAAAGGTGACAGTTTTGTCAACGGTTGATCCGGTTTAGTCGATTCGATAATCAGAAATCTAGGAAAAGAAGAAGATGTTTGTCCATTATCCGAGTCCGTGTCCAGTTGGTCGCGTGATCGTTTTTTAGTTTGTTGTTCCATGGTTGGGTGTTATATGTTCGTCATCCGTGGCCCCCGCCCACCGCGGAGCCCTACTAGGGGACATGGTGTATGGAGCGGAGTATCCAGCTCCCCATGCCAGGGTTACCCAGATGATATACTCGGGCAGCACAGATAAAGTATAGCGACATACAGCAGACATGGACAATTCCTGGGAATCAGAGAACCGCCATGGAAACTGCTGCCCCAAACACGAAATCCTAACCACCCGATTAGCCCATGAGCCTATATTAGACTAGGGACTAAAACATGTATGAAAAGTAAAAACTAGTAATTTGAACATACTGACGGTGTATGGATATATGCGAAAAACTATATAATGTCTGTACAAGATACATGCAGTAATAAGAAAAACTTTTCAAGTTCATGCAATGATTACACAATCTGGAAGCAGTACAGGCAGTAACAGTTTCGGCACGAATAAATGATGCCCAAATCTAAAAACGACCAGCCGATTGCACTAGACCGGGCCCATCTAGGCTCTCGTTTAGACCGAAGCCGAGGCCGAAGCAGTGTGTTGAAGAGCTGGAGATCCCTGGGCTCCCCTGAACTACCAGGACCCTCTTTTCCGGCTTACGAGTCTCCACCCACGGCAAACAGGCGGGTCCATTGGTGGGGTCTTACCACTCTGCAGGACTGGCAGCCGGCGTATTCTACCCCCCGTCCGGCTGGGGGGACTTTATTTGTAATTGCGCAAAGGATTAAAGAACTTTTAACTTTATCTTTTACTTAGACGAATGTAAATAATTCAACATGATAATGCTTATTATAAATATTCATAATAATAATTGGCCAAGCCCCGGAAGCTCAGCGGGCAGGACTTGAGAACATGGGGTCACTGGTTCGATCCCCGGCTCAGCCAATTTCTTTCAGAGGACCAATAATAGTCATTGCGACAGGATTCATACCTCTCTCACCGCTGCTCATTGTTTTAATGGTGGTTTTGTGGAAAAGCAGGCAGTGGCTTCAAAAGAATATTGTGTGTAGTACTGGTAAAAGAAACTCTAGGAAAGCATGAAAAGGTGCACTGGCCGCCGCGACATAACTGAAATAATGTTGTAAAAGGTGTTAAACACCACACTGTCACAATCAATCAATCAATTCTAATGATGGAAACAATTCTTGACCCATCTTCACAAACATTTGTAAATTCAATTCTAATACCATTTTAATTTGTGATTAGAAATGAATTCAGAATTATCTGTCCATGTGGATCGTAATGTCTATTAAATCTTTTCAGTGATAATGTCTTAGACCTGTCCAAATTGAAAGCTTGTATAAATCTGCAGATAACAAGATGGAGATGGTTTGAACAAACTATATGATCTTTTAAAACGTCGAAAACTTTGTGGAAAAGAAGAGAATGCTTCTTTACCCACAATGACGCTTTCTTTCTCAAGATGGTTAAATTCTGGCTGGTGGATTGTTTGGTGAAGGATTAATTAGCTTCATGTTCTTCCCTTTTTTTTTTTTTTTTTTTTTTTTTTTTTCAACTTTCCCACTTGTCTGATCATTAGGCTGATCTGGAGCTTCCCTTTTAATCCCCAGAAATTTCTGAGAAATTATTCGTTTTGAAATGTGTTCTGCGATCATATCATGCACATGTAAGAAGAGATAAGTTTCGTGGAACATTGCTCTTAATTAAATAATTGTTTTTACTCGAAAGATCAATTGAAAAATTCAGCTGAAAGTTGATAGGTCACGGACAATACTCAATTTTCTATTACCATTGCTTCCCGTCTTGAGCTGTCTTGGCAAACTGTTTTCCAGTGTTTTGAACTCTCGACTGCATATGTATGTCGAGGTACATGAAGTAATAAATAACTACCAGTCAGGTTTCAGGAAAGGCTTTGCAACTATAGACAATATGTTTACTCTGTATAACTTGATCCAGTTAGTTTTCGAAAGTAAACATAAACTGTTCTGTGCTTTTATAGATTTGAAACAAACCTTTGACTCAGTATGGAGAAACGGCGCTTGGTATGAACTTTTAAGTTCAAATATTAATGGAAAGTGTTTACGACTGATAAAAAATATGTATAGCGATATTAAATCATATGTCAAAGTAAACGGCTCGTTCTCCAATCTTTTCTCGTGCTTGGTCGGTTTAAGACAAGGAGAAAGCATGTCGCCCATAATTTTTTTCGCTCTATCGTTACGACTTGCACTATTTTTTCATTACCTCGGGTATTGTTAATGGTACTACAGTTCCCCTGCCTGAGAGCTTTTATAGTAACATTAATATATATCTTAAGATATTTTTACTGCTTAATGCAGATGATACAGTTCTAATACGAGATTCGTGCCAAAACTTACAAAATGCGCTGGGTCTTTATCAAAAATATTGTAATACCTGGAAACTTCAAATCAATTTTTCCAAAAGCAAAAATATGACATATAGTTTTGTATATGATAACAAACCGATTGAAGTTGTAAATGAATATATATATTTAGGGATAATATTTAGTCGCTCTGGAACATTTTCAAAAACCAAAGAAACAATTTCTAAGCAAGCAAAATCGGCTATGTACAGTTTCCTAACGAAAATAAAGAGATTACCATTACTGTTGGATTTGCAAATTGACCTCTTTCGTAAAACAATTAAACCAATATTGTTGTACAACCATAAGCTACCAATTGAAAGAGAAAGATGGTTCAATATTGCAATAGATGAAAGAACATGCACACTTTGTAAAAATGGGTTAGGTGATGAATATCACTATCTCCTTGAATGTCAATGCTTTGAGAATGAGTGTGAACAACTAGTACCAATTCGATGTTTGCAGAGGCGTAATGTATAAGTATTTGATGCAGTTTTTAATACATACAAAGTCTAAAACAGAAAAGATCAATATAAGTAGATTTATCAAAATCGTTTTAAATTAATTCTAGTACAACCATTATCTTTGACGCAGATTTTTTTTTTTTTTTTTTTTTTTTGCATGCACTGATTAGATTGGAAGAATGATATTGTTAACATCTGTGATGAAAAGTTAATGGGAGGGGAGACAACTCACGAGAGTTGTCTTTCCTTTTCATCTCGATATCCTGGATAGCTGGGCAGCAGTGCCTAATGTATTCCATTGTGTTCTGTGAACCTATGAAATAAAACAAGAACATTTATTCTTTTTGAAAGATTGACCCTTGGACTTCTAAGCGCCACCCAATGACCACTTGCGGTTAGTGTGGGTCAGGTTCTGGCTGCACAGACAGAACGGGCAGGCTGATCTTGGATATACGCTATCCGATAAGGAGATATTTTTCTCCCCAAAAATGTTTGAAATAGCAACACTTGGGTTCTTGCTACTGGCTTGAAAGTTTCATTTAACTTATTTAGCAGCTTAGGGGTCAAAACTGTGGTAATGTTTCATTCAGTCCTTTGATTTTTAATATATATACATATAATACATGGTGAGGTGAGGCGGAGAGGTTGCTGTTTGTGAGCAATTTGTTCTCCTTATCTCTTCTTCATAAGATGAACATAGTTGGTACCAGTCTGTTGTTTTGTTTTAGTCAATGATCTATTTTCACCTCTGGGAGGTATGGAGACGGGGAAGAGAGATATCTCCCTTTCCCGCCGCGATATCTTCCTTAGCTGAATATACAAGTATTTAGCTGTACGTGTAACTCGTTGTACTGTCTCATCATTTTACATTAAGTGGACATTTGCTGTTGACAAGTGAAATGCGGGATGGGAGGCAGAAACTGCTCTTAACGAGCGATTTCTCCCTTCCGTCCCAACATCACAATAGTAGTACATCTTAGCAGCTCACATTTATCTTTATTCTGGAAAGTGTAGTCAAATCATTAAGTATATCAGCACGTCCTGATTATAGACATAGGATATATCTTATTCAAGTTGCCTTGTGTAACACGATGTATTGTTAACTCTACCTCTTGTTCTCTTGTAAAAGAACAGAGAGAAATAAGGTAAAGATTGCATCATAAGATGCTCACCGCCTTTTTTTAATCGAGTCATCGCGGCCCCTGCATCTAACCGCAAATCACAATCTTTGCCCTCAATCTGCAATGAAACATTTCTTTCTGAATAAATCTCTCGGCTCATCTAAAAATGTCCCAAACTTACAAGACTCACTTAGCCACATCAATATAGTCTGTCAAATACTGGGTTACAGTTTCATTTTCACTTTGCATCTTACAATGAAACTTAAACCGTTCTCCAACGAGGAGCGTTTTGAGCTGCAGGTAATTTTGAATAGCGGTTTTCAACTGTGTCGAAAGTCTTATCACTAGGTTTTTGAGGTGTAACAAAATTACGGAGCGGGCTGTAAGTCTTAGATCAGACTGTAAGTCGCAGACATGAACGTAGTTCTTTTCTGATCATTATCAACGATGCTATTTGCATGGAAAACAAGTGTTCCCTGTTCTCCACCCAGCTGTGGACGTACAGTCAAAACTGTTCTATTTTACCGAACATTTCAGTTTATATTTACTGTACATGGAGAGTGCGAAACATTCTTGTCGCCACTGTAATGTTTTTTTTTTAGGTCCGGACAACAGCAATAAGCAGCATAAATGTAGATTTTTAACTTTATATGGAAGTTCTTTGCTCTCGGAAAGCATGAGTAACTACAATTAATCAAAGTACATTAAATACTTCCACCTAATGCGGATCTAAGTACTAAAATACTACAATTGATAGCATTAATTAATGACTTACTTTAAAACAAAATCGTGTATCTAAGCGTTTTGCGTACAGTTATTATTGTAAGAAAAGTGTTTTTGGGTGTAATGGCAGTAGTTTTGGGTGAATTTCGAGTAGTTTTGGGCGTTTCCATACTTAGTCATCTGCGATAAACTAGGCAATGTCAAAGCTGCGGAAGGAGACTAATTTCAAATTTAGAGCGAATTCTATGACACTTAACTCTGAAATTCACTGTTTGTGTAATTGGCTTACACAGACTTTTTACCCGCATGTTGATTCCACATACGAAATGAAACAGACGCGTCTGTTCGTTGATCTATGAGGACCTATTTTTCTTGAAGCAGAGGAGTGAATCGTCTTCAGTCACCGTCCCAAAAGCTATCCGATTGGTTAAATTATTTGTGCACTGTGGAGAAGGGTAACTCCAAATGACGTCATTTTTACTGCTTTCGATTGGCTTGTTACAACTATAATTTATTTGTTGCTGTGGCAACACCATCATAACAATAAACCGATCCAAAGTATTTTGCATTTACCTAAAACTATGTTTTTCGAAATTTGATTTCATTCTTTTTGTAAATTTGAAGTTTCTCCTTGTTGTTCTGATTCAATTTACAATGCTCTGGAACTGTTTTTGTTCTTTTGTACTCGAGATGTATCGAACTATTTGAAAGGTGGTTCAGAGGCATTTGCAACAAACTGCCGAGTGACTGGTGCTAATGCCCAGCCCCCGTAGCTCAGTCGGTAGCGTACAGGACTTGAGAACAGGGGTCTGCTGGCTCGGCCAATTTCTTTCCGAGGATTCACGGTCGAGCATTGCGACACGATTCACTCCTCTCTCACCGCTGACCATTGTTTCCACGATGGTTATCAGGGAAACCAGCCAGTGGCTTGGAAAGAATATTGTGCATAGTACTGCTATAAGAAACTTCAGGATAGCGTGGATAGGTGCACTGGCCGCCACGATGTAACTGAAATGATGTTGAAAACAAACGGCGTTAAACACCATAAAATCAATCAATTAACCAGTACTAATAAAATTCTTATTAAAAAACTGGTAGCTTCACATGAAAAAACGTTTGTGTTACAAGGGCATGAGTTAGACTCCTGGAAAATCCAGAAATCGTGCACATATATCAATTTTCACAAGGAAAATTATAAAAAAAAAAAATTCTCAAAGTGTTAATTCTATGACACTATCGAAAGATTCTGGCTTAAACCTGTACAAATTTTGATGCAATCACACAAAGGATGGGGAGAAAGTGTGAAACACGAGTTTACGTTTATGCATGTATACCAATGGACAGACGGACAGACAGACAAGCTGATTCCAGTATATCCTTTCAAATAGTAATTTTGCAGAGGCAAAGATATCATCTGTATGTGATAATAGGTTTTCATCCTTGGAACAAAGAAAACAGACTTTGTTTATAAAGCAAACACACTAATGACATGATGAAAACAAGTGCATATCAGAATTTAAAGTTTACACGCATGATATATTTCATGGTAGAAAAACATTGTGGCAGAAGTTGAAATTCCTAAAGATAAGCGATTTCGTTTTGTCACAATTTTTAATAGCACGGTTCTATTACCACCAAAAGCTTTGCAATTTATTTAAATCAAAGGGTAAAATTCAAGGTAAACACCATCAGAGAGAAACAACTTCCTTAATCTTAAAGGTGAAAAAACATTGTGGTAAAAGGACTCACTGAAAGGTGTTTTACGCTGCTTGCAACTTTACTTAAGTCATATCACAGCGACAGCTCACATATTTTTTCTGGGTTTCACCGGCACTAGGCTAGGGCTCTGAAGTGTCTTGCCTAAGGACACTCCCACACGAAGCCCAGTGGATCAAGTGAGGTTCGAACCCGGGGCATCCAGGCCACGAGTCCTACATTTCACCACTGAGCCATGCAGGACCCCGTGGTAGAAGGGGCACTTACTCATTATGATCATTTCCCTTCAGCCAAAGTTTTTATCTGAATGGTGTTTTCAGAAAAGATAACCAGTACTTATACCTAGAATTAGATTTAACCCCTTTACTAAATGAGCCCTGTGTTTTACTTTGTTTTGAATATATTGTGGAAAAAGAATAAAATACTTGTTTCTCCTTTCCACGCTGGTTTCTACTATACCAGTGACCATCAAGAATTTCGTGAACCAACTCTAGAATATAAGTACATGTGATCTAGTTGTTAACATACACTTGACCTCGGCTCCTTTTCGAAGTAATGCCCCTTGAACAGTTTGCACTTATCCCATTGCTTAACCACTGACCCAAACATGTGCTGCAGACTGTCATGTCACATGTATCGCAAGTGTCTGTTAACCCCACATCTCAACTCCACATGAGACTCGTATTTCTCACCACATAGTTTTTTTTTTTTTACATTACGAAACGGCTAAAGCCCTAAAATCATAGATTACCAAATCTGGACAGTACGCTATTCCCAGTTCCTTTGCTTGTTCGACACAATACAGCTGCATGTTCTGGCTTTGCAGGCTATTATGGTGAATCCCAAACCTCAGAAGACGTGGGCAAATTTCTTCTTTTAATTGGCTGCAGCTAGCACCTTGTAACCGTTACATAATAGTAATTCCTTCAATGAAATTAAGCAACATCTCCATATCCTCATTTACTCCCGAATGAATTGTAATCATGAATCTGGAATCGAAATACAAAGACATACGGTACGTACGAGGAGTGTTAAAATATGAATGCATCGAAACACCTGAAATTTGATTCTTCATAGGTTTCACTGGAATTTTTATTTTGTTCCCTCAAGGTATTAACCTCCAACAGATATACAAAGTTTCAGTCTCCGAATCCAATCGTTGAAGGCATTTTCATAGTTGTTTTTAGGTACACTATGAAGACACTGGAATAGTGCAGAACCAAGGTATTAGCCGCTGAACAAATGTTCGACCTGAAAGGTATTGTTTTAGCTTTAGAAACAAAAAGGAGTCAAAAGGGGCAAGTTCAGGTGAATATCCTCCGCATTTACCTGACCTCGCTCCTCGTGACTTCTTTTGGATTAATTGATTGATTGATTGATTGATATTTTACGCCGCTTTCAACATTATTTCAGTCATGTCACGGCGACTCACATATTCATGTATTTCCTGGGTTTCACCAGTACTAGGCTAGGGCTCTGAGGTTCCTTGCCCAAAGAAACTCCCACAAAAGACCCAGCGGATCAGGTGGGGCTCGAGCCCGGGACCTCCAGGTTACGAATCCCACACTTACCACTGATCTACGGAGGACCCCACTTCTTTTGGAAGTATATGAAATACACAAACAAGTTTGTTGCACTGTATGCAGTGAAAGGAACACAAAGGTACAGTTGTCATTTGCAAACAGTAAAATGCAGAGTGTCTCTGCTGTTTTATCCATCCCCTTAGATCCAGCTCCACACTGTGCATGCCAAACCTATTAAATGATTTTCATATATCTTTTTTTCAAACGCACATTCAGATCAAAGTACATGCTTGCATACTCTAACTATAATTGAGGAAAGGTTGAACACTCTCTGGAAAAAGAGAAATGTTGGTTACTTCTTTTGAAACAATGTTTTCATCAGGGTTGTAAATATAAGAGCAAATATTGTCAAGTTGTAAATGGTTATAGCTGTCCAGAGAAAGGACATGTGTGTAGACAGCAGAGTACAGCTAAACCCTTAACCATAAAACAACACTGTGGGACAAGAAGGAAATGATTATAACCAGAGTTTTTATCCATTTAAAAGACAGAAATTATCTTCTGAGATGCATCAAATTTGCCATTTGCAAATGCTTTTTATTTGTCAAGTCTAAGATATGACGTTTGGAAAAGGAGAAAAAAATAATTGTAACTGCCATTTTTATTATTATCCAAAATCGTTATCTACCGGTTGAAATGCAATTGTTATGTTTTCAGAAACATTTAATTCAAAATGCTTTCAACTTAGACATGTCTTTTTTGAGAAACATTTAATTTGGAGTGCTTTCAATTTGGATATGTCTTAAACTTAATTTCTATTTTCGACCTTTTGAACATTAAAGGATTTTCAGAGAACAAATCAAATATGTCTAAAATGATGGTAATTGCCTTTGAAACAGTAGAGAAATTGTGGAAAAGGAGAAAAGTCTGATTACCATTCTTTTATCTTCCCAAAAATTTCCAGGCCCGCCCAGGTAGATAAGTGGTTAGCGTATCTGACTCGTCACCAGGTGGTTGCGAGTCCGATACCCGGTTGAGGCAAACTCTCTTTCCGGCGATTTTTCGCCTCTCACCTCTGATACATGTGGAAAAAGTAGTCGGTGGCTTTGGAAAGAAAGTAGTGTCAATACTGGTGTGAGAGAGCCATGAAACACATGGCTGTGTCACTGACCGCCATGATATGACTTGAGCTGTTAAAATGGCGTTAAACTCCAATACAAATAAAACAAACAAACAAACAAACAAACAAACCATTTTTTTCAAACTAATCTTACTCTTTCTCAGTGTCTTTACAACAAAACTTCTTTTCGGCAAGTAAGGAATATAGGCGCTCTCTTGCCATTTACATGGGACAACATATCAGAGCGAGATTATTGCGTGTTCTATGAACTTGAAAAAGACTTTTCACAGAAAAATTATTAAAAGCGTATCGTCATGATAGCTTTTGTAATTAAGTAAGACCCACAAACAAATATTTCATTTTTCATAAATTTTGCGGTATATGTATAAAAATGTCAGTTCATTCACTAATATTGTGATCACTGAACGATCACTAATAAATAGATTGTATTGCTATAATTTGTCAACTCCTAGGGTCAAAAATGAACATTATGGGCATCTTCTAACTATTCACCAAACATCAAAATTTTAGACTTGCCCAAATTGAAAGCATTTGCAGACAACAAATGAGATTTGCCTTTGAAGGGGAAGAAAGCATTGTGGGAGAAGGACGGAAATGCTGTTTGCCAGCATTTCTCCTTTCCCTTGGTGTTTTCAACAGCTTTCTTTCTAAGGGTGGCAAAAACTAGGGATTGTGTGGTAAATGGTTAATTAGTTACAAGAGATCCAAAAGCAATGCTGCTATTCCATTTTTTTAAAGGCAGGACAGTGTAAATCCAAGATCAGACTTTACATCATTCGTAGATCTAGTATTATCTAGACCCTCACTAGCTGCAAAACAAAATACAACCAACTGAATCATGAGGTACATTGGTCCTAGGACATACAGAAAATTGACCCGTAGCGAAATGTTTCGACCATGGTCACCCTGCGCGGACTGCGCAGCCTGATGTGGATCGATATTTTTCACAGATGCATTAATCTCCATTTCCACATCGCATGTCTCATATATTAATCTTATGGAAATTTCGAGCTAATAGTTATAACCCAATTGTGACAATTTCAACATTCTTTTCTTTGGAAATACAATCACCATATTAGACAGCGATCCAAGATTTGACTGGACACATTATGCAGCCTTATCTTAATCTACAATGTCAACGAAAAAACTCTTTGTTGCGCTTAGCTGCTTAAGGGTAAAGCTTCTGTATATTCTAGGAAATTATTCAACTTGTGTCCAACGTTTTATGTCCAGCCAACTTGGAGCTTTTAGATATTTTTAGAAAAGAAGAACTTGCTTGGAAGTAATCTCTTTCTTTAATGTTTTCTATGCATATTAAAAAAAGAAAACTTTTTATTTTCTCTAAAATAATTCAGCCGCGTAAATATAACTTGCAATAATTCACGATGGGTCTTAAATCTGCCTTAACAGCGATAATTGCTTTAATTCTTTACCACACATCCAAATTTAAGACAGGTCCGAATTTAAGGTGTCTGCAGACAACAGATGAAGTGTTGCTACAATGATGTAGATCTAATTTTGCTTTGAAAGCTTAAAATGAGCAGTTGTTATTTAACAGCATTTTCTCCCTTCTTTCACAATGTTTTCAAAAGCTTATCTCCCAGAGGTCAGTAAAAGTGAGGATGGTTTGGTAAAGTGTTAAACCCTCTGTGTTCAAATTAATCAATCTGAGATCTTAAAATAATAAATTTCATATTTGATACTGATGTAAGTCAAAGGTTAAGATTGGTTATAGGAAAACAGTGGTCTATAACTGTACCACACAATCCCGAGTTTTAGCGATCCTGAAGAAGAAGGCTTTTGAAAACGTTGTGGGAAAAGAAGAAAATGGTGGTAAAAAGCATTTTCTTCTTTTTCCACAGTGTTTCAACAGTCTCAAAGACAGATACTATAGTTTGTGCCCCATTTTATTTTGTCGTCTGCAAACGTTTTCAGTTATATGAGTCGTGCTCTGGAGATAGGTGGATTAATACATTTGCAAAAAGTATCGACCCATGTCAACCTGGGCAATCTGCACAGGCTGATATCATTCGAACCTTTTTGCTATTTGTAAATTACGTTTCTGCATGCTTAAGGACCATTCTATCTCATGACTCAGTAGGTTGTCGGACAAATGGATTTTATGAATCCACAATTTCGTATGAGATGACTTGCTTGTTTAATGCATCACGGAGATCATCAAATCCCCTTTTCTCAGAGCACCGCCCATAAATGATGGCAATAAGGGAGTCTCCCCTCCGTTTGGCTGTTGTGACTTTTTCTTTAGATATCGTTTTCTTTTCAAAATATCGTGGTGATTAGAGAATATGCCTGTAACAAGTACAGACTATTCTTCCCACACAATACTTATTGATTAGCCTAAATTGTGGCTTGTAATTGTAATTTCATCGTGAATATGTAATGATTCTAATTATTTTCTTTATTGGTCACCTCCTTTATCTTTCTTGCTCCCCTCCCCAACCAACCGTACTCCGGCCAGATTTTTCCGGCTCATATCTTGCGAGCGAAACTACTCAGTACATACAAAATAGATAAACAAACAAACAAAAAACGTAGGACAAATGTTAACCATTGACCGAACGACAAAATTTTATCCTTGACAAAATTGATAGCACTCGCACGCACACAGTCAGTCAAGTTCAAAAGACAATTTCTGTCTTTTTAATGGTTGACAACATTGTGGGAAAAAGAGTAACACACTCGCTACTGACATTTTCTCTTTTCCCAACAATATCATCAAAAACCTTATTCTTCAGGGTTGCCCGAGAGTGTTTGTGTGAAGCAGGAGAAGTGAATTTACTTATTAAGATTAGAAACCTTGCACCGAAAATGAAATACGGGGCAAAAATGGATAATAATCTAAATGAATCAAATAATGCTATAGAACAGTGAAATTAACGTTTCAAAATATAAGTGCCAATCTCAGAGAAACGGGGGTTTAATCCATCTCTGTTGTACATTAGACCATGCGAGTCGTCAAATAATTATACATGCATAAATTCCATTTATTTCACAACCGATTTAATCATGAGGTAGACTAGTTCTTTGATATGCAGAAAACTGACCCATAGCAAAAAGTTTCGTCCCAGATCAGGCAGCGCGGACTTTTGGAGATGCATTAAACCCCATTTTCACAGGGCATGGCAGATTTTGTTATTAAAAATAAAACTGTCTGTCCCCACAACTCTTTGCAAGAGTTCAACGAAATGGTTCTTACAAATACAAGACATGCTCTGGCAAAAGGGGTTTAGACAGCTCTCTGATGTATTATACCATGCAATTCATTACATAATTACGGGTCAATAAACTCCATTTTGTCTAACTACCGTCTCAATAATTAGGTAAAATGATCCTTGGACATGCCGAAAATTTACTAAATGCAAAACGTTTTGACGCAGATCAGCCAGCGCGGACTGCGCAGGCCGACCTGTGTCTATACTTTTTGCAGATGCATTAAATCCCTTTTCATGAAGCATTTATAATTTCAGAATTTTACTGTACAAGGGAAGACAGTTGGAAAACGACATTGTCAACGTGCTTAGCTGTAGGTGGGACGCTCATGTCTCACCGAGACATTGCAGATGCAGCAGACGTGAAACTCAAACGAGGGACCACTGTATGGACTGCAGACTATATTTATTGGGAAATTGTTGAGAGTAAATAAAACCATCTCATTATCGTGTAATCTGAAAGATTAAGGGTGCGACTATCAAATAATAATATAGGGAGTCACTCGGTCTGCAGATGGTCTCGAAAAGTGTATTATGACATTCTTAAACCTTCACATTGTTATACTGGAATGAAGTCTTCGATGTTTGAAGTTTCCTAAGTTGCTTTCAAACTGCAGTTGATGATAAACATAGTTCTTTTTTTCGAAGGCGAGAGAAGTGAAATAGTGCGCCATGGGCTTTATTGGGATACTGCAGACTTTGAAGAAAAACAGGAATTGATCAACTTTATTAGGACACTGCAGACTCTGAAGAAAAGAAGGACTTTGGTCAATTTTATTAGGATTTTGCAGAAGTAGTAGAAAGGAAGGAATTTGGTCAACTTTTTTAGGATACTTCAGACTTTGAGGAAAAGATAGAATTTAGTCATAGTAAAATTTCACCAGGAAACAATCATCTTTTTATTTTAACGTTAGCCTTGGACAATTCCTCTTCATGTAACAATATTTCAAAATCTAGCCATTGTTGGAAACTCTTTACTAAACACCAGAATCCCAGACCAGTTCAAGCTTTTTGCGGACGGTAAACCAATTTTGATTCAAATGATGGTAGATGTCTTTGAATCGATTGAAACATAGTGGGAAAAGCGGTAAATGCTGTTTAAAAGCATTTTCTAATTTTGCCACAATGTTTTCAAAAGGCGTCTTCGCCAGGGTCGTTCAATCACAGAATTGTGTGGTAAAGATTTAACCCTTTACCATACAACGGTCCTAGGAGATTAGACTTTTGAAAACATTTTAGGAAAAGGAGAAAATGCTGGAAACCAGCATTTTCTCCTTTTCCCACAATGTTTTCTAACATTTCAGAACAAAATCCAATCATTTGGGCTACATTTAGTTTGTCGTCTGTAAATGATTTCAATTTGCAAATTTTGCCGTGTGGTAAAGAGTGAAGTTATTTCTACTCTGCAGGTGTGCCACAAGTAACGAAAGACTATGAATGTGGATACATGAGGTTTCATCGTGGACAGATGATGCATGACTTTGAGTGCAAGTATACGTCATCCACGGGCGTCGAATACGATGTTTGCTCCAAGAGACGGCGCTATACTTGTGAGAACGGTAAAAACCACCATTTTTAAAATCTTCTAAGTAATTAAAATTCGCCCTAATTTTTAACAACAACAGGTACAAGTGACACGATGGCACATATTTGAAGGGAAATAATCATCTTTTTTGAGTAAAAGTTAAAGCAGGAGCGGACAGAAGTAAACGCTTGTATCATACAGTTAAACCGTGCTCTTACACCTCATTTTGCTCTGGTAAATGCATCTGCTAAAGATATCAACCCAGGCCAGGCTGCGCAGTCCGTGCAGGCTGACCTGGGCAGAAACATTTTGCTATTGGTCAATTTTCTGCAAATGGATCTGATGAGTCCATATTTATATGATGACTTGCTTGATTTAATGTATCACGGAAATGCATAAAACCCGTTTTGCCAGAGCACTGCTCAATTGTATGATAACAGGTAAGGGGCTTATGAGACAGATCGACCAGCTTTTTCCGGAAAGGTTCATTTGACTAGTCAAATATCTGTGAGGCTAACTGTACTTTTAATTTCCTTACGGGCCAGATCATGTCAGAAGCTGACCCACTAGTTTACTGCATTACCGAAATCAGTACCACCGGTGTTTATCATCAAAGGAAATGTCTGTAATCCTGGGCCCAATATCTCAAAATTTTAAGGTTTCGTAAGTTACGGTTACCTTTACGATCATTTTACGGGGACATTACGATTTTATTAAAGTGATCTCTCAAAACCGACCTTAACACTGTCGTAAAGAATAGCCATTTACGATCATATGATTTAAAAGTGACGCCATTTTCCCGCCGTATTGATTAGAATTACACATCGGGGACCGTTTTACCAACAATTCGTAAGTTTTTGCGTAAGAATTTTCATGACTTTACGCCTACGTTCAGATTTACGAAATTCCTCAATCCGTTTTACTAAACTTTCATAACTTTGTGAATTTGCATAAGTAAATATTTTCGTAACTCTTTAATGGAAGGCAGAAACCGTAGCTCCCACGCACTTGTTACCTAGGTAAACAGCGCGTGCCGTTAAACTAGAGGCAATTTACGCGCATTTACCCCACATTTCTCGCGCTTTACGTTATCTCATATGTCAGCCGCTTTCGTCAAATGTAGATACTGTGTGTGTGTGAAGAAAAATATAATTTGTCAGAAAATGAAATTTATGTCTACTGCGGATAGCTGTGAGGATAATTATGATGTTTTTCCTCAAATTTCTTACTCTTTGACGACACATTGCAGAAAAATGCCTCTAGACTTCGGCCTATGTTCTTACTTATGACCGATATTTTTGTAGGATTGTTACGCAAAAACTTACGCTCGTATTTAGGTACGCAAGTTTTAGTAAAACGCAAAACTTGGACTTTTAACGCTAAAACTTGAGAAACTTTTTAGTTACGTTTGCTAAGTTCTTCAGTAAAACGGTTCCCTGGAGGTATTAGTCTATAAGCAATGGTCCTTTACACATTTACTCTGTCATGGATAAAGTAAAAAACAAGGAGTCGAAGAAGATAGACCACACTTGATTGATATCAAAGCATGAACATTATGAAATACTTGAATGAAGCATAATGAGCATAATTACTGCTCCAGTTTAAAGCACTCGTCGTTATAGTCCTCACTTTGTCGGCAAATGTTGACTAATAACTATTGCTTGTCAGCTGCTCTGGCAAAAGTTTCCCTAACTAGACGTCCGGCTCTTGCGGTAGTGGAATGCGTGCCCAACAAGAACATTGAAGAGTAACAGTTGATCCTCCGTCGAGGCTGTATTTTCTAATCAGTTCCATGTCATCTATGTAATCGAAGGGATTCATTCTCTCCCTAAAACTTGCCGGCTATATTGTTTCTTCTGTGGGGTCTGTTCACGTGTAAAAATAATGCCATTTTGAAAAATAAAACACAACACCAAGTTTTTGTGTAATACTGAAAAACGGCCTACGATTACGCTAAGGTAGCTTCGGAGTGGCCTTAGTTTAAGGTCGGGTTTACGATCGACCCGTAAGTTGCGATGTTTTGAGAGAGACGATAAAATGCTTACGAGGGACTTAAGGTTGGTTTACGATGATCGTAGCACTTAAAGTGCTATGAGATAGTGGGCCCAGCATTACAAATAATATTAGATTCTGAGTATTTGTATATGATTCAATCTTTGGTTGTTAACACAGATTACTTGAATATTTCAAATATATTGACGGACAAAAGTTTTCTGAGGCACTGTGTAGAACATCCATGAAACTTGCTGATTTACTCCTTGCATCGATAATACTAAACACTAAGTGAATGAGGAAAAAGCTACGACTATATACGCTTATATTGCAAGTGAAAATTGTAGCTTTGTCCTTCTTAGCCTAGAAATATTGGATGCATTTATGGCTTATAGGCTAGTGTCAAGATTATTGGAACAGATATAAACAGGTTCAAAAAAATCTGTGAAACATAAATCGTCGACGCCTTAGCATATTCAGGTATTTCAAACTCTATTATTCTGTGGTAATTACATCAAAATTGGACACTGTTATGTAAACTGAAACAGTTGCTGAAAACTACCATAAATATTTGTGAGGTTAACTGTACTTTTAAATTGTTTACCAAAACAGTTACCAAAACGGACATAAGTAACTAGATATGGCTTAAATATCAATTTCAAAATTTCTCAAAACACTACTTTTTCACTTACGATCTTGTTATTCTAAAGCATAAATAATTATATGTAAAATTTCTATTTAACTCTCTACGAGACAGCCCAAAATTGAAAGCATGCTCAGAAAACCATTAAAATATTGCTGAAAAAATGGGATTTGTCTTTAACTTGGTAAAAAATATCATGGGTAACCAGCATTTTCTCCTTTTCCCATGATATTTTCAAATGTTTTCTTTCTCAGGATCATTCAAAATCGGGCTTGTGTGGTAAAGGATTAATAATTTCATTAAAGTTGATGGCCAAACAAACACTTCAAATATGTTCATTTTTTTTAAATGGGTGACATTTTTCCTCGTCGAAAATTATTCGAACGATTTTATTTTCTTTTTAGTCAATGTAAAAGATTTTTAGTTTTAAATTTTACCATATCAGCTCGGCGTTAAATCTTTTTGGAACAGAACTCACAGATTTTTTTATTTAAACTTTCTTGCTATCGAACTCGCAGCTTTTTATTTTTCAATTTAAAAGCACTATCGTTCGATGACCAGATACAAGTACACGGACCAGATACTTGGTTCCAGGCCTATCAGTCATGTACGTCTCCAAACAAGCTATGGTCGGGACACACATTTATGTATTATCTCCTGGAAGATCCACAGTTCTGGGTCAATTCAGCGAGGAAGTTTACACGAGATACACTAACAGGTAACTTACACGCTACAAATTCTATTTCTATCATGATCTTCATTCTGCCTCTTTATGTCCGGCGGTGTGAAGCTGATCATGGCGCCTGTGTATGTGTTCCTATCATTCCCATCCAAATTCTGTTTTACATTTTACCATTCAACCCTTAGGTTGCTATGCGCGGCTCAAAGACCTTTTGCGGACAGTGTAGATCAAGATCAGACTGCATGGAACACGCTGTCTGACCTCATATATAACCTTTGAATTAATAACATGTTGGTTTTTTATCTCGGCTTGAAAGTTTTATTTCATTTATTTAGCAGGTTAAGAGTTAATATTTTCGCGAATTTCGTCAGGAATAAAACACTGTAAACTAATTTCTAAAGCAACTGTGTTTATTTTACTTTACTAATCGAACTTGTGAGTTCAGGTTAAAAAAAAGGAGATATCGTTAGTATCTTTCATAACTTTGATTACTTTGCAAGCCGTGTATATCGGGATCAGAATGTAGTCTTACATTTAATGTTTGATTTGCGCTGTTTAATATTTTGCGATACATTACACAGATGCATTGCCAAGTTTATATGCACGGACGACAGATGTATTAAGCCCCTAATGTGTGTGTGTGTGTGTGTGTGTGTGTGTGCTCCGAGACGAAGGGGTTTGATACATCTGCAGCCCGTACAGGCTAGCTTAGGTCGAATTTCTTTTGTCATTGATCAATTTTCTACATGTCAAAACATCTGTCTACCTTAAGATTCATTCGGTTCAACAAAAGGGATTTTATGAATCTACAGTTATTTGATTTGCTCCGTGTAATGAATCACGGAGAGGCAGTTAACCCCCTTTTTCCAAAGCGACGCTCATATATACTCTATAGTCTTCTGTTTTTCGTTAACCCATTTTTATACGGGCTACAGTTAGCCAGGAAGTAAAGATTGCTCAAATATGTGTGTCCACTTTTTTTTAAAAGTTATCGTTGACTGTGTGATATTTGAAGCTTTCGATATACATTTGCCTCAAAGTACCGATGATAGCCCTTTTTTTCTTTTGAAAAAAGATCGAAATCATACTGTAAAACATGAAGACTGATCTTTGATTCGTACAGCAACATTTTTTGCGAAAAAAAAAAAAAAAAAACAAACAAACAAAAAAACGGGCACTTTCCACTTTATTTTTAATTTTTTGAGTAAGTGCAATTATTTCTGATGTTCAAGAATTAACTCATATTTTTATGGCAACAGTAGGTGGTTTAAAAGTGTTGATTTGATAAGCCTTTGTGATCAGACTAATATCTAAATGCTTTGGTCGATGCATCGAAGGGCTACATCATTGATTTATTTATGTATTGTAATGTCAACTAAACACTATTACTTATTATACAAATCATATACGATCAAAATAAAAATGAGAGACCTTCTGGCAAAGGGGTGTTTAATGCATCTCCGTGATGCCAAGAGAGTCATCACATAATTACGGATCGATAAATATCTATGTCCATTTTGTCTGACAAATGACTGAACCATGAGGTAGACTGGTCCTTTACCTTGCTGAACATGGACATATAGCAAAAAATATCGACACAGGTCAGCCTGCGTGGAGTTCGCAGGCTGACATGGGTCAATACCTTTTTTCACATGCATTATATCCCGTTTTCACAGAGCATGTCTTATTTAAAATACTGTCGTTTTTCACGGAGCATGAAGGGCATTGTTGGAGAGGGAGCAATTTCTGTTAATAAGTGGCTGGTTTCTTTTCTTAGGCAATGTTTTTATACCTCTACAAACAATAGTTTGAGGGGGATATACTGGCGTCGCTTCTAGGAAAAGTGCCCCCCGGAAAAGTGCCCCCAGGAAATCTGCCTCCCCAGGAAAATTGCCCCCCCCTCCGGAAAAGTGCCCCCGACCACACTTTTACGTGTATTTCTTGTTTTGCAAAAAAACGCTACAGGGCCTCATTAGGCGGTGATGGCAAGTTCTATCAAAAAGATAAAAAATTGCCATAGATTTCCCCGCTTTATCGAGATTTTCTTTTTTAAATTATCTTGGTTTTATTGTTTTAGTTCTAATACTGTAATGGAAACATTAAACAAAATAGAACAGTACAGTTTGAAGCACAAAATTCTCAACAGTACATACTTCAAAGCATTCCATTATCTTCAATAGGATTAAACCTTTCAAAAGAATCACTTCTCCTGTACAGGGTTAAACCTTTCAAAGGGAATTTTAATGTCTCGAGAAATGTGCATTCATGTGGAATAAATTCAATCAATAAAAAAAATCAATGTATTAAAATAATAACAACAACATCAGCATCAGTATCACAACGTTGTAAGTTTAGCGGAGGCAGTTTTCCTAAGAGGGCAGATTTCCAGGTGGGGGGGCGCAGTTTTCAGGGGGAAGCAGTTTTCCGGGGGCAGTTTTCCAGGGGGGCAGTTTTTCTGATACCACTGGAGTCACTTTGTCCCATCGTCGGTCTATCCGTCCGTCCGTCATTCTGTCCGTCCGTCAGTGCGTCCACTACAAACTTGTCCGGAGCATAACTTCCAAAGTATAAAAGCTATCAACTTCAAACTCCATATGCAGATAGGCCACTTTAAGGAAAAGTGCAGTGCACAAGATCCATTGCTATGTCATCATTTTTTTTTTTTTGGAGTTATTGTTATTTTACATATTGGACTTTTATCCAAAGCAGAACTTCCAAAGTATAAGAGCTATTGGTTCAAAATACATGTGCAGATAGATCACATTAACGAGAAGTGCAGTGTACAGAATTAAAAAATCTGTTATCACTATTTTTGGAGTTATTGTCCTTTGTTATGTAATATGTTGGATTTTTTCCGAAGCATAACTTCCCAAGTATAAATGCTATCAACTTCTAACTTCATCTGCTGATAGATACCATTAAGGAAAAGTGTGGTGCACAAGAACCAAAACTCTGAATTTATCATTTTGGACCTATTGCCCTTTGTTATTTTACATGTCGGATTTCTATCCGATGTATAATGTCCAAAGTATTAAAGCTATCAACTTAAAACTGCATATGCAGATGGGTCACATTTTAGCCAAGTGCAGTGCACAAGATCCATAACTCTTTCCATTAAACTTTTTGAGTTATTGCCCTTATCATTTTAGAAATTAGAATTTTGTCCGGAACAGAAATTCCAAAGTATAAGAGCTATTGGCGTCAAACTTAATATGAAGATAGATCACGTTGAGGACAAGTGCAGTGCTCGTTCACAAGAACCATAACTGTGTATTAGCTATTTTTGAGTTATATCCCTTAGTTGTTTTCCAAAGTATATTTTTATCTGGAGCATAACTTCAAAGGTATGAAAGCTATTGACTTCAAACTTCATGTAAAAATAGATCGTATTAAGGAAAAATGCAGTGCAAAACATCCATAACTCTGTCATCATTATTTTTGGAGTTATTGTTCTTTGTCTTTTTACAAATTGGATTTTTTTCAGCCACATAACTTCCAAACTATGACAGTTATGGACTTTAAACTCCCTTTGCAGATAGATCACATTAAGGATTAGTACAGTGCACAAGAACCATAACTCTGTCCTAGTTATTTTTGGAGTTATTGCCCTTTGTCTTTTTATAAATTGGATTTTTGTCAGCAGCATAACTTCCAAAGTATGACAGCTGTTGACTTTAAACCTTATTTGCAGATAGATCACATTGAGGACAAGTGCAGTGCACAAGAACCTAAACGTTGTCCTCATTATTTTTGGAATTATTGCCCTTTGTTATTTTACATATTTGGTTTTGGAATGGAGCATAACCTTCAAGGTATAAAAGCTGTTGACTTCAAACTTCATAATTATACAAATAGATCGCATTGAGGACAAGTGCAGTGCATATGATCCATAACTCTGTTTTTAGATTTTTTTTTTATGTCCCTTTGTTATTTTACATTTTGGGTGCTTGACTTAACACTTCAGATACAAGTAGATCACATTCAGCGTACACAAGATCCATAACTCTGTTAGTATTATTTTTTAATTTGTTGCCCTTTTTTGTCCAAAGCATAACTTTCAAAGCATTAAGCTATTGTATTGAATTCATAGTTCAAATACAGATAGATCACACGGAGGACAAGTGCTGTGCATTGGGTCGGTTATTCTGTCTTTAAATTATTGCCCTTAGGTATTTTTTTGTCCGGACCATGTTTTCCAAAGTATACAAGGTATTGACCGGAAACTGCAATTACAGATATATCACATTGAGGACAAGTGCAATGCACAAGATCATAATTCTGTCTTTTGCATTTTTTGGAGTATTTGCCCTTTATCTTTTTACAGTTTGGTTTTAGAAAGCGGCAATTATTAAGTGACAATGCAAATTAGATAATCTTTGTATGATTCAAGGTAATCGAGACTTCGTATACTTATGTATTTAATATTTTTTGGAGTTCATTATACAGTTTACAGTCAATAGGTAGGTCCAAAGCGGTGTTAGATCATTTGATTTATTCAATATATCATGGTCTGTATCCAACAACCATACTTAAGAACATTCCTTGTTTTATTCTCAAGCGTTGTCTAGATTTGAAAGTAACACAGCCAACCATTTGGTTTCGCCAATCAGAAGTTGTGTTACTGTCTAATTCTAGAATTACACTTAAAATGAATTTAAGAATGGTTGATGTATGCGGATTTAGGATAAAGGTTCATTAAATCAGATTTCAATTGTAGCAGGTACAATCCCAAACAGCAGACACATAGTGAAATGTGGAACAAGTGAAGGACCCGTAAATCGAGAAGGGGAAAACAATTGTGAACAACGTTTTCAAGCAGTTTGTATACTTGGTATGTGTTTTAATAAGAAATAATGATTGTTTCGATCTGTGTTGTTCTCAACCAAAATAAGCCCCGATTCGCAAGCACATTTTACCAGTACATGTATATGTTGGCAACATATAGTGCGATATACTTGCATAATTAATAACTTATTCTGCATTCAAATGCTTGAATAATACGCAAAAATGTTGAAGCTTTGTCATTTTTGACAACAAAACTGTACAGATGTAAGTACACCTCCAACAATACAGCAAATAGTCGTCCAAAGTTGATGATAATCGTTTTGCAAACTTCTATGATCGTACACTGCTTTTAGCCTCCACTCTTTTATCAGTCTTTAAGTGGACAACCTTTTACAAATGACATATCGCCGAGCCCCTGTAGCTTGAGAACAGGGGGTCGCTGGTTCAATCCCCGGCGAAGCCAATTTATTTCCGAGGATTGATGATAGTCATTGTGACAGGATGCATTCCTCTCTCACCGCTGACCTTTGTTGAGACATGGTTATGTGGGAAAGCAGCCAGTGTCTTAGAAAGAATACTCTGCGGAGTACTGGTAAAAGAAACTTCAGGAAAGCATGGATAAGTGCACTTGCCGCCGCGACGATATTACTGAAATAATGTTGAGAATATATTTTTAAAAAATTGATTAATATAACTTGATAGATTCCTAGATCATTCCAGTTGTAACATCATCAATTTGTTTAGATGTATAAAGCTGATGCCAGTTTACCTGACAATTTTTGCAGAATAAATTTATTTCTAAATGAGAGTGAGCCTTGCTCCGTGAAAGGGGGTTTTAATGCATCTTCGTAATGCAGTATACCATGCATGTAGTCCTATGATTATGGACCCATAAAATCCATTTTGTCTTACAACCCACTGAATCATGCGATAGAATAGTCATTGGAAATTTGACCAATAACAAAAAGTTTCGACCCAGGTCAGCCTGCGCGGACTGCGCAAGCTGTCCTTGGGCAAAACCTTTTGCAAATGCCTCTGTTCACAGAGCATGGCTCAATTAGCATTTTTCGTCACCTTAAGAGGTATCCGTTTTTTTTTATATACCCAAATGTGCTTAATTGGGCCATTGTTCAGGAACTATTCTTAATGATACTTATACTTAATCCTAAGAATTTTCTACAATTCTACACTAATTTCTGATTAGCTAGACAAGATTGTTCAGCCAATCAGAATGTGTTACTTGGTAATCTAGGATAAGATTAATATTGACGGGCAGAGGGCTAGCTATCCCTTCATGTACATACGTGAATGTGTTCACATAACACCATATGTAAAGTATAGATAAGCCATGCTCTGTGAATAAAAGAGGGATTAATGCATCTGCGAAAAGTACCTATCCCTGCCAGCCTGCGAAACGTTTTGCTATAATTTAAGTTTCTGTATGTCAAAGTATGCCTTTATCTCATGATTCAGTTGGATGTTAGGCCTAAATAAAATAGATTTTACGTATCCATAATTAGATGATGTCTCCTTTGGTATAATGAATCACAAAGATGCACTAATCCCCATTTTGTCAGAGCGCGGCTCATACAGTGTAGCAACAGAGACATTTCTAGATACTGGAGTAATTACACGACACTCCTGTTTTTTGTAGAATAAAGTTGTCAATGACAACTACAATGTAACAGTCGCGAGGGACATGTTTGATTGGCTAGCTTAGTAACTCGAAATCGACATGTATAATATATCAATGAAAGGGCGTGTTTACTATCTGGCTGTTGGTGTACAATATGCGAAAATACGGTACAAATCAGTGTATTTACATATTTCAAACTAATTTCTTACCCTTTTCCATAACTGCTGAGTAATGGTTATTGTGCTCAAAGTAGTTTGTGCAACATGATGAAACCAAACGCCACTTGCTTCTGTCCGATCAACAATAACGCCAAAACCAATGTTTTTCGAAATGCATTAGTGTAAACCAGCTTTTGCCATAAGAAACAAGAGCTCGTCAAACCGAAGGGTCCATTCATGTCCACACCTTTAATTACGCAGGTAAACTAAGTGAATTTACATATGGTGCTATGTTAATGCATTTACTGATGTAAGTATATATGCTCTGGGAATAACTTTTGGTAAGTAAAAGTATATGTACAGCCCTCAGAAGATCTTTCAAATGCATTTTTAATTAAATTCAAATTCAGACAGCAATAGCAAATATGTCACGTAAACAGACCTAAGCTCTACACGTGTAAAGGGTTCCTCGGGTTCTTCTTGGATACTGTAGGAATCCATCATTTATATATTGATTTTATTCCATCATTCTTACAAATTTAGGCTTTTGCAAAACTGAAGCAACAAAACAATGTCTGCGGGAAAAAAACTAAAAACAATGTGGGCTCAGAAAAGATACTTGCAAAACGGCTTTAACTTAAAATGATTTTACTTCAATACTTAGCATCTGTACATTACTAATGTCAAAAAAGTTCAAACTGGCCTTAATACAAAAATACTTATGTGTATTACTTTAGGATAGGAATGCATTCAATACACTCTTACTAAATGTGCATACTCTGCCTAAATAGAAATGAAACGCAGGCGTATGAATGTCATTAAAGTGAATGGGACCTAGACTAACTCTTGTCATTTGCAGTTTCAGGAATGCTCTAGCTTTAACTGACCCATTTATGATAATCTTAGGGCTGATATTATTTGAACACATCCAAATTATTGCACTACAAGAAATTATGTAGCTGAGAAATGTCACTGTTGCAATTTTAATGTTTTTTTATTGTTGTATTTTGCCTATAATTACAATTTCAACTGTATTCTTATAGAAAATTACCACGCTTTTGATATTTCAGTAATATCTTTGCAAGAAATTCATGCAGTTTGAGTAATGTTCCAGACAGATTTGCTCGATTATTTGAAGTTCTTGGATGGTGTGGCAGGAACTCTCCAATCAGTTGCAACTGTAGGGTTAGCCTCCATCAAGATTAACTCAATCGCTTTTTAAATTTCACAACCCTTATGGATACTTATGGCCCACCATCACACACCAAAGTTTAACCCTTAAGCTGCTAAATAAGTTAAATAAAACTTTCAAGTCGATAATAAAACCCGAATAGCGTTATAACAAACTTTTTTTTTTTTTTTGGAGAAAAAATATCTCCGTATCGGACATTGTAGATCTAAGATCAGACTGCACGTTCTTTGCAGTCTGATCTTGGATCTACACTGTCCGCGAAAGGTCAGTGAGTTGAGCTTAGCAGCTTTAGGGTTAATCTTCTCAACATTACCCTTTGAACAGATTAAAGTCTTGGAACTTCATCCTTACCTTTTAAAAATGTCAATAACAACAACAATATCACAATCGCGAGGGACAAGTTTGATTGGCTAGCTTAGTAACACGAAATAGAAATTATCAAATAACTACAAGTTCAAAATTATTCTAACCAATATTGACCCAATTATTGTTAGCTGATGGTTTGCTTTTGGTCCAGTATTCTCAGATATCCGATAAGTTTGGAGTTTAGATCAACCTGTAAGTTTCACATAGTCTGATCTTGATTTTCTCCGTCAGCAAAAGCACATGAAGCTGGTTGAGCACTGCAGTCTATGAGCTAATCATTTACACACCTGTCACGTGTTTAAATAACCGTATGGAAATAGCCCTTTTCAAATTATTTACTTTTCATTTATCAGGCCTATCCTTGAATATGGTGATGTTGTATGGGACAATTTTTCTCAGGGCCTGAAAGATCAACTGGATAAAGTTCAAAATGAAGCGGCTCGCATAGTAACAGGCTGCACAAAACTAGTTGCTATCCGTGATTTATACCAAGAAACTGGATGGGAAACTTTAAGCCAAAGGAGGCGAAAACACAAACTGATTCTCTTTTATAAAATGTTCAACGGACTATCTCCTAATTATCTAAATGTTCTTGTTCCTCAAACAGTTGGGGAATCATCATCTTACAATCTTCGAAGACCAAATGACTTGCGAACCATTACTTGCAGAACCACTTTGTACAAAAATTCATTCTTGCCATCAGTGATCAATGATTGGAACTGTTTATCAGATGAAACGAAATATGCCGGAACGTTGTCTGCTTTTAAATATCGCTTAAACTTGGATAAACCGAGCCCAAACAAGCTTTATTTCTTTGGAGATAGAAAAACTCAGATCATACATGCTAGGTTACGTAATAAGTGTAGTTGTCTTAATGAGCATTTGTATTTGAAAAATATAGTCCAGTCGCCCCTTTGTAGATGCGGCTCTGTTGAATCAACACATCATTACTTCTTTGAATGCCCATTTTACCGAGAATTAAGAATTAGTTTAAAAGATGATATAAGTACAATTACAAGAGTTACTCTTCAAGTCATTTTATATGGTGATGAAGATCTCAATCAACCTGATAATGAAAAAATATTTGCAGCAGTTCATACTTATATTATTCAAAGCAGAAGATTTACTTAGAATAATTATGGCTTTTTTTTTTCTTTGGATGTGAACATCCTGCCTCCAAAACTCAGTCTAAATGCTTGTATCTAAATAAGTAACTGCATGTTCTTTTATTGATAGCATCCAGTATCTACTGATCTGTGATGGTCATGGAGGAATGTCAATAGCTTGTGAAAATTTACCTCCAGTTTTGTTCCCCCAGTTAAACACTCCACATCAATCTGCTTATGTTCCTGTTCTATTTTATTCCCACGGTTTTCTCTCAATAGCTTCTCAAATACCGTTATTATCTTTTTTTCTACGTTATACATTAATATCAACCTGTAACTGTGTACCTGGAATTTTGGAGAAGAACCATATAAGCTTTGCTTTCGTTCTGATCCATTTCGTCATTTATTTTTTGTTATTCTATTGAATTGTCTTTAAATATTTGTAACTAATTGATGAATAAAATATGTTTAAACTAAAGAACTGTGGGAAGAGGTGAAAATGCTGATCACCAGCATTTTCTCTTTTTCCAAATATGTTATCTACCCTTTCAAAGTCAAGTACTCTTATACTTGTCACATGCACTTGATTTCGAGAAGTACAAATAAAAAGAAATTATCGTGTGGTAAAGATTTAATTAACGTTGTATAGATAATGAATTGAAATATTTTAGACGATTCTGTATCAGATGAAAAAAGGGAAACTTAACGTCATTAAATATCTTTACCAAACGACAAAATTTTAGAAAGCATTTGCAGAGGACAAATCAAATATGGCTCAAATGATAGAATTTGGCCTTGGAAGGGTAGAAAAATTGTATACAAGGAGAAAATACTGGCGATTAACATTTTTTTCCTCTTCCGACAATGTTTTCAAAAGTCTTCTGTGTCTGGGTCGTTAAAACTCGAGATTGTATGGTAAAGGACCAACCTTTGTTTTACCTTGTCTACAGGCAATACGATTGATGACGTCAGATTCTCACGCTCCTGCTTGCAAGGTAAGAACTTTAGAATTACATTCCTATCTTTAGATATTTTATTACGGTGTTTTTTCTCATTTTATTAATTTGGAATTGCGAAAACAATTTAAATAAGATCACTGCATGTATTTTACTTTTGTGTATTTTATTTTATTCTTTTTTTTACGCCAGTGTATAAAATGACTATCAGACACTGCAGATCAACATTACACCACATATTTTGTGCAATCTGATCATAAACTATTATTTCCACACTCCTCATAAAGTTACTCTATTTTGATTAATCAGAAACTATGTTACTTTCAAATTCAGAAAACCTTGGTGAATAAGACTAATTATATTCTAAAGAATGGTTAGTGAATACGGGCTCCGATTCCCTTAGTCTTCACTTTCTTCCATGCAGCTATCAAAACCAAAACCTCGTGATTTTCCTCTCTTCGATTGCAGCTCCTCAGTGCTCTCTCTCTCTCTCTCTCTCTCTCTCTGTCCTACACGCTGGTGACGAGTAAATAGAGAGATTTCTTTTTTGACCTCAGAAGTAACTGATCTGTTTTATTTCGTTGAGGAAATTTTGATAAATACTCATAAATGGATTTTCACCTCTCAGTGTCCACTTTGTATGACTGCATGTGACAGAGTATCGCTTCTGATCTATTTCGTTAAATATCTTATCCATATTATCTATTTGGAAAAAAAAGTGGCGCCCACAACGACGCCTACCACGACAAAATCCTCACGAAAAACGACGCCGAAACCTACAATGCCGACAACTCATCTTAAGACAACGGTGGAGCCATCACTACAATCAACAAAAACAGTTAACATCACTAGCACTCTATCTACGCCTGATAAGTGAAATCAGAAACGGAGCTCATTGCCCCATCTCTCGATTCATTATTTATTAATTCATTAAAATATATTTTTGTTTAAACTTTTTGCCAGATCGTGACAATATTTGAAATGCCCATTTAGGTATCGTTTGCAGGCGATAGAATAAAAATGAGAGGCGCTATGGCAAAAACGGGTTTTAATTCATCGCCGTACGGCATTTGACTAAGCAAGTCAACACTTAATTATGGAACCGTACAATCCATTTTGTCTACCAATCGGCAAAATTATAATGTACACTGATTGACTGTTGATTTGTTAAGTAATGTATTTATTTTAATTTTTACCAGACCGTGACAATATTTGAGATGCCCCATGTAGAAATCGCTTGCAGGCGGTAGAATAAGAATGGGAAGCGCTAAGGCAAAACGGGGATCCAATGCATCTCCATATTGTATTATACCAAGTATGTCATCACTTAATTATGGATCCATAAAATCTATTTTGTCTACCGAATGCAGACTCATGAGGTAGACTGAACCTATGACATACAGAAAGTAGCAGAAAGTTTCAAACCATGTTCGCTCGCGCGGACTGCGCAGGCTGCCATGGGTCAATACTTTTTGGAAGTGCATAAAACCTCATTTTCACAGAGGATGATTCAAATTATTTATTAAAAAAAATGTGGCTAAAATTCCAAGATTTTTCACTGAAAGATCAGAAAACATTTTGAAAACAGGGTAAAATACTAATTACCCGTTTTGACCTTGTTCACTTGAAATGTTCATGTCCTGTTTTTCTTTTCGTAGAGTGTATCAAAACAAAAACCACGTGATTTTCCTCCCTGTGATTGCAGATCTACAAAGGTACCGTATTGGCAGCTATATTTCTCGCCTTGTGACTCGTAGAGCGTAACTTGAGGAATCATTTTTCGGACCTCAGGAAGGCTAAACTGTTTTATTTCGTGAGGAAAATTGGATAAAGATCCAATATTCTATCTCTTATGTTCAAGTTGTTTGCGTGCGACAAAGAATCGCTTCCGACATGTTTCTTTAAATATCTTATCCACATTGGTGTATTGCACTAACAGAGACGCCTACAGCTGCACCCACCACGACTGTTTCCACACGAAAAACGACATTCAAACCAACAAGGCCGACAACTAAGCTTACAACAACGATGGGTCCATCACTACAATCAAAACAAACATCTAACGGCACTACCTCTTTGTCTACGCCTGGTAAGTGAAACGGAAACAGAGCGCGTTGCCTCATCTCTCGATTTATCATTAATTTATTGATTCATTAAATTATATATTTGTTTAAACTTTTTACCAGACCGTGACAATATTTGAGATGCCCCATATAGAAATCGTTTGCTGGCAGTAGAATACGAATGAGAGTTGAGCAGGCAAAAAGGGGGTTTTATGCATCTCCATACTGAATTGTATCTAGTAAGTCATCACTTAATCATGGATCCATTTTCACATAGCATGAATTATTAGTCAGATCAAACTGTTTATAAAACAGCTTTTAATAAATGTAGCTAAAATACCAAGAATTTTCATTGAAAGAATAGAAACCATTTTGGGAACAGGATGAAATACTATTTACCCGTTTTGGCCTTGTTGACTTAAAATGTTCAAGTCCCTTTTTGTTCTTTTACCACATCGATTTTGTTTAATTTCCTTTTCGCTAAAGGATATGTCAGCTCTTACCTCTTAAAGCATGTAGAATGCTGAAATGACAGTAAGCCTGTGATTCCCTTTTTTGTTACCATTCTTTTCCGTTGAGTGTATCAAAACAAAAACGACGTCATATCCCTCCCTGTGATTGCGGATCTACAATGCTACTGTATTGGCAGCCATGTTTCTCGCCTTGCGACTGGTATAGAGTAAATTGAGGAATCACATTTTCGACCTCGGAATGAATTAAACTGTTTTATTTTGTGAGGAAAATTTGATAAAGATCCAGTATTCTATCCTGCACGTTGTCTGCATGTGACAAAGAATCGCCCCCGACATGTTTCTTGAAATATCTTATACGTATTGGTATATTGCACCAACAGAGACGCCTACAACGACACCCACAACGTCTGTTTCCACACGACAAACGACACTCAAACCAACAAGGCCGACAACTCAGCTTACAACAACGGTGGGTCCATCACTACAATCAACACAAACATCTAACGGCACTACCTATCTGTCCGCGCCTGGTAAGTTAAGCAGGAACAGAGCGCGTTGCCTCATCTCTCGATTTATCATCTATTGATTCATTGAGTAATGTGTTTGTATTAATTTTTACCAGACTGCGACACTATTTGGGATGCCCCATGTAGAAATCGCTCGGAGGCGGTAGAATAAGAATGAGAGGCGCTCTGGCAAAGAGGGGGTATATGCATCTCCAAACTAAATTATACCTAGTAAATCATCACTTATTCATACATCCATTTTCACAGAGCATTTGTTTGTTTGTTTGTATTGGAGTTTAACGCCATGTTAACAGCTCAGGTCATATCATGGCGGTCAGTGACGCACCCATGTGTTTCCTGGCTTTCTCACGCCAGTAATGACACTGCTTTCTTTCCAAAGCCACTGACTACTTTTATCACATGCATCAGAGGTGAGATGCGAAAAATCGCCGGAAAGAAAGTTTGCCTCAACCGGGGATCGAACTCGCAACCACCAGGTCACGAGTCCGACACGCTTACCAATGAGCTACCCGGGCGGGCTTCACAGAGCATGAATTATTAGTTAGATCAAACTGTTTATAAAACAGCTTTTAGTAAATGTGGCTAAAATACCAAGAATTTTCATTGAAAGAATAGAAACCATTTTGGGAACAGGATGAAATACTATTTACCCGTTTTGGCCTTGTTGACTTAAAATGTTCAAGTCCCTTTTTGTTCTTTTACCACATCGATTTTGTTTAATTTCCTTTTCGCTAAAGGATATGTCAGCTCATACCCTTTAAAGCATGTAGAATGCTGAAATGACAGTAAGCCTGTGATTCCCTTTTTTGTTACCATTCTTTTCCGTTGCGTGTATCAAAACAAAAACGACGTCATTTCCCTCCCTGTGATTGCGGATCTACAATGCTACTGTATTGGCAGCCATGTTTCTCGCCTTGCGACTGGTATAGAGTAAATTGAGGAATCACATTTTCGACCTCGGAATGAATTAAACTGTTTTATTTTGTGAGAAGAAATTGATAAAGATCCAGTATTCTATCCTGCACGTTGTCTGCATGTGACAAAGAATCGCCCCCGACATGTTTCTTGAAATATCTTATACGTACTGGTGTATTGCACCAACAGAGACGCCTACAACGACACCCACAACGTCTGTTTCCACACGACAAACGACACTCAAACCAACAAGGCCGACAACTCAGCTTACAACAACGGTGGGTCCATCACTACAATCAACACAAACATCTAACGGCACCACCTATCTGTCTACGCCCGGTAAGTTAAACAGAAACAGAGCACGTTACCAACTATTCTTAAGAATATTCTTAATCTTATTCTCCAAGATTTTCTACATTTGAAAGCAAAACAACTCCTGATTGGCTAAACCAAAAGGTTTAGCCAATCAGGAGTTGTGTTACTTTTAGATGTACAAAATACTGGAGAATAAGAGAAAGAATTTTCTTAAGAATGGTTGGTGAATACGGACACTGGATGACTCTAGTTACTAGTCTTGAGAATTTTGACCTGAAATACTTAAGTTTTTTTTTTTTTTTTTTTGTTACGTCAACTTATTTCCAGTATCGTTTTGCCAATGGATATGGCAACAGGCTCTTCTTGTATATAAAATGGAAATTATGTGCGTGTGTGTGTTTGTGTTTTAATTATCATTTGTGTGCCTTGTTGTAAAATAGTAAATGATGTAGTCTGTCTTTTCTGCACAAAACTGCTTCTTCTTCCCTCTTTTCACCTTGTCTTTTCTTCCTTTCTCACTTTAGGAATGACATGTTGGGAAAGAAAACTGATTTTTAAAAAGACAGGGTCTCTTATTCAGCAGTTGTCCCTAAGATATTCGTATCAGAACTATGTTCAGTAATGGGTTAATTGCAAACCAAGTTTTTGTGTCGTTTTAGAATTCCTTTACAACTTTACCTCCCTTAATAATAATCGATGTAATCGCAATGCATTTTTTTCTGGGAAAACAGTCTGTAAATAAATATATATTTCTGTTTGTCACGAACCTTATGGTAAATGTGCCAACCAGTTCATTTTCAGTCAATGAAATTTAACACTTTTTGCCTTCGTATTAATAAAAAGCACTGATATCTTAGATAAATCAAAGATTACCAAAAGAAAACTAAACGTTTATTGTTTAATTTATGTATATTTTATACCAATTTCAGTGTCTTCATTGCACTGTTTAATTTGGAGATCGATACTTTTTTATCGCCAGTCAGATATAGTTATCTCCCTTTGAACTGTCTCAAGGCCAGATTACACAACTTATTTTTTCAAATCTTTTGCAAAACATGTGCTAGAACACATCGTGTAAACCCTATTTTAATGGGAGAATTGCTAGCAAAATGGTAAAACAGAGCAAATGGGACATGTTCTATTTTCCATGTATTTTTTCAGAAAGAATGGGCCAATCAGTGCTCAGTATGGTAAATTCCAGCCCTTTATCTTGATATTAATTATACTTTTAGTACCATCAAAATGATTACTTTTGTTTTCTGCACGCTAAATAGACCCACTATCTTTTGAAAAGTCACATACAATTATTCAACTGACAGGTGGTGATTTATCCCATTGAAGGGGTAAAAAAGATAAAAGAAAGAAGATTTTCAGAATATACCATGTAAACGTAAAATACAGGTATGCTTGAAATTAGACCTGCATTATCATTCTGTTAAAACATACATGTAAACTAGCCTTCATACGTATTTGTGAACAAGTCTCGCGAGACAGTGCGATATTATCAGGACATGTAGACAAAATGCTATCGAACCCATAACTAGGAAAAGAGACTTAAAGACCTAAATAATTATACTGATTAGCCACTGAATCGCAATGAGATATGCCTCCGTTGGTATAGATGGTTTGGTTTGATTATACATCATAAATGATGCCACTGGAAATAAGAAGTGTTGTATATAATGCAAAGTTAGGAGCTGCGTTTTGTTACTTGATAAAATCTATCTATCTAAAGACCAGTGAAGCAAAATGGGTTTAACGCGTCTTCATAATGGATTACAAAAAGCGACTCGTCGTGTTACATGGATTCAGTTTGTCAAAAAACAACGGACTGAATCCTGAGGAGGTAGAACGATACCTTTTGCAGATGTATTAAACCTCCTTTTCCCTGTGCACGACTCCTATCTATTTTAACCCTTTATCACATGACAAAATTTTATACCCGTCCAAATTGAAACCATTTGCAGACGACAACATCGATGTGGCTCAAATAATGTGGTTTTTTTTCTTTGATGGATAGAAAATATTGTGATAAAAGGAGAAAATGCTGGTTACCAGCATTTTCTCCTTTCCCCACATTGTTTTCAAAAGGCCTCTTCCCCAGGGTCGTAAAAAATCGTGTTTGCGTGGTAAAGGGTTAAACAGGACTGACTTGACTTTTATGTTTTTCTTTTACAGGTAGGCTGCCAAAGATCATAATTTTGCATCTTCAAAATGGATTACACAAAGCGAGTCGTCGTGTAATACGGATTCAGTTTGTCAAAAAAAAAAAAAAACTGAATCCTGGAGCAGAACGGTCCTTTGGCATGCAGAAAATTGACCAATAGTAAAAGGTTTCGGCCCAAGTCAGCCTGCACGGACTGCACAGGTTGATCTGGTCGATACTCTTTGCAGATGAATGAAACCCCATTTTCTCTGAGAACGACTCCCATCTATTTTAAAAAGGACTGACTTGACCTTTTTTTTTTTTTCTTTTGGCTTTACAGGTGGGCTCCCAAAGACAAAAATCATTGCCGTCGCCTCAACTATCATAGCTGGCATCTTTTGCTGCATTCTGACGGTGCTCATTTACTATAGAAAACGGTAACCGTTTAGTTTTTGTACTTCTTTATTGGAAGAGTCTTTTACTGTTGAGCAAATTTGACCGTGGCGAAGAAAAAAGTTAAACCGCAATATATTGACTCATAAAGTCTTTTTAATGTCACGTGAAAATAAAACAAAAAAGAAAAAGTAGAAAGGCTTTATCTATTAGAAATGTACTAGTGCTCCTATCAAATATGGCTAAGCCTGTTATTCTTGAAAAGATAGGTTTTTTCCCCGTATCTCTTCTTCTTGTGTCTGTTGTGATCAAACGCCGTTTTTAACTGCGATTCAATATGCCAAAGCGATTGGTTTATCCGTCCATTAGCGTGTTTGTGCGTGTTTTGAAAAGAAACCTTCATAGTATAACAGCGATAGAGTGTCACTTGGTAAGGATCAAAACATTTGATTTTTCGGTGGAACTACAGTAAAATCTGTGCAAGCAGCCACACATGAACAACAGCCAATCTGTGTTACTATGTGCACAGCACCAATCTGTCAAATGCAGCCAGCAGCCAGCTTAGTTGGTATGAATTAACTGTTTATGACACCTACACAACAGCCACATTACCACACTTTCACAAAGTGTGTACTTGAAAAAACATCAATAATTACTACCATGATTAAAGGATTAAAGCTGATTAATGCCAGTCGCTGTTTTTAATCAAAGATATAAATTTAGATGTTTGATTAAACTGATCATTATTAAACACTCTGATAAATAATCTTTATTGAATTGTGTGTTAAACTGTGAAAATGGACAAATGAAACAAATATGAGCTGTTCAGCGTCCATGAGAAACAAAATTCCACAATGTTTAAAAATATTGCATAAGGTGCAAAATGTTTTTGCAATAACTAAGCTGTATTTTCATTTCATGATTTTTTTAATTTTTTTTTTTTTTTAATAATTTCTTTTCACAAAATGTAGTTGAAAACTTTTTTATGCAAAAGTACAGTGAACTGTCCAGTGTCCATGAAGACTGGCCAAACATGGTCATCAGGTAGAAATTCAAATACATGTATACAAAAAGTAGAAATACATGTTTAAAGTATGTTTTATTTGCCATACAAATTTGGAACTAGATCTAAATTTTAAAAAATATGTTCTATTTGTGTGGTTTATTTTTGTGTTTTAAATAGAAATAGATTGAAAGTTCATTACAAACCTTTACCTATTGAAACCATCATATTCACAACTCAGAATAGTGCGAGAAGTGCATATTCTGGACAACAGCCAATCTGTGAACAGCAGCCACTTTCAGAACTTCCCTTCAGTGGCTGCTGTACACAGATATAAAATAAAACTTAGAGAAATTTTTAAAATGATAGACTAATAATCCTAACTACACATAAACAACAATTTCAAACTTAATATCCGTTCTGTGTTGTTGCTTTGGACTATTTGTATCTACAAGTGACACAATATCGTTTAAGTGTACCCGGTGTGCACAAAACACTTCGTGCTCCACTGTCGGCATTACAACACAAAAATGTCAACTCGTAGCCAAGGTATAACAAAAGAACCAGCATGTCCCTTCAGTGTTGTTGTACTGTATTGAGCTCACAGAATCACTGAAAACATTCATAAGCTAATTGGCTGAACTGTATGGCGGTACGGACGGGACATGCGAGAAAAGGAAAGAAACCTTGTGGCCGCGATTTAATATCCTGCCACATGGAAATGAGAGCCTCAGACATGAGTTTAACAAGTTTTAGCAAAAGCTTTCCTACCACTTTTCTTCATTGTCTATAAAGTTGGCTTTTAAACGGCTTCTGCTTGAAATACAATTTCAAGCGCAGTAAACCACCGTTCAAAAAACAAACAAAAAAACTAGGCGTTTACTGCTTTCTTAAATAAAAAAGTAACTGAGGATACGCTGTGTCTCTCTGTATCTCATTGTCCCTCTCTTTTTCTATCTTTCTCTCTTGTTCTGGATCTTCTTCTTCTCCTTCGATGCTTTATTCTCGATTTAACATATATCCAAAACCTTTAGTTCTTTTATCTGGCCATCTTTCTTCCAATCCTTTCCGCTTGGAGTCTCTTCTCTTGTCTGTCCTCCTTCACGTAAAGCTGAATATTTATTAAATTCGAGTCATGCTCTGACAAAAGGAGGTTTAATGCATCTCCGTGATGCATTGTATCAATCAAACCATCACATAATTATAATCCATAATAGCTGCTTTTTTAAACAAACGGCTGAATCAATGAGGTAGATTGTCCTTGGACTTACAGAAAATCGACAGATACGAAAGGTTTCGGCCCAGGTCAGCCTGCGCGGACTGCTGGGTTGATACGTTCCGCAGATGCATTAAGCCCCTTTTTCACAGAGCATAGCTCTTATTTAAAGTGTTAACACTTTAACATTTGTGCTTATCAAGAAATCCCTCACGACAACAAATATAACAACAAATTCAAAATGTTAATCCTTTACCGTTCATTCACAGGCTTTTGACGTACCTGAGAGTACAGACTTTTGAAAACATTCTGGGAAAAGGAGGAAATGCTGGTAACGAGCATTTTCCCACGTTGTTTTCTCCCTTTAAAAAAATCCATTAGTTTATTTTTTCATCAGCAAATGCTTGAATTTGGACAAGTCTAACATTTTGTCGTTTTGTGAGAGGTTGAAATATGATTTATTTCTTTTTTTTTTCCAGTCGTAAACTTGACAAAAGGCACTCTCGTAATGTAAAGTTTAAAGCAGACAAGCAATCAACATCCGTGGTCCTAGGCACCAACAACATCCCCGATGTCAAAGAGGGTGCTCGTGATGAAGCTGATACAACAGCTTACTATGAAATTCACCTTGATTCCAAAGACGCTAATAATATGGAAGCACTGTATAGCGACGAAAAACACCATTATGACTATGGATACGCGCATAGTGGCTCTGAAAATCCCAAACCTTCACACAGCACTGCAAGAAGAATGAGCATATTGGAGTCAGAATATGATACTACTAATGTCAAGGTCTTTAATGAGTCCTCAAACATTTACAACAAACTTGGATATGAAACCCCTGAAGGTGTCTATGATAGTACGATGTCAAAACCTAGCAGAAATCCTATCTTAGAAACAAATATATATTCTAAGATTTCCCCACGAGAAAACCTTTATGACACAACAGCAACTGCCGGACGTAGTACAGCAAGACTACATGGTACATTTGTCAGTCCTGATGGCAATGTTTATGGTTATACCGATAGACGTGAAAATGATGGTTCCAACTTAGTTACCGGGCAACAGTTTCTGGGGACATACGGTGACTACGAAATAGAATATAACTATTTTTAGGCTCCTGAAATATTCTTGTTCGACAGATGAATGATATTACAAAACACAAAGGTTGCAAATTGTAGGTACCAAAGCAAGTTTATTCATTTACCATACAAACCAAAGTTTTAATGAACCTTAGAAAAGACGCTGTGAGAAAAGGTTACAAGCATTTCCTCCTTTTTCAACGATGTGTTGTGCTTTGTAAAAGACACATCCTATCATTTAGCTAACATTGCGTTTGTTGTCTACATATACTTTCAATTTCGACAAGTCTTAAGCCTTTACCAGACGACAAAATCTTACCCTTGTCCAAATTGAAAGCATTTGCAGACGGCAATTTCAATGTGGCTTAAATTGTGCAATTTTCTTTTGGTAGGGTAGAAAGCATTGTGGAAAAAGGAGAAAATGCTGGTTACCAGCATTTTCTCCTTTTCCAACCAATGTCTTTTCAACTTCTTTCCCAATGTCGTTAAAAGGCGGCATTGTGTGGTAAAGGGTTAAATGTTGTCGTGTGGTAAAGAGTTAAGTATTAAAGTGTACACAACAGATTGTGGTAAACATCTTCAGCCTGATCATAGATCTCGACTGTACGGTATTTTGCGAGATATTCTTTACCCTTTACCAAACGACCAAAATTGAGTTGTCCAAATCCAAAGCAGTTGCAAAAGAAAAATTAAACGTTGCCCATATGATACTTTTTGTCTTTGGAAGCATAAACAATGTGGGAAAAGGAGAAAATAATGGTAACCAGCTTCCCCTCTTTCCTCACAATGTTCCTCACAGGATCGATAAAACTCGTGATTGTGTGGTAAGGTTTAAGCAGTATAGTCATGAAATTGTATAAGTTATGACTTATTTGCCCCACAAGATAATCAGCTAATGTTGAAGTAACTTCAAGAATTAGGATTATATAGACTCTGATACCCTTACAAGATTAAGATTTCCGAGACTGTTTGAATTATTTTAAACCTGTAACATGCTGTAAATTTGTTTACGGATTTTTCAAAAAGTTAGGCCACTCAAACTGGTATCTGTATAAAGCAAGCCTGTATGGGCCAGTGAAAATGTGCTTGCTATGGACAGTTGCTTGCTTTATAAAGGAACATTTTAATATGACTGCTTTCTACTGGAACCTGATGCAGGATTGTTTAATACAGTTCGCTTGCTTACAAGGGGTGACCCCCAAAACAGGTTTTATGACATGTTTAAAGAGAAAATATAATTATAAATTTCGATTTCGATTTTGGAACCTAAATGCCAATTACCCCATGCATTATGTGTGGAGTCGTAACTGATAAGGGCCCAACAAATTTAATGTTGATCAAAGATCAAACAAATACATGTGGAAGACATTACTCGATGCTTTTGGAATTCTTATTCTAAACTGGAGTGTCATGATGGCCCTGATTTGCTCATTAGAGCATTATAACTTTTGAGCGGTTAGCGATAACATAAACAAAGATGTTGTCAAGACTCAATCGTTTTACTAAGGTTCATGCTAAATATTAAGTATGAATGATTTCATACGGTAACTGGTGCAAGATTTGATAAAAGCAATGAAGAATAAAAGAGTAAAAGGAAAAAAAATATATATATGTATATATTTGCCAATGCGTGGGCAGAATGATTTGATTTTAGTGTGTACAAAATATCTTTTTTTAAGATTTAATCTACAGACCGACAGTTTGATCTAATTAAACCAAGATTCGAAGTTGTCGAGGTAGCTATCGAGACAAATATTCTGACCAAGTTCCGTGAAAATTGAACATAATATTTGGGTTCTATGTGTACACATGATGTTTTACGTTTTGAGCTAATGACATCTTTTTTTGACCTCAGGTTACCCAATTTCAAACTCAGTCAAGGTACTAAAAAAGGGGGGGGATTGCATTTAGTGATAATCGGAGTGAAAATGTGACCTCCAAAGTGCAAGCAAGATTTTTCTTGCATTTGACGTACATGTACATATAGTGACAAAATTATTGATTCAACATGAACGATTTTTGAACTTTCCGAACTACAAGTATCACCGAGAAAATACTCTGGTTAAACTCATTAAACACTAGGCTGAATATATGGCCTCTAGAATGCGTTTGAGGTCGTTTTAAGATTCAGTGACCAAGGTGACCAATTTCCAAACTAGTACAAAGTTTTATCAAGATAAATAATCGAATCAATACCAGTGTGAATGACCATTGAGCTGAAAATACACCCTCTACAGAGTACAACTTAAAAATTGTTGGTGCACAGTGAAAACTGATTTTTGACAACGAATGATTTAAGGCGAACGCCAGACACAGCACGACCACAAGCACTTAGTGCGATTTTTTGTGCGACCTGCAGAGGGGCGATTTAATTCTTTGAATTGGTCTTAGCAAAACTAGATGATGATTACGTCATGTTGACTTCTGATGTACTTTGAGAATCTTCTTAGAGTCAAGGGAAATAAATCAGGGAAACAAATCAATGCAAACTTCGTCAAATTTGTACTGATCTTTATGTTCCGTCATCTTTTGATTTATCGATAAACAATCATTAAATCAATGTATGTGCCTTTTCACTACACACTGAAAAAAAAAAAAGTAAAAATTCTATACCTTCTTTTTTCTAGGCATATTAGCTAGAAAAAGTTACCTATTCAAGTTACATTACATATTTTTATACTTTCCGTATCCATTTATTTACAACATGTATTTGGTAGTGGACAATTAGCCAGGAATTCAATGTGATATTCAGAAAAAATATAATGATTCTTTACCAAGTAATCCCGTTTTTATAGTAGCCAGCATTTTCTCTTTTTCCAAAAATGTTTTCCACCTTTTTTTTAAACCCTTATCCTGCTGAATAAAGGAAATGAAAATTTCAAGCCGATAGTATAAGCCCAAAACTTTCCTGTTTCAAAGGGATTTTTGAAGGGAAGATATCTCCTTATCGGACAGTGTAGATCAAAGATCAGACTGCACGTTCTGTGCAGTCTGATCTTGATCTACGCTGTCCGCAAAAGCTCAGTGAGTCGAGATAAGCAGCTAAGGGTTAATAACGAATCCAGTTATTTAAGCCGCATCTAATTTATTGTCTATGCTTTCAAATTTGAGAAGTCTAAAATTTTGCCATGTGGCAAAAGGTTAAAATATGCTATTGATAACAAATAACGTGAATTCATTGTTAAATTAAATAATAGTATTCAATCCTTTGCCAGACAATCCCATGTTTTAACAGCCCTGGGTAAGCAGGCTTATAAAAGCATTGCAGAAAAAAGGAAAATAATAAATGCTGTTAACCAGCATTTTCTCCTTTTTCCACGATGTTTTCTATCCCTCTAAGTAACTAATCCAGTTATTTGAGCCACATTTAATTTGTGATGTGCTTATGCTCCCAAAACTGACAAGTCTAAAAGTTTGCCTTGTGGCAAAGGATTGAAACATACTTTTTATGATAAATGAATAACGTGGATTTCATAGTAATTTTAAAACAACAAAGCCGAAACTAGTCTTTTCGTAGGTTACGTCATCATACCATATTTGGGACGGGTTTGACAAGGTAACTTGATTGATTAATCAATCTTTTTTGAAGTTTGGTGAGATTATGAAAGTCTGAATAGCCCCCCCCCCCCCCCTTTAACTCTTTCACCGCCTTGTCGCCTTGGACGGCTTTTGCGAACGGCATAGATCAAGATCAGATTGCACAAATTGTGCAGTCTGATCTTGCTCTACACCGTCCGATATCTGATGCTAATCTTCAGCCAAAAACACATTCAATTGTTAAGAAACAAATACTTATAGACCTCGAGCAAAATCGGCCTTATTTATTTGGCAGCGAAAGAGTTAAACTCCGCCTAAACTGCGGGATAACGCACATGTAGTAATAAGCATATTAAAAGAAGGCCAGATTCTACATATTTTGAATAACCAAACGCCTACAAAAATTCCCAGTAAAATACAAGCATCGCAAGCGGAAAAATCTGAAACGAATGGAAAAAAGATCCGCTGGTCAAACACGGTACCAAATACGGTATGATGACGTAACCTACGAGAGAACTCCTTTTCGGCTTTGTCTACCAGTTGATTGTTCAATATGTTTTTACCCTCAATAGTCAGTATAACTCTAACTCGATAAACCTTTCATTAACAGTTTATATTATTGTTTGTGTACAAACAATTTATTATTGTTTGAATACATGTTTAAAAACACGAACTGTGACGAGATAATATAAACATTATCGAGTTTGGTTTATAACTTATCTCGTCACCGTACGTGATTTTAAACCTGTTATCCTAGACATAAACGATAAAATAAACTGATAATGAAAGGTTTATCGAGTGAGAGCGATACTCGTATTTGAAGTTTCACACTGCTTTTAAATTATACCGTCAATAATTGCAGCAAGTCATCATGCATTAAGTAACCAGCTTTTTCTTCCTTTTCCACAATGTTTTCTACCCTATGAAAGACAAGTGTCGTGTTTTAAGTAATATTTAGTTTGTCGTCTGCAAATGCTTTCAATTTCGACAAGGCTAAACTTGTGTCGTCTGGTAAATACTTTAACTCTTTACTTTACGACAAAATTTTGGACTCGGACAGATTGACGGCATTTGCTGGCGACAAATTAAATGTAGGTCAAAAAGTGACTTCTGCCTTTGATAGGGTAGGAAACATTGCGGGAGAATGAGAAAATCCTTGTCAGCAGCATTTGCTTCTTTTCCCACGATGTTTTCAGATGCCTTCTTCTCTAGGATCGTTACAACTCAGGATTGTGTGGTATAGGGTGAAATGCATTAAAAAGTTGTTACTGTGTAATCTTGATAACATAAATGTTTAAGTTAAATCTGTATTCGTTTTCAGCCAGTTTTTATCCCATTTCATCTTTATTTTATGAAACTATAATCATTCTTGTATCTTCATGCCATATGTAGTCCCTGACGGCTGCCAGGTTACATACACACTCAGGACATTTATCACTCGTCACAACTCGGCCGATTCCGTACCTACATCTAACCTCGTCTGTATAAGGGAGGCTTCCATTTTGAACTAGCAAGCACATGATCTTAAACTACCAAGCACATGATCTTAAACATGGCGACGCCCCTGTAGATCGCTTAGCAACGATATGAACAACCACTGTGAAGTTATTCACTTCTATCGATCTGTCGATGAAAGCTCCTAACGGAATTGATAAACCACGCTAAAAATTGAATGTACACACTGTTTGCCGACAGAAATACTCTTAGAAAGATAACGAAAGAAAATTTACTTATGCGTGCTTTCTAAAGAGGAGCCTTACAATTTCAATAACGGTAAAGCGGTGTGCTTCCGGAGATGTGCGAAATGTACCGTGTAGGTGCATATCAAGCTACGTGATACAGCCGAGGGATTTGATCACCAGATCACCCGAGGTATTCCGAATGAATTTTATAAACGCAACACTAGATGTAAGTTGAAAATCAGCCGGTAAATAACAAGTTTTGACCAAATTTACCTTTATTGTATTTGTACTTCTTTGTTATTCCATTTAGTGATTCACAAAGTTTAGTTAGAAATGTGTCAGATTTTCAAGTGGAAAATGGTACAAAAAATTCCTTACCGCAAATCAAAAGGTCACATGATTAGCATCGAGTAAGGCCAGTCCTTGCATTCATCAAAACTTGCCTGCATCGTCTCACTGACAATATTGTGAGGATATTCAATACTCTAGGATGTTGTCCGATTCCTCCAGAAAGCCTCTGCAAAATTCCAAACTGTTGTCGGCGATTAAAACTGGCTTGCACATTTTTTTTTTTTCATCCCAGACATGCTCAGTTAGTGCAATATCAGGTGATAATGCGTCTAGTCAAACAAGTTAATGTTTTTCTGATTAACTCTTTACCAAAGGAGAAAATTTTAGACTTGTTCAAACTGAAAGCATTTGCGGACGACAAAATGAATATGACTCAAAAATTGTAATTTGTGTTGGGAAGGGTAGAAAACGTTGTGGGAAAAGGAGAAAATGCTGGTTCCCAGCATTTTCTCCTTTTCCCACAATGTTTTCAAAAGCTTTCTTTCTCGGGGTCGTTAAAAGTCGAGATTGTGTGGTAAAGAGTGAAGAGAGTTTCTAGCGCAAACGGCTGTATATGCAGAAGCACGGTGCGATCTATTGTAAGATCGTCTAAAAACTTTGGCCAAACAAAGGCGGAAAAAAAAACGCAAAACCCCTTTGAGGTAGGCATTAAAATTAGCTTTCACTCTAAAAAATGCGAGCCGTGATTTGATGAATTAGGTTATGCCTGCCCAGAAACGAACTGATAAACCATCCGTTTGGTCACGTTCAATAATGCAAGTATTACTCCTATGATTATTCTGCCAACGCCAAATTCTACCACGGCTCTCGAGTTTAGAAAATTGAACCCTAGATTCATTCGAGAACAGGGCCCGTATCCACCAACCATTCTTAAGAATGTTTTTGTTCTTATTCTTTAGAAATTCCTACATTTAAAAGTACCACAACTTCTGATTGGCTAAACCATTTGGTTTAGCCAATCAGAAGTTGTGTTACTTTCAAAATTAGAAAACCTTGAAGAATAAGACTAAGAATATTCTCAAGAATGGTTGGTGAATAAGGGCCAAAAGAACACAGTTAATTTGAAGCCTGTTGAAACGGAGGTATCTTTTGGGCCATGGTAATCTTGTCGCTTCTTTTCCATGAGTTACACTGCTTTGTATGAACGTCTCGCAGAACCTTTGCAGGTATATCTGACTAAAAAAACTGTGCCCTTTTGGAGGAACCAGGCAAGATCCCACAGCATTGGAATAACCTCACAATTTTGTTAATGAAAACGAAGCTGGGAAGGACTGGCTATATTTGATCAAAACTTGTTATTTTTGGGCTGATTTTCAACCTACAACCAGTGCTGCGTTTTTAAATGTACCGAGTGTAGATAACGACCGATCAAAAATGTATTTTCTTTTCTGGAAGCCGTCAAAGAAATCACTGTTGTAACATTTTCGGTTTTAAATCGATGAATTCCGATATGCATATATACCATACAACATACATATCGGTAAGTTATCAATGTTTACACAGGTGACTAAATTCAGAATCATTCTGTAGTCTATTAAATTTAACAGCGTTTATCTCTCTTACTTTAACGATGTATCTTTAATGTTGTTGTATTGGTCAGATGTCTAGAATAACCAATAAAGATTTTAAATTGATAAATTGATTGATTGACTCTCACGAAAAACCCAGGTCTTTGAATGAGGATTGAAACAGAGCTCTCCAGGCTTCGAATCCTATACCTTGCCACTGCTCCATGCCGGTCCTACACCTTGTTATTGATCCATGCCGGTCCCCTTTGTAAAGTCCTAAAGGTTCGGCAAACAGTGACAGATTGAAACGTTGGACAGACCGACATAATAAATGTGACTGAGAAGTTGAAATTTGTCCTCAGAAGGGTAGAAACCATTGTGGGAAAAGGAGAATATGCTGGTTACCAGCATGTTCTCCTTTTCACACAATGTTTTCAACAGCCTTCTTCCTCAGGGTCGTTAAAAGTCGGGATTGTGTGGTAAAGAGTTAAATAAAACTGTCAAGACGACAGTAAGAACCCGAAAAATATTATTTCAAACTTACATTTTGGAGAAAAATATCTCCTTATCGGACAGTGCAGATCCAAGATCAGACTGCACGTTCTGTGCAGTCTGATCTTGATCTACACTGTCCACAAAAGGTCAGTGAGTCGCGCTTAAGGGTTAAGTCCTTAACAAACATTCCTCGGCTTTAATAACCCCGATGAAAAAAGCTTTTGGAAACATTGTTGGAAAAGGAGAAAATGCTGATAACCAACGTTTGTCTCCTTTTCTCACATTTTCTATCCCTATAAAAACACATTATTCATAGTATTTGAGTCACATTTAATTTGTCGTCTGCAAATGCTTTCAATTTGGACAAGAATAAACTTAGATCGTCCGTAAAACGGTTCACTCATTACCTCGATTGCAGACGACTTTTTCCAGGTGAAAATTCTCCCTTTGTCACAAAGTTTTCTCTTTGTAACATGATTTACCCATTACCACACGATCCCGACTTTTAACGACCCTGAGGAAGAAGCCTGTTAAAATCATTGTGAGGAAAGGAAAAAATACTGGTAACCAGCATTTTCTCCTTTTCCCACAATGTTTTCTACCCTTTCACAAACAAATGTCCGTTTTTATTCATATCTATTTTCTTGGCTACAAATGCTTCCAGTTTGGACCAGTCTAAATTTTGCCGTTTCGTAAAGAATGTAACACCGGTGCATATTGTCCAATGCGAATTGTATTTTAAAGAACCTCGAGAATAAAGCTTCGAAAACATTGTGAGAGAAGGGGATTTGCTGTTTGTCAGCATTGTCACCTTTTCCCACGATGTTTTCTACCTTTTAAAAAACAAATATCATAACTTAATCGATTCATTATTTGATCGCCAAGTACTATAAACACAAACCCTGTCGACGACCGAAAATATATTCAACTGATACTCATAAAGACTATTATTTTATAGGACTGACTAGATAAGCGGACGGCAGAGATTTGAGATCAGACTGCACACTCTGTGCAGTCCGATCTTAGATCTATGCCGTCCACAAAAGTCCCCATTTTCTTCTTTGGTGCCGAACAGGTGAAAAAAAAATCAATGATTCATTCTTACATAGAAAAATAGATTTGAGCCATGCTCAGTGAAAAGGAGGCTTAAAGTATTGACTAGGTCAGCCTGCGCAGTCCACGTAGGCTGACTGGGTCCGAAAGTTTTTGCATTTGGTCAATTTTCTGCATGTCTAAGGACCATTTTCTCTCAGGGTACAGTCATGTGTCAGAAACAATCGATATAATGAATCCAAAATTATGTGAAGACTTGCATAGTATAATTCATCGTGGAGATTCATTAAGCCCCTTTTTGCCAGAGCAAATTTCAGTTATAATGCGCACTTCATGGCACTTAAATATTTATCATGAATAATGCCAAAAGATTCGAACTAGATACCATTGATATAATGGGTTCCCAAAAGATAATCAACGACCAAGCACGCCAATGAAACACCTGTGAGACAAATTACTGACGGTTTAAAAAAAATATTAAAATATCAAACGACAATTTTTTTCCCGAGCCGTGTGTTTTTGCCCACCAGGGATGCTAAAGCTGGCAAACAAAGTTAAGTGCTGCTTTTTCCACATTGTCTTTGCTTTTTGAAAGGTATCTTTTGTACCTGTAAGACGAATAACCGAAATCGCATAGGATATCAACCAAATCTTTTTCCATTGTAGATTTTTTTCACTGAATTTAACAAGGGAATGCTTCTTTTTCCACATCAGTTTGTTAAGATATCTTTTTTGCAGGGGCAAAGGGAGCCGTTTTTGTATGGTAAAAGATTAGTTTTGTTCGCTTGTGTGGTTTTTGACACCGTTTCGGCATTATTTTAGTTGTATTGCTACGACCAGAGCTTTCCTGGAGTTCCCTTTTTCCTTTATCTGATCTTGAATCTGCATCGACTGTTATGAGGGAAAATGGTCTGAATGACATAACTGGCCTTTTCTTTTTTTTTCCCGATCGAGGGAGGACGGGGGGCGGTAGGCGATCAGTTCAGACACCTTTTTCCATTGAAACCTCTATCAAAGAATCCCGAGTTTTGAGGACTATTAGAAGGGAGGCTTTTGAAAACATTGTTGGAGAAGGAGAAAATGCCGGTAACCAGTATTCTCTCCTTTTCTCACCATGTTTTTTTACCCTATCAAAGACAGAAATCATTGTTTGAACTGAATTTATTAATTTGTCCTCTACAAAATGCTAATGCTTTCAAATTTGTCAGGTCCGAAATTGTGTCCTTTGGTAAAGATTTAAATTTTCAATGGCCTAACTCTTTACCAAACGACAAAATTTTAGACTGGCCCAAGTTGAAAGCAGTTGCAGACGACAAAATAAATGTGACTGAAAAACTGAAATTTGTTTTGGGAAGGGTAGAAAACATTGTGGGAAAAGGATAAAATGCTGGTTACCAGCATTTTATCCTTTTCCTACATTGTTTTCAAAAGGCTTCTTTCTAAGGGTCGTTAAAAGTCGGGATTGTGTGGTAAAGAGTTAATGAGACAAAATCCAAAACACTTGCAGGCGAAAAATCAAAGGTGGCCCAAATGACAAAATTTGTCCTCGATAGGGCAGAAAACATTTTGGGAAATGCTGGTTGCCAAAAGCCTTCTTTCTCAGGATCGAAACAAGTAGAGATTGTTTGGTAATGGGTCATTTTTTTATCAAAAGACAAAATTTTTGACGCGTCCTTATTGACTAGCATTTTTATTTGCAGATGAACTGTGGATTTCAGGGTTGGAATTTATCTGAGAAAATTCTGGCATTTCCTCCATTTTCCACAATGCCTTCAAGAGCACTCTTCTTCGTGGTACAGATCCCGGTGAAGCAATCGGTAGCGTGCAGGACCTGAGACTAAAAGGGTCTATAGGTTGTTGCTGGTTCCCCAGCTCGGCGGCTTCATGGAAGTCATTTCGACAGGATTCATTCCATTCACCTATGATCATTGTTTGGACGATGGTTATGTGTGCAAAAGCAGCCAGTGGCTTTGGAAGAATGTTGTGCGAAATACTAATTAAAGAAACTACAAGAAAGCAAGAAAGCATGGATAGGGGCACTGGCTACCTCGATATACCTGAAATAATGCTGAAAACTGCGTTCAACACAAAATAAACAAAACAAAACAAATATTCTCTAGGGTCGTAGAAACAAGGGGTTATGTGGTAAAGGGTTAAACCATTCGGCTGTAACCCTTCACCCCACATTCCGGAGTTTTAAAGCCCCTGGGACAAAATACTCTTGAAAACATTATAGGAAAAAGGAGAAAATGCTGGAAATCAGCATTTTCTCCTTTTTCCTATAATGTTTTCTACCCTCTCACAGACAATGTCCATCATTTGAGCCAAAAATAAATTTGTCGTCTGCAAATGCTTTCAATTCGGACGAGCCTAAAATTTTGTCTTCCAGTAAAGAGTTTACGCACTGTATGGCATAAAGCCAAACAAGGGAAGATTTCGCTGATGAACAGATATTGCTAAATTAACATTTGAACCGTCAGGTTGGTTAATACGGATTGGATATTTATAGTGTGGTTTGATATAATATTGTTATAATTTGGAAGAAAAGAAAAGCTTTTATAATTTGGCTCCCAAGTGTGACTTTGGCAGCTTATGCCGTCAGTATAGATCAAGATCAGACTGCAAAGATCGTGCAATTTGATCTTGGTTCTACAATGTCCTTTAAGGGGAGATTTTTATCTGTGACGAAAAGAATCTTGATGTGACAATTTTTGGGGTTTTCTTTTTTTTTTGTGGTTTTCGTTTAGTTCACAATTTAGGGGTTAGTACATAAGCATCTATGTATTTTTCATTTAACTCTTAGGCTAAACACAAATTCAAAATCGAAATTTCAAGCCAGGAAGTAGAGAACAAATTATTGCAATTTTACAATTCATCTCACCATAAAAATCTGTTGTATGCAGCCTTATAGATTCAAAACTCAGATTGCACGTTCTGTTATAACCAGGAATTTTCTCCTTCGTGCTGTTTTCAAAGGCAGTCTGCTGCGAAGTGACGTTACAGGCTGAAGGCACGTGTGTATGTGTTAACTGAACATAACCTTTAACCCTTTATCACACAATCGCGACTTTTAATGTCCCTGAGAAAGAAGCCTTTTGAAAACATTGTGGGAAAAGGAGAAAATGCTGGTAACCAGCATTTTCTCCTTTTCCCGCGATTTTTTCTACCCTTTGAATATCAAATTTTAATTTTTCATTCACATTTCTTTTGTCGTCTGCAAATGCTTTCACTTTGGACTAGTCTAAAATTTTATCGTTTGGTAAAGAGTTAATCTGCTTTAAAATGAGTGAAATAAAACTATCAAGCCGACGATAGTTAGAAGCCAAGTTTTGTTATTTCGAAGTTTGTGTGTGTGTGTGGGGGGGATATCTTTGTGTGAGTGTGGGGGGGGGGGGGGTGGATATCTCCTTATCGGACAGAGAAGACCCAAGATCAGGATCAGACTGCACTTTCTGTGCAGTCTAATCTTCATCTATACAGCTATGGGGTTAACTGAACTTTGAAAAAAAAAATCTCGCTGCAGTGGTTGTGGTTCATTGTGTATATGGACACATAACAGATGAAAACCTGAATTTAGGCGTATCTTCCGGGACGTCCCGTTAACCTTATCCCACACAATCCCAAGTTTTAACGACCCTGAGAAAGATGCCTCTTGAAAATATAGTGGGAAAAGAAGAAAATGCTGGTAACCAGTATTTTCTTTCTTTTCCCACAATGTTTTCTACCCTTCCATAGACAAATTTCAGCATTTTAACCACACTTAATTTGTCTTCTGCAACAACTTTGAACTTGGACGAGTCTAAAATTTTGTCGTTTGGTCGGTAAGTTAACTCTTTACCACACAATCCCGACTTTTAACGACCCTGAGAAAAAAGCCTTCAGAAAACATTGTGGGAAAAGGAGAAAATGCGGGTAACCAGCATTTTCTCCTTTTCCCACAATGTTTCTACCCTTTCCAAGACATATTCCAAGTTTTCAGTCGCATTTAATATTTCGTCTGCTGATGCTCTCGATTTGGACGAGTCTAAAATTCTGTCGTTTGGTCGGTAAGTTAAAGGGTGTTAACATTTGATATCTCGCTCCTTGTGACTCTGTAGTGATTAACCTTTTCCCACACAATCCCGAGTTTTAACGATCCTGGGAAAGAAGCTTTTTGAAAACATTGTGGGAAAAGGAGAAAATGCTGGTAACCATCATTTTCTCCTTTTGCGGCAATGTTTTCTACCCTTTCAAAGCCAGCTTCGATCGTTTGAGTTACATCTAATTTGTCGTCTGCAAATGCTTTCAAGTTGGACAAGTCGAGTATTTTGTCGTTTGGTAAAGAATCAAACATTCGTTCTCTGTGCCATTGTTTTTAAGCACGCCTTTGATGGTAAATACAGCACTGAACATGGCCAAGCCATCATTGCACATTTTGATGCTAATCATCAGCTCACATGGCTGCACGGGACAATATACTGTGAGCCGTGACAACTACAGGCGAGTGTTTGAACATTATTACAACAACGGAACATCTCTCACAGATATCATACCAGTTGCAAACCAATCAAATCCCATCGAAATCTCTATGTCAATGGCACTCGATTCACTGAACGGATTCGACGCTGTGGCTGGACAAATCGACATCAGCGGAAGTATGACGCTCTCCTGGACAGACGAGAATGTTTACGGTTTTGGTTCCTCCTCTGTCCCAGTTTTGATTGACTATGATAAAGCCTGGTCCCCGTCACTCGTCCTTCTCAATGCCGTCGATACCGTTAAAAATATAGGAGACACTACTTACAAGCTGAGATACGATACAACAACTAATTTGGTTACCTGGCAACCAAGGGTGCTATTACGTGCTGCTTGCACACCAGACGTTACATATTACCCGTTCGACCGCCAGACCTGTAAATTTACGTATACAGCTTGGGGATACGCCTCAGACGAGATCAAGCTTATCGTGACGTCATCAGAGTGGGATCAGAGTAACTTTTCGCCCAATGGGATATGGTCGATCATCAGTTCGGAGTCGTCCATTTATTCGAAAGGTGGTTCTGATTTTGCAAAATTTCAGATCATCATTCAGAGACAGCCGCTGTTTTTTACCTTCAATATCGCACTACCGATCGTTCTGCTCGGTATACTAAATGGGTTTGTCTTCCTTCTGCCTGCCGAGAGTGGTGAAAGAATAGGTAAATAGCTTGGCTTGTTTCCTGATCAAAGCTTATTCAATATTAACACTTTAGCTGCTAAATAAATGAATCGCAAATTTCTACTCAATACTAAAAGCCCAAACACTGCGGTTTCAAAGTCGATTTCACCGGAAAGAAAATACCGCATCTGACAGTGTAGATCAAAGATCAGACTGCACGTTCCGTGCAGTCTGATCTTGATCTACACTGTCCGCAAAAGGTCAGTGGGTCGCGATTAGCAGCTTATTCAATATTTAAAGCTTTTACCACACCATCCAGAGTATAAAAGACTCGGAGTAAGGAAGCTTTTGAAAACAATGTAGGAAAAGGAGAAAATTTAGGTAACCTGCATTTTCTCCCTTTTCCACAATGTTTTCTACCGCATCAAAGACAAATTCAGTCATATGAGGCACCTTTAATTTGTCATCTGTATGCCATTTCATCATGGACAAGCCTAAAATTTTATTGTTTAGTAAAGAGTTAAGCTCACTTCAGATAATTAACGGTGCCCTGTGTAGTGGTATAATTCAAATTTAATTTAATCATGTTTATGCCCTTAAGTAAGTAACCAGCATTTTCTCATTTTCTCTTAATGTTTTCTAACCTTTCAGAAACCCCATCATTTCAGGCACATTTAACTTGTTGTCTGCAATGCCTTGAATTCGAACCGGTTTAAAATATTGACTTGTGGTAAAGAGTTAAAAACGTGTGTAAAATTACGCTAACTTAAAAACAATGATTATCGGGGGTATCAGGAGAACTCCCCCCCTTGAAAACTGCCCCTTCGGAAAACTGTCCCCTGAATCCCCCAAATCCCCCCCCCCCGAAAACTGTTCCCCACGGAAAACTGCCCCAGGAACATGATTTTTAACATTGTGATACTGATGCTAATGTTGTTGATTATTATTTTAATGTGTTTCATTTTCATTGATTGAATTTATTTCACATGAATGCACATTTCTCGAGACATTAAGATTCCCTTTGAAAGGTTTAACCCTGTTAAGGAGAAGTGATTCCTTTGAAAGGATAATCATATTAAAGCTAATTGATTGCTTTTAAGAAAATAATTACTACAAGGAATTTTGCGCTTCAAACTGTACTGTGAACATTTAGAAATGCGTTGTAAATACACATGTATAATGTTTACAAAGATGATAGTACTAAAAAAGGAAAAGAAAGATGTGTACATTGCCCAATAAAAAGAAAAAAAAAAGATGTGCTGAATCAGAAGTAAACAAAAAACAAAAAAGGCAGATACAGAACAGAACAGAATAGGACATTTTATTTTACGACAAGTACACGGTTGTACATAGTCATACAGAAAAGATATATTAAAATGAAAATCACTAGATCTTGGGCGAGCATGACGGCGAGACTGACACATATACATTTTTAGTACTCACCAGCAAAGTCATTAAACACGTCTCATATAATTTGACTTTACTTGACAGTACCAAACTTATACTTGCATACTGGATTAAAAAAGAGAACATAATGAATTAGAAGCCCTTTTATAACGCACAAAATAGATAAGGTTGAACCTTTCAATCTGAAATACCGTCGTAGCACATATAGCTCCCCAAGTGTGAAGGGGGTTAAAACATGAAAAACATTGAAACAGAAGGAAAACAAATTTCCAAAAAAATAATACAAACAAGTACATGTATAGATCTTAACCTTTGAGGCACCAAAAATATTTAGTGCCCCAAAAAGGACATTAAAATGATATCCAGATACAAATGTAACTTGACGAACTTTTAAAGAAGAAATGAAATTAAATGGAGAATCAAGATCTCCTGGGTAACAATTACACCATACCATTCTTGAAAAGTGCTTGTATTTCTTTGTGTATGTATAGTCCAAAAACAACAAAATAAGACTTTAAAAAAATGAAAAAGCGGGGATTTCTATGGCAATTTCTATCTTTTCTATAGAACTTGCCATCACCGCCTTATGAGGCTTTTAGATGAGCCAAAATAATTTGTTTTTGTAAAACAAGAAATACACATTAAAGTATGGGCGCGGGCAGTTTTCCGGCGGGGGGGGGGGGCAATTTTCCTAGGCGGCAGATTTCCAGTGGGCACTTTTCAGGGGACACTTTTCCGGGGGGGGGGGGGGCAGTTTTCCTAGAACCTTATCGGGCTTGTTAGCCAAGATAGGAAGCCACGATATATTGTCTTTATTGTCTTTAGTGCAAGCTTCTTTTTAATTAATCTGGAATCACTGACCAGTTCAGATTTACCGTTTTAGGAACCTACCGGTTAGGCTACACGCGACTTTTCGCTATTTAGTTTAGTTCGTTTTTCTGCTCACGTGTTTCGTCATTTCCTTTTTGCATTCCAGGATTTTGCATCACGTGTTTCCTGTCGTTCGTGGTTCTGTTGCAGACGACAATGGACTTCCTGCCGCAAATCGCCAGTCCAATGTCGTTATTGTGTTACTACGTGTTTCTGATGATGTGCTTCAGCGTCGTTATCAACATTGTCACGATCTTTATGCTGAGAATCTACCACAAACCGGCTAAAGACAAGGTCTGAACTTCTAGTCTGTCACGATCTAATCTGGGATGGTTGCATTATACGATTAACTATCGGGATGGGGTGCTTGGTTCAGTACTAAAGTGTACGAATCGTGACCTTGAGGCCCCGGGTTCGAGCATCACTGAAAGCACCGGTGTTTTGGTGGGGTATTCTTGGGCAAGACATTTCAGAGCCCTGGCCTAATACTGGTGAAACCGAAGACACAATCCAATATACGAGCTGTCGCCGTGACATGACTTAAATGATGTTGAAAATGGTGTAAAGCACCATTCAATCAATCAATTAATCAAAAAATTAAAGAATTTCACGTCTCAAATATATTCTGACCTACACAACTTTCGTCAAATATTGAAAGTCTTTTGTGATATTTATATCCATAATTACCTCTTACGTTGTCTATCTTTTTAAAAAGAGATTTCTTGTTTCAACATAGCTTACTTACGTTGGGCGTGACTGTCGTTACGGCTTTGTATTCATATTTTAAGATCGGAATATTCATTTGCTACTTTAATGGTTCGAAATTAGTCGACTTGTTTAGCTAGCAGCGAAACCATTTTTAGCCATGCTTTCCGAAGAGGGGTTTAATGTATCTGCAAAAAGTATCGACTGAGGTCAGCCTGCGCAGTCTGCGCAGGCTGACCCGAGTCGAAACTTTTTATTGATCAATTTTATGCATGTCAAACGACAAGTGTACCTCATGATTCGGTTGTTTGTTAGACAAATTTGATTTTAAGGATCCGTGAATACGAGATGGTTTGGTTCGTATAATGCATCACAGAGATGCATTAAACTCCCTTTTTCCAGAACGCCGCTCATATAAAGACAGTGACTGTTATATGACGACTTGTTAATATCATTCACCACGGAGATGCATAAAAGCCTTTTCCTAGAGCGCGGCACGTGTATTAATCCTTTCCCAAACGACAAATTTTAGCACCTTCCAAATTGAAAGCATCTGCAGACGACAAATTTGAAAGTGGTACAAATGAACTTAAGGTTTTTTGTACAGGGTAGAAAACAATGTGGGAAAGGGGGAAAATGCTGGTCACCAGCATTTTCTCCTTTTTCCACAGGGTTTTCAAAAGGCTACTTCCTCAGGGTCGTGAAAACACGGGATTGTTTTGTAAGGGGTTAAAGTAACTTTACATACCTTACTGTTTATGTAGACTAATACCGTATTTGTTTGGCCAGTGGTAAGTTTTCTTTCCACACTTTCAAACGTTTTTGACCATTTCCTTTCAGGTCCCAAGATGGCTGCAGAAGGTGGTCAGTGTGCTTAATTGTACTCTTTGCTCATACAAATGCGGTAAATACAAAAACAAGGCGATGGACGAGGTGGACTGGCCAATGGTGGCCCGCGTCCTGGACTTCTTTTTCTTTTTGGCCTTTGTCGGTGGCCAGGTTGCTCTTGCCTTAGTCTTCTTGATGCCACTTGCAGTACAGTACGAGTGAACTTGTTACAGGATGGAGTCATGCTCTGTGTAAAGGGATTTAATGCATCTGCAAAAAGTGTCGACCCAGGTCAGCCTGCGCATTCCGCGCAGGCTGTCCTGGGTCGAAACTTTTTGCTATTGGTCAAATTTCTACGTGTCAAAGGACTAGTCTTCCCAATGACTCGGTCGGTTGTTAGAATGGATTTTATGGATGAATAATTATATGACTTGCCTAGTGTAACACATCACGGAGATGCGTTAAATCCCCTTTTCACAGAGCACGGCAAATATATTCACTTTGGTAGTTTGCTGGTTTGAAGAGTTTACCACACATTTACTCATTACACTAATACATAAATTTCTGTATGATGGAACCATAGGCCACTGAAACTCTATTGGTCAATCACCGGATTAACGAAATTTTCCTTATCGGACACCGTTACTATAAATAACACATTGGCGACTGCCTCTAATAATAATATTATACAATATAGGGGGCAGTCGCCAATGTGCTATTTATAGTAACGGTGTAAATGAAAATTTGAGTATTCTGTGATATACAAGCGAAGCACCAATTCGCAAGTGTTCGATGATCATCCAAGAAAAAATTTAGTGTTACGTAATAGACCAATGGAGCTTCAATGGCCTGTGGATGGAAGTGAGTGGCGCTCTGAGAAAATGAGGTTTAACGTATCCGATGATGGATGAGAGTCGAGATAAGGCTGCAGAAAGGGTGCAGTATGGTCTTGATTCTACATGACCTTTATACAGCAGCCACATGACTGAACCTACATTGTCCGAAACATAAATGAATCCCTGAAAATATGCAATTTAATTTTCGATTCTGGACTGAAAATTTCGATATCTCTCTCTCTTTTTTTTTTTTTTTTTTTTTTTTTTAATTTAGATGGGGATAGTCTATAAGAACAAAATTATTTTTCAAAGTATCATTTATGTAAGAATTAGTTTCTCGTTGCTAACCTTTCACGACTGCAATTTTCTTTATTTTTGTTTGCTATAAGTATTTCTATTTACCTATAGCAATAAAATTCTGTTCTGTTCTGTATTGCATTATACCAAGTAGGGCGTCGTATGCGAAGCCATTTCAACTAGAACCCGACTGACTCATGAGATGCAATGGTCCTTTGACTTTCAGAAAATGTACCAATGCAAAATAAAAAAAAAGTTTCCGCACAGGTTTGCCTGCGCAGGCATATGTATTAAAACACCATTTCACAGAACAGGGTCCGTATTCACCAACCATTCTTAGAATTATTCTTAGTCTTATTCTCCAAGATTTTCTACATTTGAAAGTAACACAACTCCTGATTATAGAGAACAAGACAAAGAACGTTCTTAAGAATGGTTGGTGAATACGGAAGTAGTAGGGGTACCTAGACTGGGGACTAGTCCCTAGTCTAGTTACCCTGAGGGGAAATTTGTCCCCAGAGTGCCTACCCCGGGTAAGCACTCTGGGGACAATTCCGGTCAATTTGGAAAAAATTGGGACGATTTGGGTAAAAAATGGCATTTTTGCTTCCCCCCCTCCGGGAAGCACTCTGGGGACTACGGGTAAGCACTCTGGGGACGATTCCGATCAATTTCAATGGATCAGAAGACATTGACAATTTTGAAAGATAGATCTTTCATGGTAGATGGTTAGCCCTGAAAAGGGCTGTTTTGTTTGGAGATTGTGTTTTTATGCACAACCTCCAACTTTCCCACAGGCCGGACAGCTGCTCGCCGCTCGTCTTCTAACCCTTCTTATCTGCCTTTCGTCCAAGTTGAACTTTAATGAGAACGGCGGCTCATCATCATCATCCCAACATTCTGTTGTTGGAATGACGAACTCCTTCTTCTTCTCTCTTGTCATCTCCGCCAGCTGTCTATCCATCTTCTCTAATTTCAGATGGAGGGTCTCAGCCACCCTCATCAGATTTCTCACGTTTCTCCTAAGATCTTCCATCGTGAAATGAAAATGATGAAATAGAGTCGGCTTTTATAGCTTTTCAGGAGGATTGACTTGTCTCATGACGTCATTCTCTCCTATATTTTCCCGCTTCAGCGTTTCATGTTTTTTTGACTCCGAATTAACGTTGACCAATCCATAGCTTTGTTACAATTTCTTGTTCGGGACAGAAAAACTAGAGTTTGATTATCTTGTGTTTTTTCTGACTAGGACTTTTTCTGTTTGACAATTTGATTTGACAATTTGAAAAAGTTCTTTTCTTGGTAAATGGTTAGCCCTGAAAAGGGCTGTTTTTGTGTAAAATACACTTTTTAGCCTCTCTTTTCTCTATCCATATTTTCCGCTGGATATGGGATCCGTATCAGATGCTCCACTTCATGTTTGATACATCTGATACGTTCTCTTTCTTCTAACCAATATAGGAATGCGAGGATAATTGTCAATCCAAACATTGTGAATATCGCCTTATCTCTACGATAGTTGAGTAGTAAATGGGAGTTTTTTAGTGTTTACATTTGATAAATGTTGACTGATGCATATTTTGTTACATTTTTTCTTTAGTGTTTTGAGTTTTAGTTGACAATTTTGAAAGAAAGATCTTTTCATGGTAAATGGTTAGCCCTGAAAAGGGCTTTTTAGAAAGATTTAATGAATTGTCAAGATCTACAATTCTTCTGGCTGAATTACTGGGATGATTTCACATCCGCAGAATTCACAGCAAACTGTAGATCCCTCATCATCATCAAAAAATCCTTCATCTGGATCTGGACAATTATGCTTCTGTCCAAGATAGTCCAGGAGTGTAAAGCATTTTCCACACTCTATCTGACATCTGCTTGCACAGTGAGGGCAGAGAAGAATCTGAACCATGCTGAAGTATTTATGTTTTTTGTGAGAAAAAAACATCGCGCTTATATAGTTCACAGCATGGATTGACCTACTTGTCTCATGTTTTTAACTCCGAATTAACGTTGTCCAATCCATAGCTTTGTTACAATTTCTTGTTCGGGACAGAAAAACTAGAGTTTGATTATCTTGTGTTTTTCTGACTATGACTTTTTCTGTTTGACAATTTGATTTGACAATTTTGAAAGAAAGATCTTTTCTTGGTACATGGTTAGCCCTGAAAAGGGCTGTTTTGTTTTTTAGTGGTTGTGATTTTTTCAACTTCTAATGACAACAACCGAAATTCGCCTGGCAGATGGGACATACTCCAACTCTTTTTGTGATCGTCACTACTCCGTTATTGAAAGTTATCTTTCTCCCAAATTTGACATCAACTAAAATAATATCAGGTGTTGTCTTTAAGAATAGCTGAACTAATCTTTCACCGAGAACTTTGTACGGTTGTGATATACGGTGTAGTTGTACGGGTTGAGTGTTTAGCAGCAATATCTGCTGACCGGCATCTAGATAGTCTTTGAGAGTCTCACGCAGTTGATGGTTGATTTCCTCCATATTGTTCTGCTCCATATTGATTTTTAACACCCGAACTGGTCAAGAGCTGAGAGTCGAATGATGAATGTATTGGGAAATATCAGCCTTTCTTTATACGATAACAGGAGGATTGAAAAATAAGAGCGCGGACCTGGTGGAAAGCATATACATTTTTTCCCAAACTACGTTTTCATGCTAATATAGTAAAAAAGTTATGACTCGTAGCATGGGGAAAAAATGTAAGCAGATTGGAGTCTTTTTGGGAAAAACAGAATGAAAAACTCGACTGCTTTTTTGAACTTTTTTATTGAACAGAACTGAAACAATGAACATATTTACAATAAACTTAAAAAGACAAAAAATGAACATAATATCAATAAACTGTTAACAATAAAAATCATTTTTTGAAAATGTTTTTTCACTGTTTGTGGGGAGAAGTCTCTGAAATTTTCTTGTATAGATTTCCATAGTATTGATTAAACCACGATGATACATTTCGATCGTTTCGATGGTGTTCCGTTGAGAGAAATTTCTGTTGAAGATATTTCTGTATATTATATCCTCTAGCAACAGCATCCAATGCGAAGATACAGTAAATTCCGCAAACTTTACCCTGTAGACTCTGAAGAGTTTGTCGATTGTATCTCCACGAATAAGAATGATTGTCTAAAAAGTTAATAATTTCTGGCTCAAGTGGTGGTAGGCCGTAGGGATCAAAGTATAGTACATGGCCATTATTGTCAAATATTACGGCCACCCAGTGTTCTCCTGAACCGGTTGATTTCTCTGTATTCACAATGTAGGCTTTCACATGATTGGGTTTTTGTCGAGGTAACTGATCTTTTGCACAGACTTTTGCCTGTAGATTTTTTATCCATGTTCCATGATCCAATATGTATTGAATTTCAGAAGTATACATTTTTTCTAATCACTTTTCCAGGCTTGTTTTACTTTGTCACACCAATATTTTAAGAACGACTCCGTGATATCAGATAGAATGTTTTGTTTTATATTTCGCCAAAATCTGTAGGCTTCCACATAGTCAGTTTCATCGAGTTTCATTTCTATGAGTTCAGGATACCATTTTTTCATGATTCTGTATGGATTTAATTCCTTCATGGCTTGTTCTATGAACATATCTGTATGTTCTTGTCTATCCTTGAATAAACATAGTTCATGCTGTATTTGACTGGGATGATCCACTTGACATCCGTAACACTCGTTGCGAACTTCACTGACTATTAGATTTTGTAGTTCTTTAATCATATGTTTTTCAAAGCTGTTGTGAATGTCATTTTTCCGAGTAGAAAGACACTCTGAGGTGGAATATTTCACTTTTTCTGCTTCTTTTCTCAGCGAAATAGCAAATCTGACTCCCGACATTGTTTATTAGTCCTGAAAAGGACTGTTTTTTCTGATATATCTTTCAAAAGTTGATTAGTCCTGAAAGGGACTGTTTTTTCGATATATCTTTCAAAAGTTGATTAGTCCTGAAAAGGACTGTTTTTTCGATATTATATTCTCTAGTCCTGATAAGGACTGTTTTTTTGTGAAAGCTATCTTTTTTCGACCAGAGAGTTTCTGTTGATTTTTTCAGGATTAATAATCTGTGATGATTTCTCTCAAACTGTTGATTTCAATCTGATTGTCAAATTCAGCAAAGACAATAACGTTGATCACTGTTGCCAAGGCTTGCGCGAATTGAAGCTCAATGCGAAGACTTCCAGTTTTTATAGGATGAAGTTGTCCTTCTTCACTGCCTTGATCGGGTGTCAAATCGTACCCCCACAAACAGTATCCACCAACATAGTCTTCTTTAGCAATATCAAATGATTTATTGAGTCCTAAGGCTGAGACAGCCTGATACATAGACAAATATGATTTCAAATACAACCCATTTTCAAAGTCAGGCTCAAAGGGTCTGTTATGAATACTGTGTCCATTACATGATACATCTATTTTTGACAGATTAAAGTGTTGAAAGAAAAATGGATTGTTAGCATAAGCCCCATTATAAGCAGCATTTGTTACCATTGCAATGAAAACACGTTTTGGAAGCTGGCCTTGAAACAAATGATCTTCAATTTTAGACTGAAGTCCATTACCGATAGTAAACGTCTTTACTTCTACCCTACGGATAGGAATTTTCATGTTTTGCTGAGCTATGAGATGATTTAGATCATTTGCAACAACAGGCAACAATTCAATATTTCGTACATGAAGACTGACTGTTTCCATTACAATTTTTGCATCTGGTGCAGCAGTACCTCCTGTAAGGCAAAAGTTTGGTGAGGATCTGTTTAATCTAAGTCTGATTTCAACTCCATTAGGTAAATATTTTTCTTGCTGAAATAGATCAAGATGCAATCGTCCGAAAAGCTCTGCAGTTCTGCTTAGTCCGATTACACCGATTCTGTTTACTAGTCCAGTATTTCCCGCATCATGGTTGAGTGTTTCAAATTGTCCACTGGTGTCTTCAATCCAAAGTGCACCAGCTTTCAAAAACGTAGTCTTGCTGTCAGCATTATAGGACAAAAGATTTTCGATATATGCTCTGTACGGATAGGTATCTGAATTACTGCTGATTAGTTTATTATTTAGATACAAATCGACGCTACTAAACATACTATGCAGGAAATTGTTTACAGGTGCCACATTTGAACCGACTTCTAAATTAGTACCGTCAGCTTTAACGATTTTGAATTTGATATACAAATACGATTGTGACAAATCTGTCCAATGCTCGGTTTGAGGTGGTATGATGAATTCTATCGGTGAATTGCTTGTCAAAGATGCTATTGGAAAATGTTCAACCCATTGACTTTCTTGCATCGTTGTCATTGTAGGTGGTACAGAAAGAACATTGAGTTCTGATTTACTGCATTCACAAGATCCGTTTTGCATCATTTTTTCAATTTTCAATTTTTCAATTTTCAATCAAATATATCGAGAGTCCTTGATCTACTGTAATGATTTCTTTGTCTTTTATTAATGATCTTGCCTTTGCGAGATCGAGAAGATGAATGACGTGTCTTTTGTGATTTTCTTTTATTTATCCCCGGTATTAACTGTTGTGCTAGATCATGAATGGCTTGTTTTCCCCTTGAAATTACAACTTTTTTAGGGTTTTCACCACGTAAAAGGATATCTCCTGCCGCCCCTAATCCTTGTCTGATTCCTTCTTTTTTTACAGCATTCAACCCAGATTTGACCAACGGTTTAAGCAATGGAGTCACTGTTTTAAGTGCTGATCTAAATAGAGAACCTAGTCCATAGCCATACTGATGTTTTTCGCCGCGATAAACTGGTAGCATTTTTTTTGGTCAAATATTTATTTAAATATTTATTTGTCAAATATTTTTATTTTTTCTGTCTGAAATGTAACTTGACGATTGTCTTACCAATAATAAAATGAAACGGTATACCAGAATCCCCTGTTATTTGAATGTGAATAGTATCGAAATCAGATTTCGAAACGGGGACGTAATGCGGTAATGTAATTTCATGGTTGATATGTTGGGCTTCATAATTATTTTCATCTGATATGCTTGGTTTGAACGGAAGAACACGAAGTATGGGAGCCAATGTATCACCCACTATAGTGTATTCAGCAACATCTGAATAAACAAACAGATGATTGTACCCAGCATCAATGTTAGGACTGTATTTAAATACCTCTAAAATATTTCTACTCGAAAAAATTATCTCATTTTTGAATTCTGGTGATCCTCCCAGTTTTAAAAACAGCTGTGGATGAAATTTGAATCCGGTTCTTGTTATATTTGTGAATCCCAATTTCGGTCGTTTGCTTGAGGTTGAATAGCTAATAGATACCCCGATTGAATGCTTCTGAAAGATTTCACTTAGGTTATTTTGAATCAAATCGTCCATTACCTCTATAACATGTTTTGCTGAAGTGTAACTACCCGGTGAAAAATAAAATGCAATTGACCATTTTACTGCTTCATTTTTTTCGTTTCGTTTTATTGGAATTATCTTCATATTATCTCTTCTTCTATCTACCGCTGCTGCTGCATTGTATAAATTAACATCTGCAGTTATAATTTCGAACTTCGCTTCTTCTTCAGTTATGTTTAAAAACTGAGAGGGGGTAATAAGATGAACTAATGCAACTTCCCAATTTTCCCTGTCAATATGAATTGTTTTTGGTAAATGAACTTTAAAACAGCACTGTGTGTTTGGATAAAGGTTTATGGAACTATCACTAGGTAGAGTAAGATAAAACGAATTCATTTTTATTTTTTGATTTAGTATTTTTTACTGTCAACCGAATCAGCCCCACTAGTTGTTTTTTGTCCAGACTTTGTGAATTTTAGCCCTGGAGATGGAAGAATATACCCGAGTGAACTGCTTAACAGTATCAACCACAATTCACGATCTTGACTTTGAATACTTAAATGTACTATCGAGGTTGCAATGATTGCGTAAATGACTAATATCTGTGAAATATACGTAAACTGATTCTTTGGAACACGATTTCCACAGCAGTTGTAATTTTTAGTACTAACACTATCGATACTTTCTGTCCCAGTCTCAATGTTTGACTGCGAATTTATCATAATTGTATTGTCTTTTTATTTTTTCCGATCAAGATACCAAATGCGATTCTGGTATCCAACTTTGAAATTTTTTTGGATAACCTTTCCAATTGACTTTTATTTCTTTGATTATTTTTTTGCCCTCACGTCTTGTACGTCTATCAAGAACTGAATCAATTTCATAAATTTCATCATCTTTTATCAATTGAAGTTCGTATTCATAATAAGTCCCCAAAATTTGTTCACCCTCTAAATCTTTTATTTTATAGGTGATAGGTGAAAATGTCTTGTTAACATGAGTGATTTCAAATATTTCTTGAGTCCAATTTGGTAAATAACCTTTATCAAATGTACGTTTCGTTTTATTGATACGAACACGATCTCCAATTTTGAATTTTGGCTTTTTTGTCATTGCAATTGTCGATAAACGAGGATACAGATTTTTCGAAATTTCTGCCTCATTTGATTTTGTTACCATTGCAGGAGATGTTTTGATACTTCTGTGAAAAGTATGATTGTAATTCTTAACTAAAGAATTCAATACGTCAATGTAACGTCTTGTTTTCTTGTACGTAAAGTATTTCCACATTCTCGTTTTTAAAGTTCGTTGAAATCTTTCAACAATACTTGCTTTCGTCTCTGGATTTTCAGTGGTAAAGAAATGAATCTGATTCTTTTTCAAGTATTGCTGAAACAGTCTGTTTTTGAATTCCGAACCTTTATCTGTTTGAAGTGACAAAGGTTTTCGATTTGATTTCTGAACAATAGATTGAAATGCTCGAATCAAAGTTTTTCCCATCTTATTTGGAATAGGGATAACCCATGAAAATCTTGAAAACACGTCAATTATACAAAGTAAATATTTCTTGTTATCATTTTGTCTTGCTAAATGTTGCATGTTAGCCAAATCAGCCTGCCATTGATAGTCTATACCACTTACAATAGTTTTTCGTCTTTTGAAACGACGACGAATTGGTTTATGTAAGGTATAGGTGGATTCACCTCGTAACCACTCTTGAACATCTTTGTATCTTATTCCTTTCAAAACAGATTTTGCAGCGTGATACAATTGCTTTATTCCAGTAAATGCGACAGTACTTTTGGGATCATAAAACAATTTTCTTAACACGTAATCAAGTTTGTAATCAAGTTTAGGCTTTACCAGGATTCCCATGACTGAAGCGTTTTACGGCTAGGGGTCTTTTTTATAGATTTTGGTGGAGTTAACAACTCTTTAGTATAGAATTGTCTCAGTCTTTCTCTTTCTTCGGGTTTCATGTATGGAGATGATTCTTTTATTCTTTTTGCAGATTTTTTAACACTTCTTGTAAGCGATTTCCTTGCACTTTTTTGTACGCTTTTTGGCGTGTGAAATAAGTGATCGGATCCGCCGTAGGATTCTTCATCTTCACTCACTGATTTAGTCAGTGATTTATCTTGAGCTTTTTGCATCCATCTCCATCTATTTGAGTTACCAATAACTTCTCGCGGTATATTGCTTTCGTGTAATGCCTTTGAAAAAGTTTTCCATCCTCTAGGTTCAGTACCTTTTCTCTGACGAATTGTATCATTGATAAGATCGATGATATTGGAACCATGAATGCGTACACCTTTGTATGATACAACTCCTTGTTCGTCCCAAGTTAAATTATTGTTATCTTTTATCATACTCAAAAGTAACTCAGCTTTTCTTTTCATGGTTTTTGGTACGCTTTGCAAAATTTGATCATGCAAGGTAACAGATGCTGATTTCTGTATATTATCATCATTTTTTGTCGTTGGAAGTGAGTTGAACAAAGTTGGTCTTGCTTTTTGAAGCGAATTTTGTAACTTAAACAAAGTTTCACCATACCTTTGAGCCTTTTCTGTTTCTGACAAATCAGTGCTTTGTAAAATATGACCCATATCCTGCCGAAGATGTGCTGCATCCACAACTTGCGGATTGGGGGGTAAACGAGGTTTATGATATTGCTCGTCTTTCCAACGATTCATATTTTCTAAAACCTGATAAGGCACGATAACCATTTTTTTAACAGACATGATTTTTTATCTACAAGATTTTATCTACAAGATTTTTTATCTATAAGATTTTATCTATAAGGCTTTAAGTGCCCCTCCTATTCCTCCGATAACGGCTTTTCCTAACAATGGTAATAATGCAGGTGCAAGTAATGAAAGAAATCCACCTTTTTGATTTAATATTTGTTTTTTATTTTTTACAGAAGCCGATTTCGAAGCTAAACGTCTGATATGTTGTCGGCTTGAATACAATTTCTTCTTCTGAGCTGATGATAAATGTACATTGCCTTTTAAAACGTTATGACAACATTCCGATATACATCTTATCACTTCTGGAGATGAATCTTTTACAAGTTTTTTACGTATTTTTGGTGTAGCCTGCATCATGGCCATAACCATTGAACCATGTTTTTTTATCAGAGGCGTTTTCCTTTTCATGTTGACTTTAACTCGATATCGGATTAAATGATAATACAACGTCCATGTCACTATCATTTATACCTGATGTTTTTAAACAACTGTTTTTAACATACTGTTTTTAACATACTGTTTTTCAAAAGAAAACTTTTTAACATACTGTCTTTTACAGTCAGAATTACTTTTTTTAAGAAAACTGTGAATAGAGAGCGTCAACCAATGTATCAGCGCTAGCCATGGACGAATCCACGGGAACGGATCTTCCTTTCCCAAGGTCAAGCATCTGTTTTTTTTCGTCAAGTTTATATCTTCCTGTGCCGAGGTTATATCGTAGCATATCTTCTATCATCCGTCTATATTTTCTTAATCCTTTTTTATGTTTAGCCAATGTATTTGGAGACCAAGCGACGGATGGAATTCTTTGAAACGCTATTTTTTTGCCTGGTAATATAAATCTTGAATACTTTCTTTGGTAATTCCGCATTCTTTCACCAAGTATTTCCTCTCTAGATTTTGGATATTGTTGATGTTCTGAAATGGTACTTGCTACAGGGGTTCGTTTTCGGGTAGTAACAAATCTTTCATCAATCGTAATTGGAGCATGCTTCTTTGCTGGAGCACGCTTTTTCTTTGGAGATTTTTTCTTTGGAGACTTCTTCTTTTGCGGAGCACGCTTTCTTGGAGATTTTTTCTTTTTTGGAGATTTTTTCTTTTGCGGTGCACGTTTTCGTGGAACACGTTTTCGAGTTTGTCTTTCAACTCCAAATTTTCTGATGGTTTTTACTCCATCCCATCTCAGTAAGCTTCTGATAATAACACCACCTAGAAACCCTCCCCCTCCAGGTTTTAAAATGATTTTACGTTTACTTTCCTCGTCTATGGATGGATCTGCTAGCCGTTCAATATCTGTTCTATGTTTTGCCATGTACATTGTGGTTTGTTTTGGTAATTTGATTTTATTTTCAATGATGTTTTGCGCAGCCAACGTAAACCATTTTAAAATTTCTTTTAATCCTGCTTTTAACACAGCTTCTCTTTCATGTCTATCGGTTTGTTGGCTTAAATTTCGCAAAGCAGCTAAAACTGTACTCGGTGTGGATGGTAAAGCCATGTTTACTCACGGGTGTGAATCATAAAAATGATTTATGTTCAAAATGTGATTCTCTTTTAAGCAAGAATTTTGCATAAAGTTTTTAAGCAGGAGAATAAATAATGGGTCCTCTTTCACTTCCTTGTGTACGCCAACGATGAAATATATCTGCTCGTAGTCTTAATTCTTTTTTTGTTTGTGAATGAAAATCTATGACTAAATAACCATGATCCGTCGATGTAGCATCTTCATAAGCAGGTAACAAATGTGGGGCTTGCATTTGGTGAGCTAGTGTTTTAATCTGATTCTTATCTCGTTCATTTCGAAATAAAATCATATATCTGGAATTAAGACTAATGGTTCGACTCGATTTCGATTGCTGAAACATATTTTGCGTGATGTAAATCACACTTGCATTACGATGATGTCCTTTTCTTGTAAACCAAAGTTTAATTTTTTCCTCATCTTTTTCACCCAACATATCATCAAAGACAATTAAATGTGGAATAGATACATCACTGACAATTTCGTTTTCATCGTCAGGAATTCCCTCCACGAATTTTATCAATTTGAACTGTGAATTGAACTTTTCTTGCATAAGATTGTAAGCATGCTGCCATTCTTTGTAACACCAAACAACTCTTTCAGGAACGATGTTGAACAAGTCTTCTCGATAGTCAATTAATTTATGAACGAACTCTGTTTTTCCGCATCCACTCGGTCCTGTGATGAAAATATTACAAGGGTGTTGAAACAATATGGATTGTACATCCATATTTTTTTTACTTTTCTCGTTAAAGGCTATTGATAAAATGACAATATCAATGAAAATAAAAGCATTTTTATTGAACAGAGGTGAACATTTTTTTATTGAACATTTTTTATTGAACATTTTTTATTGAACATTTTTTACAATGAAAAACATTTCTTACAATAAAATACATGATTCATTCAAAGTTTTTACAATGCAAATTCACAGATACCTCGATTTTTCCACTTGTCTTCATGTTCCACAACAGTTTTGTGCAATTGTTCATTGCCCAAAAACAAACTATATACACTGTCCAAACCACTATATTCACACGTTCCTCTAATTTCGAAGACGTTTTTGAATACTGCTTTTGACGAAAGAGTTGAAAGTACGATTTTTTCTGTGACATCTCTACCAAATAGGAGATACCCTTCCATGATATCCACTCCTTCTGCATTATCTCTTGATTTTGTATACCGTAAGTAAAAGTTAAACAGGACTGATTTCATTTTCAGTAGATTCAGATAACTTTCTTCTGGTCTTCCTATGATAATGAATCGCCATCGACTTGTGGCTTGCAACTGCTTAGTGAAATAGTCACTTTTCCACAAACAAGCTGTTAAATACCCTTTGATAGGGGTATCGAAGTTTGACTCAGTTATCAGCATTGTAATAAAGTCGTGCATGCTATACAATTTACAAGATGTCTCTCCTTTTGCAACTCCCTTGTGCAATTTATCTATCCAAAATTGCACACATCTGAATTTAAGCTTAAACTGTGTTCCTTCATCGAGCGTGTGTTGTCGAACAAATTCTCCATAAACTTTTTCACGTAGCTCAATGGGTAACGGTAACACTGCTGCCATTTTTTCACCAAACATCTAATATTTTTCCGTCTTACTTTATCTGTTTACCACAAAACAATGCTCTATAGAAATTTATTTTCTCAGACTTTTATAACCATAGGGTACAGTGTCAGTAGCGTTTACAATAACTCTTTTGGTATAGACAGAGCGAAACGTTTTTGTCTGCGGTTCGCTGGTCACTGTTCTATCTCTATGTCTTTTAATTTTACAATCATACTGAATTTTGATTTCTATCGTACGATCCAAAGCGCATTTTGAATAGGTATCGAAATTCACCACCTGCTTGGTATTGTAATCCAAAGTAATCCCCTTCACTTTACATTTACTTATCTCTTCTCCATCTTTTGTTTTCATTTTGTAAGCATAATTTTTAGGCCCAAGTCCTCTGAATTGGGTAATTTTACAGTCAGGCTCTTCATCAGTCCATTTTCCTAACCTACTGTTAATAATGGGCGGGTTCCATAATTCAGGATCATGAATGTACATACAACTATCTGTATCGAAATACAGAACTCTATCTTTTAACTTTTCAAGAACGGCGTACAATTCCAACCTTGCATAAGCTGTTACGTAAGACCCTACTATCACGTTGGCTGTAGCGTGGGTGTCAATATGTTCCAATTTTGATTCATAGTTAACCAAGATGAATGGACAGTCCTCGTCAAAGATTTCTACATGCTTTACAATGAAATTGGGATTGGTGACTAATTCGAAATATTTAGACGGATCACTGATGTATTCCGTCTGAGTCAATTTTTCACGCTGGGCTAATTTTCCCCAAAGACAGTTCAACATAATCTTAGCAAACGATCTTCTCCCAGGATTCTTTTGAATACAACTTGGATCAAGACGAACCCCTTCTGCCTTCTCATATTCACAAACGAATTGATCTTTTTCCGAATCTGATTGACACCAATTTGGGTAACCACTGGCTTCTTGCTTAATTTTCAAGAAATTATCCACATAGCCTTTAAAGAACTGATCCGAAACAGAATTGAAATGCCAGATTTCATACACTTGTATTAGCCGATAGCCACAGTCAAGAGCTTTGAATAATTCAAAGGTAACCCAAGTTCCAACCAAAGCCCTCTCTTCTTCACCGTGGCTACAAATGTTTGAGCTTTCTTGTGCACATTTCATACAAAGTGGAAACATCATTTTATTGTTACAGTGAACTGGAAGAATGGGGTGAAACAAATCCATCGGGGGTAGAACTTTACATTTAATGAGCCCTTCATACTGACGAATATTGTTCATGTCAATATTCTCACTAGTCAAAATTTCTGGTTGGCCCACAGGGTAGGATTTATGTTTACAAACATAAGGGTACAGAGAACAGATATCAATGTACTTGATTTCCTTCTTGCTTTTTTCATCAACATCATAGCTAATTTTTATGGCATTACATCTTCCCCCAGACAACCCCTCCCTCGGATCGATGGGGTCCAAATGTGGATATAACTTTTCAATGAGTTTTTTATACTCTTTATCCTTCATCTTAGCATCGAATTCGTGCTCCCAAATGTACACTACATTATACCCCATTTCTTTGATATCTCCTATACGTTTAAAAGTATGGTCGTACAATTCACCCATGGGTCTCCCATTGATGGGGTTGATCTGTTTTCGATCTGTATAACATACAGGACAACCATGATACAAATCCCCAAGGAATTCATAAACCGTGTTTGATTGACGGTGAAAACCATCTACAGTATATCTTCCGATTTGAACTTCCCCACCATTTTTTGCATGGCGAATATGAATACCTTTCTCCCGAGCTACGCTTTGAATCCAACGTATCGCTTTCATAGAAAAACGACGTCTGGACGAATCTTTACTTGAAATGATGGCTATCTGATCTTTTGGTAAATATTTGCTTCGCCAGACTTTGTTACAGGCATCGGCGATGGTAATTGCCTCTAAAAATGGACAAATACCACCCTGTTCGATAAACAGCTTTCTGAATTCAGCACACCCCCGTCTTAGGATATCGACATCTGACCTACAGTATGATTCCATCTCTTTTTGAAAATTGAATTCCTCACCCTTTTGAACTTTGTCATTATACCAGACTATGAATTTCGACCTACCCTCTTCAGACATTGAGTCGGGTTTGTAATAAGACATATCCAGATACGGGCCAACGTAATCCCAGAATTCATCTGTATTTGCCCAGTGAGGAAAGTAACCTTTTTTCATTTCTTGAAGACCAAATGTAGTTGGAAATTTCGCCAGCCCAAAGTTCATGAAATTGAAGGAGTCGATCAGACGTACACCATTCAATTCTAACTTCATAATATTGTTTCCATTCATGATCAATTTTGGAAGTTTTAATCCAACTTTGACAATATAGTTAAGAATGAACTGGCCGTCATAACCTTTTAAATTATGAGCCATAGCTGTGACTCCTTTGTGATGTTTTGAAAAGAGCCACTTGCAAAATTGACTCAAAGTTTCTTCTCCTTGAAAAATAACTTCCCTACCCTCTTCAAATTCACTGCATGTAGAACAATGAAAATCAAGTGGTTTATCGATACAATCATCACAGGCTCTATGTGCTATACAATAATTCGGGATGTGCACCCCCGTATCTTGTTTGCATTCAAAATCAAAGAAAATGAACTGTGGTTTTTTGACTAGAGAAGAACTCGTCTCATCGTCGCTGTTATGATTCGTCTTACTCTGGTAAGGCTGAATAAAACAGCGATGAGAAAAGTCAACTATCTTCTTACAGAGATGACACTTTTTCTTTCCATTGCAGATATGATTTCTCTTTCTGGCAAGATACTGTGCACCACATTTTGAACAAAGTTTCACTAATTCACAAATGGATTTCTTTTCTTTGCCTTGAAGTGTTTTGTGATTTTTCAAGCATACTGCACTGAAAAATCGTCGATGACACTTGTCGCAGACATACTCTTTGCTTTCTGATGGACATTTTCCAGCACGATAACAACCTTTGCAGATTTTTGAGCAAGCATGATTTTCCCGAGCGTTATAACCCACATCACAGAACTCACAATAATTTGTACAACAAAAAAAACCTGTGATGGACTTGATGTAGTCATAATGGTTTTGATGAAAGTATAAATGTATGATCTTACTATTGTCTTTCACTTCTGGATGTTCAAATATTTTCCTCGTTTTGGAATGCTGGTCGTGAACTTTAATGACATAGTCTTTTTCATACAAAAACAATTGAATTTTTTTGAATTCTTCAAGGCCTACAGGTTGTGTCGGTGAAAGTCCAACCTCAGTCATCAATTTCTCGGCTTCAGTCTTTTGAAGTGATTTGTTTGATCTTTTGATGTAATCCCATCTCCTATTCCACACTTCGTTGTTTTCACGTTCATGGTGGCAAATTCCCACAACAACGGCTCTTGCAAAACATAATCGATCATGGTTGTTAATTTGAATAACCGATTGTTTCTTCTTGGCAAAAACCTTTGAATCCAATTCCGACGAATTATATTTCACTTTTCCGCTACCACATGGAGGTATTGTATGTGTAATGTCAAATGTCATGGATCCGTCGTTCAAGACAAAATCTGTATTTGACTGTAAAACTCGTTCAATTTCATTCAATATAGTTTCACCTTGCAGCTGTTCTGTAGCTAAAAAGGGGATATGAATCCCCATCTCCAATGAAGGATGATCGATGGTAATTCTAATCATATCTGTCGGGTTTGCATCTAACTTTCGAATGATTTCATGGGTAACATCGTCAAATAATCCAAGCAGTCTCTGGGGCGATAATTCTTCAAATTTCTTAAAACTCACTGACAATACATGTGATTCTGTTCTAAATTTTCTTGACTTCTTTTTTCCCTTTTCTATTAAGTCATACAGACTTCTCATATCCGAAGTAGAGCTGCTGTTTTCTTCTTTTTTATCCACGAACATATTTGGTGAAAAGATATCATCTTCACTGTCACTTTCTTCTTTCAATGGTACAGTTTTTTTCTTTTTTGGTGGAAATGACTCATCGTCACTATCACTTTCTTCTTTCAACGGTAAAGATTTTTTCTTTTTTGGTGGAAATGACTCATCGTCACTATCACTTTCTTCTTTCAACGGTAAAGATTTTTTCTTTTTTGGTGGAAATGACTCATCGTCACTTTCACTGTCTGAATAATCTACTATTCTTTTTCTTTTAGCCATCGTTTCAGCTCTGGCTGAGAAGACGAAATAAAGGAAGCGAGAAAAAACCTATCAATTTATAGACTCTTTCCTTACAGTAGTGTATAAATAGAGACATCGGTTGTGAAAATCTCATCATTCTTCAGAAAGATTTCAAACAGGACAGTTGATAAAAGAAAATGAGCGATTTCAAGCTAAAAAGTACACCACCAAAGAGAGTGTATCTGTATGTTAACCCATACACTCACGACTATGAGATCACCAATATACCGCCAAGATATCAAGTCTACCATACTGGGAACTATGTGGGATCATTTCTATCCCACCAATATTCTGCAGAAAAAGGTGTCTATCGTATCACCAGAATCCTGGATCAAGCGACATTCGACAAACGATATGGGATGGATGGCGTGAGAACAAATATTTGTTTTACGTGCAACAAAACAGGGCATTGGGCCAAACAATGTCCAGAAAAAGAAAAGCAGACTGGAGAAAATGCTTTTGTCTTCGTGAACACCCACAGCCACGATGTCGAATTTCATCCAATAAAGGAAATGGATTGGGACTCTCAACATATGAAATACGTCGGGGTAGTAAATTCATTCTGCAAATCATTCAGCAATGAAAATAAATGGAAAAAAAGTTCACCACAGGATACATCATCCGTTGAAACTCAGACCATAGACATGCAGAGCGATAACACGGCTATCAAGGATTCAGAGATCTGCAAAATAGCAGATAAATTAGAGACTTTGCGGAAAAATCTGGACAAACAAAATCTCATAGATTGCACAAAAAACGAATTTTCTGTAGAGTCGGGTTGTTCAAACGGGAAGGAAGAACCAAAAGATTTAGTGTTGATAGAAAAAAGACCAGAGGAAAAACGTCAAAATAACGAAAAGAAGAAAAAACGACAAAGCAAAAAAAACAACTGTTTCTTTTGCAAATCGGCAAAACACGGGAATGAAATGTGTCCAGATATGGTATTAAAAAACAATGAAAGGGGAAAAAAACGTAAGAGTAAATGTGAATCTGACATTCCAAAGAAAAAAAGAAAAACAGCCTAAGTGAAAAAGTTTTTCATTCATTCTGTCTTTTTACAGTTCAAAGTTCTATGACATTCCGAAGAAAAAAGTTTTTTTCATTCATTTTGTTTTTACAGTTCAAAGTTTCATTGTAATGAATATTGTACAAAATGTTCTAAAATAAAAAGTTATAAAATAAAAAGTTTTAAATAAACATAAAGGACTTGACTTTTTTTTGTTTTTGACAATTTGAAGAAAAGTAAAAACCTTTCTTGGTATTGGGTAGCCCTGAAAAGGGCTGTTTTAAAATTAAAGAGAACGTATACTTTACCATTTCAATGAAGGATACATTCTCATTAATTTATTTTGCCAACCGCGATGTTCTGTTGGCGGTATCAACTCTGACAGGTCCGGATAAATATTACCCATCTTAACGATTGGGGTACGCGTATAAAACTCATACCCTCTCCTGGCGAAGAACTCCCGAAGAGCTTTATGCTTTAGTCTCTTCCTTTCTTCTACCTCGTCTTCTTTCTTTTCCATGAGCTCTTGCTCCCATTTCTCCTTCATTTCTTTCTTATTCTTCCTGCCAGCAAACAAACCACAGCAAAATTTCGATAACTTCATCGTGAAATGAGTTAATAAAAGAATAAAAATGCTGTCTCTTTTATAGCATGATAGGGGGATTGACCTACTTTGCGTTAGAATTAAAAGCGCGAACATGGGCGAGAGCATGTAGACAGAACATAACGTACTATATGATCTATCTACAACGTCTAAGAGTATCAAATCCAAAAAATGTAAGGAAACTAACGATTGGTTAACGTTAATTCCAAGTCAAAGTAGGTCAATCCCTCTATCAAGCTATAAAAACACCGATTTTTTCCCATACAATCATCATTTTGACTCATAGCTCTCGAACATTTCGGAAGTTAAAAATCAATATGGAATACAACTTAAACGATTTCAACTTAGATGCTTTCCTTCCAGTGGAAAACAATGGAGACATTCTTTTATCGGCTATGAATTCAGCAAACATCAATCCGACGACTGTATTGGATAACATTTACGAAGAGGTGAAACAGTTAAATTCGAAACAAGATTCTATGCTGTCTCAAATCTTAAAAGAACTGGAAACATTCAACAAACATTTGGAGGAGATTAAAACTTTAAACACAAACACCGAACGGTTGTGGAGAAACATTGAGACACTACGCTATCAAAGTCAGAGCATTTCAGCAGTTCCAGTAAAGATTCCTGTGGAGTTTGACTTCGATAAGACAAATCTTCACAAGTTAGTGGACTCTATCGTAGCTGTTGTGAAGAAAGAAAAACAACCAAAACAAAATCAACCGAGAAGAACAACAAAACGAAAATCAGAGGAAAACGATACCCATCTCCACAAGCGACATGTTGACCAAAAGAGATCTTCACCGACACTGACAGGCCAGGGCAAATACGGGAAAAACATTGATAATTTCGATGACTTCAAAATCCCAAAAATCCCAAGAAAAACGAAGAAAAGCTGTCAGTAGAGAGAAAAACACAATCTCCAAACAAAAACAGCCCTTTTCAGGGCTAACCATCTACCATGAAAGATCTATCTTTCAAAATTGTCAATGTCTTCTGATCCATTGAAATTGATCGGAATCGTCCCCAGAGTGCTTACCCGTAGTCCCCAGAGTGCTTCCCGGAGGGGGGGAAGCAAAAATGCCATTTTTTACCCAAATCGTCCCAATTTTTTCCAAATTGACCGGAATTGTCCCCAGAGTGCTTACCCGGGGTAGGCACTCTGGGGACAAATTTCCCCTCAGGGTAACTAGACTAGGGACTAGTCCCCAGTCTAGGTACCCCTACTACTTACGGACCCAGGATTCACAAAGGCAAATATGTGACAAGCGCAAGTCGAACGCCTTTTTCAGTGCAGATGATTCTTAGGTACTCACCTCACTAAATATTGTACAATGACAACTCATCTGCAAGTCTTACTTGCCAATTTTGCAAATTATTCCAAAAGTTAATTCATTTCCAACATTACTACACGAATGCCACCATGGCCATCATATAAAACAATTCGAAAATGTGCTCCTTTTGTAATTCAGATAAGGTTGGCCAAGCTGAGCAACCGAGTTTCTAATCAAATCCAATGTCACGGAGATATGGGCCATGCTGTGTGAGAAGGGGGCTTAATGCATCTGCAAAAAATATCGACACAGGCCAGCCTGTGCATTTCGCGCATGTGCAGGCTGACCAGGGCCAAAACGTTTTGCTATTGGTCATTTCTATGCATGTCAATGAATCAGTCGGTTCTTCGATTAAATGTATTTTATGAATCCATTTTATGTGATGACTTGCTTGGTATCTTTAACACGGAAATGCATTAAGCCCCCTTTTGCCAGAGCGTAGCCCAATCATATCGTATGAGCACTTTAAAAAAACCGGCCTTACTATCAAGTTAGCTTTTACAGCGATGCTGTTTGTTGTGTTTATCGTCGTGCAAGTGAAGCAGCCTGCGTTATGATTAGTGCTTGGCCTGTGTGAACAGGCCGTTACACGTTAAATTTTGGCAACTGGGGTGGGATTATTACAACTACCGGCCTGGAGATGCCTTTCCCTCTATATTGCCCCGGTTTAACCCTTTCCCAAACAAGCTCTGGTTTTCACGTGTCTGCAGTACAAGTCTTTTGAAAACACTGTGGGAAAAGGAGAAATTGCTCGTAACGAGCAATTTCTCCTTTTCCCACAGTGTTTTCTACCCTTTTTGAGACCTTTCTGCCATTTTCATCATATTTAAAATTGTCGTCTGCAAACTCTTTTAATTTGGACCAGTCCAAAATTTGTCGTTTGGGAAAGGGTTAATTGTATATGAGTCTAGGGGTCGACACCTGTAGAGGGGGAAAGTAATGTCATGGAGAGCGGTTATATATATATATATAACCATTTACCTCTTTACCACACAATCCCGACTTTTAACGACCCTGAAAGAGAAAGCTTTTGAAAACATTGTGGGAAAAGGAGAAAATGCTGGTAACCAGCATTTTCTCCTTTTCCCACAATGTTTTCTACCCTTCCTAAAACAAATTTCAATTTTTGAGTAACATTTATTTTGTCGTCTGCAAGTGCTTTCAACTCCGACTAGTCTAAAATTTTGTCGTTTGGTAAATGGTTAAACCCGCTCTCTGTGGAGCTTGCTTTTACAGCCTGGTGTATTTCTGTCCGTGCAAGATGAAGTCCAAATTGCTGCCAAAAGGTCAAGGCAAGTGTTAAAATGAATTTCAATTCAAACCATACCATTTAGAAGTATGGAAAATATTGTGAAGACGACAATCTTGTTATTGTGTTGTCGTCCAAGTCTTAATCACTGGCAGAAAAAAGATAGAGTGACCTGGCTAGTTTTAACCTAGTTTTGAAATTAATTTCTCTGCCAGCGACTAGCACTTGAAACAACCTTAAAGTAGCAGATTGTCGTCTTCAAACTAATTTCCTTCCTTTAAAAGGTATGATTTAAATTTAAGTGTATCTTAAACAATTGCTTTGCTTACTTTTGGCAGCTATTGTTACTTTAAGCAGTGTGCATTATGGTTAGTGCTTGAATGGGTGACCAGGGTCGGTATTCACCAACCATTCTTAAGAATGTTCATAGTTCAAGATTTTCTAAATGTGAATGTAACACAACTTCTGATTGGCTAAAACATTTGGTTTATCCAATTAGAAAATGGTTAAGCCAATCACAAGTTGCGTTACTTTCAAATTTAGAAAATTCTAGAGAATAGTACCGAGAACGTTCTTAAGAATGGTTGGTGAATACGAGCCCAGGCCGTTGCACGTTACGTACCGTCCCTGCCTGCAACAAACGCCAACAGTTTGGTGATGTGGCCGTACTTGGCTGGTTAGTAACACTTTTTACAAAACAATCCCGAGTTTGAACAACTCTGAAGAAGACTTCTTTTGAAAACATTGCCGGAAAAGTTAAATTGACGGAAATCAACATTTTATCCTTTTCCCATAACATCCTTTACACCTTCATAGACAATTCCTATCATTACAGCCAGATCCTAAGGGTAAAAAGTTGCCAGGTCGCTCTATCTTTTGTTTACTTTTTGCCTGGTTGTACAGTTTATTTTTCTGTCTATGACTAACACTTGGACGATCTTACGATAACAGATTGTCATCTTCACTATAATTTCCATACTTTCAAATATAATTTAAATGCATTTAAGCACCTACATTGTTTATTTTTGGCTGCTACTTGGCCTTTAATGACATGTGTATATTGATAGTTTAAATGCATTTAAATACATTATTTCTGGCCACTACTTGGCCTTTAATGACATGCATATCTTGATAATTTAAATGCATTTAAGCACCCACATTGTTTATTTTTGGCTGCTACTTGGCCTTTAATGACATGTATATATTGATAGTTTAAATGCATTTAAATACATTATTTCTGGCTGCTACCTGGCCTTTAATGACATGTATTTATTGACTAAACAAATGCATTTAAACACAATTGATTGGAAACAGAACAAAATACAATTTCATTGAGAACATGTGTTTTTAATTTATTCCTTTCAAAGCTATTCTCAAATTTACAATGGATTTCAGCTATGTCACCGAGCCCAGTGCACCTATCCATGCTTTCCAGGGGTTTCTTTTGCCAATATCTCCCACTACACTCTCTCTATGCCGTTGGCTAAATTTCCACATAATCAAAGCAAGAACTCAGTTGTGAGAGGGGAATGAATCTTGTTGAAATGCCTTTCATCAGTCCCCAGAGAGAGTTCGCCAATCCCAGGGTCCATATTTACCAACAATTCTTCAGAATATTCTTCCTCTTATTCTCAAGATTTTTTTTTTGAATTTGAAAGTAACACAACTTCTGATTGGCTTAATCAAATGATTTGGCCAATCAGAAGTCATGTTACTTTCTAAATCTAGAATAAGACTAAGAATGAAACTAAAAATGGTTAGTGAATACAGGCCCTGGATTCAAACTGTAAGCTCTTAGATAACCAGTCCTGCATGTCTGTACTGAGCAACAGCCAGATACTCTCCTTCAACGATACAGCATCAATTAACCCCCTACCAGTCAACAAAATTACAGACATCCATTTTGAAAAAAAAATGGAGATGACAAATTAAATGTCGGCCAAATAATGACTGATTGAATGTATGGCGTATTCAACATTAATCCAGTTACGTAACACCGGCCAGTGCACCTATCCATGCTTTCCGGGGTTTCTTTAACCTGTGCCTAGCACAGTATTCTTCCCAAGCCACTGGCTGCTTTTCCCACATAACCATAAAAAAAACAGTGATCAGCGTGCCAATTGATGAGAATGTCTTTGAAATGTTGGAAAACAGTGTGGGCAAAGGAGAAAATGCTGGTTACCAGCATTTTCTCCTGTGCCCACAATGTTTTCCAGGGTCCTCTTTCTCAGGGTCTTCAACACAGAGGACTGTTTGTTAAAGGGCTCATAAACGTTGGAACTGCATCCTCTGATACATGCTGACAATGACCAACAACATCTAGACTTGCACAAGAGTTCGGCAGTCTCACTCCTGTTTCAGTTTCCTTTGTTTTTTATACCACTGAAATGCTTGCCACAACGACGCTAATACCGGAAAGCTTATAGGTAGAAACAGTGGAATGTAGATGGCAAATCTGAAACGAAGAACAACGAGGTATTGTTACTTTCACGTAAACTGTCAATAATTTGTCAAAAAAAACAAAAAACAATGGAACTGTTGCAGACCAACTAAAACCCCCTTCCCCATTTGTTGTCTTGTCTACAGGTCAAGAAACAAGAGGACTATGATGGCCCTGAAGTCGCTCACCTAAGCTTTTTGACCAAACATGACCCATTTCCAATCTTTTCCTAGATAACATAACAAGCACTCTAACACACTTTCATGAGAACTGGACTGAAAATGAGGCCTCTAGAGGGTACACAAGGTCTTCAAAGATTTGTCTTCATGACCTGTTTTTTGACCCAACATCAACTTGTCCGAGATATCATCAAGACAAACATTTTGACCAAGTTTCATTGGACTGAAATTGTGGCCTCTAGAGCATACATGAGGTAAAAGCTGACGATGGACAACACAAGACAGACACCCGACACAGCAGGATTACAAAAGTTCACCTTGAGCACTTCCTGCCAAGCCCCCGTAGCTCTGTCGGTAGCATACAGGACTTGAGAACAGGAGGTCGCTGGTTCGATCCCCTGCTTGGCCAATTTCTTTCAGAGGATTGATGATAGTCATCGCGACAGGATTCATTCCTCTCTCACCGCTGACCATTGTTTCGACGATGGTTATGTGGGAAAGCAGCCAGTGGCTTGGAAAGAATATTGTGCGGAGTACTGGTAAAAGAAACTCCAGGAAAGCATGGATAGATGCACTGGCCGCCGTGATATAACTGAAATAATGTTGAAAACGGCGTTAAACACCATACAGTCAATCAATCAATCAATTGAGCACTTCCTGCTTAGTTGAGCTAAAAAATTCAAAGGGCTACAACTCCCATCATAGAAGACCAAAAATGATGAAAATTGCAGGTGCACAATTATCCATGGTAAAATGGTGTCCTTGGAAATTTCAGCCAGATTGTATGAAAGGGGTAGGAAGAGACGAGGATACAAAATTACATCTTCATCTAAGGTTGATTGATTGATTGATTGATTTATGGTGTTTAATGCCGTTTTCAACATTATTTCAGTTATATCGTGGAGGCCAATGCACCTATCCATGCTTTCCTGGAATTTCTTTTACCAGTACTATGGACAATATTCTTTCCACGCCACTGGCTGCTTTCCCACACAGCCACTGTCGAAACAATGGTCAGCGGCGGGAGAAGAATGAATCCTGTTACAATGACTATCATCAATCCTCGAAAAGAAATTGGCCGAGCTGGGGATCGAACCAGCGACCTCCTGTTCTCAAGTCCTGTACGCTACCGACTGAGCTACTGGGCTCTGCTCGTCTAAGGATGGGTGGATAGACAACCTAATTCTAGTATACACGTGCATCCCCCCTCAACTTCATTGTACAATGAAGGAAAAAAAAAAAAATCTATGTATGGAAGTCAAAAGTCATATTTGTTTAATAGTCAATTTGTTGATTGATTTTCTTATGTTGGCTCTACAGAAAGGAAATACAAGATAACTAAACTAGTAGAAACCCCCCTACACACACACACATAGATTAACAAATGAGCCACTCTTTTGTGGCTCTGGCAAAAGAGGGCTTAATGCATCCATAAAATCTATTTTTTTCGAACAACTGACTGGGTCTGGACGTAGAATGGTCCTTTGACATGCAGAAAATTTACCATGAGCAAAAAGTTTTGGCCCAGGTCAGCCTGCGCAGGCTGATCTGGATCAATACTTTTTGCAAATGCATTAAGCCCCCTTTTCACAGATATAAAGATAAACCTACTTTTGATCTTCTGGGAAGTATAGAAGCTCCAATAAAGACGGGTCGAAAAAGGCATTTTCTGCAATAAAAGAGACAGCATAAAAATTATTACAGAAGTTGCTGAAATTTGTAAAAAAAAAAAACCAAGGAAAGGAGAAACAATCATTTTTGTGTTTATATTTATGTCTTCTTAGAGTTCATTGACAGAATCTTTCAGATTTGTTTGATGGTTGGCGCAAACATTTGAACACTCAGAATATAAGGGCCATGCTCTGCAAAAAAGGGTCTAAATGCATCTGCAAGAATTATCTCCGCACGTCAGCCTGCGCAGTCCGCACAGGCTGACAAAGGTTGAAACTTTTTGGTAAATTCCCTGCATGTCCAAGGACCCTTCTGCCTCGGCATTAAGCCTGTTGTACGACAGAATGGATCTTTATGGATCCATAATTATGCCATGACTTGCTTGGTATAATATCTCGCAGGGATGCATTAAGCCCCCTTTTGACAGAGCATGGCTCATATTTTGTAACGGATTTACCAGGTAACGTTTTGGGTCGTTTACGGCATTTTTTTTCTGTGGTGGCAATGGCATTGGGTTTGTTTACAATCTGTATTTATGCCTAACTCTTTACCACACAATCCCGAGTTTTAACAACCCTGAGGAAGAAGGCTTTAGAAAACATTGTGGGAAAGGAAGAAAATGCTGGTGACCAGCATTTTCTTCTTTTCCCAAAATGTTTTCAACAATCTCAGTCAGATACTGTCGTTTGTGCCCCATTTTATCTGTCGTCTGCTAGGGCTTTCAATCTGGACTGGTCTAAAATTTTGTTGTGTGGTAAAGAATATAGATGGTATGTCATAGGATGGAAAAATTGAAGGCAATTCTAATAAAATAACCAAAACCTCTTATTTCTTAGCTTAATTGTTTCACTGGCTCATAATATTCTACATAAAAACAAGAAAACATTGTTCTGCCAAATTCAAAAACTTAGTTTATTTTCTTGTTTCGCAGCCTGGCTGGGTAGCTCGTTGGTTAGCGTATCTGAATCATGACCTGTGGGTTATAGGTTTGATACACTGTTCCAGCAAACTTTCTTTCAGAGATTTTATGCCTCGCACCTCTGATTCATGTTAGAAAAGCAGTCAGTGGCTTGGGAAAAGAGTTGAACCAGCGCTGGTGTGAGAAAGCCAGGAAACACATGTGTAGGTGCACTGGCTGCCGTGATATGACCTAAGCTATTACAAAGATGTCAAACTCCAAACAAAACAACCCAAAGTTGTTTTGCAAAATATATGAGCCATGCTCTGTGAAAAGGAGGCTTAAAGCATCTGCAAAAAGTCTTGACCCATGTCAGCCTGCACAGTCCACCCAGGGTGACCTGGGCGCAACCTTTCTGCTTTTGGTCAATTGTCTGCATGTCACAGGACCAGTCTACCACATGATTCAGTTGGTTGTTAGACAAAATAGATTTTATGGATTCATAATGCTGTGATGACTTGCTTGGTATCATGGATCACAGAGATGCATTAAGCCCCCTTTTGCAAGTGCATGGCTTATATGTATGTTCCTTTAACAGGTACTGTAATGACCTGTGCAGAGGAGAAAATATACCACACACTATACAATAAAAACAGACCTGATGCAATGGCAGCAGCCCTGGAATGTAAAAAAGCATCTACCAGATTTCCATCTTGTAACAGCTTGTAGGATTTCTTCATTGAGTCTACTGAAACTTGTACCTGAAGGGCGAAAGATAGATACCATCTGAGAAAAATTAATGCTTGATATAAAATTCTATCACATAAAACCTCCTCCACTACATCCAGCAATGTATTAACCCTTTGCCGCAAAACAAAATTTTAAACTTGCCCACTAATTTGAAAGCATTTGAAGACAACTTCTGACAGGTATCTTGATTGTCGTCTTTGAAATTGGAGAAAACATAGTGGGAAAAGGAGAAAATGCTGGTTACCAGCATTTTCTCCTTTTTCCACAATGTTTTCAAAAGCATCTTCTTCGGGGTTGTTAAAACTCAGGATTGTGTAGTAAAGGGTTAAACATGTGACTCATTTTTGACATCAAACTAGTGTAGTAATGTTTTCTGGGGTCCCAGTGTTGGCTGAGGTGCTGTTACAAGTGTGCAAATCTAGTGAAACCTGCCACACCATGTGACAAGTTCTACACTACTTTGCCTTTTGAATAACAACAAGAACTGTAGCAAAAAGTTATTTTAAATCAAAAGCATTGAGGTAGTATGTCAATTTATTGCCTAAAAAAAACTTTCATTTTATTTTCAATATCAGTGTCACAGAGCTATTTTCATGTGTATGTACACATTTCAAACCGAACTACATCTGTAAACATAGACCCATAAACAGTACATGAGCTAATTGTAATGATGCAGGATACTTGTGTGTCCGTTATCTGTTAATGTGATAAACAGAATCTCACATCTGTCGTCATTTTTATAAGACTCCTCGCCTAAAATATGAGCCATTCTCTGTGAAAAGGGGTTTTAATGCATCTGCGAAAAGTATCAATCTTGATCACCCTGCAAAGTCCACACAGACTGGCCTCTGTCAAAACTTTTTCCTATTGGTCAATCTTCCACATGTCAGTGGACCAGTCTACCTCATGATTTAGTAGGTTTGTTGACAAAATGGATTTTATGAATTCATGATCATATGATGACTCTCATGTTACAGTGCATCACAGACATGCATTAAACCCCTTTTTGCCAGAGCATGGCTCATAAATGATGCTCACCTAAGCTTGTACCATATGACTCTAAGTCAACTCGGTAAACCCTTTACCACACAGTCCCCAATCTTAATGACCCTGAGTAAGAAAGCCTTTTGAAAACATTGTGGGAAAAGGAGAAAATGCTGGTAACCAGCATTTTCTCCTTTTCCCACAATTTTTTCTGCCCTATCAAAGACAACCTAGACAATTTTAGCCAGATCTAATTTGGCATCTGTATATGCTTTGGGTTTGGACAAGTCCAAAATTTTATTGTGTGGTAAATAGTTAAGAAGAAGGATAAAACATGTCAGATCTTTTATCCATCAAACCAATCTAGAAAAGTTTTATCTGCAAAGAGAGCTCGGGAATTATTCTCTACCTTGCTGAGCCTGGTTACACAGCCTGTAACACACAAGGAGTTGCTGGTTTCATTCCCAGCTCAGACTATTCTCCAGGGATTGGCTTTCCTTACCAGAGGATTCATTCCTCTCTCACCCCTGATTACTGCTTAAACGATGTAAATGAGGGAAAGCAGCCAGTAGCTTGGAAAGAATATTGTGCAAAGTACTGGTTAAAGGAACTCCAAGAAGTAATGCATTGGGGCACTGGATACCAGGATATATTTGAAGCAAGAGCACAGCATGCGGGTGCCAACGCTCAGCTGTGGATGCTTGATATTTACAGAAAATTCCAAGCAGAAAAAGGAGCATAACTCTGTCAAAATACTTTGATGGTTAGCTGGGCTTGTTGTATAGGTTTCTCTGTTAATAGTAAACTTGTCCAAGTTTGAAGCAAGTATCTTCAATAATTACAGAGATATTATAACCTATCAAGGTTTTCACATGACAACACAGAATGATGCCAGGGCTTCGACAATACCTCACTGTTTTCCTTGAAAAAAGGCCAATCTAATAAGGTTGACAACAGGGTTTAACACCAACCAAACGATACCTACCTGCTGTCCTATTTCATCATTAATGACTATATTACTAATCTTTCCCAGCAGCTGTGCAAGTGATTCTAAAGATGCAGATGATGTTGCTATATTCTCTACACATCTACTTCGTAACCAACTGTCAATTTCCTGCAAACACCATAAAATTTCAGAATATTAAACTTTAAAAGGCTGGATTGGGCTCAAGGCTGTATCAGACAGTATCAAGATCAGACTGCACAGTATCTTGGATCTACACTGTCTGCTGTTTTGCAACATATTCTTGGTAAAACAGTACTGAAATAGCAATAATTTAGCTTTTTCTTCCCTACATGTATTTCAAAAGGTTCATTTAAACAATATAGCAATCTAAGATTTAACCCTTAACCGAACAAGCCCAAGTTTCAATGACTCTGGTAAAGAAAGGCATTTGAAAATAATATGGAAAAAGAGAAAATGTTGGTTACCAGCATTTTCTGCTTTCCCCCAACATTTTCTACCAAACAAAAGATAAATCCTATCTTTTTCTCCACATTTAACTCTTTACCAAACCACAAAATTTTAGACTGGTCGAAAATGAAAGCATTTGCAGATGACAAAATAAATGTGACTCAAAAACTGAAATTTGTGTTGGGAAGGGTAGAAAACATTGTGGGAAAAGGAGAAAATGCTGGTTACCAGCATTTTCTCCTTTTCCCACAATGTTTTCAAAAGGCTTCTTTTTCAGGGTCGTTAAAAGTCGGGATTGAGTGATAAAGGGTTAATTTGTCATCAGCAAATGCTTTTAAAATGGATGAGTCTAAAATTCTGTTATTTGGTAAAAAAACCAAATCATATTTTGATAATCTCTCATGAATGTGAATATCAGCAATAATGTAGGACGTACCGGTAGATCAACCCTTCACTAAAACAGTGAATTTTTTACACTTCCAAATTGAAAATATCTCAAGATGGACAAGTTCAGAGTTGGTATAACTGTGAAAAAGCTCTCACATAGATCAGAAAACAATGCCAGAAAAGAACGAATTGCTTGTTACAAACAATCTAGCTTTCTCCAACACTTTTTATAGGGCATCCACTGTAAACAGGTTAAAAATTTGACAAAGAGAAAAAAATTCTCAAATTTAGGATTCCAAAGTGTTCAGCTGCACTAGTCTAAGGAGGTGTTTCCATTGGACCAAAGTTAATGACTTAGACAAAGTTTCATTGGTGACTTTCTTAACGTCATCTTTTAAAATTTAAGACACATCCATAATAAAAGCACTTGCAGATGACAAATCAAATGTGGTTAAATAATGAAATTTGTCTTTGAAAGGGTAGAAAACATTGTAGAAAAAGGAGAAGTAAATGGTTACCAAAAGCTTTCATCCTCATGGTTCTTAACACATATGATCATTGGGTAACGGGTTAAAAACACAGGTCAAACCAGATGTATAATCAAAGGACTGATAGTCCTGAGAGTCGCCTGGAGGTTAATGGGTTAGAAGTTTTCACCTTTTTAGTTCAAATCTATTAAAAGCATTCAAGATACAAATTAACTTAACCATAAGACAGTATTATATGCAAGCGTACTTCTGAGTTGTCATCCTAAAATTACAAACGTTAATATTAAAATTTACATAAAAAGAAAGTATGCTGGATATGAAATTTGGGTATAATTGCTTATACAGTTTCAGAGGCGGTGATTTTCAAATGTTACTACTCAGTTCTGAAGCTTCTGTGAAGTTTATGAAAACATAGCAGAACCACTTGAACAACATACAAGAGGACCATGTGCGCAACATTAGAATGGAACTCAATTAAACTTTATCTTCTGGTATAGGATCTAGTGACATACTTTTAGACCAAAAATGCCCTTTTGCAACTCACCAATATCTTATATATGCAGTCTGACAAAGTTTCATGATTACTGGACTGAACATAATGGATTCTACAGCACTATTAGGGTTTCCTCTGATTTGACCTAGTGACAACCTTTTTCTTTTAACCTCAGGTGACCTACATTCAGTTTTGTCAAAAATATTATTGAGACAAACAGCCGGGAAATTTCATGATCATTGGACTGAAATGTAGCCTCTGGGGCGCACACAAATATTTGACTCAGTAATCTACCTGTCCTTTGCAAATAATTTGTTTTTGTTGTTGTCTGGGTTCAAGTTTTGTCCACAGTGGACTCTAAGAATGTGGCTGCTACAGCTCATGAAATAGCATGATCATCAGCCTTTTAACTTTGTCTGCGTTTTATAACGTCCCAGGAATTAGTACTGCTTCCACACCAATTGAAAATTGTAGAGATCTACATGTATACTGCTTTGGTGTAAACTAAATGTTTGCGATTCCCTCTATTACCCTTTACAACAACCCTTTACAAGATTACAAACACTGCAATAAAGAACTTGGTTGTTCGAGTGGGTTTACATTGATATGTTCTATTATATTTGAAATATAGTAGAGTAAAAAGTCAAGTTCTAAGACTGCTGGTTGTTAGAACTATGTGGTTTCAAGTTGAATTCCCCTGTGAATTCAGATTTTGGCAGTTACGAAAGCACTTGCGTTCTGACACTTGCACTAATAAATTGTTTCATAAGATCTAGGTAAATCGCACACTGAAAAAAAACTACAGCAGACTTTGACAAATCCACCTCTTTAAAAACGAAGAAAAACAATAAATTGAACACAACCGTTTAAAACACTCTCTCTGCATGGATCGCATCGTGAAGCGCTAGGTCAGTGTACGCTGAAAATGAAGGCCAGTGCAGCGACTGATTCATAAATATGTAAATTCATAAAGAATTCCGCGTTGTACGTCACGTGATTATAAGATCTATATTTGTCGCACAGCTACATTCCAGAAAGAACCTGCTAAGCGATGACTTGGTACATCCTAGAACCATACGCATTACACACACTATGTACGGTCTCTCCTTGTATACCTAGAATATGGGTGTGCAAAGAATTTTAAAGTCTAGCATAAAAAGCTGTGAAGAAGCAATGTGCAAGAATGTCTAAGAAGGCAACGCAACCATTCCAAGTCTTTATAAATTTGTTTAAAAAAAATAGCCTACTTTGGGGAAAATTCTCCATTGAAAGTTTCCATGTTTACTCGGTATCGCCTTTCTCTTTCCCATCATAGGTTGAGTATTGAATAGAAATAAGACTTACAATTAAGGACAGATTTTAAGATTTAGAGAGTACTTCTGATGAGTAATTATCAAACAATTTTCACAAAGAATTGTCCACAAATACAAGCGTGCCTTAGTAAATACGCTTGTAGTTGAAGAGTGTTTTTCAGCATGTCCGCAAACTTTAGGTCACGACCGCTATTTTTAGATACATACATAATGCGCTATTTTAAGAGATGATGTCTGTGTAAGCGATAGGCTATCGTGTACCCTTGTGAACGAAACGATTATTTCAAAGGTTTAAACCGTTAAATAGCTCAGTCTTTACAGACATAATTCATTATCACAAAGGCACAATTGTAAGTTATTTACAACAGAAAAAACTTGGTTGTTTACCGAATGATTAGAAAACTATGTTTTATCTCGTAAACCGGAACTTGGGACAGGAAGCAGTACAAGGCCAGAGGTATGACTACGTCACCCCATAGATCAGGATGATAACAATGAGAGCCTGGTTGCTACACAACCAGGCGACTCAAAAACATCTTTAACGGGTTAAAAATAATTCTCAACAGAGGTATAAAATATCTTACCCAATCAGAGATGGCAGAATTTCCAGTAGGTAAAGTCTGGATGTTTTCACCGACCTAAAACACATGGGTTATGAACTTCAAAATTTCTTAACTCTTTACCACACAATCCTGACTTTTAATGACCCTGATAAAGAAGCCTTTTGAAAACATAGTGGGAAAAGGAGAAAATGCTGGTAACCAGCATTTTCTCCTTTTCCCACCATGTTTTCTACCTTCCCAGCACATGGTTTAATTTTTGAGTTACAGTGAATTTGTTGTCTGCAAATGCTTTCAATTTGGATGACTCTTTAATTTTGTCGTTTGATAAAGAGTTAACTCTTTACTAAACAACAAAATTTTTGGCTTGTCCAAATCCAAGGCATTTGCAGACAAAAAATGAAATATAGCTCTATCTGTGAAAATTGTTTCTGACAGAATAGAAAAAATTTTGGTAAAAGGAGAATGCTGGTTACCAGCATTTTCTCCTTTTCCCAAAATGTTTTCAAAAGCCTTCTTTCTCAAGGTCATTAAAACTCGGGACTGTGTGGTAAAGGGTTTACATATTGTTCTCCTTACCAGGAGCATTTAGTCACTAATCTAATACAGGGCCACTCAATGGTCCACACATTCAGTGCAAGTACTGGGTCCATATTCACCCACCATTCTTAAGAATATTCTTTGTCTTATTCTCCAAGATTTTCTACATTTGAAAGTAACAAAACTCCTGATTTACTAAACTAAATGGTTTAGCCAATCGGGAGTTGTGTTACTTTCAGCTGTAGAAAATTCTGGAGAACAAGATGAAGAACATTACTAAGAATGGTTGGTGAATACGGACCCGGTGTAGTTTTCAAGAAGCAGAGTCAAACAAGATTAGTTTAAGTTGTATGAACTTGTTTCTCAATCAATGTAAAATAAATTGTTTAAAATTGCATAACTGTTCATGTAGACATGATTTTTTTGTTATTTATAATTGATTCTGTGATGTTTCTTTACAGTTATAATGTGGAGGTATATAATAAAAGGAATATTAAAACAGTCTGCATTTCTGCCTGTCCTGTTGTGTGTATAAAGAGGTCAGCATCAGATTCAGCCTTCAGTCTTATCTGGCATGCACGTTCTTACGAACATGAAAGTTTGCAACAAATGCATAGCTCAAATACAAACCGCGCCGGTTGGGATTCGAACCTGTATGTATGATACAGGAAGAAGCTATGCTATAAGGAAGGAGTGATCTCCCGTAACAATATCTTTCCTCCGCATGCAAATCAACATGATCTGGCCACGCAGATATGCAGACTACTGAAATATTCCACATGTGTTATAACTTTAATTTGTCAATAATTTTCACAGAGCAAATCCAAGAAAAATTTCTTCACAACAAAATAAAGATGGACTACAAAAAGCTGTCTTGTTTTTTTTTTTTTTTTTCCTATGCTTCATCAGTTTCTCTTTGCAGAATTAGTACAGTAAAACCTGTCTTACAAACAAACACTTTATTATTGAAATTCAGCTTACTGTTAAGTTGTTTTAAACATACCTGTGAATGGAGATTTAGCAGCAATCTAATCTGTGAAATAAAAACTTCCATGACACTTTTCATTTCTAGCTGTGGTCTAAGAGGCAGGCTGTCATTATCTGAAGGTGGCTTGATGTTATATATAAATACTCCACCCCACTGAGGACTTAGGAAAGAATTACTGGAAATATACTCTCCTAAAACAGAAGAAAGCTAGAACTGTTGCAAAGTGGACAAATACCCTCACTAGCACCTTGTCACTAAAACAGCACAATCGGAGAAAACAAACTTCACCTGTGACCTTGACCTTTGATCCATGTGACCAAAAAGCAGTAGGACACCTCCTTGGGTCATAAGGAACACTTGTATAGGGTTTCAGGATCCAGGGTCAAACGGCTTTTGAGTTAGACCACAGAAACAAAAACATAGACGGATTGACAGACGGATGGACAGGCGGATGGATAGACATGATGAAACCAGTATACGCCCCATCTACTACGTAGGTGGGTGATATAACAAAAACACCTAAACTGACTGCCACCTTACTTTACTCTTTACCAAACAATAAAATTTAGGACTGGACCAAATTGAAAGCATTTGCAGACAACAAATTAAAATGTTGCTAAACTGACGATTTCTGTCTTTGATAGGGTAGAAAACATTGTGGGAAAAGGAGAAAATGCTGGTTACCAACATTTTCTCCTTTTCCCATAATGTTTTCAAAAGGCTTCTTTCCCAGGCAGGAAAGGCAGCACTGTGCGGTAGAGGGTTATTCCTTTACCACACAATCCAGGGTTTTAATGACCCCAAGAGAGAAGGCTTTTGAAAACATTGTGGGAAAAGGAGAAAATGCTTGTGAAATTTCAGTTTTTGAATCACATTTATTTTGTCGTCTGCAAATACTTTCAATTTGGACAGGTCTAAGACTTTGTTGTTTGGAAAAGACTTAATACAGATTCCACTGAAAGTTGACCTAGTTCTATGTTGTTCACATACTTTACTACAATAGTTCACTTGATTCAGGAGACACAGATTCCAATCAGAAAAAAACAAAAAATATGGGCCTAGTCTGGTACTCTGCCATACTTTGACAGTATGTCAAGCAAAGCGCAATAATGGCGGACCCCCATTGGTAATATGCAGAGGTAATGCGATATTGTTAATTCACTTGATCAAATTCAACCATAGGCTGAAATAAAAACAGATCAGCTGCAATAAATTAAGTTTTTTTTTTTTTTTTTTTCTCATTTAGCAATAAAAAACCACATATCAGAAATACTTTAAGTATCTGAAATTTTCAATGGACCTATATAACATCCAAAAATCGTGTTATTTGTAAAAATGATTCAAAGTCCAATTTGTACTTAAACTATATCCCAACAGCACAGTTTTTGATTCAGTGAGGTATTTTGTAAAAAACTGATATCATTTTATTCACTAATCAATCTGGGTCACAGAAATTGGGAAAAACACAAAAGCTGTTTGAGGTGGCCATTGAGGCTGCCATTATTGCGCTTTGCCAGGCACGATAACATAGTTTTAAGGGCAGGTAATCCAGACTAGTATGGGCTTGCCCAAGGGACAAAATGATCTGACAGAAATCACACCCTCCTGTAGTATTCATCCAACAATTTCAGTCACTTCAACACCTAATTGACTGAGATATTCGACATGTTGGTGATTTTTACCAGCTTCATACTTCCCAAGTCTCCCAATAAGTACAAGAATAGTGAAACAAGAGCACTGCATGCCCTTTTGATATTTAGCAACTAGTTTAAGTTTGAAGAAAATATCTTCAGTAATAAAAGAGATATCATGAAATGTCAAAGTTTTTGCACGACGACGCAGACGACACAGTTGCTACAATACCTAAACATTTTCTCTGAAAACAGCCAATCTAAAAATGGGCAAAATTTTATCATGATAAAATTTTGCCCATTTTTAGATTGGCTGTTTCCTAGATTCAAATCTCACACCTTGACAAAGAAAAAACAAACTGATTGACTGAGACCATCTCAGCCAATCAGATGGTTTGTCTCAAAATTTAGACTCAATATTTAGGACTGCTAGCAAATGTGTGCTTGTCTCCAAGATGCACACCAGCACTCACATTTCTACAGTTTCTTCTTACTATTGTCCAACAAACGGCTAGATCCTGAGATAGAAACATCCTTTGACATACAGAAAATTTACCAAAAGCCAAAGGTTTCAACAGAGGTCAGCCTGCACAGACTGTGCAGGCTGACCCAAGTTGATACTTTTTGCAAAATACATTAACCCTTTACCGCACAATGACACCTTTTGACGCCCCTGGGAAAGAAGCCTTTAGAAAACATTGTGGGAAAAGGAGAAAATGCTGGTAACCAGCATTTTCTCCTTTTCACACAATGTTTTCTACCCACTCAAAGAAAAATTGCACCATTTTAGCCAAACTAAAATTGTTGTCTGCAAATGCTTTCAATTTGGAGAAGGCTAAAATTTTGTCGTCTGGTAAAGGGTCAAAACCCCTTTTTTATGGAGCAAAACTCATTTCAATGTTCATGCTACTGAAAGGCATAAATCTGACAGATATACGAGCTAATTCCAGTATATGAAAACATTCATTATGCCAGAGTATAAGAAAATTCTGATTTCACACTATACCTTTATCATCTTTAATGTACAATGGATGCTGTTCTTTAGTTGGAACATACACCAAAAAGTTCAAGTCTGGCTGGGTAGAGGCAGGAGACCCTGAAAGGAAATCTGAGATATAATGCACAGGCTATTTCAACCCTTTACCACAATAATCCCAACTTTTAACGACCTCAAGATAAAAGCTTTTGCAAACATTGTGAGAAAAGGAGAAAATACTGGTAACCAGCATTTTATCCCTAACCCACAATGTTTTTTTTTCCCTGTGAAGGACAAATTTTATGTTTTGAGTAACACTTAACTTGTTGTATGCAAATGCATTCAAATTGGAAAAGGCTAAAATCTTCTTGTCTGGTAAAGACTTAAATACATGTACTATGGTCTAATGAAAGTGGAACAGAGGAGAAAATTTGAGAGAAAGGAAATTATTTTGGAGGAAAGAACATGTTTAACCTTTAAAGAGAATGGTAATTGTTGCAGGAAAAGAAGCTGATTGCACAGTACTGCACCTTTTTTCCAACAGGTTTTCTTTCCAAAGCTTAGTAAGTGTTCAAAATGGTGTAAATAGTCATCTCTGTGTGGTAAAGAATTAATGAGAAATACATTTACTCCTTAGTAAATGACAAAATTTTGGACTGGACCTAACTGATGGCATATGCAGACAACAAATAAAATGCAGTTCAACAGATGATTCTTGTCTTTGATAGGGTAGAAAACATTGTGGGAAGAAGAAAATAGGCAGAAAACTTTGTGGGAAAAGGAGAAAATGCTGGTCACCAGCATTTTCTCATTTTCCCACAATGTTTTCAAAAGCTTTTATCTTGAGGTCGTTAACATGTAAAACCTTTGAAAAGTATGGAAATTGTTGCAGGAAAAGAAGCTGATTGCACAGCACTGCTTTTTTTTTTCCCTTGTGTGGTATAGAATTAATATGCAATAGATTTACTCCTTAGCAAAGGACAAAATTTTGGATTGGATCTTATTGATGGCATATGCAGACAACAAATAAAATGTTGTTCAACTGAAATTTTTGTCTTTGATAGGGTAGAAAATATTGTGGGAAAAGGAGAAAATGCTGGTTACCAGCATTTTCTCCTTTCCCAATAATATTGTCAAAGGCCTTTTCTTTCAGGTTGTTAAAACTTGTGATTGTGTGGTAACAGGTTAATACTTATAAAAACATTGTTGCAAAGGGAGAATTGCTACGAGGAATTTCCTCTTAGGCAACAAAATACTCAATAGTGATCTAGAACAAAGAGAAAGAGAAATATATGAGCAACACTCTCTGAAAAGGAGGTTTAATGCATCTACAAAAATCTATCCAGGTAAGTCTGCACATCCCCCACAAGCTCACCTTGGTCAAAACTTTGCTATTGATCAAATGATGGAATATGTTGTTGCTGCTTTTGGAAATTTTGCTGTAAAAGGGGCATAACTGTGTCAAAAACATTCCGATGATTACCTGCCCATTTTATGGGTTCCTCTTTTGAAAGTAAACAACTTGTCTGAGACTGAGGCAAATATCTGCAATAATGAAAGAGATATTATGAAAGGTCAAAGTTTTTGTGCAACACCAACAGGGCTATGACAAAAACTTGATGTTTTCTTCAAAAACAGCCGAGCTGAAAAAGCAAAGATGAAGAGGGAAAATAGATATATTTACCGAGTTTGGATTCTAGAGGGTTGATCATCAGTGGAAGGTCACTGACTGTGAAGTAAAATGCACCCTTATCTTTTCTTGGCTTACTTTGCAACTTGGTGAAAAACAAAACCTGAAAGTAACAAAAAGAAAAAAAAAAACATTTATGAACAAGAGGGCAATGATTCCAATTAACCTGCATGACTGACATTTTTAGCATCAAATATTCAATAGCTGTGTTTCTATGTAAAATCTGACCTGCAGAGGAGCCATTTTTGATCATTGTGATATGGCTCACAAACATGCGAAATCAGACCTTCGGGCATTTGCATAAATTGTTGTCCCGGATTAGCCTGCCGGACTAATCTGAGACAGCACTTTATGACTATATACAGTAGACTTTTAGTGAAACAGAAAATCACACAAAAACGGGAAGTGTCATCTCAGATAAGTCTAAGACTGCACAGGCCGATCTGGGATGACACACTTTTACACATATATCCGAAGGCCCCTTTTCGTGTGTTGCAGGCCATATAGTTATATCAAACCTGCTAAGTCTCTGTAAGACACTACATACCAAGCTTTACGGAATTATACACCAGAGAAGCTTTATTCAAATTTTCTAACTTTTTACCAAATAACAAAATTTTGGACCTGTCCAAATCCAAAGCACTAGTAAACAACTACTTAACTCTTTACCAAACAACAAAATTTCAGACTCATCCAAATTGAAAGCATTTGCAGACGACAAAATAAATGTGACTCAAAAATTAAAATTTCTTTTTGGAAGAGCAGAAAACATTGTGGGAAAAGGAGAAAATGCTGGTTACCAACATTTTCTCCTTTTCCCACAATGTTTTCAAAAGGCTTCTTCCACAGGGTTGTGAAAAGTCCGGATTGTGTGGTAAAGGGTTAACTTTGGCTAAAAAGGTGAAAATTGTCCTTTAAAGTGTAGAAAACAATGTGGGAAAAGGAGAAATGCTGGTTAAGTGTTTTCTCCTTGTCCCACAATGTTTTCAAAAGCACTCTTTCGTAAAGTTGTTAAAACTGGATAATGTGATTAAGGGTTAACTTTTCACAGAATATCTGACTTCTAGAATTTGACCATTTCTAATACAATGGCTTAGTTTGAACAGTCTTGATGAACGTCCATAAAAGTGACACTACATACACAATGCAAAGTCAAGAAGATCTAACATTTTTGACAATGATCACGTTTCACCTTTTACCACACAATCCTGACTTTTAATGACCCTACCAAAGAAGGCTTTTGAAAACATAGTGGGAAAAGGAGAAAATGCTGGCAACCAGCATTTTCTCCTTTCCCCACTTTGTTTTCTACCCCATCAAAAAACAATTCCACAATTCGAGCCATAATTAAATTGTCATCTGCAAATGCTTTCAATTTGGACCTGTCTGAAACTTTGTCCTTTGGTAAAGGGTTAACCTTTTACAATGAAAATATTTCTAAGTGACACACACACACACACACACACAATTTAGACATGCGACAAATATTTAAGCCATGCTCTGTGAAAAGGGGGCTTAATGCATCTGCGAAGAGTATCGACCCAGGTCAGCCTGCGCAGTCCATGCAGCCGGACCTGGGCTGATACTTTTCGCTATCTGTCATTTTTCTGTGTGTCAAAGGACGATTCTACCTTATAATTCAGTTGATTGTTAAAAAAAAGTGGCTATTATGGATCCATGATTATGAGATGGTTTGATTGGTACAATGCATCACAAAGATGCATTAAGCCACATTTTGCCAGAACATGGCTACTTTGTTGCAACATGCTAGGTTTCTTAACCTTTTACCAAAACAATCCCGGGTTTTCACAACCCTGAGAAAGAAGCCTTTTGAAAACCTTGTGGGAAAAGGAGAAAATGCTGGTAACCAGCATTTTCTCCTTTTCCCACAATGTTTTCTACCCTTTCCAAAACAAATTTCAATATTTGAGTCACATTAATTTTGTCATCTGCACATGCTTTCAATTTGGACGAGTCTAAAATTTTGTTGTCTGGTAAAGAGTGAAAGGTCCAATAGAAGCCAAAAATCCAATGCAGGTGTTAAATAGAGAATCTTACGTGAGAAATGTGAGATTCTATTTATCACATAAAACAAATGAAAGGCAAAAAATATCCTACATCGTTACCCTTAGCCTATACAGCATTCACAGGTCCATGTTTATAGTCGTAGTTCGGTTTCAAATGTGTACATACACAAGTAGATAGATCTTTGACATAAACTCCGAAAGTAGAATGAAACAGGTTCTAGAGAAGTTTAGTCTACCTATTTCCTCAATTTTGTTTTAAAAGACTTTCGTCGCATTTTTTGGTTTTTATTAGATATGAAAATCAAACACTTTCCATGCGTATACGTCTTAGCAACAATGATGTCATTTTTCGGTGAAACGGCGTAGTCATACAAATTTCGGCACATGCTGCGGTTGGTTTCTTTGGCTTCACGCCCTTATGACTAAAAACTGATCAGAACTGGGACCCAAAAACGGTAATACACTAGTGTATTATGAAAAATAAGTCATGGGTTTAATACACTGCTGGAGGAGGTTTTATGTGATAAAAGAACTTAAATTCAATTCATACCATTTACAAGTATGGAAAATATTGTGAAGATGACAATCTGTTATTGTGTGGTTGGTCCAGGTATTAGTCGCTGGCAGAAAAATGAATTTTCAAATCAGGCAAAATGTAAACAATAGATAGAATGACCTGGCAAGTTTTACCCTAGTTTTGAAACTAATTTGCTTCTAAAACAAATTTTCAGCAGATAATTTTGAAATGTGAATCAAGGATTAAACCTATCTAACAATCCTGAGTTTTAACAACTGAAGAATAGAGCTTTTGTAAACATTGTGAGAAAGAGGAAAAAATGTTGGTAACCAGCATTTTCTCCTTTTCCAACAATGTTTTCTGACCTTTCAAACAAAACTCTATCATTTCAGCAACGTCTGTCATCTGCAAATGCTTTCAATTTTGGACTGTTCATAAATATTGCTGTTTAGTAAGGAATTCATACAAGAACACATTGTGGCAAAAGCGGAGATTTCTCCTTTAAAGGCATTCTTCCTTTTGCCAAAATCTTTTCAAAGTTGCTCTGCTTCATGAGACCAAAAACCATCTGAGGGAGACAAAGACTTGAGCTTACCTGTGATTTCAAATTGATTTTAGCATAGTCTTCTATTTTCTGTAGAAATGGACTAAGATACACTGTAAAATAAATACAGAATAATATATTGTAGTGACTTTCCTTGTGCCTGTATTTAATTCAAGCAGCGTGCAAAAATCTGATATTGCACAAGACCAAAGGTCAAGCGAGATATCAAAATTTTCTTACACAGCGAGAAGTAAATACAAGCACCAGGAAAGTTACTACAACATAATATTCCTTTTGCTATATACTGAACCTGCAAATTTCAAAGACAAAATTTTGCAATTATTGACATTCTATTTGATAACAGTGAATGGAATAAAGGAAATAATGGTAAAGTGGCCAGTAACTTTGTTTTTATGAATGGCAGATGAACATATAGAGTAACATTTTGACCAACCAAATCACGAATTAATAAACTTGTTTTCTGTGCATGAGGTAGGTCATCATACCATATTTGGAACCATATTTCACAGTGTGTAGATGCAGAATTTTTTTGTGTCATGTGTGTTATTCAATTAGCATACTAAGCATGTATTTGAGCTGGAAAATTCTCAGTTACACGTAATAAACACAGAATATCATACTGAAGTGACTTTCTGAGTGCTCATATTTAATTCAAGTAGCGTGAGAAAATTTGATATTGCACAAGACCGAAGGTCAAGCCAGATGACAAAATTTTCATAGCAAGCAAGAAGTAGATTCAAGCATCAGGAAAGTTACTACAACAACATATTTCTTTTGTTATATACCTACAACTTTCAACGACAAAATGTTGCAATTATCGACATTTTATTTGAAAACAAAACAGTAAACAAAATGAAAGAAATGATGGTGTAGTGACCAGTAACTTCATTTTTATTATAGGTGATTGAATATTATAGCGTAATATTTTGATCAATCAAGCTGCAAATCAAAATTTATGTATTCCTCGTGTGAGTTTCCCCCATGTTTAACTCTTTACCAAACGAAAAAATTTTAGACTGGTCCAAATTGAAAGCATTTGCAGACGACCAAATAAATGTGACTGAAAAATTGAAATTTGTCTTGGAAAGGGTAGAAAACATTGTGGGAAAAGGAGAAAATGCTAGTTACCAGCATTTTCTCCTTTTCCCACAATGTTTTCAAAAGCCCTCTTTCCCAGGGTCGTTAAAAGTCGGGATTGTGTGGTAAAGGGTTAATTCTTTACAGAATGTGTTCTACTTGTAACTTGTTAGATAAATAAATGACAAAACCTCATGAGTAAAAAAGTGCATGCCTTCCACTACTGTTTCTATGTCCCACTGATCATCTATAACATCTGGTCTGGGACAGACCAATGAAATTGTTATATCATAAATGACAAAATCTCATGAGTAATAGAGGGGACATAATACAAGAAAATATCACAGTACCTTCCACTGCCTTTTCTATATCCCACTGAACATCTATAACATCTGGTCTAGGACTGACCAACGTAATTGTCACATCATACCCTGGATGTGACCTTACTGACCTCATACTCTCTTTATCAGGCTGAAAATATCAACAGGAAAATATCATTAACCCTTCATCACACTATCCAGAGTTTTAATGATTCCAAGGAAAAGGACCAACTGTAAAATAAGAGGTTGTCACCTTCCCAATAATTTCCATGCTTTGAAGTATTATGTTTTAAAGGTAAACATATTTTAACACACTCATTGTTTACTTTTGGCTGCTATTGGGCCTTTAACCCTTAACCAAATAACCTGGTGTCTTAATGACACTAAGAAAGAAGAATATGGACAAAGGAGAACATGCTGGTGACCGGCATGTTTTCCTTTTCCCACAGTGTTTTCTATATTTTCAAAGGCAAACTTTATTCAATCATCCATGCCACATTTTTCTTGCAAGCTTTCAGTACGAGTCTTAACCCTTTACCACCAAATCCTGACTTTAATCACCCCTCAGAAAAAATTCTTTTGAAAACATTGAGGGAAAAGGAGAAGATGCTGATAATCAGCATTTTCACCTTTTTCCACAATGTTTTCTACCCTATCAAAGGAAATTTGCACTATCTGATCCACATTCAAATTGTCTCCTGCAAATGCTTTTGATTTGGACAAGGCTAAAATTTTGTCGTCTGGCAAAGGGTTAAATTTCATTGTTTGGTAAAGAGTTAACCCGTTACCACACAATCCCGACTTTTAACGACCCTGAGGAAGAAGCCTTTGAAAACATTGTGGGCAAAGGAGAAAATGCTGGTAACCAGCATTTTCTCCATTTCCCACAATGTTTTCTACTCCTCCCATAACAAATTTCAAATTTTGAGTCACATTTATTCAGTTGTCTGCAAAAGCTTTCAAATTGGAGAGGTCTAAAATTTTGTCGTTTGGTAAAGAGTTGAAGGAAAGCCTCAAGTGCCATGTTTTATAATAGAAAACCTTTACCTTAATATTTCTTTGACCTCTTGCTGTATTGTACCCTTTCAAAACAGTAGCTTCCCTTACCAATGTCGTCTTTATAGTCTTAACAATATTGTTGGACAGTTTTTCAATACCTATACATAAGAAGAATGAAAAGAAATGAGCCGTGCTCTGGCAAAAGGGGGCTTAATGCTTCTCCGGGATACCAAGCAAAACATCAGTTACTTCTGGATCCATAATAGCCACTCTTTTAAACAACTGACTTTATCGTGAGGTACATTGGTCCTTAGACATACAGAAAGTTGACCAATAGCAAAAAGTTTCGGTCCAGGTCAGCCTGCATGGACTGCACAGGCTAACCTGGCGCAATACATTTCGCAGATGCATTAGGCCCCCTTTTCACAGAACATGGCTCAAATGTTTGTTACTGTCAACCTGTTCAAACAGATGCTCTGATGTTCTGGACTGAAATTTGAAGTGATTAAGTTAACTCTTTGCCAAACGACAAGCTTGTTTTACTATCCATGATAGCCGCTCTTTTTAACAACTAACTTCATCATAAGGTACATTGGTCCTTGGACATACAGAAAATTGACCAATAGCGAAAAGTTTCAGCCCGGGTCAGCCTGTATGGACTGCGCAGGCTGACCTGGTGTGATATTTTTCGCAGATGCATTAACTCTTTACCAAACGACAAAATTTTGGACCATTCCAAATTCAAAGCATTTGCAGACGACAATTTAAATGTGACTCAAATGATGGAATTTGTTTCGGATAGGGAAGAAAACATTGTGAGAAAAGGAGAAAATGCTGGTTACCAGTTTTTTCTCCTTTTCCCACAATATTTTCAAAAGGCTTCATCCTTAGGGTTGTTAAATCTTGGGATTGTCTAGGAAAGGTTTAAGCCCCCTTTTCACAGAGCATGGCTCAAATCTAGTAGCGCATCATACAAAGAGCGTAAGTTTGCCTCTTCACCAGTCCAAATCGAAAGCATTTGTAGACAATAAACCAAATGAGGCTAAAGAGATGGGATTTGTCGCACAAAGCACTGAATGCACACAGAGAGATATTAAAAGTAGATCAGTATTTATGATGATTATGATTTATATCTCTGGATCAAGCTCTCAAAACCTTTCTTAGTGTGCTCAACTCAGCTTTTTTGTGTGCTCAGCTTTTGTGTGCTCAACTTTTGTGTGCTCAACTCAGCTTTTTTGTGTGCTCAACTTTTGTGTGCTCAACTCAGCTTTTTTGTGTGCTCAACTCAGCTGAGCATGTGTGTTCAACTCAGGTGAGTATGAAGTTTCAAAGAATGTTTTTACGTAAGAAATGTAAAATCTGTTAAGTTTTCTCTTGAATTTTAACGACTTTTCTCTTTCTCTTAAAACTGGATAATAGATTTACTTGCAAATGTTTTCACTATCTGAAAGCACTACAGAAACTTCAAGTTAAATCACAAATTTACGTAACTTTTTGCCAACCAACACAACTTTAGACTTGTACTAAATTGAAAGCATTTGCAGATGACAAATTAAAGGTGGGTCAAATGGCATAATTTTTCTGTGATAGAGTGCACAACATTGTGGAAAAAGGAAAAATTGCTGGTTACCTGCAATCCCTCCTTTTCCTACAATGTTTTCACAAGGCTTTTTCCTCAGGGTCGTTAAAACCTGAGGTTGTGTGGTAAATGGTCAATAATGGACTCAAGTCTTACAGGCACGGTCACTGGTCTTATTTGCACTCAAACTATTTAAACTTTTCAACATTTCAAAACTAACCTTCATCTGCATAGACAACAAAAACACATCTGTTTACTCCCATTGTTGTCATGGTGACGGACAAATTATTATCTTTTGGTAGTATAATGATTGAATATTTGTTTGCTGTCCCACTTACTGTCTTTTCAAAGTCTAGAATGACACAAACAGTACACAATTAGAAAGCATACATTTAAGCCTTTACCATCCAATCCTGTATTTTTATGACCCAGAGGAAAAAGCCTTTTGAAAACAATGTGGGAAAAGGAGAAAATGCTGGTAACCAGCATTTTGTCTTTTTCCCACATTGTTTTCCACCATTTTGCGTGCAAATGCCATCATTTAGGCTACATTTAATTTGTCGTCTGCAAATGCTTTCAATTTAGAAAAGTTTGAAATTTTGTTGTTTGGTAAAGAGTAAACTGCTCGCCAGACAACAAAATTTCAAACTTGTCCATATTAACTGTTCACCAGATAACAAAATTTTAGACTCATCTGCATTTAAAGCAGTTGCAGACGACAAATTAAATGTGGTTCAAATTATGAGATTTTTCTGTGATAGGTTAGAAAGCAGAAAAAAGCTTGTTTCCAAACCAGCTTAATTCAAACTAGAACTGTCGCAAAACAAACAAATACCCCCCACCAGCACCTTGTCACTGAGGCAGCACAATCAGAAAACGGAAATGATTTTCAAAACCAAAGATCACCTGTGACCTTGACCTTTGACCGATGTGATCCAAAATCAATAGGGCACCTCCTTAGGTCATGAGCAAAACTTGTATAAAGTTTCAGGGTCTTAGGTCAAACAGCTATTGAGTTAGAGCATCAGAAACGACTTTCAAACAAAGTTCACCTGTGACCTTGACCTTCGACCCATACACATGTAAAAAGTCACAGGTTCCTAGGTAAAATGGCTTTTGACACAGGGTCCTAGGTCAAATGGCTTTTAAGTTAAAGCACAGAAATGAAAATAAGACAGACCCATTGACAGTCAGACAGACAGACAGACATGGTGAAACCAGTCTGCCCCCCTCTACTTTGTAGGTGGGGTGGTATAATGATGACATTCGTCATCAAAAGGGTCAGAACTTTTGAGACAGCTTTAGTAGCCTGCATTTTCTCTTTTTTGAGAAATACTTTCTATCCTTTTGAAGAAAAATCCCACCAGTTCAGCCACCATCTTGAATGGATAAATGTTCCGGGTCAATCAAACAAATGAACAGATATTACAAAAAACTGTTTAAGACATAAATTTTCTTAAAGCACCCTGTTGATCCAACATCAGAAAGTATGATTTTTGCAGTGTGACCTTGATCTACACTGTCTGGAAAAAGCAATTCAAGTTGTGTTAACTCTTTACAATGTGATAAAACTCTAGGCTCATCTAAATTCAAAGCATTTGCAGACGACAAATTCAGTATGATTCAAATGGCGAAATTTGTCCCTGATCGAGTAGAACACATTATGGTAAAATGAGAAAATGCTGGTTACCAGCATTTTCTCATTTTCCCACAATGTTTTCAAGAGCCTTCCTACCCAAGGTTGTCAGAACTTTGGGTTGTGTGGTAATGGGTCAAATGCTTTCAGGGTCAACAGACAGCTTAGCTTATCATTTCCCATGAGAATTTTTTGGTCTTTGATCACCTTCAAAAGTATTGTGCCAAAGATGAAATTGGCGGTGAAAGTCTAGTTTGAAGTGGTATAACCCCTTTACCAAACGATGTAACTGGACGAAGCTGAAAGCATTTTCAGACAACCAATTAAATGTTGATACAAGAAAGTAGATAGTTGCCCAGGGGCAACATAATTATGTCGTGCCCACCACATGGAATTTAGTAAAGAACCTCATAAGCTGCACGTGGAAAAAAAAGTAGCCAACCACTCAATGTACATCTATCTTGTTGCAGATCCCTTTGTTTTCAAATTAGCATGACAGGAGTACCTTGGACCTACCTGAACAAATTTAGAAATAGCACATCTACTCATGAAGGTGAACAATTGTGGAAATTTATTTTGAAATTCATCTATACGTGTAGAAGGGTTAAGGTCATTTTACGGAAAAACAAGCAAAATATTGTAAAGAAGTCAGAGATGTGTACACTTAAAAGTCTTCATCAGTCTCTGTAATATCTTACCACTAGCAGAAGTAACCTTCTTCAACCCATTGCTTTCATCTAGAGTTGCCTCCCTGACTGATACTCTGTACCGAGATATAACATCAGAACTTGAATTTCCAACTGTAACGAAAAGAATATTCATGTTGGTAAGAGTGTTTAAATGTGATGAAAACAAGACTTCTATACTAAATACATGATCTGTGTAAAGTGCCCTCTCAATAAATTTTCATTACTTTGATATAAACAGCTTCACAAACAAGGTTTCTATTTTACAATTTTTGAACTGAATCTTTTTTTTTTTTAAAAAGAAAAATAGAACGATTACTTATACTCCAAAGTGAAATGGACATGGGAAGCCTGCAGAAAATAAGGTGATTGCCCCCCGCCCCCTTTTTTTTCAATGTTTTTCAATGAAATTTCTGAAGGAAGTTACAATTATCCTTTGTCATATAGACTTTAGTGAGTACAAATATTCTCCCCCTTTCACTTAGTCTGGATTACCTGCCCCTACCACTATGTTATAGGGTCAGGCAAAGCGAAATAATGGCAGCCTCTATGGCGACTTCAAGCTTGCCCCTACATGCTTTCCTGTTTTTCCCAATTTTATGAGATCCAGTTTGATCAGTGAATAAAATGAGATCAATTATTTAGAAAATATACATTACCAAATCTAAAAGGGGCTGTTGGGGTATGGTTTAAATATAAATTTGACTATGAATCATTTTAAAAGTAGCTCTATTTTCGGATTTTAAATCGGTCCATTGACATTTCAGATACTGAACACATTTTCGATATGTAGTTTTTTCTTGCTAAATAAGAATGACAATTAAAAATACTAACTGTCATTACCGTACTTTTTTGCAACCGATTTGTTTTCAATTCAGTCTATAGTCTGATTTGATCATGTGAAATAACAATAATCCATTACTTCTGCATATTACCAAAGGGGGCCGCCATTATTTCTCTATGCCTGACGTAATTTAGAAGTATGGCGGGATACCAGACTAACTTTCACTAGGTATTTAACAAGAGTATCAGAGTAAACCGGCATTTTCTCATATTACTACATTATCTCTTTACCAAAGAATCCATCCCGAGGGAGAAGGCTTTAAAAAACATTTCGGGAAAAGGGCAAAATGCTGGTAATCAGTATCTTCTCCTTTTCCCACAATGTTTTCTCCATTTCAATGACAAGGTTATCATTTTTTGAGCTACCATGTATATTTTGTATCCAAATACTCCCAATATATGGTTGAGTCTGAATTGTTGTTTCGTAAAGAGCCCAGGACAAATCCTGTTATTTGATCAATATTTGATCTGTATTCTACAGATGAGCTTTGTTCTGTGAAATGGGGGCTTACTGCATCTGAAAAAAGTATCAACCTAGGTCATCCTTCGCGGTCCATGCAGGCTGACCTGCTCCAAAACTTTGCTATCTGTCGATTTTATGCATGTCAAAGGAGCAGGCTACCTAATGATCTAGTTGATTGTTAACCCTTTACTGCACAATGACGCCTTTTGACGCCCCTGGGAAAGAAGTCTTTTGAAAACATCGTGGCAAAAAGGAGAAAATGCTGGTAACCAGCATTTTCTCCTTTTCCAACAATGTTTTCTACCTGATCAAAGAAAAACTGCACCATCTGAGCCACACTGAAATTGTCGTCTGCAAATGCTTTCAATTTGGGCAAGGCTATAATTTTGTCATCTGGTAAAGGTTTAAACAAAAATGGTCTTTACGGCACAAAAATTATGTGATGACTTTCTGTATAATTAGTATCATGCATAAAGAAGATACATCAGGCCCCCTGTTGTCAGAGCATGGCTCTAACATTTTTGGCACAGACAAGTATGAAATTTTATCTGGTAAAGTGTTAACAAACATGAAATTTATCCAAAAAATGAAATGTAGTACTGTGTCTCACCAAGTCCTTTTACAAGATAGTTTGATAAGGAACCCAGGTCTTTCCCATTAAAAGTTTCCACATAGCTAATCACATTAATGTCTGTACTGTATTCAATCTGAAAGACAAGACATAATATAAAAGAAGACATCAAACAAGATCTAAGTTAGAAGATAATCTCCCAAAATTCAATCGAAGAAAAATGGATAAGAAGCCTTTTGGAAACATTTTGGAATGGAAAAGGAGAAAATGATGGTTACCTGCATTTTCTTTTTTTTACCCAATGTTTAGAAAAGCCTTCTCATTCAGAGTCGTTAAAGAGTTCAATGTGGCTCCAATGGCAAGAGTGGTCTTTAAAAATGTAGAAAACATTGTAGGATAAGGCTTTTGAAAGTATTGTGGGAAAAGAGAAAATGAGGGTTAACAAAATGTTTTCATAAGGCTTCTTTCAACTGGTCATTAAAAACATTGAGTTGTTCAGTTTAGAATAAAGCTAAATATTACCCTCTGTTCAGCCAGGGTACCAATGTCTGAATAAGGCAGAGAGACTCGGTACACTTCTGTTGTTTTCCACCAGAGCGGCAGTCCAATCACCAAACAAACAAAGCCTATCCCTACAGCTGCTATAACATTGGTCTTCTTCTCTGAAAGCACGTAATAATTATTTCACAATGCAATTCTTTCAAAATTAACTCTTACCAAATTGACACAATTTAGAACTATTCCAAATTCAAAGCATTTGCACACAACAATGTTAATGTGGCTGAAATGATGGAATCTGTTTTGGGATTGGGTCGAAAACATTGTGGGGAAAGCGAAAATGCTGATTACCAGCATTTTCTTCTTTTCACACAATGTTTTCAAAAGCCTTCTTTTTCAGGGTCCTTAAAAGTCGGGATGTTGTGGTACAGGGTTGACCAAAAATAAAGGAAAAACGTAAGGCAACTGCATCCTCCACCGAAGACTGACCAGGGAAAGGCCTGCAGCATAGAAATTGTAGGTAAAATAAATGAGCCATGCTTTGGCAAAAGGGGGCTTAATGCTTCTCCGCAATGCATTATACAAAGCAAAACATCAGTTAATTATGGATCCATAATAGCCACTCTTTTCAACAACTCACTTTATCATGAGGTACAATGGTCCTTAGACATTCAGAAAGTTGACTGATATCGTAAATTTTCGGTCCAGGTCGGCCTGCGTGCACTGCGCAGGCTGATCTGGGTCGATACATTTCGCAGATGCACTAGCCCCCTTTTCACAGAACATGGCTCAAATGTTTGTTACTGTCAACCTGTTCAAACAGATGGTCTGATGTTCTGGATTGAAATTTGAAGTGATTAACTCTTTGCCAAAAGACAAGCTTGTTTTACTTAGAAAAAGGAGACAATACTGGTAAACAGCATTTTCTCCTACCTCTACATTATTTTCAACCAAGACAATTCTCATTTGTTGTCTGCAAATGCTTTCAAATTGAACAGGTCTAAATGTTTGTTGCTTTATAAATTTCATATCTTTATCAAATCACGTCTTCTGCAGCTGAGCTAAAGGCAGTCTCTGTATGTAAACACTGCATGGATGATGGAATATTGGTATAGTTGCAGCAGAAAGGAAGCAGGATAAGTCAGTCCCAGTGTCAAAGTGTTTGCTGGAAAGCCTCGACTGTTTCGACACTGGCAGCACTAGTGTCTAAGTTATTCTTAACTATTAAGGTTTTCAGAAGGAAGAAGTTTCTGACTAAGGCAGACTTGCCCTTGTTCATACCACTTTACAGATGGGTCTATAATGTTCTAAGTTTGAAAGTCTTAGTCTCTTGTAATAGACTTGGGGGTCAGACAGGAATCTGGAGACATACCTATCACTATTCCTCCCAATTTCTTGTAGAGGTAGGAGAATCTTGCAGCTCTATAACTCTTTACCAAATGACAAAATTTAAGACTTGTCCAAATTGAAAGCATTTGCAGACGACAAAATAAATGTGACTCAAAAATTGAAATTTGTTTTAGGGGGGGTTGAAAACATTGTGGGAAACGGAGAAATGCTTGTTACCAGCATTTTCTCCTTTTCCCACAATATTTTCAAAAGGATTGTGTGGTAAAGGGATAAGATAAAAAAAATTTCAACATGAAATTTATTGGTCTTAGTTACGAACTCGAATTTGGTCGCGAAAACTAATGACATTTGCTACTTCCTTGTTCAAATCTCAATTAGATAAACATGCACACCAATATCATGGTTAAATAAAATTCAGAAGATGACAAGTTACTATCCAGAGGTTCGTATACCTGGACTTTCTTTTTCTTTATCCATCATTTCTTTTATCAAAATACGCCAGCCATCTACGTTGAAGGATTAACCTGCGGATACTACACACATGTGAGGTAACAATAATGGTTCAAACTGCGGACACTATTCACATGTGAGGGTAAAAAGCGCATGGTGCGGTTCATAAGGACAAACCTAACATGTTTTTTTCTAAAAAGCTAATCTACAGTTTTGTAATACTTACATAGATGTTGCAAGGCGAGACTATTATTGCAGATTTTTTTTTCAATATGTAAAATAGATGTGTGTTTTGTATATCTTACAAAAAGCTCTTCACCCATTTACCTGACAACAAAATTTTAGACCTGTCCAGATTGAAAGCATCTGCAGACGACAAAATCAAAAATTGAAATTTACATTATAAGGCTAGAAAACCTTGTGGGAAAAGGAGAAAATGCTGGTAACCAGCATTTTCTCCTTTTCCCACAATGTTTTCAGAAGTCTTCGTCCTCAGAGTTGTTAAAAGTCATGATTATGTGGTAAAGGTTTAAGTTGTATTTAAAAGGGTTAAAAAAGTTGTGGGAAAAGGAGAAAATGCTTGTGTCACCAGCTTTTTCTACAAAGTTTTCAAAATGATTTTTCCTCCAGATTATTTAATTCGAATTGTTTAGTAAAGGCTTAACCCTTTACCACACACTCTCGACTTTTAACGTCCCCAAGGAAACAGGCTTTTGAAAACATTGTGAGAAAAGGAGAAAATGCTGGTAATCAGCATTTTATCCATTTCTTTCAATGTTTTCTAACAAACCAAAAATAATTTCAGTTTTTGAGTTCTATTTATTTTTGTCATCTGCAAAATTATGGTTTCAATTTGTTGGACAGTACAAGATATTGTTGTGAGGGAAAGAGTTAAACTGTGATATTGGAGGTGAATGAGAAACTAGAGTGCACCATTGATCAATGTATTATTTCTTAGGCTGCAAGATGAGACTCAATGCACAGTTGGACAACCGTTTCGATCAAGATCACACTTCATATATTCAGCCATCTGATCTTGAATCAGTACCTGAAGATTTTTCCAGGGAAAAAAACAAGACCTTGAACTTTGAAATTGAATTTATTTTTGTTTGTTTGGATGATTCCATTTACCTAAATAGCAGTTTAATGATAACTGTTTTTTCAAACAATCCCAAGTAATTACCAGCCTGAGGAAAAGATTTTCAAAAATTGTTGTGGGAAAAGGAGAAAATGCTGGTTACCACCATTTACTCCCTATCCAACAGTGTTTTCTGCTCTTTGTATAATTTATCCAATCACATGACCCACTTTGTTTTTCCTGTGGTAAACAGAAAAGGGTAGAGAATATTGTTCCATTTTATATATACAGTTGATCCCATTTACACCCTACTGTTCTTAGTACCACTGGCTAACAGTATTCTCAGAAAAAAATGGGAAGTCACTTATATATGAGCCATGCTCCAGCAAAAGGGGCCTAATGCATCTCCGTGATGTATGGTAAATAAAGCCATTACATCCTTATGTATCCATAATAGCCACTTTTTTTAACAACTGACTGACTCATGAGGTAGACTGGTCCTTGGACACACAGAAAATTGACCAACAGTGAAAAGTTTCGGCCCAGGTAAGCCTGCGCGGACTGCGCAGGCTGACCTGGATCAATACTTTTTGCAGATGCATTAAGCCCCCTATTAACAGAGCATGGCCAATATTTATTTAGCCTTGATTTGAAGAGTTTATTGAAGATGTTAATTTGAAATTTATATAAAAAATAAGAGAAGACATCTTTATTGAAAAATGTGTTTTAATTATTAAAACAACAGAATCAAAATAATAAGTCAATAACATTTCAAGTTTTAAAGCAAAAGATAAAAGAATGTGACTTAGGAAAAAAATTACTGGTACAATTATGACAACTCAACATTTTACAAAAAAAAATCTGTGTTTTAACCACACTGGAGAAAATGGCTTTTAAAGACATTGTGGAAAAAAGAAAAAATACTGATAACAGCATTTTCTCCTTTAACCACATATTTTCCACTTTTTCACTGAAAAATTCTATTATCTGATTTTTTTCAAATTTTTCAATTTCTACAAGTCTAAATTTTTGTTGTTTTGTAAAAGATTAATATTTGAAAAACAATTCAGATCTCTGAAAATGTTACCATTCATACAAATCCCATCTGCATACCATAGAAGGAAAATTTAGTTTGCGTAACAAGCAATTTTCTGCTTTTGTCTAAATGTTTTCACAGGTAATTAATAAAAACTTCATTTAAACTGATTACCCGTATTTAACAATATATTCAGAGCTGTCTGTTACAAAATTTGTTTTTGGACGTAATAAGATTGCTGAAAGAACGAATTCCAAACTCTACCTAAAGTGAGAGCATCTGCAGGCAACTTATTCTAAGTTGGTACAAATGATCTGAAGTTCTCTAGTGGGGTTGAAAACATTGTGGGAAAGGAGAAAATGTTATAATATTTTCAAAAGTCTTCTTTGTAGCAATTGTGAAATCAGTGGATCATTTAGTAAAAGTTTAAAAAAAAAAGAAGTCAAATAAAAAAGAAAATAGAGACAGAATAAAATTTACTGAGGTAAAATCTGTAAAAAACAAGCATTTCAGCCATTTCAACAACCATTTCAATCCATAATCTAGCACTAGAGCCTGTCTTCATTTTTTTCTGTGTATGTGTATTGTATTCAGACTGAGCAGTGTGAACTTAGAGTGGTATGTTTTCATAAAAAAATTCATCTCAATTATCCTAAGGGCTTAACTCTTTACAGACCTGGTGATGATGATACATCTGTTTGCCTTTAAAAGAGTAGAAAACAATGTCAAAAAAGGAAAAAAAAATGCTGGTCACCAGTATTGTCTACTTTTCCTAAAATGTTTGCAAAAGCTTTATTTTTCAGGGTCCCTAACCAAACATGGAATTGGTTAACTTTTTAATTCACAATGCCGCCTTTTAATGATCCTGGGAAAGAACCCTCTGGAAAATATTGTGGCTCAAATGGTGCAATTTTTCTTTGATAGGATAGAAAACATTGTGGGAAAAGGAGAAAATACTGGTTACCAGCATTTTCTCCTTTTCCCACAATGTTTTTCAAAAGGCTTCTTTCTCTGGGGCATTAAAAGGCAGTAAGGGGTTAAACTAAATAAATGACAGTTAAAAGCATCTATTATGACACATTACAAGGAATCCAGTTTTTGTTGACAATGTTTTAGACACGTCCATATCAAAATCATTTGCAGACTTCATATCCAATGTGGCTAAAATGATGGCATTTGTCTTTGCAAGGATAGAGAACATTGCAGGAAAAGGAGAAAATGCTGCTTACCAGCACTTTCTACTTTTCCCACAATGTTTTTAATAGCCTTTTTCCTCAGGTTAAGTAACTCTTTAGCACACAATCCCAAGTTTTAACAACCCTGAGAAGGAAAACTTTTGAAAACATTGTAGGAAAAAGAGAAAATGCTGGTTACCAGCATTTTCTCCTTTTCCCACATTGCTTTAACAGCCTTTTTCCTCAAGTTAATTAACTCTTTACCATACAATCCTGAGTTTTAACGACCCTGAGAAAGAAAAATTTTGAAAACACTGTGGGAAAATAGAAAATTCTGGTAAACAGCATTTTCTCCTTTTCCTACAATGTTTTATACCCCTCCCAAAATAAATTTCAATTTTTGAGTCACACTTGTTGTGTCATCTGCAAATGCTTCCAATTTGGGCTAGTCAAAAATTTTGTCGTTTGGTAAAAATTTAAAACACAGAATTGGTTGATAAAGGGATAATTAGGCAAAGATGAGAAAAGCTTGTCACTAATCGTTTTCCATGAGTTGTACCCTGTTTTGATACACATTTGTCAATTCTGTTAATAAATCCACAAGAAAGGCACACTGCTTGACTAAGGTCTCTTCACATTTATTCCAGTTCAAACTTTTGCTATATAAACTCTTCAGGTCTTCTATTAGGCCTGATCTGTCTGGGCTGAAAGAAAAAATTAAAACAGACTAAACAGATGTTAAAATGTCCTTAAACCTTTACTGCACAATCAAGAGTTTAACGACCCTAAGGAGAAGCCTTTTGAAAACATTGTGGGAAAGGGAGAAAATGCTGGTAACCAGCATTTTCTCCTTTTTCCGCAACATTTTGTACCCTTCCAAAAACAAATTTCAAATTTTGAGTCATATTTATTCTGTTGGCTGCAAATGCTTTCAATTTTGACGAGTCTACTTTTTTGTGATGTGGCAAAGAGTTAATTTACAGTAAGACTTTAGACTTATCCATATTGAAAGCATTTGCAGATAGCAAATCCAATGTTGCTAAAATGCCGTGGTTTGCCTTTGAGAAAGCAGAAAACACTGCCTGAGAGAATACCTTTATCTCGTATACCCACAATTCTTTAACCCTTTACCAGACGACAGAAATTTAGCCTTGTCCAAATTGAAAACATTTGCAGACAAAAATTTCAATGTGGCTCAAATGGTACAATTTTTCTTTGATGGGGTAGCATTTTCTCCGTTTCCCACAATGTTTTCAAAAGGCTTCTTTCAAAGGTTCATTAAAAGTTGGCATTGTATGGTATAGGATTAAAAGCCTTATACATTTGAGTTGTAAAAACACCCGATTGTTTGTCTTATTCATTCAATATTTTCCTTTAAATCAATTTTTTGAATATTCTAACTTACCCACACGGTGGCAAGCATAACTTAAATACCTTAAGTTGTAATCAGACAGTACAGATTGGGCAGTCTGATCTCATGCAAGCACTTTCCAATCAATACAGTGAAAGAGAGAGAGAGAAAGAGAGAGAGACAGAGAGAGAGACAGAGAGAGAGAGAGAAAGAGAGAGAGACAGAGAGAGAGAGAGACAGAGATCAGACAGCAAGAGCAAGAACAAGATGTATTGACAGTGAAAGAAAGGCCCTACTCCCAAAATGGCGCATACATGTAGAAACATCGGATCCCATTAAAGGTAAATTTCTGATTGACTGACTGACTGTATAGTGTTTAACGCCGTTTTCTAAATTATTTCAGTTATATTGCGGCAGCCAGTGAACCTATCCATGCTTTCCTGGAGTTTCTTTTACCAGTACTATGCACAATATTCTTTCCAAGCCACTGGCTGCTTTTCCACATAACCATTGTCAAAACAATGATCAGCGGTGAGAGAGGAATGAATTCTGTCGCAATGACTATTATCAATTCTCGGAAAGACATAGGCGGATCAAACCAGTGACCTCCTATTGTCAAGTCCTGTAGGCTTCCAATGGAGCTTCCATTTGATATTCAGGCTAAAATGAGATAATTTGTAAACTCTTAACCAAACAGCTATGTTTTAGATCTGTCCAAGTTCAAAACCTGTCAGATGACAAATTCAATCTAGCTCACAGAAAGGCTTTTGTTCTCAGAAGGGTAGAAAACATTGAGAGAAAAGAAGAAAATGCTGGTTACCAGCATTTTCTTCTTTTCTTACAATGTTTCCAAAGGCCTTCATCTAAGGGGTCTTTAAAACTTCGGATTGTGTGTTAAGGGCACACAGGACGTTGGATAAATACAAGAAAACAGAATTACATATAACTACCTTTTCTTATTTTGCAGTATTTTGTAGGTTTTAACAAGTTGCAATAACAAAAACTGGATGCGGGATATCAGTATCGAAACAAATTTTTCTCCTTCCTCCAGAAGACTTGAACCCTGCTCCTTGTCTTGAAGTTGTGACATAAAGCCTTTGACTGTGTCCCTGCAGGCTGTCAAACCTTGTAGTATCTGAAGCAATGGCTTCAACAGACTGCGACCTGCTGGCAATGCTGCAGGAAGAATATGAACTTCTACTGATTTATATCACCTTGCATATAACCATTATTAGGTCTCATGGCATATCACCTTTAACACTCTTCCACACGACAAAATTTTAGACTTGTCGAAATTGAAAGCCCCTGGCCGGGCAGCTCAGTGGTTAATGTACCTGACCTGTGACCTCGTGGTTGTGCATTTGATACGCCGTTGAGGCAAACTTTCTTTACAGTGGTTTTTCGCATCTCTCCTCTGATGCATGTGAGAAAAGTAGTCAATGACTTGGAAAGAAAGTTGTGTCAGTACTAATGTGAGAAAGCCAGGAAACACATGCATGGGTGCACTGACAACCCTGAAGTGACCTAAGCTGTTAAAATGGGGTTAACCCTCAAAGCGCTGAATTAATTATTTGGACCTCTTAATTAGAAAAAGAAGCCTGAGATATTGCTATTTCAAGATTGTTTCTGTTAGAACATGTAACATAGTAGCAGACAGTGTAGATCAAAGATCAGACTGCAAGTTTCATGCAGTCTGATCTTGATCTACACTGTCTGCAAAGACAACTTAAGTTGGTTCCAGGGCTTTAAGGGTTAAACTCCAATACAAACAAACAAACAAATAACAATGAACCAATAAATTGAAAGTTGCTTTAGTAAATGTAGAAAACATTGTGGAAAAAGGAGAAAAGGCTGATTCTCCTTTCCACACAATGTTTTAAATAGACATTTTACTAGGGTTGTTAAATCTTGTGACTGTGTAGTACAGGTTTGAAAAAAACTGTGTTTCATGAGTATCAGACGGAAAATGTGGCCTCTAGAATGCACTAAAGGTTTTTCTATTACTTGGTCCAGTGACCTACTTTTTCAACCCTATGTGATCCAATTTTGACCTTGTCTGATACAGCCTTGGGACAAACATTCTGACCAATTTTCATGAGTATCAGGCTGAAACTGTGACCTCTAAAGTGCACACAAGATTTTTTAAGATTTAGCCCAGTGACACACTCTTTGGCCAAATATGACCCAATTTCAATCTTGTCCGAGATATTATCAAAGCAAACATTCTGACCAAGTTTCATAAGTATTGGGCTGAAAATATAGCTCCAAGAGTGCATGCAAGGTTTTTGTAAAATCTGGCCCATTGACCTACTTACTGATCCTATGTGACCTGCTTTCAAACTTGTCTGATATTTTACCAAGACAAACACTCTGACAGAGTTCATGAGTATCAGGCTGAAAATCTTGCCTTTAGAGGGCACACAAGGTTTTAATAGGATTTGGTCCTGTGACCCACTTTTTGACCCAACATGACCCAATTTCAAACTTGTCCCAGATTTTATCAAGATAAACAATCTGACCAAGTTCCATGAGTATCCGGCTGAAAATGTGGCCTCTAAAGTGCACACAAGTTAAATGCTGACGACCGCATGATGGACGACGCACAACAAGAGACGGAGGAAGGACACAGCACAATCACAAAAGCTTACCTTGACCACTTTGTGCCCAGGTGAGCTCAACATGAAAACTTGTTTTTGGAAATGTAGAAAATATTGTGAGAAATGGAGAAAATGCTGGTTACAAGCATTTTCTCCTTTTCCCACAATGTTTTCAAAAGTCTTTTTTTCCTCAGGGTCCTTAAAACTCGAGATTGTGTGGTAAAGGGTTAAAAATGGAACAATACACCATTTGAGCCATGCTCTGTGGAAAGGGGGCTTAATGCATCTTCAAAAAAGTATCAGCCCATGTCAGCCTGTCAGCGCAAGCTGACATGGGCCGAGACTTTTTGCTTTTGGTAAATTTTCTGCATATCAAAGAAAAAGTGTGCCTGATGATTCAGGCAGAGAGAATAGATTTTATGGATCCATAATTATGTGATGACTTGCTTGGTATCATGGATCACGGAGATCACGGAGACCACGCAGATGCATTGAGCCCTCTTTTGAAGAAGCACGGCTCATTTGCATTTGCACTTTTTCTACACTTCTTTTCTAAGTACTGCCAAAAACAGAAGGGCCCTAAACACTCACCTATGACCCTTTGTTCAAGAAAAGCTATGTGTTCCAACTGCGCCCGTAAACATTCTACATAACATTCCATCTGTCTGTATTGGTTGATTGAGCGATCATAATGTTTTTCTGCGATCTGTCGTAGACGCTTCTTCTTGGTCTCTGGGCACTAAGAACAAGGAAACAGTAAATCCTTACTTGCCATAGGTGACACCAGGGGCCTTTTTGATGACATCACAGATAAAGATCAGACTGCTCAGAATATGCAGTCTGATCTATGATCTACTCTGTTAAACTATTTCATCAAGCCCAAAAGATAACAACAGCACCACATGCGAGTGCCAACACCCTGCTGCAGTGCTGTTAGAAATAGATTGATTTTCAGTGAAAATACTACCTGTAAATCAAAAAAGGGGCATACCTGTGTCGAAACTATTTTGGCATTTATCTGCCCATGTTATATTGGTTCCCCTTTTGATAGTTAACAACTAATCCAAGTTTGCAGTAACGACAAAATTAATGTGGCTAAACCGTTTACCACTTGACAAAATTTTAGACCTGTCCAGATCCAAAGTATTGCAGATGCCAAATCAAATGTGTCTAACATTGTGGAAGTTCTCTTAGATAGGGAAGAAAAAAATGTGGGAAAAGGAGAAAATGCTGGTAACCAGCATTTTCTCCTTTTCCCACAATGTTTTCAAAAGCCTCTTTCTTCAGGGTCCTTAAAACATTGTTTTGTTTGGTAAGGAGTTAATACATATGAACTTACCTCAGCTATGATAGAACTGTGGTACAGAGAGGCCAGCCTGTGATTAATGGTCGCCTCCCTATACTGACACATTGGCTGACTAGCAGAGGACATTTCTTGTTTGCAGAACTTTAAAGATTTACTCATCAGGTCTGTTATCTCCTTTTCCACCTGAAATGATAGAAACATTTTATTCTTCCATTTCACATTGAACAATCTCTGATCATTTAGAAGAACCCCCTTAAATTATTCTTTTTTAAAGATTATCATTTGCCTCTTGCATCTGAGAAGGTCTGATAATACTGCTGCAAAGGAGAAACTGCTCTGAACATGTAATTTTTCCATTTACCACAGTGTTTTCTTCCTTTTCATTCATCTATCTTTAGACGCTACTTATTCATATTTTACAAGGATGTATTCAAGGTTGTCTGTTGCAAAACATTTCTAAATAGTAAGAAGTTCTGATGACAATGCCTTGTTTTGAAGATGGTTGTGTGGAAAAGCAGCTGGTGGCTTGGGAAGAATATTGTCAAAGTGTTGATTAAAAAAATATATATACATGATACAGTGTTGAAAACAGTGTTAGATACCATACAATCAATCTAGAACTTGTTTAATAATCAAATAAAATGAATAATTTCAACACTTTACCAAGCAACCCCATGTTTAATGACCCTGAGAGAAAGCATCTGAAAACATTGTGGAAAAAGGAGAAAATGCTGATGACTACAGTAAATTTGAGCACAGAAATGTGCCCATGACTAAGTAAAAGAGGTCAAACTTTTGATGTACTAGAGTAAAATTTGAGCACTGACGTGTGCTCATGACTGTGTACAGAGGTAAAAATTTTGGTGTAACAGAGTAAATCTGAGCACAGAAATGTGCTCATGACTATGTATAAACAGCCTCTCAAATCCCTACCTCCTCCTTTTTCATCACAGACAAAGGGGCAAAATCCTGTAACAATGATGCCATCATGAAGTAAGTGGTCGATAGCTCCCACATCACGGACTCTCGAATCCTCGTCTCATTACATTTACCAAGTCTCAAAGCCTCTAGGTATTGATCTATAGCCTAGGATGGTATAAATTAAAATGGAATTAACCCTTTCCCAGACGACAAATTTTGGACTAGTCCAAATTGAAAGAGTTTGCAGACGACAATTTTAAATTTGATGAAAATGGCAGAAAAGTCTCAAAACGGGTAGAAAACACTGTGCGAAAAGGAGAAATTGCTCGTTACGAGCAATTTCTCCTTTTCCCACAGTGTTTTCAAAAGACTTGTACTGCAGACACGTGAAAACCAGGGCTTGTTTGGGAAAGGGTTAATTGCCTTCTACAGGCAAACCATCGGACAAATTTCTAGACCTGTCCATATCAAAAGCATGTGTAGGTGAAAAATTACATGTAACTGTAAAACTGATGAGATTTGTCATTGAAAGTTTTGAAAACATTGTTGAAAATGGAGAAAATGCTGGTTACCGGCATTTTCTCCTTTTCCCACAATGTTTTCAGAGAAACCCTTTTTTTAAGAGTCCTAAAATTCTCCCATTGTTTCATAAAGGGTAGAGCAATAACATACATACGATATGTTACGGGTAAATGTTTAGACCCGGATACTAACTCGTTACTTTACAAGACAATTTACAGCAGAAAATTTTGAAAATGCCCTTGCAAAAGTTTCAGTTATTAAAATAAAATTAAGTTTTGTACATGAATACATATAGAAACAATGTGACAAAGGAAAAATAGCCCTAGTGCTTCCAAAAGTTGTCTAATTAACTATTTACCACACAATCCCGACTTTTAATGACTCTTAGAAAGAAGCCTTTTGAAAACATTATGGGAAAAGGAGAAAATGCTGCTAAACAGCATTTCCTCCACAAACCACAATGTTTTTCAACCTTTCAGAAACAAATCTAATCATTTGAGTCACACCTAACTTGTTGTCTGCAAATGCTTTCAATTTGGACCAGTCTAAAATATTATTTAGATAGGCAGAGAGTTAAAGCTTATACACTATGTTCAAACTGTCACATGTCAAAAATGGCAGAAGGTAAGAAGATTAGATATTGCCAATCATAGTCTCTATAAAAGCAAGAAAACAGTGTGGAAATGGGGCAAAAATGGTTCATTGTTTGCAAAGCATAAGAAATCTATGACATACTCACAAGTTTAAAATAGAGCCTTTCCATGCTGGAAAATTCTGGACTATCCTTATTCTGGGAAATATGTGTGTAGGTCTGAGCGCATAACCGCATCAATCTACCAATATTACAGTGCAGCAAAATTTGGTTTGCTACGTCCCCTAGAATTTTAAACGTCTCGATGCCCTCCATCAGTGTGTTTTTGGATGATAGCCATAAATTCTCCAAGACTTCCGACGGTTTTTCTTGGATCTCTGATAAAAAATGAGTCATTAAATTCTTTAATCCTTTCCCAAACAACAAAATTTGGACTGATCCAAATTGAAAGAGTTTGCAGACGACAATATTAAATTTGATGAAAATGGTAGAAAGTTCTCAATAAGGGTAGAAAACACTGTGGGAAAAGGAGAAATTGCTCGTTACGAGCAATTTCTCCTTTTCCCACAGTGTTTTCAAAAGACTTGTGCTGCAGACACATGAAAACCAGGGCTTGTTTGGGAAAGGGTTAAGAGTGCTACAGGAATAAACATACACTGCTATTCTGACAGTAAAAAAAGGCTTTGAGATAATGTCTAAAATAACAAGAGCATGTCATGCCAGTGCAAACAATATAGACTGCAGTTGCTTTTAGAAATAGATTGATTTTCAGTGAAAATTCTAAGTAAAAAATACTTTGATAGTTACCTGTGCCCGTTGTATGGGTTCTCCTTTTGACAGTTAACAACTTTTCCGAGTTTGAAGAAAATATCTTCAGTAATGACAGAGATATAACAAAAATCTTTTCATGATGACAATTGATTGATTGATTGAATGGTGTTTTACGCCGCTTTCAACAATATTTCAGTCATATCACGGCAACAGCTCACATATTCATGTATTTCCTGGGTTTCACCAGTACTAGGCTAGGGCTCTGAAGTGTCTTGCCCAAAGACATTCATGACGACAAAAATGACAAATATGACAATGCAGGCAACAGGGCTATGACAACAGTATACTTCTACATTTTCTTCGCTAAAAACCGAACTTTTAGATCCAAGATAAGACTGCACATTTTATGCAGTCTCATCTTCATCTACACAATCTAAAAGGGACAAAGATGTGCTTCAAGAGCTAATATACATACATGTTGATCAAAAACAGGGTTTTCCTGGACTTTCCCATTTCCAGATTGGTCAATATAGAAACCATTGGCAGACAACAATTCAATGTAGCTCAAATGATAGAATTTGTTCTTTGAAAGGGTAAAAAACATTGCAGGAAAAGAAGAAAATACTGGTAAACAGCTTATCCAACGATGTTTATAAGAACAAAATATATTAACTCTTTACCAGACGACAAAATTTCAGACTGGTCCAAATTGAAAGCATTTGCAGACGACAAATTGAAGATGGTCCAAATGGCAAAATTAGTCATTGATAGAGTGGAAAACATTGTGGGAAAAGGAGAAAATGCTGGTTACCAGCATTTTCTCCTTTTCCCACAATGTTTTCAAAAGCTCTCTTTGTCAGAGTCGTTAAAAGTCGACATTGTGTGGTAAAGTGTTAACAAGAGGGCCATGATGGCCCTGTATCGCTCCACTGGCTTATAAATATAAACCATAAATACTGAACATTTCAATTCTGAGCCAAATGGTTTCAAAATGAAGACTTACAAAGTTTTCTCTGTAAAAGCCCATGTGAAAGTTGAGACCCGCAGGGCAAAGCCATTTTTGATCCCAGAGCTATAATTACTTGAACCCTGGTAGAGGTCCACAAGATAAAGCCACATGCCAAAATAACACAAGTCTATGCTGTATGGTTATAAATAAGGTGATTTTCAAGTTTCGTCCATATGAAGCCTCTGTAAAACATAAGACCCCTGATGCACGGCTAATTTCAAAAAAAAAAAAAAAAATCTAGTGATCCAGATTTGGTAGCCCTTGGGTTTGCGGTTAGGAGCAAAAGGATTTTTTGAATTTTCACCCTGTAAGCACATGTTTATGACCAAATTTGGGAGTTCTTGGCCTTATGGCTAGTAACAAGACGGTTTCTGAAGTTTTCACTCCATAAACCCGTGTAAAACTTGTGACCCCTGGTGCAGGGCCAAGGGTTGTAACAAGGGTTACAACCCTAGATCCTAGGGTTGTAACTTTGGCCCTCTTTGTAGTTGTCCACTAGATAGTGCTATAATTATGCAAAATTTGGTAGCCCTAAGCCTTATGGCTTTGTACACCAAGATTTAAAAGTTTTCCCTATATAAGCCCATGTAAATCTTGTGAACCTCCCCCTCCCCAAGGCCCCCACCCCCCAGCATGAGGCCAAATTGACCCCAGGACTGTAATTTGGGCACTTTTGGTAGACCCCCACTAGATCAAGCTAAATGCAAAATTTGGTAGCTCTAGGCCTTATGGCTAGGTGCTGGAAGATTTCTTAAGTTGTCACTATGTAAGCCCATGTAAAACTTGTGACCCCTGCAACGGGGCCAATTTTGACCCCAGGGCTAAAATTTTGGCCTGTTTGGTAGAGGCCCACTAGATATAGCTACATGCAAAATTTGGTAGCTCTAGGCCTTATGGCTAGGTACAGGAAGATTTTCAAAGTTTTCTCTATATAAGCCTATGTAAAACTTGTGACCCCTGGGGCAGAGCCAATTTTGACCCCAGGGCTATAATTTGAAGAAACATGATAGAGGTCTACTACATAAAGCTACATGCCAAATTTGGTAGCCCTACGCCTTATGGTTTCAGACAAGAAGATTTTTAAAGATTTCCAATATTTTTCACTTTTGTTGCCATGGCAACCAGAGTTTTTGAAGGAATTAAATTCTTTCAAGAAATTCTGAAGAGGACCATGGCAGGATCATTTCTGTGAAGTTTCATGAAAATTGGATGGGTAGTTTCAGAGAAGAAGATGTTTGAAATAAAAGTTAACGCACGGACGGACGGACGGACGCACGGACGGACGGACGGACGCACGACGGACACCGGGCCATGACAATAGCCCGCTGGCCTTCTGCCAGTGGAGCTAAAAACATACCCTCATTCTGTAGAAGAAACTGCGCCTTCTGCATATACCAAACCCCAAGTTCATTGAGAGCATTGCCTTTTCTCTTACACAACGAAAGGTACAAGTCCGTTTTATTTCCACCAATAAGAGACAGAGCTTTACGGTAACATTTTACACTATCTCCTAAATTTACCTCCGCTTCCTCAGAAATGTCTACGAGCCAGTCATACTCTGAAATAATATTTAGAAAAAATATTTTGCTTATTTATTTTAACCCTTTCCCATACGTCAAAATTTCAGACATTTCCAAACCCCAAGCGTTTGAAGATGACAAATTAGACATGGTTCAAATGGTGGAAGTAGTCTTCGATTGGGTAGAAAACATCAAGGGAAAAGAAGAAATGATGGTTACCAGCATTTTTCTCCTTTTCCCACTATGCTTTCAAAATTCTGTTTTTACAAGGTCTTTAAAAGTTGGGATTGTGTGGCAAAGGGTTAAATGTATTTAAGCCATGCTCTGTGAAAAGGGGGCTTAATGCATCTGCAAAAAGTATACACCCAGATCAGCCTGCCCAGTCTGCACAGGCTGACCTGGGCCAAAACTTTTCGCTATAGGTTAAAGTCCCAATAAAGTCCAAATGTAAACAATGCGGGGTAAAAAATGAAGTTAAACTTTAATCATACCATTTAAAACTATGTAAATTAATATAACGATGACACTCTCTTAATGTGCGATTGGTCAAAGTTCCATTCGCTGGCAGAAGAATTACTTTCAAAACTACAAGAAATACTACCAGGTATCTCTAACTTTTGTTTACATCAATAACGATGACGTAGGTACACCACGTGATACCGTGGAGCTAAGGTAAACGAAAAACAAAATGGAGGACGGTGTGACGGTGTGAGAATCATATTCGACAGAAAACCAAGTTCGTTTACCGAATTTGCCGAACAGCGACCCAGAAAGAACAAACGGGCGTCTATTTTAGGATTTGTTTCTTTTGTTTTGAACAAGAAGCTCCGTGTAAATATACAGAATGAGAGAACTGTCTGAAAACAGATGCGGATTTCAGTTCGCATTCTTGAATCGGTAAGTCGCCTTACGTTCATCTTATATTTATTGTGTTAAAAACAGATTTATCGCTATATATCTGTGTTGATTTCCCCATTTACTGTTGGAACAGGATACGTAAGCACTTTTTGATTAATGAATATCGGCTAGTAAGATGAAACACAGGTGAACGGCGAGCGACAGTATAATTCATATATTACACACTAATTTACTATTACTTAGTGTGTAATACATGAATTATACTGTCGCTCGCCGTTCACCTGTGAGATGAAAGTGATCTTTCATTTTTGCGCAGCACCCGATTGACCCATTTTCTTTGCTGAGAATGCAGATAATGATTAAATGTGCATAAATGTAGTCTGAATCTCGGATATACGCGACGCATATTTATTCGGAGATTGGCCATTTACCTAGCAATCCCTAGTTTTTAGATATCGAAGAAATGCTTTTGAAAACATGGTGGAAAAATGAGAAAAAGTTGGTAGCCGACATTTTCTCCTATTTTCACAATATTTTTCTTGTATCACAGACAAATTTCATTGTTTGAGATATATTTGTTTTTCCGCAAATACCTTCGTGTTGGACAAGGCTAAGTATTTGGTGTGTGTGTGTGTGTGTATAACACTTTAGAAATGCAATTGAAACTCAATGTGTTGAATTAAATCTGCACCATTAAAAAAAAAATGGCAGAATTTCTTGGGTGACACAAATTTGAACGTAGAAACCAATTATCTTTCCCTAATCTGGTCAGTGCACATATCAATGGAATCTTGGTGTTTTTTTTTTTAGCAGATGACAAAATTTTGGACTTGTCTAGATTGAAGCCATTTGCAGACGACATAGCTTGTATTGGATCTACATGATTTGTATTTGAAACAGGAGAAACAATTGTTGAATTAAAGGTAAACACTAGTCACCAGCAGCATTTTCTCCTTTTCCTACAATGTTCTGAAAAGGTTTATGCCTCTGGGTCATTACAGCACTGGATTGTATGTTAGCCCTTTACTACACAATCCCGAGTTTTTACGACCCTGAGAAATAAGCCTTTTGAAAACATTGTAGGAAAAGGAGAAAATGTTGGTAACCAGCATTTTCTCCTTTTCCCACAATATTTTCTCCCCTATCAAAGACATATTCTATTGTTTGGCCCACATTAAATTGTCATCTGCAAATGCTTTCAATTTGGATAAGTCTAAATTTTTGTCGTTTGGTAAAGAGTAAAAGATGAATTTGCACATTATTAGGTCTGGGGTTCGATCTGCTGGTTTTTTCATGGGAGTGTCTTTGGGCAAGACACTTCAGAGCCCTAGCCTAGTACTGGTGAATCCCAGGAAATACATGAATTTGTGCGATGCTGCCATGATATGACTGAAATACTGTTGAAAGCGGAGTAAAACACCATTAAATTTCTAGCACAGAATGTTAAATGATATGTAAATGATATTCCAGAGTATGGAGATAATTACTTTACACATCTCTGGCCAATGTGAATGGATCCTCCTACATGATGATACACATACTGAATTATACTGACTGTGCAGATGCAGATGAGCCTTGGTTTCTGACTCTGTTATGATTGTGATTCCATCCCAGTAGATTCAGAATTTGGCAACCACTTTTCAGGTACATATGTCTTAATCAGATAAAACAAATTTTATTTTCAACAGCCAAATTCACAAAATTTACATGACTGGTAAAGTAATGAAAATTCAAAACAATGTACATGTATTGCAGTTTCAGGGATTCACCTCAACCCACCACATGGGCTATACCTTTAAAGAAGCAGTGTAGATTCAAGATTACCAGTATACTGCAAGAAGTTTTTGTTGTCTCATTTTGCTAGATCTTGAATAAAACCCTTATTATAGGCCAGGATGAAAATGGAGCAGAATTCTTGAAAATATGCTGTTGGACAAAATACCTGTAGACAGCTGATTAAGCTACTACTGTGCTTATGCGACTGAATTTTGTTTTGTCACTTAGGGCTTCACAGTTCTCCTATATTACTTGAGCTGACCCTTGTAATACTAGTAATGCCACAAGTTTTATTCAACTGAACAGCTGTAAAGGGCTCAAGGATTACTTCATGTCTCGGTGGTAAATGCATAATATAAGTAATCCATGACTCAGATTCAATTCTCACTGGGTTTCGTTGGGATGTCCATGGGCAAGTTACTTCAGATATTGTTAAAACTCAGGAAACATATGAATAAATGATCTGTCAAAATGGTATGACTGATATAATGTTGAAAGCTACACATATGTATCACTCAGTCAATCAAACTGGGCTTCATTTGCAAAAGTGCTGATTACTGAGTAAAAGATACTGCATTACACTGTTCTAGAATTTACATGTATCATACATGTAAACAGAATGATTGTCAGAAATTGAAAGGCTAAAAACTACATTCATTTGATTGATGTATAGCCCATACCCATGATTGTATGTGCTACTGTTTAAAGGCCCAGCAGCCACCAAAAGTAAACAAAGTGAGTGTTAAAATGCATTTTAAGTCATACCTTTTGAAAGTACGAAATTGTTGGGAAGATGACAATCTGTTGTTGTACAGTCAATCCAAGTGTAAGTCAATGGCAAAAAAAAAATTGTAATCAAGTAAAAAGTTAACAAAAGATAGAGCAGCATAGCGACTGCTGACCTACTTTTTGTGTACTTTTTGCTACTGTTCGGGCTTTGAGACATATGCCATACTTGAGTAAAGAACATGTGAAGAAAATTAGTAAAAGGTTGGAAATGCAGCAGCAGTCAATTTTGATCCATAAGGAAAAGTAACATTGTGGAAAATGGATCACATGATTCTTCCCTACAAATGATAAGTAATTACCAATGCTGTTTCGAAACAGGTTTGTTAAAAGCTGTATTTGTACAGTTATGACTTCATACATGTACAGTTTTCAACATTATTTAAGTTCAACCACATGCTGGACAAATGCTGCAATCAATTCTGTTATCAAATGGAATGAAGTTGGAGTAAACCTACACCTATTACTATACTGCTGTCTTTTTTTTTTTTACAGTTTCAGATTGAGATAAATTAAAAAAGAGAATACATCTTTTTTTAATTTTTCAGATATACAGCAGAATAATCAGATTTCCAAAGACATATTCTGTGGTGTTGCTGAAGAATATGTAGCATGTGAAAAGCTGGCCTTCAGTACTACGATATAAAACTGGCTGGTTCAGATCACAGCTCTTACAAAGACAGATATGTTTCATGCAACAATCAAGGCAATATAGTGTAATATTATTTTATTATTTTAAATACATGTACATCACAATAGTCCTACAAGAGGAATTTGTGGACAAAAAATAAAAAAAATATATTCATACATACAGAGCAATGTTAGAAGCTATTGCTTGCCCTCAACCCTTAACTCTTTATCAAACAACAATATTTTGGACATTTCCAAAATGAAAGCATTTGCAGACGACAAAATAAATGTGACTCAAAAACTGAAATTTGTTTTGGTCAAGGTAGAAAACATTTTGGGAAAAGGAGAAAATGCTGGTCACCAGCATTTTCTCCTTTTCCCACAATGTTTTCAAAAGGCTTCTTTCCCAGGGTCTTTAAAAGTTGGGACTGTGTGGTAAAGGGTTAACCAAAACATCCAAGTTATTATGTAAAGCACTATTTAATCATTTTAACAAAGAAAAATGCTTTTGAAACATTATGGAAATAGCAGAATTGCTGGTTACCAGTATTTTTTCCTTTTCCCATAATGTTTACTATTCTTCTTGAAGCAAATCTTTTCATTTGAGCTACTACGTCCAATTTTTCATCTGCAACTGTTTCCAATTTGAACAACTGAACTAAAATTTTACCAACTGGTAAAGGGTTGCGCACCTGCTTGGAAAGTAAGAAAATGGTAGTCGTCTTGCTTTATTTTGATAAAACTTGTTTCATAGTAGCAGAAAGTATAGATCTTAAATCAGACTACATGTTATGTGCAGTCTGATCTTTATCTACACTGTCTGCAAAAACAACTTAAGTTGGTTCCAGGGCTTTAAGACGCACCCTGTAGCTCAGTCTGTAGCGTAAGGGACTTGAGAACAGGAGGTCGCTGGTTCGATTCCGGGCTCGGCCAATTTCTTTCCGCTGATTGATGATAGTCATTGCGACAGGATTCATTCCTCTCTCACCGCTCACCATTGTTTTGACAATGGCTATGTGGGAAAAGCAGCCATTGGCTTGGAAAGAATACTGTGCGAAGCACTGCTAAAAGAAACGCTAGGAAAGCATGGATAGGTGCACAGGCCACCATGATATAACTGAAATAATGTTGAAAATGGCATTAAACACCATAGAATCAATCAATCCAGGGCTTTAAGGGTTAAGGAATGTCCTTAGGCAAGACATTGCAGAGCCACAGCTTTGTGCTGGTGAAATACAGGAAAGACAGTAATGAGTTGTCACACTGACATGAATAAATATCTGAAATAATGTTCAAAGTGGTGCAAAATGCTCCAACAAATAAACACCCAATCTATACAAGAGAAGAACATTTTAGTCTCATCTAAATTGAAACTATTTACAGATGAAAAAGTACATGTAACTCAACACAATAAATGTCTCTCTGGAAGGGTAGAAAACAGTGTGGGGAAAAAAGAAAAAATGCAGGCTACCAACATTTTCTGCTTTTTCTACAGGCTATATTGTACCAAAATTTTCTCTTTATCCCACAATATTTGGAGAGGCTGTCTTACTAAGAGTTGTTAAAACTTGGATTGTTTGAAAAAGGTTTAAATTTAATAATGCGCCTTTTACCTATATTTCATATACTAGTAATTCTCAGCAAATTCTCTAAAATTCACTGGCTGTTTCCCCCATGAGCAAACCCAAATCATGTTCAGGAGTTTGAGAGGATCAAATCCTGTTGCAATGACACTTAACTCTTTACCACGCGGCAATATTTTAGATTGGTCCAAATTGAAAGCATTTACAGACGACAAAATAAATGTGACTCAAAATTTATATTTGTTTCTGGTAGGGTAGAAAACACAGTGGGAAAAGGAGAAAATGCTGGTAACGAGCATTTTCTCCTTTTCTCGGAATGCTTTCAGAAGGCATCTTCCATAGGTTCGTTTAAACCCGGAATTGTGTGGTTAAGCGTTAATAAACAAGGAGTGAAGATGCTTGCAAGCCAACCATGGCCTTTTGGTTGATATGATTTGTAAAACATGTGTTCAAAATTCAACTGTAGCTGGAGCTTGATAGGTAGTTTCCTACAAAGAGTAACCTCCCCCAGCTTTATTGCCAGTAATATCTCTTTACCAAACAACAAAATTTTAGACTGGTCCAAATTGAAAGCAGTTGCAGACGACAAAATAAATGTGACTGAAAAATTGAAATTTGTTTTGGGAAGGGTAGAAAACACTGTGGGAAAAGGAGAAAATGCTGGTTACCAGCATTTCCTCCTTTTCTCACAATGTTTTCAAAAGGCTTCTTTCTCAGGATCGTTAAAAGTCGGGATTGTGTGGTAAAGGGATATCAGTTATTGATCAAGTGAACATGAGTAAGTGTACAGCTACTGCTATAGAGTTGAAATACTGTTGAAAACAGATTTATTGCATTGCGACATATATCAGTCAAATACAATTACTTGTTTCTGTTTCTCTTCCTACCTTAGGTGCTCTATGAGGGAAAGTTTTACGTGAACAGTATTTTTGCCCAAGATACAGATAGCCAGTATTAAGTTTTTACAACAGTCATGAAGAATATTGAATTAAGATTACCAATATGATTCTCTTTAGCAAATGACAAAATTTTAGACTGGTCCAAATTAAAAGCACTTGCAGACGACAAAATAAATATGATTGAAAAATTGAAATTTGTTTTGGGAAGGATAGAAAACATTGTGGGAAAAGGAGAAAATGCTGGTTACCAGCATTTTCTCCTTTTCCCACAATGTTTTCAAAAGCCCTCTTCTTCAAGGCCACTAAAACCCGGGTTTGTGTGGTAAAGAGTTGAGTGTGATATTTTTGTGACCATTGTTTTTTATTACTAAAAGGAAAATTATTGAAAGATACTAAACTCTATTTCCAGTTTAAGCCTTTACCACACACTCACAGTTTTTAACAGCCCTGAGAGAGAAGCCCTTTGAAAACATTGTAAGAAAAGGAGAAAATGCTGGTAACCAGCATTTTCTCCTTTTCCCACAGTGTTTTCTTCCCTTCCAAAAAAGAATCTTAATTTTAGAGTCACAATTATTTTGTCAACTGCAAATGCTTTCAATATGGACTAGCATAAAATTTGTCATTTGGGAAAGGGTTACAGTTTTAATTCATGTTTATGAATTTTAAAACAAAACCATATCTTACAAAGTTTGAGACCAATAAAAAGTACATTTGAGCAAACTGCAATTGTTTTCACTATCTACATATTTTCAAGCTTTTAAATCAAGTATACAATGGTCCTTTAGCAAACAATCTCGTCTTTTAATGACCCCCAGGAGATAGCTTTAGAAACTTCGTGGGTGAAGGGGAAAATGTTGGTAACCAGCATTTTCTTCTATTCCCTCAATGATTTCTACCATTTCAATGACAAATCTAATCTTTTCCGCCACACTGAATTACAGTAGTTGTCAAAAAACACTTCCAATTTGGACTTGTCCAAAGTCTGTCATCAGGTAAACGGTTAACCCATTTCTGCACATAGTTTTTAACTCTTGACAAACAACAAAATTTTAGACTTGAAAGTATTTGCAGATGATAAATGGGACTCAAGTATTGAAATTTGCTTTTGAAAGGGTAGAAAATATTATGGAAAAATGAAAAAAAATGCTGGTAACCAGAGAATTTCAACAATGTTTTCAAAAGTCTTCATCTCTAGGGTCATGAAAACTCAAGATTGTTTAGTAAAGGGTTAAACCGACAAAAACCCTTTTTAAAGTACCTCACACAATATTTCCAAGCCACTTGCTGCTTTCCCACATGTCTCAATGAATATCATCAATTCTAAGAAATTGGAAAAGCCAGGAATCAAACCACTGACCCCCTGTTCTCAAGTCCTTGACTGAGCTACCTGGATTTTGTCCTGTTCATAAGTAAATACCTGTGTATAGTAACATGAAGCAGGCTATGGCATAAGGGGCTTAAGGCACCTCTGTGATGCATGATACCTAGCAAGTCATAACATGATCATGGATCCACAGAGTACATTTTTTTCTAACAACTGACTGAATCATGAGGTGGAATGGTCCTATTACATACAGAAAATTGTCCAATAGTGAAAAGTTTCCTCTCAGGTCAGCCTGTGCAGTCCGCACAGGCTGACCTGGGTCAATACTTTTCACAGATGCATTAAACCCCCTTATTACAGAGCATAGCTCATAAGCAAAATCAGTCATCTTATACCCATTATCTATTCCAGCACTCAGAAAGCAATAGCTCGTAACTGTATCTGTCCAAACTTGTTTTCTAGCTTTATTGTCTGTAGATGATGTGTATAGGTATATGTATAGGTGGAGTTCTTATTTTGAATTTTACTCACTCAAATTGTTCCAAAAGAAACCTCCAAAATCCACAACTTTGATCCAAAATTCTAAAATTACAATCACCAATCACTGCAGAAGTCCATTCCGATATTACTGGTATATTGTTAAGTTAGTAGATGCACTAATATTGTCCATATTTGTCTATAAACTGAGAGCCATTTTTTGCCTGTCCACACTGTTCAAATGTCACGTCACTCTGTCCAAAATGAGACACTGAAATGACAAGAACAAATTTCTTTTTAACTCTTTACCACACAATCCCGACTTTTAACAACCCTGAAAGAAAAGGCTTTTGAAAACATTGTGGGAAAAGGAGAAAATGCTGGTAACCAGCATTTTCTCCTCTTCCCACAATGTTTACTACCCTATCAGAAAGAGAAATCATCAATTTAGCAACACTTAATTTGTAGTCTGCAAAATTAATGCTTTCAATTTGGTTCAGTCTGAAATTTTGTCGTTTGGTAAAGAGTTAAATAATGCAAAGTATGTATGGGCCATGCTTGGGCAAAAGGGGGCTTAATGCATCTCCAGGTGTTTTGAAAACATTGTGAGAAAAGGAGAAAATGCAGGTAACCAGCATTTTCTTGATTCCACACTATGTTTTCTACCCTAATAAAAACAAATTCCATCATTTGAGCCACAGTTAAATTTTTGGCTGCAAATACTTTGAATTTGGACTAGTCCAAAATTTTGTTGTTTGGTAGAGTTAAATGAAATCCTAAAGAGGCCATTTAACAACTATGTCCTTGTATCTTACACTGCCATTGAGACTGCATTCACATTTTGAGTCTGAAATACAAATTTATGTAAGGTCTCCCTGGCTCAGTGGTAAAGTGTAGCACTCATAACCTGGAGGTCCGAGCTTTGAGCCTCACTGGAAGCAATGGGTTTTTCATAAGAGTGTCCTTGGGCATGGCACTACCGAGCCATAGCCTTGCACCATTTAAACCCAGGGTATACATGAACAAGCAAACTGACGCAATGAAATGACTGATATAATGTTGAATGCCACATTAAACACCATTCAATCAATCAAGTAAATTTAGATTGAAAAACACATGTATTTTTAATCTACTAGTCTCAGATTGTATCTCTAGAACTATTTTACAAGATATGTTCATTTCTTTATACAGTAAACCCTGCCCTTGTGGCCACCTTTATACTAATTCTTTTCAAGCTGATAAAATTTCTAACTTGTCCAAATTGAAAGCATTTGTGGACAACAAATTGAATGTGGCTCAAATGACGGAACTTGTCTAAAAAGGTAAAATCACTGTTGGAAATAGAAAATGTTGCTTTTCACCTTTTTTCATTATGTTTCAAAAGCCTTCTTTTTCAAGGTAAAAAAAAACCACACAATTTGAGAGTCTCTTTGGTGCTGGCTTAATACAAAGCAGCTTTTGAATGTACCTTTTGTGCTTGCTTACTAAAAGTTGGACTTTAATTTGTTTTAGCCCCAAGGCATGCCTTTTTCTCTCTCAAGAGTACATTACGTTTACGAAATACTACTGCAGAGCCCTAGTGGTGCAGCTAGTCGCATAAAGGACTTGAGATTGGGGGATTGCTGCTTCAAATCCCTAGCTCGGCCAATTTCTTTCCCAGGATTGATGACAGTCATTGCAACAGGATACATTCCCCTCTCAATGCTAATCAGTGTATTGACAATGATTACGTGGAAAAGCAGCCAGTGGGATATTATGCAAAGTACTGGAAACAGAAACTCTTGATAAGCATGTACAGGTGCACTGGCTGCCGCGATAAAACTGAAATAATGTTGAAAATGGCATTAAACAACCAACAACTGGGGAATATTCACTAAAAAAAAAATCAACTAAATGGAGAAATGTGAGAAAGGAGCAGTTGCTTGTAGCAAACAATTGCTCCTTTCAAAAATTTATGGCAAGGGTGTAAAAAAGTTGTATTTGATCAATCATCCCTTCAGCAGCTGATCCTTTCTAAGCTTAAAATATAATAGACTTCAAAGTTCTAACATTAATGTGTAATAGATGTAGATCTAAATATCATTCAAATACCTGTTGACATGGACTGTGCTAAAATCTGTGAAAAAAAAAAATCGTCGTACAGCAGAGATATAATAACACCAGACTGGGATATCTATTTGTCGGTTAACAAACATCTTGGTCTCTCTGTATCGCACCCTAAAAAGATACACTGTTTTTAGATTGGAAAGAAAAGAGATCAGTAAAAAATGACATAAAAAATATTTTTCTTAATCACAATGTGGTAGATAAATATTACTTGAGTACTAGTAAACTTCTACTTTTGTCTTCAATTGTCTTGCACTCCAACAACTTGAGGTATATGTATTTATCAGCTTTGGAATATGTATCTATAATTTTGAAAAGTATGGTTCATCTGCATGCAATAACTTGACTGATGAAGTAACATCAACTCTGTCTTCAAAAACTAGCAGTAAAAATAACTAAAAGCAATGTGTTTTACTAAACTCTTGAAAGTTGAGAAATATCCTTTGTTGACAGCATAGATCGAGATCAGATTGCACCTAGTAAGAGGTCTGACCTTTGATATAAAACGTCCACCACCTAATGCTAAACTCAGGTCAAAATTCGCTAGTAATTACAGACCAAAAAAAACCCCACAAAGTTCTTAACTTTTTCATTACCTACGAAGATCAAGATCAGATCGCACATAATGTAAAGTCTGATCTTCGTTATAAACCGTCCACATTTTGTTTGACTTATTCTCCATGGCTCATATTACAAACCTTTATACCCTGTGTAGACATTCGATTTTGTGTGCGCCGAATTTCATACTAGTCGAAATTGTAATAGGCCGAAAGTGTTATAGGCCGAGATGTCATTCGATGTTTGGACGACTCTTCACAAGAAGAAATAGGCATATCATGATCGAAATAAATATAATACAACTCCAATTTACCAATCAAATGCAAACAAATAAATTAGATACGATGAGCGAAGGTAATTTAATGAAAATTAAAGACTTACCGAAGTTTCGTAACGTTTTCTAAGGAGAGAAAGCACATCGTCTGTGTAATACGTCATCGGTCACATGGTGTCTACAAATAGGACACCAGAATGATTCCGAATAGTGCATGGCAACGTCACTTGGGAGAATTGATAAAAAAAAAATAGGATTTTTTGTATGGTTCTGTGACATCAACCGATGCTGCAATGAACGCCCCTATCCCCTTGGCGACAAAATAAGAGTAAATCTAACAGATTCGTGCCTTTTTTCAAGCATAAAAAAATTCTAATTTTGAACTTTATTGGGGCTTTAATTTTCTGTATATGTTCAAGGACCGGGCTACCTCATAATTAAGTCGGTTGGTAAAAAAGTGGCTATTGTGGATCCATAATTACGTGATGTCTTGATTTGTATAATGCATCATGATGATTTATTAAGCCCCCTTTTGCCACAGCATGGCTCATCTATTTTTGCATGAACTTTAAACCTAGTTCTTAGAACTAATCTCTATCACTCTCAATGATTGCTGCCTGCAATCCTTAACTCTTTACCAAACGACAAAAATTTGGACCATGGCAAATTGAAAGCATTTGCAGACACCAAAATAAATGTGACTGAAAAATTGAAATTTGTTTTGGAAGAAAGCATTGTGGGAAAAGGAGAAAATGCTGGTTACCAGCATTTTCTCCTTTTCACACAATGTTTTCTAAAGGCTTCTTTTTCAGGGTCGATAAAAGTCAGTATTGTGTGGCAAAGAGTTTACCAGTACTTGCGCTGTGATGTTGGTAGTTTTATGATTTGTCGCTGATCTCCAAGATTCAAACTTTCAACCTTTGATGTGAGAAGCTGATGCTGTACCAATGCACCACTGTATCCTCCCACCTATGTAGGTCTTATATCCAAGTTATCAGTTTTTTACCAAATGACAGAATTTTAGACTTGTCTAAATTGAAAGCATTTGCAGACGAAAAAACAAATTTGACTCAAAAAAAATTTAAATTTGTTTTGGGAATGGTAGAAAACATTGTAGGAAAAGTAGAAAATGCTGGTTAACAGCATTTTCTCCTTTTGCCTCAATGTGTTCAAGAGTTTTCTTTCTAAAGGTCGTTAAAATTTTGTGTGGTACAGATTTAATTGTTGTCAATGATGTGCTTTACCTTTTGAAGATATTCTGAACTTCTGCTAGACTTTGATCTTCCGGTATAGTCATGATGTTTGTCTTTAACAGATGCAGTATTTTTAGCCCCCTTCACCAAACAACATAATTCTAGACTTGCCCAGACTGAAGGCTTTTGCAGATAACAAATCAAATGTGGCTCAAAGAACGACCTCTGTCTTTGATAGGGTAGAAAACATTGTGGTAAAAGGAGAATATGCTGGTTACAAGCATTTTCTCCTTTCCCACAATGCTTTCAAAGCCTCCTTCTTGAGACTTGCTAAAGAGCAAGATTGTATGGTAAAGAGTTCAATCATTACACAAGCCTGTATAACTTTCTTCTAAATTTGGGTATCATCTTCTCATAGTTTTAAACCTTTACCAAACGACAATATTGTAGACCTGTCCAAATTGAAAGCATTTGCAGACGACAATTTTAAATGTGGTTCAAATGATGCGGTTTTCCTTTGATATGGTGGAAAACATTGTGGGAAAAGGAGAAAATGCTGGTCACCAGCATTTTCTCCTTTTCCCACAATGTTTTCAAAAGGCTTCTTCCTCAGGGTCATTAATAGTTGACAGGGTTAAGTGTTTTAATTGCAGAACAACTCTAAAAATAGAGCTGAAGTGCTTCAGCAGCCAATTCCATGGGCTGCACCATCTTGGAAGTTAAGCACCTTTTTATGACGCCATGGATGACTTCATGATGCCAACTTCTTTTCCGTAATTAAAAACAACATGAAACTTTCACCTAAGCTGTTTCCAGTGACGTATAAGACCTGTCTAGATTTTAAGCGCGAAAGAAATTTACGTATGAACATGCATTTAGCCAGGTTAAATCTTACCACAATGCTGAAATTCCTTTTCTGCAAGTTCTAGGATTGTGCTCTCTTCAAATGTCAGGTCTTTCACACGACTAAGCCAAGACTCGACTTTCTCGCCCGACTTTGTGTAAATAACTTTAATGTCCCCTGCCACTCCATACAATGTACCAAGAAGTTGAGAATTATCCTGTTCTTTATGTGGAAGGACGGTCTTCAAACCATCTGATATAAAAATACAAACTCGTATTAACCCTTTCCCACACAATTCAAAATTTTGACAACCCAAAGAAAGACGCCTTTTAAACCAGCATTTGCTCCTTTTTCCATAATATTTATTATTCTACCAAAAACAATTTTCAATCTATGAGCCGAATTCATTTTGTCATCTACCATGCTTTCAATCTGGACAAGTCTAAAATTTTGTTGTAATGGGATTAGAGGCTTGGTTTGATTAAGTTTACATTGGAGTTAAACGCCATTTTAACATCTCAAGTCATATCATGGCTGTCTGTGATGCACCCATGTCTCCTAGCTTTCTCGCACCAGTACTGACACAACTTTCTTTCCACAGCCACTGACTACTTTTCACACATGCATCACAGATGAGAGGCAAAAAATTGCCGAAAAGAAAGTTTGCCTCAACCAGGTATCAAATTCGCAACCACCAGGTCACGAGTCAGAACAGCTAACCACTGAGCTACCCTAGTGGGCAATAAGAGACTAACTGGAGAGGAGAGACAATATTGATTGACTGATTGATTGTATGGTGTTCAATGCCGTTTTCAACATTATTTTAGTTATATCACAGCGGCCAGTGCACCTATCCATGCTTTCCTGGAGTTTCTTTGACCAGTACTCCGCACAATATTCTTTCCAAGCCACTGGCTGCTTTCCCGCAAGGAAAGACAATATGCCTCTTACAAGAGGTGGTTGTGTAATGCAGGTTCATTTGAGTTACTTCATTGTTTTGTATTCAATATCTTTCCAACATTATTTCAGTTACATTAAGGAGACTAGAGCACTCATCCATGCTTTTGCTTGAGTTTCTCGTACCAATACTTTGCACAGTATGCTTCCCAAGCTACTGGCTGCTTTCCCATATAACCAATGTCCAAAGAATTACCAGCAGTGAGAGAGGAATGAATCCTGTCACAATGACAATCATCAATCCTTGGAAGGAAAATGGCTGAGCTGGAGATTTAACCCTTTCCCAAACAACAAATTTTAGCCCCTTCCAAATTGAAAGCATCTGCAGACGACAAATTTGAAAGTGGTACAAATGAACTTAAGGTCTTTTGACAGGGTAGAAAACATTGTGGGAAAAGGAGAAAATGCTGGTTACCAGCATTTTCTCCTTTTCCTAAAATGTTTTCAAAAGGCCTCTTCCTCAGGGACGTGAAAACACGGGATTGTTTGGTAAAGGGTTAAAACAGCACCCTGTTCACACAACATCTAAGAATGGGCTTCTGTTCATGGTCTGCCATCAGTTATATCACTGTCCCATTTTGACAGGTTGTCTTTGAAACCATTGTTTTCACCGATGTACATTTAACCCTTTACCAAATTACCAAAGGACAAGATTTTAGACTGGTCCAAATTGAAAGCATTTGCAGACGACAAATTAAATGTGATGTGAAAGCCAAAATTTGTCTTTGGACGGTTTGAAAACATTGTGGGAAAAGGAGAAAATACTGATACCATCATTTTCTCTTTTTCCCATAATGTTTTCAAAAGGCTTTTTCCTCAGGGTCCTTAAAACTCGGGATTATCTGGTAAAGGGTTAACTTTGTCAATGTTTAATTGAGAGTGTTCTCATTACTGTTTTTGTCGTAGGTAAATACCAACACAACAGGTCGCAACATCTGGCTGGCTGTAAATGTACCAGTAACCTGACAGTTATACTTTGAACACTGAAAGAAAATTCTAGAATTTTTTTAACAAATATTCAAATAGATGTATATTCGAATATTGGAAATAAATACTTGAAAACCTGTTTTTCGTATATTCGAATACTGGAAACGAATACTTGAAAACTGTTTTTTATACGTTCCCATCTCTAGTCATAAACAGCAGTTCATGATGATTAGTCATCCATATTTACAGAGATGTTTTCAAGAGATTTGTTAACTGCATACTTCCTGTTACACGAAATCACAGAAGAAAAAATATCAGAGAACACAAATTGAGTTAAATCACCAGAAAAAGAACTTAATACTCACAAAAACAGTATAATGACAGCCGTAAATATTTCAGTGCATCTTTATAATCTCTGGCATTCATTCTGCTTTTTAACAAAGCAGTGAACGTAATTGCAGCTTTTCGAAACAGTAACCCTCTGGAAAGATTATGCCATGGTTTCGAAGAAGATGACTGGTCAAGACCCATGAATGCCATCTGAAGGCATGACTCCATTTTGAGATTGCTTCCTTCATAATGATTGACCTCTGTTTGACCTTTATACTTCAGATGGCAGTCTGACGAAAGAGACGATCTTGATTCATTTGTGTTTGTCGGTTTCTCAAGAGGTGTATAATGTAAGGGTATAGCTTCATTTGGATTACAGCTCGCTTGTTCTTCATACAAATTTGAACATTTACTCTTAGATAGTTCTTCATGTGAATTTGAACTTCTTCTGTCAATCGAATTGAGATCTCTCTCTAGACAAAGAAGACCCTGTAAAAAGAATATAATAAACATGAAAACATGTGAAAATATTGTAGCCAGGCTGCTCTTTTTGGCGTTATAATGTAACACATAGAGGAAATTTGTTTTTTTCAGTGGAAGATCAAAATTTATTTCATGCTTTTCGGTAGTTTATATAGAAATAATAGTGGATTATGGTTTGATATTTCATGATTACCACCAGTGAAAAAACCGATTTTGTATTTTCTAATTCTTCAACTGAAGGCGGAAACAGTGGTTCCCGCGCATCCAGCCATCCATCCATCCATTCATCCATCCATCCATCCATCCGTCCATCCATCCATCCACTAACCTTATATATACATGTAACTGCAGCCCTACATCTTTCCTCATTGGATTCTGTAAAAGGTTTCACTCTAACTATTTCCCGTGACTGACTAACACTTCCTCTATTGGAGAGAGTATCCACATCCACTGATGTCAGCTTCTGGTCATCAGTGTCTTCTGACTCCTGTAACAGTGTTAGCAAAACATGAAAAGATATGAAGGAACAAGGCATGTCACTAAAAAGTAACTGATGCCCCCCCCCCCCCAAAAAAAAAAATAATAATATAACCTTTTCCTTTGAGCTGTGAACATGAACACTGACTATAGACACAACTCTTACATACACTTTTGACCTTGACATGACGTTGACTTTTAACCTGAAGACTTTTATGTGGTTGACAGTTATAGTGAAATTTATTCATAAATAAAAAATTTACAGGCCAGACATGAACATACCACCTATTTCTCTTTCTACATGTATTTGCTGTTACTTTGACCTTTGACCTATTGACATAGTTCATGCATGGAACTGCATCATTTAAATGTGTATATGGGTATGACCCTGAATTTCTTTGAGGGGGGGAAGGCACAAAAACTATCACAAAGTCTTCAACCTTTACCTTTATACCTTTATATACCAGATAAAGGAATTCAAAGCATTTCTAAATTGAAAATCCTACAGACTGCAAGTAAAATATAGTACAAAGCAGCGGATTTGTCAAGAATCAACAATAATTTACAAGATTATCTCTACCTGTGTTATCTCTTCATCGCTGCTGTCAGAACATGAGGCCCAATCATCATACAGGGAACTGTCTGGTACGTAAATATCCGACAACAAATAACTCGCTGATGTACAAACCTAAAAATAGAACAAGCTCTACTCTTAGTCATCATTTGAGCTACATTTACTTTTGTTGTTTGCAAGAGCTTACAATTTGGTTGATTTTGCTTGTTCATATTTGAGTTTAACTCCGTTTTAACAGCTTGGATCATATCACGGCAGCCAGTGCACCTACGCATGTGCTTCCTGGCTTTTTCACACCAGAACTGACACAACTTTCTCTCCAAGCCACTGACTACTTTTCTCATATGCATCAGAGGTAAGAGGCAAAAACTGCCAAAAGGAAAGTTTGCAGCAATTGGGTATAGAACCCAAAACCACTAGGTCACAAGTTAGATAGGCTAACAACTGAGCTACCCCGCCGACCTCAATTTGGTCGAGTCTAAATATTTTGTTGTGTGGTAAGGAGTTAAACAGATTAGACAAATTCCTTTACCTGAGAATGCTTTCTCTCATCCAGCAAATAGATACAGTTTTCTAACAAAGTTCTGATAAGCGATGCTTTTTGATGACCTTGGTTTAGCCGCATATTTCTTGCCACTCGATAAAGCAGCATCCCAACAGGAACTGTGAAAGGGTTCTCCTCTGCTGCACCATCTGTGTCATCACAAAATGCTGTAAGGTCATACAGTTTAACCACATCTTCATCCGTCCCTGTTGACATATATGTAAAAATTAGTTTTACCCTTTACCAACCGACAAAATCTTAGAATGGCCCAAAATGAAAGCATTTGGAGATGACAGCTTAACTCTTCACCAAACAACATAATGTTAGACTGTCTCAAATTGAAAGCATTTGCAGATGACAAAATAAACCTGAATGAAAAATCAACCCTTAAAGCACCTTTCACAACTATAGTTGCCTTTGCGGCCATTTACCAGCATTTTCTCCTTTTCCTACAATGTTTTTAAAAGAATTCTTTCACAGGGTCATTAAAAGTTGGGATTGTATGGTAAAGGGTTAAATGAGCTTCAAATAATGGAATTTATCTCTTAAAGGTAAGAAAAAATGGCGGGAACTGTAACCAGCATTTTCTCCTTTTCCAACAATGTTTTAAAACGTCTTATCTATCAGGATCGTTAAAACTCGGAATTGTGTGGCAAAGGGTTAAAGAAAATGAAATTTATCCCAAGAGTGCAAAGTAAACAACAATTACAGAGCATATAAAGAGGAAAAACACTCACATAACTGTCATTTCAATTTTGCTTTTTGTCAGCTGTCTAGGTATAACATACCGTTTAGATTCAACATCAGACTGCAGATTTTGTGCAGTCTGATCCTAATCTATACAGGCTGCAAAAGCAACTTCAGCTGTAAAAAGCAGTTTAAACCTTTACCAGTTGACAAAATTGAAGATGTGTCCAAATTGAAAGTATTTGCAGATGACAAATTTAATAGAACAAAAAATATGAAATCTGTCTATAACAGGGCAGAAAATATTTCGGAAAAGGAGAAAATGCTTGTTATCAGCATTTTCTCATTTAACTCTTTACCAAACGACAAAATTTTAGACCTGTCCAAATTGGAAGCTTTTGCAGAAGACAATATAAACATGACTTGAAAATTGAAATTTGTTTTAGGAAGAGTAGAAAACATTGTGCTAAAAGGAGAAAATGCTGGTTATCAGCATTTTTTCCTTTTCCCATAATATTTTTAAAAGGCTTCTTCCTAAGGATCGTTAAAAGTCGGGATTGTGTGATAAAGGGTTAATACCCTAGATGTTTTCAAAAGCCATCTTCCTTATGGTGGTTAAGACTCGGGTTTGTGTGGTAAAGGATTAAGGCTTAAGTTTCAGCATGGTATCAGAATGAAATCGAATGACATGGCCATATTAGGCATAAAAGAAAACCCAAATACATGCATCACATTTTACAGATTTTCTGACATAAATTAGCTCTAAAGCATTAACCCTTTCCCAAACAAGCCCTGGTTTTCACGTATCTGCAGTACAAGTCTTTTGAAAACGCTGTGGGAAAAGGAGAAATTGCTCGTAACAAGCAATTTCTCCTTTTCCCACAGTGTTTTCTACCCTTTTTGAGACCTTTCTGCCATTTTCATCAAATTTAAAATTGTCGTCTGCAAACTCTTTCAATTTGGACCAGTCCAAAATTTGTCATTTGGGAAAGGGGTTAAGTAAACTGAGATAAAGCCGTTCAACACCATTTATTCCACTTCCAACAATGTCTTCAAAAGCCATCTTCCTTTGAATTGTAGAACTCAGGGTTGCTTGGTAAACATTTAAACATTAATTTGTGCCATGCTCTGTGAAAAGGGGGCTTAATGCATCTATCGACTCAGGTCAGCCTGCGCAGTCTGCGCAGGCTAACCTGGGTTGAAATTTTTCGCTCTTGGTCAATTTTTCTTTAAGGTAAGACCTGTGTAATGCACTTCCGGTGAACATTGGGCAAAAATTCTAATTGGTAGTTAAATAAGGATAAATAAGGATTTATGCCGAAATAATATTTTTGCACATTTCTAATGGATCAGAAATTCCGTTTATGTCTATCTTGAAACTTTTTTTTGATACTTTTGTTTGTTTTCTAAAAAGGGAGGTAATTATTATCTCTTTTTCAATTGAGAATATAGCGGTTTTAAATTTATAAATGATAATTCAAAAAAGGAAAAAATGGAAAAAATGAAAAGGTGAAAGTAGTTAAATAATACTCATTTTTAATTATAGCTAATTTTGCAGGATGATATTTTAGTGGAAATAGCTGTTTTCCATTACACAGGTCTTACCTTAAGTCCAAGGATCACTCTACCTCGTGATTCAGTCTGTTTTTAAGAAAAGTGGCCATTATGGATCCATAATTACATGATGGCTTCATTGGTACAATGCATCACGGAGATGCATTTAGCCCCCTTTTGTCAGAGCATGACTCCATTATTTAGAATGTGCATGTTTTACAAAAATGTTTTACAAGCAAGGGTGTGGAAATACTATGCCCGACTCGTCCAACTTGGGAAAATTCAGCGTCGGACAAGTGACTTCTTCCAGTCTAGTTGTCCACGGACAAGTAGAAAATATGAGAAAAATTTTGAAACAAAAATCTGTTGTACATACATATCTAGTGAAATACATTATGCTCTCGCTTCGTAAAAAATGACATTTCGAATGATAAACAGTGTCTTGAGATGATCCCTGATTTCTGGACACCCAAAATTCACATTTGGTCCACCCCCGCTTTCACCGCATATGACAAGATCGGTAAAATATGCGGCTGTGTTTGTACGTCAATTTTTTTTGAAAATGTGTAAACACCATCAAGATCATCATTATGGATTACAATAATTTTATTAGTATCATTTTAATACCGATTCAGAGATCTTTGATGACAATGTCGCACACGTGAAAATTTAAGCCTTTTATCTGATTTTAAACAGCTTCGGTGTGAAATGGGCCATGATTTAACACCTCTGCCGGAAGCTGTCTCAACATCCAAAAGTTTTCCATTCAGCGATCAATCTGTGCATAAAATTGGATTGGTTGGTTGTATTGGGGTTTAACGCCACTTTAACAGCTAAGGTCATATCATGGCAGTCGGTGACGCACATGTGTTTCCTGGCTTTCTCACACCAGTACTAACACAACTTTCTTTCCAAAGCCACCGACTACTTTTCTCACATGCTTCAGCAGAGGCGAGAGGCGAAAATACGCCGGAAAGAAAGTTCGCCTCAACCGGGTATCGAACTCACAACCACCAGGTCATGAGTCCGACACGCTCACCACTGAGCCACCCAGGCGGGCCATAAAATTGGAGAAAATGTTTTGTTTTTTTTTTTAAATCAAATTTGTGATGCAAATGGAAGTGGGAAGTCTGAGACTCCGAACCATTTGGAGGCTCCAAACGTAAAACGGACCGTGACAAGAAATATGACAAAAACTGTTTTTTCTTTTTTTAAACGAGGCGTGCTTGAAAGAATTCACGTGGTTGAATGCAGATGATCGTAACAATATTTTTTTAAATTTCTCGAGAGTATCCCCATGTTGCGGACACATCACTTTATGTGTACCTTTTAAAATTGTTTTGTTTTGGACAAGTGAGCCACACTGGCGGACAAGTAGATTTTTGTAATTTGCTTGCGGACAAGTAGAAATTTCTAAGATTTCCACACCCCTGACAAGAATGCACAAAACATTTTCATCAGCTTTTTTACTCCTTGCCGAACGACAAAATTTTTTTGGCTTGTTCGAATTGAAAGCATTCGCAGGCAACACGATAAATATGACTCACAAATTCAATTTTGCTTTTGAAACTGTAGAAAACATTGTTGTAATAGGAGAAAATGCTGGTTTCCAGCATTTTATCCCTTTCCCACAGTGTTTTCAAAAGGCCTTTATCTAGGGATTGTTAAAACTCAGGATTGTGTGGTAAAAGGTTAACTCCTTACCACAAAATCCTTACTTGACCCTGAGAACGAAGCCTTTTGAAAACATTGTGGGAAAAGGAGAAAATGCTGGTAACCAGCATTTTCTCCTTTTCCCACAATGTTTTCTACCCTTTCCAAAATAAATTTCAATTTTTGAGTTACATTTATTTTGTCATCTGCAAATGCTTTCAATAAGGTTTAGTCTAAAAATTTGTTGTTTGGTAACGAGTTTAGACCTATGACCTATACTTACCTTTGTAGAGCCAGTATGTATGACCTTCTTTAGTGGCATTGTTCTTCAAAAAGGCAAGGATGTTCTTAGCAATGTCTGTGACGACCTGGGGATCAAACTTTGAGTCCTCTAGTTTAGGGATATCTTCTGTTTTAACTACTTCGTATTTCTGTAAATAACACATTAACAATACCATTTTTTGAGCATGTTATTACATTTTCAAAGCTTTTTCCCATGTGAACTGCAAACGAAAATTCACTCTGATAATATTACAATCCAAGGCCTGTTTCCAGCTAAAATATCTCTGGGCTGTTATTAGATAAATTACCTAAACCATTACAGTTTTGAATAGATGGTATTTTACTCAACTGTAAACAGTATCAATGAATTATCTAGTGCTGTAACTTTACTTTCTACTCAATTTAACCCTATATCACACAATCTTTAGTTTTACCGACCATGAAGAAGAATGCTTTTGAAAACATTGTGGGAAACGGAGAAAAAAGCTTGTAACCAGCACTTTCTCCTTTTCCAACAATGTTTTCTACACTTTGAAAGACAGAAATCATCATTTTAGTTACATTTTACTTTGTCGTCTGCAAATTCTTTGAATTTGATCTTGTGTAAAAATTTGACATTTTGCTAAAGGGTTTAACATTGACTAACCAAGGCTCCGTCTCTTTAGTGCTTTACCTGACAGTAATTCCGTGTGAAAGAACCATTAGTACAGGTCAAACCTAGATCCTCTCGATAACAGTTTCGGAGCCAAATTTGAATTTTTGTCTTCAGATGCTTTCAATGTGTGTTAGTCTAAAATTTTGTCATCTAGTAGAGTTTAACAAACAAACAAGGTTTAACTCTTTGCCCAATGACTGAATTTTGGACTCAAACAAATTGAAAGCATTTGCAGACGACAAACTGAATGTAGCTTAAATGGTGACTTCTTTGACAGAGTAGAAAACATTGTGGGAAAAGGAGAAAATGCTGGTTACCAGCATTTTCTCCTCTTCCCACAATGTTTTCAAAAGCCTTCTTTCTTAGGGTCGTTAAAAGTCAGTATTTTGTGGTGAAGGGTTAATTTTGAAGCTCTCACCTGTACAATACCGTCTATATGAAAACACATAGCCACCTCCGGTACATTACACATCAGGTTATCTAGCCAGTAATCCAAGCCAGTCAACACATTGATGGGCGTTCTCATATCTCTGAAAATGTCAAATCATTTATGAAAATAAGATAACATTTTCAGTTTCATAGAATTATACAGTCAGAGCTGCACTCAGAAACCACCAGTCTGTAAGTTCAGTTTGAAGTAAGTTAACTCTAGTCGTATTGTTTGAAATATGCTGTATGTGGCATTAACTCTTTCACTACTAATGACGACTTGATTACCTTTTGCGGACAGCGTAGATCAAGATCAGACTGCACAGAACGTGCAGTCTAATCTTGATCTACACTGTCCACTACTCTATTTTTAAACTATGACAAAGTCGTTTTCAATAGAAGTGGAAATCTATTTTTAGAGCTCGGAAAGAAAGTGGAGTTTCCGGAGTTAGTAATGGAAGAGTTAAACTTTATAATAATGTATGTTTCATTTTGGAAAATAGTTGCTAAAAAATTACAAAAAATAACAGACTGCTTTATTTTTCAACATAAACCCCAAACAGTTCATTATCTATCAAGATACATAGATTCATACAAATGTTTATCGACGGGGGGAAAAATCATTCGAAGAAAGAAAAAAAAGACAATAAACATCTGTACAAAAAAGTATATATATCAGGCAAAAATGTAGACAGCATTTATGTGAAAATGAAAATGTAGATATATGCATATCAAAAAAAAAAGGGTTGAAGTTGTGCTTACATGATGAAAGGTTGTATTTTTTATTACTCTGTAATTAATCATTAATATTGGGCATTACCCTTTTTCTCTTATCATTAGCTCTTTCATAAATTGTTCCAATACCATTGAGTATTTTAACATTTGATGAATGCAAAAGTTCATTTAATTAAAATACTGACTTACTTTAACTTCAGACTGACATAGTAGCTGTTTCCATCACAAAAAACAGGCAGGTCTGTTCCTATTAGCATCTTAATGTCCTCAAATGTCCACAAGACTTCCCTATGACACTGGGTTCCCATTGGCTGAAACAAAACTTACCCTGTAAGCCTTTACCAAATGATACTCTATTGTAACAACCCTGAAGTTTATCCTTTACCACACAATTCCAACTTTTAAGGACCCAGAGCAAGAAACCGTTTCAAAACATTGTGGGAAAAGTAGAAAATGCTGATAAACAGAATTTTCTCCTTTTCCCCCAATGTTTTTTACAATGTTTGAGTCACCTTTATATTGTCGTCTGCATAAGCTTTCAATTTGAACTAATCTAAAATTTTGTTGTTCGGTACAGACTTACAACGCTTTTGCAAACATTGTGGGAAAAGGAGAAAATGCTAGTAACCAGCATTACAACCCTCTTCCACAATATTTTCTACTCTTTCAGAGACAAATCCAATTGTTTAAGCCATGTTCGATTTGTAGTATGCAAATGCATCCAATTTGGTCAAGTAAAAAATTTTGCTGTCTGATTAAAGGTTTATTTAAATTCCTGCAAAACCCTCAATCATACATACAGCCTTCAAGAGCTCATCAAGAAAAAAAGGAGCCATGCTCTGTAAAAAGGGGGTTTAATGCACCTGCAACAAATTTTGACCCAGATCGGCATGCACAGTCTGCACAGTCTGACCTGGGTCAAAACTCTTTGCTATTGGTCAATTTTCTGCATGTCAAAGGAGCAGTGTAATTCAAGATCCAGTAAGTTGTAAGACAAACTGGATTTTATGGATCCATAAAGATGTAATGACTTGCTTGGTATGAATGCAGCACAGCGATGGATTAACTCTTTACCAGACAACAAAATTTTAGCCTCTTCCAAATTGAAAGCATTTGCAGACGACAATTTCAATGTGGCTAAAATGGTGCAATTTTTCTTTGATACGGTAGAAAACATTGTGGGAAAAGGAGAAAATGCTGGTTGCCAGCATTTTCTCCCTTTCCCACGATGTTTTCAGAAGGCTTCTTTCCCAGGGGCGTCAAAAGGTATCACTGTGCGGTAAAGGGTTAAGCCCGCTTTTTCCAGGGCACCATTCAAATTTAATTGCTCTTATGGTCTGTTTAGATAAAAAACTTGACTACCCATCCTGTGTGATATTGGATGAACAGGTATATATTTTGTATGGTTTTCTGTATGAAACCATGTCAAAATTTTAACATCTTTCATTCAGAACTCTCTCTGTTTCACTTATTTAGCACTCTTGGAATCAGAGAGGAAATTTTCATCTTGCAACAACATACAAATACTGACAGGTCAAAGAAATGTATGTTAACCCTTTACCACACAACAAAATTTAAAACTTGTCCAAACGCACAGCTGTTACAGGCGACAAATTAAACGTGGCTCAAATTGTGAAAGTTGTTCGTGATAGGGTAGAAACATTGTGGGAAAAGGAGAAAAGGCTGGTTACCAGTATTTTCTCCTTTTCCCACAATATTTTCAGAAGTCTTCCCCCAGGTCCTTAAACCTCAGGACTGTGTGGTAAAGGGTTAAACCTCTGTGCCAGTGCCTAGCAAAAAGTTCAATGGTCAGTACAGTTTCACAGACCTACCTGCGGAAGTGGATCAGGTGGAATTACTGTTTTATCATCTGTTGACAACATATGTAGACCGTCACCTGTCTCATTGACGTCTGCTGTTATACCTTCATCTGTCTGGTCAAACATACTGAAAACCAAGTGACAGACATCACTTGAGATTTTAACAAGAGCACCGCACGCGGGTGCCAGCCCTCTGCTGCAATTGCTTTTTAATGAAAATTCTAAGTAAAAAAAAAGGGCATAACCCTTTCCCAAACAAGCCCTGGTTTTCACATGTCTGCAGTACAAGTCTTTTGAAAACACTGTGGGAAAAGGAGAAATTGCTCGTAACGAGCAATTTCTCCTTTTCCCACAGTGTTTTCTACCCTTTTTGATAACTTTCTGCCATTTTCATCAAATTTAAAATTGTTGTCTGCAAACTCTTTCAATTTGGACCAGTCCAAAATTTGTCATTTGAAAATGGGATAACTGAGTCTAAATATTTTGATGGTTACCTGCTCCTGTTGTATGGGTTCTCCTTTTGATAGTTAACAACTAGTCAGAGTTTGAAGAAAATATCTTCAGTAATGACCAAGATATTATAAAATGTCAAACTTTTTGAAAATGTCAAAAATTTTTGCTACACACACCATGCACACGAAGACAACCAGACGACAATGCAAGGGCTATGAAAATACCTTGACATTTTCTTACAAAAAAGCCAGGCTAAAAATGTTTCCTATGTAATTTGAATGAGAATTTAAACCAAATCGTAGAGCCAATCAGAATTGGGTTTAGCCAAACAGATATTCGTTTTAGCAAATCAGGAATTGCTTTACTTTCTAAATCTACAATCAGACTAGTAATGCAATTTAGAATTTTAAGTGAATACAGGTTTAAAATATTACAAAAAATTGGCCGATCTGGAAACCAAGCCCTTCGTGATACAAAATGAGCTATTTATCTGACTGAAAGAATGTTTAAAGTACCTTAACTCCTTTACCGCACAATCCAAAGTTTTAACAACCTCTAGGAAGAAGGCTTTAGAAAACATTGCTGGAAGAGGAGAAAATGTTGGTTACCAGCATTTTCCCATAAGGTTTTCTACCATTTCAAAGACAGAAACTGCCTTCTGTGCTGAAATAAATTTATCATCTGCAAATGCTTTCAGTTTGGATGAGTCCAAATTTTGTTATGTGGGAAAGATTTAACTCTTTACCAAACAACAAAATCTTAGACCAGTCCAAATTGATAGCTTTTGCAGGCAACAAAATAAATGTGACTCAAATATTGAAACTTGTTTAGGAAAGAGTAGAAAACATTGTGGAAAAGGGAGAAAATGCTGGTTACCAGTATTTTCTCTTTTTCCCACAATGTTTTCAAAACCCTTTTTCCTTAGGGTCGTTTAAAGTCGGGAGTGTGTGGTAAAGGGTGAAAACTCTGTTCATCATCATCATCATCATCAACAACAACACAAACAACAACAGGAGGTACAAATGCAGGCTGCAACAATTCTATATCCATAAAGATCGATGAAACAATGGGATATCACTGACCTGTGGTACAAAAACTTTGAATACATGTTTCTCCTCTGTAGACTATTTCTACGCTTACTTTGTCTTGGTACACATTTCATCTGGAGTTGAAGGAACAAAATATCATTTACTATCATTACTTCCCTGGTTTTCTAGCTCTTTACCAAACGACAAAATTTAAGCCTGGTCCAAATTCAAAGCATTTGCAGACGACAAATAAAATGATACTCTACTGAAGGGATTTGTATCAGAAAGAGTAGAAAACATAGTAGGAAAAGGAGAAAATGCTGCTTACCAGCATTTTCTCCTTTCCCAACAATGTTTTCAAAAGTTTTGCTTTGCAGGGTCATTAAAACTCCGGATTGTGTGGCAAATGGTTAACTCTGTACCAAGTTGAAATATTAAGGCTGGGTTGAAACTGTTTGCAGGAAATAAATCAAATGTTACCCAGAGGATGAGATTTGCCCTAGGAAATGGTGAAAACACTGTTGGAAAAGGAAAAAATGCTGATCACCAGCAATTTCCATTTCCCACAGTGTTTACAAAAGGCTTCTTACTCTGGGTTATTAAAACATAACATTGTTTGGTACAAGTTTTATACCCTTGCCAAAAAAAAAAGGGGGGGTACGTAACTCTTACACGAGTAGAACAAAATCTGATAGCCATCTTGTCAAAAATATCTAATCCCAGTACACATACCACAGATACAGTTTATATCATACTTTTTGGTAGTTTATTGGGAAATAATGGCAGATTATGGTTTGACAATTCACTGTTCCTATCAGTGAATTTACTGACTGATAAACTCACTGGTATGGAAATACTGAGAGCTCCGCTGAACTTCTTAAGTCCCAACAAAAAAAAAGGTTAGAAGCATGAAATAAATAGAATACATGTATTTGGGATTTTTATCCAACGAAAGATTGAAATTTATTTCATCTCGTGAACATCATACGGTAAAATATTCACTCTTGGCTGTGCCACTTGTGAAAATATCACCAATGATGTTCACTTGAAATAAATTTTGATCCTTCACCAAAAAAAAAAAAAAAAAAAAAACAAAATTAATATCCTCCATACCTCCTCCTTTTCACCACTGAAAAGATGGGTCACAAAGATCTTTCATTTATCTGGTTACTACTACTCTATTACCATTTAATCACAACTACATGTATCTTAAAACCATCCTGTCACAAATATATTACAGCTAACTGCTCACAAATATCTGACAACCATGTGGTCACAAATATCTTACTTAACAACCATCTTGTTATTAATGTCTTTTCACAAGTATCTTACAACCACCTGGTTAAAAATATCTTACAAGTATCTCGTTACAAATATCTGACAACCATCTGGTAAAAAATATTTGACAACCATCTGGTTACAAATATCTGACAACCATCTGATTACAAATATCTGCCAATAATCTGGTTACAAATATCTGACAATCATCTGGTTACAAATATCTGACAATCATCTGGTTACAAATATCTGACAACCATTTGGTTACCAACATCCTACAACTGTGATGTCACAAGTATCTTACCCTTGTGTGAAGGTCCTGTTGTACATACTCATAGTAAAACTGTCTCAACCAAGCCCATTCTACCTGTAAAGAGGATTTAATTTGTTAAACTCTTTACCAAATGACAAAATTTTAGACTGGTCCAAATTGAGAGCATTTGCAGACGACAAAATAAATGTGACAGTAAAGTTGAAATTTATTTTGGGAAGGGTAGAAAACATTGTGGGAAAAGGAGAAAATGCTGGTTACCAGCATTTTCTCCTTTTCCAACAATGTTTTCAAAAGGCTTCTTTCACAGGATCGTTAGAAGTCGGGATTGTGTTGTAAAGGGTTAACTCTTTTTTAAGTTTACCAAAACGGCAAAATTGTAGACTGGTCCAAATTGAGAGCATTTGGAAATGTAAGTTTATCCACATCACACATGCACACTGTGTAGAGCATCAGTGTGTTCACAGACTACGATGCATTCACATTCATGTTTGGCTTTTTTTGTCAAATCACAAAAATATATGGCACTCTGATTTTTCTTTTGCTTTTGTTGTTTTTTTTAGTTATATGGGAAGGTATATAATAAAGGAACATAACATTTATTATAGGTGTTTTAATGCGCTAGCTATAAGAGAAGCGGTGAATCCATGCCTACTTTATAGACAGTTAAACCTTTCCCAAACAAGCCCTGGTTTTTACGTGTCTGCAGTACAAGTCTTTTGAAAACACTGTGGGAAAAGGAGAAAATGCTCATAACGAGCAATTTCTCCTTTTTCCCACAGTGTTTTCTAACCTTTTGGAGAACTTTCTGCCATTTTCATCAAATTTAAAATTGTCGTCTTTCAATTTGGACCAGTCTAAAATTTGTTGTTTGGGAAAGGATTAATACTTGAGGACTTTTCCACATTGCAAACATTTGTAGATGCGAATGAGGCTTAAACCATTACCACACTACAAAATTTGGACTAGTCCAAATTGAAAGCATTTGCAGATGACAAAAGAAATATGGATCAAATGAATAACTCTGTCTTTGAAAGGGTAGAAAACATGGTGGAAAAGGAAAAAATGCTGATTGCCAGCTCTTCTCCTTCTCCCACAATTTTTTCAAATGCCTTCCTCCTCAGGGTCATTAAAACTCCGGATAGAGTGGTAAAAGGTTAATCTATTGACAAATAATCTCCAGTTTTAACAACCCTGAGAAAGAGGCCTTTTGAAAACATTGAGGAAAAAGGAGAAAATGCTGATAACCAGCATTTTCTCCTTTTTCCGCAATGTTTTCCACCCTGTCACACAACTTCAGTTCAATCTATATCACTCCGGGATTTGTTGTCTGCAGGTGCTTTCAGTTTGGAAAGTCTAAAAATTTGTTGTTTTGGAAAGAGTTTAACAATGTTTGCACTATATATAGAAAACTATAGAAGAAAAAAGGACACAGATGGACCAATGAAAGAAAAGACAGACTGTCTGATTCAAGCACCTCTCTCCCTAACTGCCTCATTGAAATTTTTTATAATGCCCTAGTGAGTTAACAGTTTTTGGGTCCCAATTCTGGGTGAACTGTAGTTACAAGTATGTGAATCCAGCTAAACCATACACAATATGTGACAAATTTCAAACTACTTCACTATTTTGTGTAAAAATGACTTTAAAAAAATTTACATATGGAAAGTTTTATGATTTCTATACCTAACAACAGCAAGAAATGTAGTGCAAGTTTTCCTTAAATCAACACAATAGCGGGAAATATTTCTATATACTCCCTCAAGATAGCGTTTCATTCTACTTTTCGTGTAAATGTCTCAGATCTATCTTCTTGTATGTACATTTTACAAACCGAAGTACAACTGTAAACATGGACCCATGAATGGTATTAAGGCTGATGGTGATGATGCAGGATACTTATTTTTCTGTCATTCATTTAACGTGATAAATAGAATCTCACATTCGTGTTTATGTATCATCATTTTTATCAAACTCGTTGAGTAAAATGTATATGACGCTCGCCAAGTCTCGCGTCATATAAATTTTGTCAACTCGTTTGATAAAGATGATAGTACATAAACTCTCATGTAAGATCCTCTATATAGGGTGGTCATACAGCAGTTTTACCTGTTCAGTCCGAAGTAGATGTTTATGTATGTCAAACTCATCCAGAATAAGGGTTCGTCCAACTCTATGCACCATCATACTGATATGGGATTTTTCAAAGGGAATCTTCAACAATTTCTTAATGTTCTGTAATAAAATAAATCAATAAATCATTCAATCGATCAATCACCAATAACATCAATCAACTTTACCAAACAATCCCAAGACCCTGAGGAAGAAGGCTTTCTGGTAACCAGCATTTTCTTCTTTTCCCACAATGTTTTCTGCCTTATCAGTGACAAATCTCAACATCCGAGACACCTTTATTTATCATCTGCAAATGCTTTCAATTTAAGAAAGTGTAAAATTTGGTTGTTCTTAACCTATTACCACCCAAGTCCATGTTTTACCGACCCTCTAGAGGGAATCTTTTGAAAACATTGAGGGAAAAAAGAGAAATGCTGGTAAGCAGCATTTTCTCCTTTTTTCCCAATGTTTTCTACTATTTCAAAGACAGAAATCTTCTTTTGGGCCACATTTGATTTGTCGTCTGCGAACGCTTTCAATCTGATTGAGTCAAATATTTTGTCGTTTGCATAACTCTTTACCACACGACAAAATAATAGACTGCTCCAAATTGAAAGCATTTGCAGACGACATAATGAATATGGCTAAAACATTGAAATTTGTTTTGGAAGGGTAGAAAACATTGTGGAAAAAGGAGAAAATGCTGGTTACCAGCATTTTCTCCTTTTCCCACAATGTTTTCAAAAGGCTTCTTTCACAGGGTCGTTAAAAGCTGGGATTGTGTGGTAAAGGGTTAAGATTTGAAGAGTTACACTGTGCATGCGAGATCATTTTTCATTAATATTTGTAAACCTAATTAGTCAACTCTAAACTCCAGGCCTACACATCAAGACTGGCCGAGATGAAGACTCCCAGCCAATCATCTGGGTGACTAGTCTTGGAATGTAGGATTGTGGGATTATGATATTATTAACCTTTTACCATACAATCCAGAGTTTTAACAACCCTGAGAAAGAGGCATTTTGAAAACCTTGGAAGAAATGGAGAAAATGCAGGTAACCAACATTTTCTCCTTTTCCCACAAGGTTCTCTGTCCTTTTACAGACAAATCTCACCATATGAGCCATATCTTATTTTTTGTCTGCAAATGCTTTGAATTTGGACAAGTGGTAAGGGGTTAATCAAGTAATTTTGTTTTGGCCAAGTTACAAATCCGATGTCTTTTGTCTAAGCCCGCCCGTGATTGAAGACCAAGAGCTAATACCAAAGACGTGTAAATGAGCTAAAATAAAATTACTTAACTCTTTACCAAACAACAAAATTTTAACCTGGCCCAACCTGAAAGTATTAGCAGATGACAAATTAAATGTGGCAGAAATTGCGGGGTTTGTCTGTGAAAGGTTAAAAAACATTATGGGAAAAGGAGAGAATGCTGGAAACCAGCATTCTCTCCTTTTCCCCCAATGTTTTCAAAACCCTTCTTTCTCACCATTGTTAAAACTTGGGATTGTGAGGTAAAGGGTTAGCAACAATTTTACCAGTTAATGGCCTGGATTTTCTTTCAATTTTGGATTTGGTATTGACTGAGTCATACTGGCCTTGTTTTGTTTGATTTGGCATAGTTCTTCCTTGTATTGGCTGAGCTTGCTGACATTGGCAAAATTTGTCATTTCAATAAACTGTTTTCAACATGTAAATCCAATAACACAGTTTGTTAATTAACTCTTTACCAACGGACAAAATTTTAGACTGGTCCAAATTGAAAGCATTTGCAGACAACAAATTAAAGGTGGCCCAAATGATGAAATTTGTCATTGATAGGTTATAAAACATTGTGGGAAAAGGAGAAAATGCTGGTTACCAGCATTTCTCCTTTTCCCACAATGTTTTCAAAAGGCCTCTTTCTCAGGGTCGTTAAAAGTCAGGATTGTGTGGTAAAAATTTAATTCATTATCACCCAATCCCAATTTTTAACAACCCTGAGAAAGAAAGCTTTTGAAAACATTGTGGTAAAAGAAAAAAAATGGTGGTAACCAGCAATTTTCTTTTTTTTCCCACAATGTTTTCTACCCTACCGAAAAATTTCAATTTTTGAGTCATATTGGATTTTTTTCGTCTGCAAATCTTTTTTATTTCAACAAGTCTACAATTTTGTCATGTTGTACAGGCTTCACAAAATTTGGTAAAGAGTTGAAACAACTGCCTCCTGACTAAAGGATGGAACTTACCAAAGCATGGGAGATTACGTCCACTTCACCGGCTAAATCAGGAGAGTTGTGGGCCATATCTATGCTGTAGGTACAGAAGAATACAACTGAAACTTGCTCTGTGAAAAGGGAGTTTAATGCATCTGCAAAAAGTATCCACCCATGGCAAGCCTGCACATGCCGTACAGGTTGACATGAGTCCAATCTTTTTGCCACCTGTAAGTTTCTGCATGTCCTTAAACAGAATTGACTTTAAAATTTTGTGTTGACTTATTTGATACAATGAATCGCAGAGATCTATGCAATGTACCCACTTTTGCCAGAGGGACCACTCAAATACTGTAGGTAGGATTAAAAGTTTCTCTTTACCAATAAACTACAACCCACAACTTCGGTTATTTTCTTGAACAATGTAGATGAAAATTAGACTGCCTTTTGTGGGCCATGTAGGTCAAGATCAGACTGTACGGAAGACAGAACTTTGATCTGGGATATATGTTGACTCTATTTTGATAAATATTCTACCAAAAACACCTTTAAAAATGCAAAATTTGGGTCTGTCTTCCCGATTGAGGAATTTCATTACATATACATTTAGAAACAATTTAACTCTTTACCAAATAACAAAATTTTAGACTGGTCCAAATTCAAAGCATTTGCAGACGACAAATAAAAAGCGGCCAAAGTGACAAACTTTGTCCACGATAGGGTAGAAAACTTGGTGGGAAAAGGAGAAAATGCTGGTTACCAGCATTTTCTCCTTTTCCCACAATGTTTTCAAAAGCCTTCAAAAGCCGTCGTGAAAACCCCGGATCGTTTGGTAACGGGTTAAAACATTTTGACAAAAGGAGAGAGACTCAATGTCCTAAGTTGGTGAATCTACAGAGCAACATCAGGCATTCAGATCCTGATCTATACATCCATTAACCCTTTACCAGACGACAAAATTTTAGCCTTGTCCAAATTGAAAGCATTTGCAGACGACAATTTCAATGTGGCTCAAATGGTGCAATTTTCCTTTGATAGGGTAGAAAACATTGTGGGAAAAGGAGAAAATGCTGGTTACCAGCATTTTCTCCTTTTCCCACAATGTTTTCAAAAGGCTTCTTTCCCAGGGGCGTCAAAAGGCGGCATTGTGCGGTAAAGGGTTAAAAAATAATTTGTACTGGGTACTTCATTAGTAAGTTACAATGGTATATTAAAACACTTTCAACAAAATTTATGCCAGCTTGGCCAATTGTTTTCTTGGAAAGACGATAGTCATGGTGACATGATTCATGATAATCATTGGGTGGGTCACTGAACAGTCCCGAAGTTGACACACGCTCCCGGGTATCATAACCAAAAGACCTTGAGTTCGATACATGGGGGCAGGTGTCAACTTTGGGACTGTTCAATGGCCCACACATTCAGTGCAAGTACTGGTGTAGTTTCCTAGAAGCAAAATCAAGAGAGATTAGTATAAGTTGTAAGAAGTTGTTTCTCAATCAATGTAAAGTAATTTTATTTAACCCTTTACCACACAATCCCGACTTTTAACAAACCCCCCAAGAAAGAAACCTTTTGAAAACATTTTGGGAAAGGAGAAAATGCTGTTAACCAGCATTTTCTCCTTTTCCCACAATGTTTTCTACCTTTCCCAAAACAAATTTTGATTTTTCAGTCACATTTATTTTGTCGTCTGCAAATGCTCTCAATTTGGACCAGTCTAAAATTTTGTTATGTGGTAAAGAGTTAAACTAAAACATCATTGGATTAGGGTTCTCCTTTTCTTTCAACAGGGAATATTGGTTTGATGATGTTATGGTGGCAAAACAACTTGTGGCTTGAAAAGAGGGTAGCATAACCCTTTACCACACAATTCCGACTTTTAACGACCCTGAGAAAGAAGCCTTTTTGAAAACATTGTGGGAAAAGGAGAAAATGCTGGTAACCAGCATTTTCTCCTTTCCCCACGATGTTTTCTACCTTTCCCAACACAAGTTTCTATTTTTGAGTCACATTTAATTTGTTGTCTGCAATTGCTGTCAATTTGGACCAGTGTAAGATTTTGATGTTTGGTAAAGAGATAAAGCACTGGTTAAAGAAATTCCAAGAACGAACACAATCTGCAGTCTGATCTTCTACACCATCTGCTTGTTCAGTCAAGCCAAGCAGTTTAAGTGGATTGTTCTTTCAGCCATCATTTGAATGAATGTATGGCGTTTCACACCGTTTCTAACATTATTTCAGTCATACCCATGTACCTATCCACGCTTTCCTGGAGTTTCTGTTCACCCTTTACCAAACAACATTTTAGACTTTTCCAAATTGAAAGCACTTGCAGACAACAAATTAAAGGTGGCTCAAATGACGAAATTTGTCCTAGATAGAGAGGAAAACATTGTGGGAAAGGGAGAGATAGAGAGGAAAACATTGTGGGAAAGGGAGAAAATGCTGGTTATCAGCATTTTCTCCTTTTCCCACAATGTTTTCAAAAGGCTTCTTCCACAGGGTCATTAAAAGTCGGAATAATGTGGTAAAGGGTTAACAGTACTTAGCACAATAGTCAATGAATCCTGTTGCAATGACTATAATCAATCCTCGGAAGGAAAACTGGCCCAGCTGGGGATTAAAACCAGCCACCCCATTCTCAAGGCATGTGTGCTACATATTGCGCTCGGCCTTTCAGCTGTCGAAGAGTTACAGTTTATACATTTGGCGCTGAAAGAGTTCAACACCAAACAAACAAAGAAACGGTTTTCACCTTAAGAAGTGTGACAGACTAGCAGCACTTCTCCATGTCAAATTCTTCACATGTTGTTCTAATTTAGAGGAACTTCTCAGCCAGTTTGATGGTGGAATGTTGAGGTTTGTGTTTGTCTGTAGCTGTAGACGTGAAAAATCTGTGCAAAAATGGACTGTTCCATGTTTGACTTCAGCAGCAGACTTCACCTCAAAAGATCCTGTGCTTGATGGGATGACTGCCTTTGTCATATCGTTGGAAACTGACACAAGCTGCTTTCTTTTCTGCATCAAAAATATATATCAAAGATAGATGTTAAGCTTTGGACAACTTTCCTTTTACCCTTTACTAAACAATTCCTTACTATAACAACCCTGAAGAAGAAATTGTTTGAAAACATTGTGGGAAAAGGTGAATATGCAGATTATCAGCATTTTCCCCCTTTAATAGTTGAACGGTTTAACTCTTTACCACAAAAAAAAAATGTAGATTTATCTTTGAAAGCATTTGCAGATGACAATTTAACTGTGGCTAAATGATGGATCTGTTTTTCATAGGGTAGAAAACATTGCTGAAAAGGGAGAAAATGCTGGTTATCAGTAATTTCTTCTTCCCCTACAACATTTTCAAAAGGCCTATTTCTCTGGGTTCTTAAACTTGTGATTGTGTGGTAAAGGGCTAAGAGATATGCATATATATCTTTTTTCCTTTTTATTGGAAATATGTTTTAGACAGTTCTGATTGATTGATTGATTGATTGTATGGTGTTTAATGCCGTTTTCAACATTATTTCAGTTATATCACGGCAGCCAGTGCACCTATCCATGCTTTCCTGAAGTTTCTTTTACCAGTACTCCACACAATATTCTTTCCAAGCCACTGGCTGCTTTCCCACATAACCATCGTCGAAACAATGGTCAGCGGTGAGAGAGGAATAAATCCTGTCGCAATGAATATCATCAATCCTTGGAAAGAAATTGGCCAAGCCGGGGATCGAACCAGCGACCTCCTGTTCTCAAGTCTTAGACAGTTCTGAATCTGAAATCATTCTTTAACCCTTTATCCTATATCACACAATCCTGCATTTTAATGACCCTGGAGACTTAGACTTTTGAAAACATTGTGGGAAAAGGAGACAATGCTAATAACCAGCATCTTCTCCTTTACCCGCAATTTTTTCTACCCTATCAAAGGCAAAAATCATCCTTTGCGCTACCTTTGTTGTCGGCAAAATTCAATTCCTTCAATTTGGTCAAGTTCAAAGTTTCGACACTTTGGTAAAGGGTTAAAACATGAAATAAATCCAACATACATTTTCAATCTTGGATATAACACTCTGATAACAGATAGGTGCAATCAGTTGCACTTGTCCAGAATGTCTCAGCAAACAGTGTACATCAAAGATCAGACTTCGCTTGTTTTGCAGTCTGATCTTGATCTATACTGGACGCGTTAACAACAAAAGAAGTGATACACATTTTTTTTTTTTGTTAATGTAACTAACCGGTAGGTGAAAGTTAAAATTTGGCAACATGTTCTGTAGGCTAATCCCTACTGTATTCAACGTTTGTTCAAAATAAAACCTTATGTATATGCGTCATGCAAATAAAAGTCTTATATATAGAAAAAGAATAAATATCACACCTCTTCATCCTTTCCTTCCATTCTTTAATCATTTGCAGAAATGCAATAGAAATATCAGGCTGTGTTAAACATCGAGAAATTTCCAGCACTGACAGGTAAATTGTGTAACTAGAGTAATTTCCCTTTATGGTATCGTGGTTTGTAAAAATACCGGAATACACCGTGCTGGAGTAAATAACCAGATTGTAACCCAATAATGAGCGGATTTCACATTTTTTTTTTTTTTTTTTTTTTTTAATTATAGTTCATCGTTTCCTTGAGATACTTATATATCAAACGGAAATGTTTGAAAATATTATGACAGACATCGGTGGATCCAGCGGGGGTCCGGAACCTCCCTAGAATTTTCAAAGTAATGTTCAGCTGTCTGCCTGATTTTTTGACCAAGTATGAATGTAGCAGTAGATTCTAGATCTGGGCCACTAATCCACTAATAATCCACTAAAAAGTAGTTACAACCACTCTGTTAGTGTTTAAAGTATTGAATCAGTGCTCTAGGCTATGGTAGCACAGCACACTCTGCATCTGTGCTTTGGTAGCACTCCTGATTACTTTAATGCTACGACATGTTTGGTGCGAGCGCATTCAAAGTCATGGGAAAAATGACCATACCGCACATTTGCCTTTTTACTTATGTATTTGGTCTGTGTCTTGGAGTTTGAATGAGTGCATTCTGGAGTTAGATTGAATACACCATGTACGTTCCAAAATTGGAATCTCTGCATTCCGGTAATTTCGGCATGAGTCCGGTGTTTTGCAGTGTTCTGTACACCCTTCGTCACGCATCAATCGATTAGCAGTCTCCGGTAGTGCACGAACTAAGCATGACAAGGATCCAAGACGCTGGCACATGGGACCGTGACTTTTCTTGCCGAAATTGAAAGTAAACTTGATTATCTCGAATTATCTATCTTTGTGTCGAAAGGTAAGAAAGAATGATTATTTCCAGATTTTTTGGGGGTAGAAGCGCCGGCTTTCAGTCATGTCTGAGAATCGTGAACAGCAAGATAGTCTTGGTGTAGAGGTCATATCGATGGAATGGAATAAGTAACTGATACTGAAACTTTTTTTGTAAATTTATCTGGCAGTCACTCAACTCTTTACCAGACAAAAAAAGAATTTGCAGACGACAAATTTTATGCTGGAGTTCGTGAGTTTGTTAGTAAAGGGGTGGTTAACCCTTTACGAGACGAGAAAATTTTAGCCATGTCAAATTGAAAGCAATTGCAGACGACAATTTCGATGTGGCTCAAATGGTGCAACATTTCTTAGATAGGGTAGAAAACATTGTGGGAAAAGGAGAAGATGCTGGTTACCAGCATTTTCTCCTTTCCCACAATGTTTTCAAAAGACTTCTTTCCCAGGGGCATCAAAAGGCGGCACTGTACAGTAAAGGGTTAAAAACAATGTGGACTAAGGAGAAAATGCTGGTCTGCAGTATTTCATACCACTCCCAATATGTTTTTTTTTTTTTTTTTTTAAACTTACAGAATTGATAGAAGCTTTTGGAAACATTTTGGGAAAAGGAAAAAATAATTTGTATATCAGCAATTTATCCTTTTTCCATGCTAATTTCAAGAAAGCCTATTAACTCTTTACCACACAAGTAAACTGTAGGCTTGTGCAAATTGAAACCATTTGTAGATGACAAAATTAATTTGGCTGAATAATGGAAATTGTCTTCGGAAGGGTAGAAAACATTGTGGAAAAAGAAGAAAATGCTGGTTACCAGCATTTTCTCCTTTTCCCTCTATGTTTTCTAAAGGCTTCTTCCTCAGGGTCGTTGAAATTTGGCATCATGTGGTAATGGGCTAAAGGGCCAAATAGACAGTCACCCAATGGACATTTAAAGCCTAGAATAAGACTGATGATTGCAATTTCATGGTTGCTCTTTACCTATACTGTTTCAGCAAAGCAGAAAATGTAGATCAAAGATCAGCACATTTTGAGCAGTCTGATCTTGATCTACACTGGCCCCAAACACAACTTTTATTGTGAAAGGTGCATTAAGGGTTTAGCAGGTTAAACCTGGATTTAACAACCCTCAGACAATGGCAAATTATATCTCTTTGTAAGAGAGCTAATACTATGGAAAAAGGAGAAAATTCTGGTCACTAGCATTTCTCCCTTTTCTGCAATGTTTTCAAAAGCCCCTGGTTTCTAGGTCATTTACATTGGATTGTGTGGGGTAAAACCTAAGACTACTGAATTTATCCCTTATCACACAGTCCTGAGTTTAAATGACCCTGATAAAGAAAGCTTCAGAAAATATTGCTGGAAAAGGAGAAAAGACTGATAACCAGCATTTTCTCCTTTTCTCTCAATGTTTTCCACCTCTTCACAGCCAAAAAGCATAATTCCAGGCATATTTGAATTGTCATTGGTAAATGCTTTGAATTTGGATGACTCCACATTTTTTGTTATTTGGTAAAGAGTTAACCTTTTACCTCACAATCCCAATTTTTAATGATCCCAAGAAGGGGGACTTTTGAAAACATTGTGGGAAAAGGAGAAAATGCTGGTAACCGGCATTTTCTCCTTTTCCCACAATGTTTTTTTCTTTTACAATTTCAAAGAAAAAATTCTTTTTTCTGAACATTTGGTTTTGTTGTGCAAATCGCAAATGCTATCAATGTAGACTAGTCTAACATTTTTTGTGTGGTAAAGAGTAAATGAAATGCAGCTGACATATTGCTATTTTAACTCTTCATCAAACCAGGAAATTAGTGAGAGCATTTGCAGAATACAAGATGATTGTGACTCAGAATTGATATATGTTTTGTGACAGGTAGAAAACATTATTGAAAAAAGGAGAAAATGATGGTTACCAGCAATTTCTATCTTTTCCACAATGTTCTCAAAAGTCTTTGTCTTGAAGGTAATGAAAACTCGGGATTGTTTGATACAGGGTTAGGGTTGTTTTGCCTGTAATCTTGCAAATCTTACAAAGAAACAGCATTGATCCTTGATCAGACTTCACATTCTGTATAGTCTGATCTTGATCTTTGCTGTCTGGTAAAGCAACAGTTTACTTAGGTAGGTTTAGTGTGTGAAGGGTTTTGTTGTGACCTTAAATATTGACTTTTGATCCAAAGTCTGACACCTTGGGCAAAATTTGTTCGAGATTTTTGCTAGATGCAAATTGTAAATTGACCAATGTGTGCTTTCTAGTTATGATTTTTATCCCTTTTGAATTTGAATTCTCTGCATCTTAAAGCTCTTTACCCAACAATCAGCGTTTCAACCCTGAAAAAGAAAAAGGATCTTGAAAACATTATGAGAAAAAAATGATAATTAGTATTTTCGCCATTTTCCGCAATATTTCTTCGGTTTTGAAGGTAAATCCTATTTTTTAGGCCAGACTCATGTTGCAGTCTGAAAATGCTTTCAATTTGGTCAATTGTATATTATTTTGTTCTCTGACAAGGAGCTTAACTCTTTACCAAACGACAAAATTTTAGACCTGTCCAAGTTGGAAGCATTGCAGACGACAAAATAAATCTGACTCAAAATTTAAAACTTGTTTATGGACTTATAGAAAACATTGTGGGAAAAGGAGAAAATGCTGCTTATAAGCATTTTCTCCTTTTCCCACAATGTTTTCAAAAGCTTTCTTTCTCAGGGTTGTTTAAAAGTCGGGATTGTGTGGCAAAGAGTTAACCCTTTACCGCACAGTCCCGACTTTTAACGACACTGAGAAAGAAACATTTTGAAAACATTGTGGGAAAAGGAGGAAATGCTGGTAACCAGCGTTTTCTCCTTTTCCCACAATGTTTTCTACTCTTCCAAAAACAGGCTTCAATATTTTAGTCACATTTATTTCGTTGTCTGCAAAAGCTTTCAATTTGGACTTGTCTAAAATTTTGTTGTGTTGTAAAGAGTTAAGAGACCTGGACACTTGGACAACTCAACTCTTTACCAAAAACCAAAATTTTGGACTAGACCAAATTCAAAGCATTTGCAGACAGCAAAATAAATGTAGCTCAAATGATGATTTCTATCTTTGACAAGGTAGAAAACATTGTGAGAAAAGGAGAAAATGCTGGTTACCTGTGTTTTCTCCTTTTCCAACAATGTTTACAAAAGCCCTCTTCTTCAAGGTCGTTAACACTCGGGATTGTGTGATAAAGGGTTAACACTTTTCCAATCGACAATCTCTTAGACTGGTCCAAATTGAAATCATTTGCAGACAACTGTCTCATTTTTAGAAACAATGCTAGAAAAGAAATTAATGTTGCTGAAGTCAGTGGATTTGCCTCTGAAAGGGAAGAAAAGGGAAGAAAACATGCAAAAAGAAGCAGAATTCTGCTAAGAATTACTTAACCTGAGGACAGCTGTCCCACAAACTTCCAGAAACAAGGAACACTTTCAAAATTAGTGAGATAGAGGCACCCAAGACTACCATATTGTCTCTTTTTAATGCCCCCAGGGGTGTTACTTTTTAAAAAAAGGGGTGTGATTTATTAAGAGGTAAAATGACACATTTTTCTAAGGACAACAATAACATTGTCATCTGGGTTTTAGTATGTGCCTACGGCTATTCAATGGCCATGTGAGAAATTAACTGTATTTAATGCAGACTTTGCACTTTATCGCCTGTCATTATTCATTAAGACATTAAAATACTATTCACGATTTATAGGGGAAAATAACATTCGATACTTTCTCTTCTTAAAGTTTTTCCAAATAAGTTGACAAATTTTATGTTACCAGAAAATAACAATGTAATCTGATGTTATGTATTCAGATAGCAAGGTGTTTAGTCTTTACCAAACAACAAAATTTTAGACCGGACAAAATTGATAGCATTTGCAGACAACAAATTAAATTCAGCTTAAATGGTGGTTTATGTATTTGATAGGGTAGAAAACATTGTGGGAAAAGGAGAAAATGCTGAAAATGCTGGTTACCAGCATTTTTCTCCTTTTCCCACAATGTTTTCAAAAGGCCTTTTTCATAGGGTCGTTAAAAATCGGGATTGTGTGGTAAAGACTTAATGACATCAGTTTTTTTTTAGAAAATTAGGGTCATGCCTATACTGGCAGTTTCCTACAGTTGGTTTATTTCAACTTTATCAATGGATTGGCTGTTTGGTAAGTCCATTTAACTCTTTACCACACAATCCCGACTTTTAACGACCCTAAAAGGAAGCCTTTTGAAAACATTGTGGGAAAAGGAGAAAATGCTGGTAACCAGCATTTTCTCCTTTTCCCACAATGTTTTCTACCAATTCCATAACAAATTTGAATTTTTAAGTCACATTTAATTTGTCATCTGCAAATGCTTTCAATTTGGACTAGTCTAAAATTTTGTCATTTGGTAAAGAGTTAAAGTAAGAAAAAAGCAAGGAGGGGATCATTAATTCAATTAGAGAGGGGTGTCAATAAGGGACACTACGGTACTTTTGAAATAAATTTGGAAGGGACAAGGTCCCACCTTTGTGCATTATGATGGGATATTTTTCTGATTCAATGGGCCAAGCCCTGGTAGCTCAGTCTGAAAAGTACAGGACTTGAGAACAGGGGGTCGCTGGTTCAGTACCGGCTTGGCCAAATTCTTTCAGAGGATTGATGATATTCATTGTGACAGTATTCATTCCATTCTCACCACTGACCCATGTTTCCATGATGGTTGTGTTGGAAAACAGCCAGTGGCTTGCAGAGTACTTGTAAAAGAAACCCCAGGAAAGAATGGACAGGTGTACTTGTCGCCACGATGTAACTGAAGTAATGTTGAAAATGGCATTAAACACCATAGAATGGATCAAGTCCCCTCTTAGCAGACCACTGAAAAAGGAAATGCTGCTAAAAATATTTTTATCTTTTCCATCAAAGTTTTCATAAAGCTTTTTTCTTCAGAGTTGTTAAGCCTTTACCATACAATTACAAGTTTATGGACCTTGAGGAAGAGCTTTTGAAAACATGCGGATGAAGAAGAAGATGCTGGTAAGCAGTGTTTTCTCCTTTTCGCGCAATATTTTCTAAATTTTCAAAGACAATTTCCACAATTTTAGCCATATTTTATTTGTCTTTTACAAATGCTTTGAATTTGGAGAAGTGCAAAATGTTGTCATATTGTAAAGAGTTAAAGATACGTCCTTACAGCCAGAGAGAGGAAAAAAACTGCTGTTTAAACTTGAAAGTTTATAAAATGGCTCAGAATTAGGTCATGTGTGTAAACATAAGTAAATTTCAAATATAAATGGTGTAAACGATAGAGAAACTTGAGGAATTTGTCTTCATCTAAAACCGGAAACGACAAAGTTACTTCTTTGAAGGCTTGCAGGGGCAGTATTTAACCTGAAGATACAAGAATGATTATACATGTATAGTTGTATAAAATAAAGATATACCGGTAAACTGAACAGAAAACTGGCTGAAAAAGAGTAGAGATGTATCTCTGAGGAATTGGATTCGTTATTAACCCTTTCCCAAACAAGCCCTGGTTTTCACGTGTCTGCAGTACAAGTCTTTTGAAAACACTGTGGGAAAAGGAGAAATTGCTCGTAACGAGCAATTTCTCCTTTTCCCACAGTGTTTTCTACCCTTTTTGAGACCTTTCTGCCATTTTCATCAATTTTAAAATTGTCGCCTGCAAACTCTTTCAATTTGGACCAGTCCAAAATTTGTCGTTTGGGAAAGGGTTAAAGGATTGACATATAAAAGAATAAGGCAAAAGATCAAATACAGATGAAGAAATTGAACTGATATGAAAGATAAAACCCTGAGGGAAAAGCAGCCGTGAATGACTGTCTGATGTCTGTACAACATTTGAGGAAATACTGTGCGGGAAATCAATCATTATTTGTAATTTCATTGACAACTGGGATAGGTCTAATTTACAGTTTATTGATAAGTAGTCAAGGCAATATGATGTAAAAATTATAATTTATGTGAAATGTTGAATTATCTAAGATTTTTTTAAAATAATTTAAAAAAAAAAAAAGTCATATTGAATAGACTGGATGTTACATTTTTATATCAGGTCAGTAGATCTAGCAAGGTTTTTTTCTTTGTTGGATTTTTGGAATTGATAAGTATTTTTATCTGAAACCCCCTTTTTTTTTCTTCTTTAACTCTTTATTAACTCTTTACCAAACTACAAAATATTAGACTAGTACAAATTGAAAGCATTTGCAGACAACAAAATGATTGTGACTGAAAAAATGAACTTTGTTCTGGGCAGGGTAGAAAACGTTGTGGGAAAAGGAGAAAATGCTGGTCACCAGCATTTTCTCCTTTACGCACAATGTTTTCAAAAGGCTTTTTTCTCAGGATCATTAAAAGTCAGGATTGTGCGGTAAGGAGTTAACCAAATAAACCCAACAACCCCTTTCTGTCAAAAAATAAGACCCAAATAATTGCAGTTTCAAGGTTGCTGTGGTCCAGAATGCCTCAGCAGAGCAGGTAGTGTTGACAGGATCAGACTGCACATTTTGTGCAGTCTGATCTCAGTCTACACTGACAGTCCTGTGTATTAGCCCTATACGAAATGGCAAAATTCTAGACTTTTCAAAATTGAAAGCATATGTTTGCAGGTGACGAATTACCAAGCATTTTCTTCTTTTTCCGACAGTCTTTTCTACCCTATCAGAGAGCTTAACTCTTTACCAAACAACAAAGTTTTAGACCTGTCCAAATTGAAAGCATTTGCAGATGACAAAATAAATGTGACTAAAAAATTGAAATTTGTTTTCAAAAGGGTAGAAAACATTGTGGGAAAAGGAGAAAATGCTGGTTACCAGCATTTTCTCCTTTTCCCACAGTGTTTTCAAAAGGCTTTTTCTGTAGGGTAGTTAAAAGTTGGAATTGACTGATAAAGGGTTAAACTGGTTTGTGCCAATTTTGAATTTATCATCTGTAGATGTTTTGAATTTGAAAGGATCTGAAATTTGTCTTATGGGAATGGGTCAGAGGCTCCTTTTCAGTCAAAATATTTAACCCTTTACCAAACGACAAAATTTTAGACTGGTCCAAATTGAAAGCATAGGCAGACGACAAAATAAATGTGACTAAAAATTTGAAATTTGTTTTAGGAAGGGTAGAAAACATTGTGGAAAAAGGAGAAAATGCTGGTGAAAATGTTTTCAAAAGGCATTTTCTCAGGGTCGTTAAAAGTCAGGATTGTGTGGTAAAGGGTTAATAGTTCTAGTTTGATAATGCTTTATGTACATGTACATGTATATCAAAACAAGTGGTTTTGACAGTAGTGTAGATCAAGATCAACTGCACAGAACATGCAGTCTGATCTAGGATCTTCACTGTCTGACATACTTACCTGTCTTTGTCAAACAGTTTTCAATTTTTACCTACAAGGAGTATAAATCCTGAATCCTTCACCAGACGACAAAATTTTTGACTCGTCCAAAATGAAAGCATTTGCGGACGATAAATCAGATGTGACTTAGATGGTGGGACATTTTTATGATAGGTAAGAAAACATTGTGGGACAAGGAGAAAATACCAGCATTTTCTCCTTTTCCCACAAAGTTTTCAAAAGGCCTCTTACCTAGAGGTCGTTAAAAGTCGGGATTGTGTGGTAAAGGGTTAACCCTTCACCAGATGACAAAATTCTAGCCTTGTCCAAATTGAAAGCATTTGCAGACGACAATTTAAATGTGGCTCAAATGGTGCAATTTTTCTTTGATAAGGTAGGAAAAATTGTGGGAAAAGGAGAAAATCTGGTTAGCAACATTTTCTTCTTTTCCCACAATGTTTTCAAAAGACTTCTTTCCCAGTGTTGTTAACTCTTTCCCAAACAAGCCCTGGTTTTCACGTGTCTGCAGTACAAGTCTTTTGAAAACATCGTGGGAAAAGGAGAAATTGCTCGTAACGAGCAATTTCTCCTTTTCCTACAGTGTTTTCCCTAACTTTCTGCTATTTTCATCAAATTTAAAATTGTCGTCTGCAAACTCTTTCAATTTGGACCAGTCCAAAATTTGTCGTTTGGGAAAGGGTTAAAAGGAGGCATTGTGCAATAAAGGGTTAACCAGCAAGGAAATGTTTTGACTCCACAACCTGATTGAAAGTACATGTCTTTGCCTGACCATAAATTAAATGTGGGTAAAATAATGGGGTTTTCTCAAAAAGGAGTCAACATTGCAAGGGAAAGGAGAACATGCTGGTTACCAACATTTTCCTTCTTTTCCCACAATGTTGTCGAAAATCCATTTCTTCATGGTCTTAAAAACATCTTAACTCCTTACCAAATGACAGAATTTTAGACTACTCTAAATTGAAAGACAACAAAATAAAGATACATGTAACTTAAAAACTGAAATTTGTTTTGGGGAGACTAGAAAACATTGTGGGAAAAGGAGAAAATGCTGGTTACCAGCATTTTCTCCTTTTCCCACAATGTTTTCAAAATTCTTCTTTTCTTAGGGTCGTTAAAAGTCGGGATTGTGTGGTAAAGGGTTAAAATTTGTTTTTGACAAAGATCTTCAGGCCCTGATGGGGGGGGGGGGGGGGGGAATGATAAATTCTCATTACTAAAACTAATGTGGTCATTTACTAAAATTGTCTAAAAGAGACATTTCTAACTAGGACCCACAATGTGCAGGTTTAGGTTTGTACTGAAGAACAAAAATTAGTCTTTGAACCGAACAAAACTTCCGTTATCTATACCCCTGATGGATATTTGTTTGCGAAAACATGCATTTTATTTATCTCTCAGTCTAAAGGTTGAGAACTCTACTGTGGCAGAAACAGTATGACATCCAAATCATTACAGATTTTGACCTAACAATAAATCCTGGTCTTTTCTTTTATCTCGGTATTTGCGAAAACTCAGTTTCCAACAGGTACGGGGGGAAGTTGTATTGTGGTTTTGTGGATTGATTTCTTAGTTAGGAGTTATTCATTATTTAGTGGACAAAATTGGATTTCTGTTGTCGATGACTGTTTTCTGTATATAAATTACATTATCAACTATGTCAGTCTTGGTCTGAGATCAATGTTCAGATTTAACCCTTTACTAAACGACAAAATTTTAGACTGGTCCAAATTCAAAGCATTTGCAGATGACAATTTAAATCTTTCTCAAAAATTGGAATTTGTTTTGTGTAGGGTAGAAAACATTGTGGGAAAAGGAGAAAATGCTGGTATCCGCATTTTCTTCTTTTCCCACAATGTTTTCAAAAGTCTTCTTCTTCACTGGATTGTTAAAAGTCGGGATGATGTCTTAAAGAGTTAAACCTTGGAGAACAGAAAAAACCTATCAGATATTTTCATCCTAGTAATATGACGAGAATAATTGCAATTTAATGGTTGCTTTCATCTACAGTGTTTCAGCAAAACGGACAGTGTAGATCAAAGATCAGGCTGCATGTTTTGTGCAGCCTGATCTTGATCTACAAAGGTGCAGCCTGATCTTGATCTACACTGGCTGCAAAGGCAACTATAGTAGTGAAGGGCGCTTTAGGGGTTAACAACCCTGAGAAAGAAAGCTTATTGTAAAATGATCAGAAAGGAGCATTTTCTCCTTTTCCCACAATTTTTTCTACCTTGTCACAAACAAATCTTTCCATTTAACTCTTTACCAAATGACAAAATTTTGGACTTGATCAAATTGAAAGCATTTGACAGACAACAAATAAAATCTAGTTCAAATGATGATTTCTGTCTTTGATAGGGTAGAAAAAATTGTGGGAAAAGGAGAAAATGCTTGTTGCCAGGATTTTCTCCTTTTATCACAATGTTTTCAAAAGCCTTTTTATCAGAATGTTTTCAAAAGCCTTTTCTTTCGGGGGTTGTCCGAACTCGGGTTTGTGTGGTAAAGAGTTAAGCCACTGTTAATTTGTAGTTCGCAAAATAATGCTATGGGCAAGTCCGAAATTTGGCAAACCATCAATCAGCAAAAAAGATATAGTAAGTACATTGATAAGACAAAAATCTACACAATTCCATGTTTTAACAGCCGTGAAAAGTTTTGAAAACATAGTAGGAAAAGGAGAAAATGCTGGTAACCAGCATTTTATCCTTTTTCAACAATGTTTTCAGCCCTTTCAAGGAAAAGAGTTATTATGTGAGCTGCATTTAATTTGTTGTCTGCAACTGCCTTAACTCTTGTTGCCGTGAAAAGTTTTGAAAACATAGTTGGAAAAGGAGAAAACGCTGGTAACCAGCATTTTATCCTTTTCCAACAATGTTTTCAGCCCTTTCAAGGAAAAGAGTTATTATGTGAGCTGCATTTAATTTGTTGTCTGCAACTGCCTTAACTCTTTACTAAACGACAAATTTTGGACTGGTCCAAATTGAAAGAGTTTGCAGACGACAATTTTGAATTTGATGAAATTGGCAGAATGGTCTCAAAAAGGGTAGAAAACACTGTGGGAAAAGGAGAAATTGCTCGTTACGAGCAATTTCTCCTTTTCCCACAGTGTTTTCAAAAGACTTGTACTGCAGACACGTGAAAACCAGGGCTTGTTTGGGAAAGGGTTAACCCTTTACCAGACAATAAAATTTTAGCCTTGTCCAAATTGAAAGTATTTGCAGACGACAATTTCTTTTTGTGGCTCAAATGGTGCAACTTTTCTTTAATAGGGTAGAAAACATTGTGGGAAAAGGAGAAAATGCTGGCTACCAGCATTTTCTCCTTTTCCCACAATGTTTTCAAAAGGCCTCTTTCCTAGGTGCGTCAAAAGGTGGCATTGTGCAGTAAAGGGTTAACCCAAACGACAAAATTTTAGACTTGACCAAATTGAAAGCATTTGCTGACGACAAATTAAATGTAACTTAAATGGTGATTTATGTATTGCATAGAGTAGAAAACTTTGTGGGAAAAGGAGAAAATACTGGTTACCAGCATTTTCTCCTTTTCCCATCATGTTTTCAAAAGCCCTCTCTTTCAGGGTCTTTAAAACTCGGGACTGTGTGGTAAAGAGTTAAACTTAGACAATATTTTGTCATTTCGTTTCCATTTTATCGAAATTACTTAACCCTATACAACACAGTCTGGAGTTTTAGCCAGCCTAAGGAAAAAGTCCTCTTTAAATTATTGTTGGAAAAGGAGAAAATGCTGGTAACCAGAATTTCACAATGGCTTACCTTTCAAGGACAAATCTATATTAAGAGCAACCTTTCATCTTTTCCCAAACGACAAATCTTGGACTTTTCCACAATGACAGCATCTGCAGATGGAAAAATTCAGATGTGATCCAAATGAACTAAAAGATCTCGGACAGAGAAGACAACATTGTGGGAAAGCATTTTCTCCTTTTCCCACAATGTTTTCTGAAGGCTGCTTGAACATCGATATCATTCCCGACGGTCGTTAAAACTTGTGATTGTGTGGTAAAAGGGTTAACTCTTTACCAAACAACAAAAATTTAGACTGGTCCAAATTGAAAGCATTTGCAGACGAGAAAATAAATGTAATTGAAAAATTGAGAATTGTTTTGGGTAGGATAGAAAATATTGTGGGAAAAAGAGAAAATGCTGGTTACCACTTTTTCTCCTTTTCCCACAAGGTTTTCAAAGGACTTCTTTCACAGGGTCGTTAAAAGTCGGGATTGTGTGGTAAAGAGTTAATGGCATTTTTCAAGTTTCAGGTATTATTAATACCATTTTGGTTTTTTTTGTGGCCTGGTAAACAGTGGACCTTTTACCACACAACAAAATTTTACACTTCTCCAAATTGAAAGCATTTGCACACGATAAATTAGATATAGGTCATAATGGCGAGATTTTTCTGTAAAACGACAGAAAACATTGTGGAAAAAGGAGAAAATGCTGGTTACCCATCCCACAATATTTTCTACCCTATCAAAGACAAGATTCATAATTTTAACTACATTTAATTTATTGTCTGCAAATGTTTTCGTTTCGGTTGAGTCCAAAATTTTGTCGTTTGGTAAAGAATTGACTCTTTACCAAGGGAGAAAATTTCAGACTTGCCCAAATAGAAGGCATTTTCAGACAACAAAAATTAAACAGCATGAAAATTTAAAATTTGCTTATGGAAGGGTAGAAAACATTTTTGAAAAAGGAGAAAATGCTGGTTACCAGCATTTTCTCCTTTTCCCAAATTGTTTCCAAAAGCCGTCTTCCCAGGGTCAGTTAAACTCAGGATTGTTAAAGGGTTAAAAGATTTGAGATGAATTCAGAAAATTTTGTTTCAGGATGGTGAATAAAGGTTAGAGATGCCAGTAACTGACCTGCCCGACCTGGACCATGTGTATGCCAAATGGGAGAGAAAAGGTCCCCAGGGCTCAACATGGAATGGCAGAAATTCACCACAACAGATGGACACAAATACAAATAATGTGATTGAGAGCGGGAAGAAAAAATGGCAACAGAAATTTCAAGGTCAGAATCTTCAACCGCTCCACAGGAAGCACACCAGAGAGAAAAACAGAATTGTAGCCTTGCCCATGGAAACTGTAAGCTATTTTAAGAAAAGGTTATTGACTAACATCAGGATTTTCCCTGACCCCCTGTTTCTTTGAATTTGGACCCCTAAATTTTCTAAGTAACCTTCCAAATCTACATGTTTACCTTCTCTTATTCATTTGAAGGGAGTCCAATGACCCCCAAATAAGAAAATCCAGGGAAAACCCTATATCATCCAACAAATAGTTGCCATGCCAGGCAGCTCTATTCATAAATTATATAACTTGAGACTTGAAGGTGGCTCGTTTGTTTCTCCAGGTCGATCAGTTTCTTTTCCGGGGATTGATGAGATTTATTTTTCTCTCAGTACTGAGCATCGTTTTGAGGATGCTTATGTATTAATGTAGGAAAGTAGCCAGAGGCTTGGGAAGAATCTGGTGTGCAGCACTGGTCAAAGAAACTGCAGGAAAGAATAGATAGGTGCTCTGGCTGCCATGATAAGGGAAGAAGGAAGAAGTTTGAAAAGGAGAAAATGATAGTGTTTTTTAACCTTTTCAGAGAAAAATCCTGTTGTCTGCTCCACATGTGATTTTTATAAGCAAAATTTAACCCTTTACCAAACAATTCCAGGTTTTAATGACCCTGAGAAAAAAGTATTTTTGAAACATTGTGGGAAAAGGAAAAAATGCTGGTGACCAGCATTTTATCCTTTTTCAATGTTTTCATACACTTTCAAAGACAAATCCGATTGTTTTAGTTACATTTAAATTGTCATTTGCAAATACTGTCAGTCTGAGCAAGTCTACAATTTTGTCATGTGGTAAAGAGTTAATGCTTTCAAGATTGATGGGCAGCAGTGATTTCAAATCCCTTCTTTCTTAGGATCATTTAAAGACAGGAATGTTAGGTAAAGGTTTAAATCTGTGTTCAAACTTAGGAATACCATACCTTTAACCCTTTACCAAATGACAAACTTTAAGACCTGTCAAAATTGAAAGCAATTTTGATTTGGGAAGTGTAGAAAACTTTGTGTGAAAAGGAGAAAATGCTGGTAACCAGCACATTCTCTTTTTCCCACAATATTTTTAAAAATGCATTTTCTTTAAGGGTCGTTAAAACTCAGGATTGAATGGTTAAATAGTTAAAGCGACCTTTAATCTTTTTCTAACACTTTAACAGACAACAATAACGTGGACTTGCCCAAGTTGAAAGCATTTGCAGGCGACAAATAATGTACCTGTAATGTATGAGATCTGTAATAGGATTTGTCTGTGAAAGGATAGAAAATATTGGAAAGGAGAAATTTGCTGGTTACCAGCAATTTCTCCTTTTCCCACATTTTTAAAAGCCGTCTTCTGCAGGGTAATTAAAACAGAGGATTGTTTGATAATTGGTTAAATGATCTTTTACCTTTTATTGTTCAAGGTACAGAACAGTGTGATAGCTCAGTTTAAAATGATGCCTACTATCTTACCAGATCATTTCATTGTGTCACGTCCACTGATGGGACAGTGTTGTCAGTGCATGCCCAATAGTCAGGTGAGTGTGTTTTTCTTGCTATGGACTTTGTCTGTGAAAGGATAGAAAATATTGGAAAGGAGAAATTTGCTGGTTACCAGCAATTTCTCCTTTTCCCACATTTTTAAAAGCCGTCTTCTGCAGGGTAATTAAAACAGAGGATTGTTTGATAATCCTCTGTTCAAGCCTCTGTTCAGAGACCACCCAAGGAAAGTAAGAAGGCTGGTCTCTTAAAGCAGGTGATCTTGAAATGCAGGTTCATTTGAATTGATTCAAGAAGGGGTATGCAGTCTATTAAAGCAGAAGGTTGTTCAGTACAGGTAGTCTTTCAGACAGGTTCAACTGTATTTTGTTGCACAATGTTTTCTACTCTTTCCAAACATTTTTTTTTTTTTTTATTTTTTAGTTGTTGCATTTGTTTTGTCCTCCAGTTTTGATTGGTCTTAACCCTTTACCACACAATCCCGAGTTTTAATGACCCTTGGGAAGAGACATTTTGAAAACATTGTTGGAAAAGGAGAAAATGCTGGTAACCAGCATTTTCTCCTTTTCCCACAATGCTTTTCGCTATATCAAAGACAGAAATAATAAATTAAACTACATTTAATTTGTCGTCTGCAATTGTTTTCAATTTGGTCAAGTCCAAAATTTCGTCGTTTGGTTAAGAGTTAAATTTGTCATTTGGTAAGACTTAACAGAAAATCCAATGACATTGTATGTATAAGCCTGTGGAATTAATTAAGCTTATAAAAACATTTTAGGGAAAAGATAAATGCTTATAACTGACATTTGTTCCTTTTCCCACATTGTTTTCTACCCTTTCAAAAATTTTACATCATTTGAACTATGTTTAAATTGTGTCTACAAGCGCTTCCAATATGGACAAAGTTCTCCCTTTCTGCACAGTACTCTCCACCCAATATTTTTGAAAATATTCCATCATATGAACCATGTCTTATTTGTTGTCTACAGTTCAAAGTTTTTTTCATCGAGAGAGTTAATACTGGTATGTGGAACCCCTAAAAGTGTACATGAGATTTCAGATGAAAGTGATGTGTTTTTCTCGGACTGAGAAAATCCTGCATTAGTCAATTTTCTGTATGAATTTCCTAAGGGATTGTCCTGTTTGTTTATACATTGTATATTGTTATACATAAATTTCTCGTTCTTGAGGATATTGATTGTCATGTATAGTATGCTTTAACCCTTTCCCAAACAGGCCCTGGTTTTCATGTGTCTGAAGTACAAGTCTTTGAAAACACTGTGTGAAAAGGAGAAATTGCTCGTAACGAGCAATTTCTCCTTTTCCCACAGTGTTTTCTACCCTTTTTGAGACCTTTCTGCCTTTTTCATCAAATTTAAAATTGTCGTCTGCAAACTCTTTCAATTTGGACCAGTCCAAAGTTTGTTGTTTGGGAAAGGGTTAACCTTTTACCATAGAATCCTAATGGCAGTGAAGAAGGAGGCTTTTGAAAACATTGTGGGATACGGAGAAAAATACTGGTAACCAGCCAAAATCTTTTTCCCACAATGTTTTCAGAAGCCTTTTTATACAGGTCAATCAGACCGCGAATTGTTTGGTAAAGGGTTAACATCCTGAAACAGATTTGCAGCAGACAATGTTGATAATGCCTTGGATAAATAGGGATAAATATTAGCCCTGCTCTGTGAAAAGGGGGCTTAATACACTGCATTATACCGAGCAAGACATCACCTAATTTTGAATCCATAAAATCCATCTTGTCAAACAACCGACTGAATCATGACGTAGAATTATTCGTTGAGATGCAGAAAATATAAACATAGCGAGAAGTTTCGGCCCATGTCAGCCAGCATGGACTGCGCAGGCTGACATGGGTCAACACTTTTCACAGATGCATTAAGCCCCCTTTTCACAAAGCATGGATCATATTATGATGTTGAATCTTTACCAGGAAATAAAATTTTGGACCTGTCCCCATTGAACACAATTGGCAGACCATCCATAAAGTAAAATTTAGCTCACATAGGTGATTGGTCTTTGAAAGGATAGAAAATGTGGTGCGAGAAGGAGGAAATGCTGGTGACCAGTTGAACCAGAAGCCTTCTTCACCCACAGGGTCATCTGATTAACTCTTTACCAGATGACAAAGTAAAAGTCTTGTCCAAATTGAAAGCATTTGCAATGGACAATTTCAGTGTGGCTCATATGGTGCAATTTGTCTTTTATAGGGTATAAAACATTGTGGGAAAAGGAGAAAAATGCTGGTTACCAGCATTTTCTCCTTTTCTCACAATGTTTTCAAAAGGCTTCTTTCCCACAAAAAGTTGCATTGTGCGGTAAAGGGTTAACTCAAAACCACACAATACAGAGTTCTAACAAGCCCTTAACAAATAGCTTATTGAAAACTCTGGGGGAAAAGTAGAACATGTTGGTTACCAGCTAATAACCAACATTTTCTACTTTTCCAACAAGGTTTGTGGTTACACTCTTTTCACAGACAATTACCCTCATTTCAGCTAGATTCAAGGGATCATGTGGTAAAGGGTTAAAGCTGTCCTCATTGCTGGAATATAAAGATTTTGCTTTTTATATGCATGTGACGTATGGATTTGGACACAATGCAACTTTTCGTGGGAAAGAAGCCTTTTGAAAACATTGTGAGAACAGGAGAAAATGCTGGTAACCAGCAATTTCTCCTTTTCCCACAATGTTTTATACCCTATAAAAGACAAATTGCACCATTTGAGCCACACTGAAATTGTCCTTTGCAAATGCTTTCAATTTGGACAAGACTTAAATTTTGTCATCTGGTAAAGAGTTAATCAGATGACCCTGTGGGTGAAGAAGGCTTCTGGTTCAACTGGTCACCAGCATTTCCTCCTCACACCACATTTTCTATCCTTTCAAAGACCAATCATCTATTTGAGCTAAATTTTACTTTATGGATGGTCTGCCAATTGTGTTCAATGGGGACAGGTCCAAAATTTAATTTCCTGGTAAAGATTCAACATCATAATATGATCCATGTAAATTTGTAGGTTTACACTAGATGTATTCTATTTATTTTCAGAAAGATTTTCAGTTTTCTGAAGGCAGTAACTCGGGTGTGAGAAATATACTGGACGTCAGACATGAGATGAGGTATGACTGATCACTGGGGGGACCAGATAAATTAGCATCTCTTTATTCAAAAAAAAAAAAATTAATTATCATTAAATGAAGCCATGCTCTGTGAAAAGGGGATTTAATGCATTTGCAAAAAAGTGTCGACCTAGGTCAGCGTAGCTAGGCCTGTGCAGTCCACGCAGGCTGACCTGGGTTGAAACCTTTTGCTATTGGTCAATCTTCTGCATGTTAAAACGACCATTCTGCGTCATGATTCAGCTGAATGTTAGACAAGTTAGATTTTATGGATCCATAGCTGTATTATGACTTGCTTTGGATAAGACTACACGGAGATGCATTAAACCCCCTTTTGCTAGAGTATGGCTCAAGTTTGCATTAGCAATCAGAGCTGCTAGGACAGTACTTTGTGACACAGGTGAAGAGATTTGTACTCTTTACCCTACAATCCCAAGTTTTAACGACCCTAAGAAATAAGCCTTTTGAAAATATTGTGGGAATAGGAGAAAATGCTGGTAACCAGCATTTTCTCCTTTTCCCACAATGTTTTCTACCCCATCAAAGACAAATTCCAGCATGTGAGCCACATTTAAATTTTCGTCTGCAAAATGCTTTCAATTCGGACTGGTCTTGAATTTTATTATTTAGTAAAGAATTAAAGACCACTTCTCATAGGAAACAGTTGAAATATTTCAAATTGATTTTCCCAGACATGATGGACCAGTTCAGCGACAGTTTGCGACGTGGATGTACTCCTGGAGGACCAGAACAAATCACAAGTTCCCGGATCTCAGTATGGCTGTATTAGCCAATACAAGGTAACCTCTTTACAAAATGACAATATCTTTAGACTCATCTATATTGAAAGTATTTGCAGATGACAGACATGGTTCAAATGATTTGGTCCAGCTGGGTAGCTCAGTGGTCAGCGTATCTGACTCGTTACCTAGTGGTAGGGAGATCCGTACCCGATTGAGGCAAACTTTCTTTCCAGCAATTTTTTGTCTCTCACCTCTGATGCATGTGAGAAAAGTAGTCAGTGGCTTGGAAAGAAAGTTGTGTCAGTACTGGTGTGAGAAAGCCAGGAAACACATGCATAGGTGCACAGGCCACATTGATATGACCTAAGTTGTTAAAACAGTATTAAACACCAATACAAACAAACAAACAAAGAATCTGAAGAAGGTAACTTTTAAAAAAGATTGCAAGGGATAAAGAAATATTTTATCTGAAACTTTAATCCCCTCCCCAACACATGAATACCTTACCCCATCCACCTGGTGGGCATTTATTCTCATGATTTGCCAAGCCCCTGTAGTTCAGTCGGTAGCGTACAGGACTTGAGAACAGGAGGTCGCTGGTTCAATCCCCAGCTCGGCCAATTTCTTTCCGAGGATTGATGATAGTCATTGCGACATGATTCATTCCTCTCACCGCTGACCATTGTTTCAACGATGGTTATGTGGGAAAGCAGCCATTGGCTTGGAAAGAATATTGTGCGTAGTACTAGTAAGAGAAACTCAAGGTAAGCATGGATAGGTGCACTGGCCGCCGTGATATAACTGAAATAATGTTGAAAACGGCGTTAAACACCATACAATCAATCAATATTCTGATGATTTATATTACAGATTGGTTGAAGTTATTCAACAAGAACTGCTGGCTGATGATGGTAAGTTTAACCCTTTACCAGACGACAAAATTTTAGCCTTGTCCAAATTGAAAGTATTTGCAGACGACAATTTCAGTGTGGCTCAAATGGTGCAATTTTTCTTTGATCAGGTAGAAAACATTGTGGGAAAAGGAGAAAATGCTGGTTACCAGCATTTTCTCCTTTTCCCACAATGTTTTCAGAAGGCCTCTTTCCCAGGGGCGTCAAAAGGCGTCATTGTGCGGTAAAGGGTTAATGATTGTCAGACACTGGCTGTATTATAGCACGGCCGCTTAGCTCTTGAATCACAACAAGGCGTGCAGCAAAATTTAAGATTTTTGACATAGGGTTGTTTGGTGAGAGCTTAAAATAGCATAAATTTCACCGAGGTGTATCAGAGATCTAACTTCTGGACATTATTGTTATTCCGTAAAGCACTGTTCACGACTATAGTTGCCCTTGTGGTCAGTGTAGGTCAAAGATCAGCCAGCACAAAAGGTGCAGTCTGATCTTTGATCTACACTGTCCACTTTGCTGAATGAAAGGAACCTTGAAAATGCAGTTATTTAGGTCTTATTTCTAGACTGAAAATGTTTGTTGTTTTTTTTTTCGGGTTAATTGAATTGAATCACTTTTTCACTTTGTTCTTTTACCTACCAGCCATGCTATATGGAAAGGGGGCTTAAATGCATCTCCGACCGAGATGCGTGTTACCAAGCAAGCCATGACAGTAGTATAGATTCACAAAGTCGGTTTTGTATAACAGCTTACCGACTCATGAAGTACACTAGTCCTTTGACATACAGAAAATCTGCCAAAGCAGAAAGTTTCGGCCCAGGTCAGCCTGCGCGAACTGTGCAGGCTGACCTGGGTCGATACGTTTTGCAAATGCATTAAGCCCCCCTTTTCACAGAGCATGCCTCATATCATATTACAGGTAATTACTATCTTGAAACCAGAAGGTTGCTGGTTCGAATACTTAGCTTGGCCAATTTGTCTCTCGAAGTTGGTTGTATGGGAAAGCAGCAAACGGTTAGTTAACAATATTGTGCAAAGCACTGGTAAAAGAAATTCCTGGAAAACATGGACAGGTGCAGTGGCCGCCAGGATCTAACTGCTGTTATGTTAAAAACAGCTTTAAACTCCATACAAGCCAAACAATTCCTCTTTTTGTCACAATGTTTTCAAAAATCTGAGGCTGAAAGGCAGGAGCTATTGGTCTACTCATAATGATATATTGAGTGTTAAGAAGGAAGCTTTATAAAGCATTGTGGGAAAGGACCAGTATTTTTTCCTCTTTCCTCAATGTTTTCTACCCTATCTAAGATCAATACCATAATTTTTGTCATATTGACCTTGTCATCTGCAAAACTCTTTCAGTTTGGCCAAGTCTAAAAGTTTGTTGTCTGATAAAGAGATTACCCTTTATCAGATAAGAAAATCTTGGACTTGTCCAAATTGAAAGCATTTGCAGATGACAAATGTGGCTCAGATGATAGGAATTTGTCCTTTAAAGTGGAGAAAACATTGTTGGAAAAGGGGAAATTACTGATTACCAGCATTTTCTCCTTTTCCCACAATGTTTTCAAAAGACCTTTTCATTGGGATCATTTTTACTTGGATTGTGTGGTAAAGGGTTAAAAGAAATCTTTTATTTTGCTTATTTGAAGTGAAAAAGGAAAGGGCCCAGATAGAAAGAAGAGCACAGAAGATTCTAAATGGGATGAAAGCTAGAATTGTAAATGCACTCACAAAGTAAGTAGATTGGTGTTAACTCTAACTTTACTTAGGCGAACACTGCATACTATATATTGCACATATGTAAGAACATGGACCATATTCACTTTAAGTTCCAGATTCAGTTCTGATTCTAAATTCTGAAAAATTCACTAGATTGGCCGAGAGGTTCTGTCTTGGCTGTTTTCAAAGAAAACATGGAGGTATTGTCATAGCACTGTCGTTGTCTTTGTCAACGTCGTGTAAATAGTTTGACATTTTATGGTATCTCTGTAATAACTGAAGACATTCAGTTGAACTGAGACCATTTGGTAACTGTCAAAAGGGGTAACCCATACAACAAGGGCAGGTAATCATCGAAATATTTTTGACTCACTTATACCCCTTGTTCAAATTAGAATTTTCACTGAAAATCAATCTGTTTCTAAAAGCAACTGCAGCAGAGTATTAACCCTTTCCCAAACAAGCCCTGGTTTTCACGTGTCTGCAGTACAAGTCTTTTGAAAACACTGTGGGAAAAGGAGAAATTGCTCGTAACGAGCAATTTCTTCTTTTCCCAAGTGTTTTCTACCCTTTCTGATAACTTTCTGCCATTTTCATCAAATTTAAAATTGTCGTCTGCAAACTCTTTCAATTTGGACCAGTCCAAAATTTGTGGTTTGGGAAAGGGTTAATACATCACGAAGTTTTATTCACTCACACATGTGCTGATACTGATATACATAGTCTGAGAGAAAAATGTTCAAAACCCAGCTTGGCCAGTTTCTTTCTGGGGATTGATGATAGCAGTGGTGATGGGCCTCATTCCTCTCTCAGGATTAACATTGTTTTGATGTTTTTGTGAGACAGCAGCCAGTAGCTTGGAAAGAATTTTAGGCAGAATACTCATAGAAGAAATTCAAGGAACACATGGAAATATGCACTGGCAGCTGCAACTTAACTCTTTACCACACAATCCCGACTTTTAAAGACCCTGAGAAAGAAGCCTTTTGAAAACATTGTGGGAAAAGGAGAAAATGCTGGTAACCAGCATTTTCTCCTTTTCCCACAATGCTTTCCACCCTTCCTAAAACAAATCACATATATTTTGTCGTCTGCAACTGCTTTCAATTTGGACTGGTCTAAAACTTTGTTGTGTGGTAAAGAGTTAAATGAAATAATGCTGAGAACAGCATTATATACTATGTGAATGTACTGTATTTAATGTAATTTCAGATTTAGTGGACGGTTTTTCCACCATTTTCATGGTTATTACTTATCTCTACATACTTACACATGTATACTGTTTTTGACATACTTTCAGATTTAGTGGATGGTTTATACACCATTTTCATGGTTATTACTTATCTCTGCATACTTACACATGTAAATGTAGTGTTTTTGACATACTTTTAGGTTCAGTGGATGGTTTCTACACCATTTTCTCGGGCTGTTACTAAGTTCTGTATATGTTCACAAGGGACAGTTAAAGGTGATCAAAACTGCATCAGAGGTAAGTGTCAACTTAAGCCCTTAAACCGGTATACAGTCTTAATATACATTTGCAATGCTTTCTGAAAAGAGAGTTTAATGCATCTGTGAAAAGTATTGACCCATGTCAGGCTGTAGCCATGTTATGACAAAAGTAATGTTGAAAACGGTATAAAACGGCATTCAGTTGATGGATCATCCCTGAGAGAGACCCCTGTTTGAAAACAACATATGAAAAGCAGAAAATGCTGGTAACCAGCATTCTTTCCTTTATCCACATTTTTTTCTACCTTAATGATGAAACATTCTTCAATTTTAACCACATTAAATATGTTGTATGCAAATGCTTACTTGACAAATTAATGATTTTTAATGATTTTTCCAGAAGTGTGTGGTGCTGAATTAATGAAAAAAGGCCTTTTCAAATAGGAAAAACATGCGAAATATTATCATTTCAAGGTTGTTTTGGCCAGAATTTGTAACAAAATGGCTGACAGAGTAGATCCAAGATCAGACTGCACATTCTTTGCAGTCTGATCTTGATCTGAACTGTCTGCAAAAACAACTTCAGTCGGTGCCAAGGCTTTATTGTCAACGTTAGGAATTTATCAGCTGCACACATGAGAGAGTAGTGAGCTGATGTGATCACTCAAAGTGGCTGCTCTCAGCTTGTCAACAGTTTTATAGATCCCCTCCACACTAACACATTACAAGATGGCAAAATCTTGATTTAGCCAACTTAGCTCTTTACCACACAATCCTGACTTTTTACGACCCTGAGAAAGCCCTTTGAAAACATCATTGGAAAAGGAGAAAATGCTGGTAACCATCGAGACAATGCAGTTAACTCTTACCAAACAACAAAAATTTAGACTGGTCCAAATTGAAAGCACTTGCAGACAACAAAGTAAATGTAACTTGAAAATTGAAATTTGTTTTTTTGAAGGACAGAAAACATTTTGGGGAAAGGAGAAAATGCTGAGAGAGTAGATCCAAGATCAGACCACATTCTGTGCAGTCTGATCTTGATCTAAATGGTCCGCAAAAACAACTTTAGTTGGTGTCAAGGCTTTATCGTCAATTTCATCAATCACTCCCATGAACTATATAGAGGTCCTGTGTGGCTCAGTGGTAAAGTAAAGGAAGCTGGAGGCCAGGGGTTGGACCTCAATGGACACACTGGGTTTCTCGTGGAAGTGTCATGGGGCAAGACACTTCAGAGTCCTGGCCTAGTACTTGTGAAACCCAGGAAATACAAGAATATGTGAACTGTAACTGCAAGAAATAATATTGAAAGCAGTGTAAAACACTTTATTTCATGCTTTTCAGTAGTTTATCAGAAAATAATTGTGGATTATGGTTTGATAATTTCATTGTTTTGACCAGAGAAATTTACCGATTCATAAATTCACTGGTACAGAAATACTGACAGCTCCCCTGTACTTCGCAAGTCCCAACAAAAAACATCATATGGTAATATTTTCACTCATGGCTGTTCCACTCACAAAAATATTACCAATGATGGTCACTTGATGAAATAAATTTTGAACTCTATATACAATCGCTCAGTGAACTATATTTACATTACAGAGAGGGTTACCCATTGTTTATCTACCACTACACAAAAGCCATCTGGACTATATCCTGGTGACATTTATCCTATGGAACTACAGCATAAAGAGTCCCCATATTGCCGCTGGGGATAACTTGAAAATACCTTTCTTCAGGTAAGAAAGTGAACATGTTAAATTATCCTGAATACCTTCTGAAACAAAGGTGTAACAGATGACTTTAAGAATCATCCAGGTGAAATATAATTAATCATCAGGAATTTAGGTTTAAATCTGTGCCAAACAAAAAAATTTTGGATTTTTCCAAATCCAATGCATTTTCTGATGCCAAAATAAACATGGCTGAAACAGTGGAAATTTGTCTGTGAAAGGGTAGAAAACATTGTGGGAAAAGGAGAAAATGCTGATTACCAGCATTTTCTCCTTTTTCCACAATGTTTTCGAAAGCTTTCTTTCTCAAGGTGGTTAAAAGTCGGGACTGTGTGGTAAAGAATCAATACATGAATACAGGTGAAGAATACATTGTCAGTCAGTTGGGAAAGTACCAGGATATTGGACTTGCATTGATTTCTCCAGAAAATGTTTGTTACATTTTTCTATGTATAATGGGGTTGTATCTCATGTAAAAAAGCCGTAGAGGCATTTTTCCTGGTGCTTTTAAAGTCTGATAAAATTTGGAATTATGGGTATGGGAAGCATGGTCGGTGAATTTCGGGCTGCTACAGTAAATACTTGCTTGAATGTTTGAGTTTGTTATCCATCAATCAATTTCTTATATAACACAGGTATGCCCTTTATTCCTAGATAGTGTATATTTCAGAGAACTGTAAAAACACCAGTAGCACTTCATTGCTTCTAAAAACTGTTATCTTGAGTGGAATAATAGAGAATTTTGACAGTGGATGTAGGCACATCAGCCACAAAAGCTGTTCATCATTTGAATGAAGATATGTTACTTAATCTTGATTATATTATTCTATTATTATACTCCCCACCTATGTAATAGAGAGGGGTATCCTGGTTTCACCATGTCTTTCTGTCTCCTCCATCTGTCCGTCTGTTCATCCGTCAATCCATCTATGTTTCCGTTTCCATGCTCTAACTTAAAAAGCTGTTTGACTTAGGACCCTGAAACTTTATGCAAATGTTGCTCATGACCCATGGAGGTTCCCTTTTGTTTTTGGGTCGCATGGGTCAAAGGTCAGTGTCACAGATGAACTTTGTTTTGAAAATCATTTCCGTTCTCTGATTGTGCTGCTTCAGTGACAAGGTGGGGGAAGAGGGTATCTGTCCGCTTTGCAACAGCTCTACTTCATTTAACCCTTTCCCAAACGACAAATTTTGGACTGGTCCAAATTAAAAGAGTTTGCAGACGACAATTTTAAATTTGATGAAAATGGCAGAAAGGTCTCAAAAAGGGTAGAAAACACTATGGGAAAAGGAGAAATTGCTCATTACGAGCAATTTCTCCTTTTCCCACAGTGTTTTCAAAAGACTTGTACTGCAGACACGTGAAAACCAGGGCTTGTTTGGGAAAGGGTTAAGAATCATATTAGGTAGTTCGAGCCTAACTATTGAGTTGACCCCAAAATTCGGTGTATTGAGTCAAGGAAGACCCTGGTGAAACACTGCAATTCTCCTTTAGGTTAAGTATCTCAGCTGATATAGGACTGCATGGATTCACATAAATACGCTGAGCACTCTGATCTTGACCTCCACAATCAGCTTGATTTGTGCATGTTACTTGTGTTCTTGCTCCTAATGTTGAAAAGTAAACTTTTGTATAACTCCTACCAAACGATGACATTTTGGACTCGACCAGATTTATAGCATTTGCAGACTACAAATTAAATGTAGCTCAGTTGATGATTTCTGTCTTTCATAGGGTAGGAAACATTATGGGAAACGGAGAAAATGCTGGTTACCAGCAGTTTCTCCTCTTCCCACAATATTTTCAAAAGCCCTCATCATGAGCGTCGGTAAAGGCTTCATGGCTTCTTTTGAACTTATTTCATTTGTTTTGTTTGTTTTTCCAGCATGTTAATGAATGGTTTGGGCGCTTTCTTCATCAGAAGAAAACTAGATAAGGATAAGTCAAAAAAGGATGCACTTTATAGAGCAGTTCTTCAAAGTGTAAGTTGTGAACTATTCTTTTTTGGGGATATGGGGAGTTTATCAACTGTTGGTTTCAGATGAGTTCAAATGAAATTTGCATTTTGATTTAGATATACAGGTTGGATTGAAGCATTCTTTTAAGCATTTACTCAACAGTTCCGTGTTCCAACAACCCTTAGGTAGAATGCTTTTGAAAACAATGTTTGTAAAGCAGTATTACATTTAATTTGACATCTACATGTGTAACATACGTAATAGAAGTGTGTTTTGTCTGTTCTGTTTTTAACATATTTTACTTACTGATTTCTTTAGTTTGGATTTGTTAGTCCACAGATTATGCTGGTGTGACCAATATAGCTCAGATGTTTAGACTTGTTTATAAAAGGTTTGAAAACATTGCAGGAAAAGGAGAAGACTATTTTTAGAGTCATCCATATTGGAAACACTTGGTTTATAGGTATTCATGCCAAAAACAACCAAAAATTGCAATGTATAAATCTTTTTTATTCTCAAATAACAACATCTGCTATGTTTATTTGCCACTTCATAGGTTTATTTCATATATCCATTTTACTTATTTAACCCTTTTCATAAACAAGTTTTAATAACTTTGCAGAATAAGGCTTATGAAAATGCTTGTCCACGGACGAGTAAACTGCAAAAATCTACTTGTCCGCCAGTGTGGCTCACTTGTCCAAAAGAAAAGGATTTTAAATGGCAAACATAAAGTGACATGTCAGCAATATGGGGATATTCTCGACAAAACATACAAAGAAGATTGAACATTACGATCGTCTGCATTCAACCACGAGAATTCTTTGAACTACTCCTCGTTAAAAAGACATGTTTTGTCACGGTCCATTTTAGATTTATATTTGGAGCTGCTGAATGGTTCCAGAGTCTCAGAGTTTATCACTATCCGCTGCATCGAAGATTTGATTAGAAAAACCCAATAAAAACCCAATTCTCCAATTTTACGCACCAATTTATCGCTGAATCGAAAACTTTTGGATTGAGACAGCTTCAGGCAGAGTTGTTAAATCACAGCCCATTTCACACCAAAACAGTTTCAAATCAGATTAAACGTTAAAATTTTCATGTGTGCAACATTGTCATCAACGATCTCTGAATCAGTGCTTAAATAATACTAATGAAATTATTTTAATCCATAATGATGATCTTGAAGGTGTTCAGACATTTTTCAAAGCAATTAAAATTGACGTGCAAAAACAGCCACATATTTTACCCATCTTGTATGAGGTGAATGTAGAAGTAGACCAAATTTGTATTTTGGGTTTCCAGAAATCAGGGATCATCTCAAGACAGTTGGTCATTCAAAATGTCATTTTGTACAAAGTGAGAACACATGTATTTTACTGGTTGTGTATATACAACATTTCTTTGTTCAAAAATTTTCTTCATATTTTCTACTTGTCCACCGACAACTAGTCTGAAAAAAGTCACTTGTCAGAAGCTGAATTTTCCCGAGTCCGACAAGTCGGGCATGGTATTTCCACACCCTAGGGTTTAAAGATCAATTTCATCATTTGAAATCATTTTTGTTGCAGACAGCAGCTTATGTCAATTTTGACAAGTCGTAAGATGTTGACATTTGGTATAGGGCTTAGTTACGTTTTTTTTTTTTTTTTTAGTGGTATATAATTAGGTTTTAAGGAATTGTTTGAAGATAAGCTATTTGTTTATCTTCTGTAATAGGGTTTATATCTTCTATAATTATTTTTCCAAAGTACATGGAAGAACTACTGAGGCATGGAGAGCCACTAGAGTTTTTCATTGAAGGAGGTCGAACTAGAACGGGTAAAGCTCTTCCACCAAAAGGGGGACTACTCTCTGTGATCATAGACACTGTCAATAGAGGTGAGTTTTCTGCCTTTGTGGTAGAAAAATTAATTGGGAGATTGTTTTTATTCTTGACATTTTTAACTCTTTACCAAACAACAACATTTTAGACTAGTCCAAATTAAAACCATTTTCAGATGACAAAATAAATGTGAATGAAAAATCAAAATTTGTTATGGGAAGGTTAGAAAACATGGTCAGAAAAGGAGAAAATGCTGGTCACCATTTCTCCTTTTCCCACAATGTTTCAAAAGGCCTCTTTCTCAGGGTCTTTAAAAGTTGGGATTGTATGGTAAAGGGTTAAAGTGGAGTTTTTAGTGAAACAAATTTGCAATTAAAGTTGATTATACGGAGAAAAAAAAAAAAAAAAATGATCTCATTCTTCGTATGTTTGTGAGTTAAGACAACCTTAAAGGCAACTTTTGTCTGTAGATTAAACTGAAAAACACATTCCTCCTGTACTTCTACCTTTTACCAATCAATTGTGAGTTTTAATGACCATGAGGAAGATTGTGTTTGAAAAGACTGGGGGAAAGATGGCATTTGAAAAAGTTATAGTTACCAGTATTTTCTGCTAATTCCACAGTATATCTTACCCATTCAAGTACATTTCAGCCACATTTCTTTTCTTGCCTGCATATGAGTTAAGAGTGGAAAATCTTATTTTTTATTGTATTATAATGAGTCAAAGCAAGTCATGGTGTAACTTTCCTCCAAGAAAACTAATTTTTTTAGAGCTAAACAGGAATCAGTGTGTGTCCTAGCCTGTCTGTCCTTCTGTCAACATGTATATACATATAGGTATATTTGTGTGATAGACTCCTCTGTGTCACTGTATTGACTATTAACCACGAAGTGTAGATGTGTACGAGGCAAATTTATGATGTTTACTTGTGAGAGTTAAGGAATTATCTCCCCTTCCTTCAATTCAGATTTTTTTGTACTGAATATACATCAGGCTTCAGCATCTGTCTTATCAATCAAAACACTTTGGAATGCAGTCACTTTTTTGACAGACCTAGTTGTACCATAACTACCAAGTCTGGTAGTGAGGTCAGTAGCATTCAGGACTTGAAACCAGGGGTTGCTGGTTCTAGGCCCTTGCTAGATGAATTTCCACTGGGGAATTTATGATGGTCAGAGTGATAAGATTGAATCCTCTTTCACTTCTGATCATTGTTTCGATGATAGTAATGTGGGAAAGCAGCCCATGAAGAATATTGTGCAAAGTACTGGTAAAAGATACTCCCAGGAAAGATTGGATAGGTGCACTGGCTACAGCATAATATCTGAAGTAATGCTGAAAACTGTTGAAAGCCATACAAACAAATACTGACTACCTGTTTTATTTACAAAAAGGTGTGACAGAGGATGTGTATATTGCACCGGTCAGTATCAGCTATGAGAAAATTGTGGACGGGAACTTTAACAACGAGCTTATGGTAAGTGTAACTCAGTTACCATATGGCGTGCAACACACGAAAAGGGACCTTCTGACATTTGCGTAAAAGTGTTGTCTCGGATTAGCCTGCGCAGTCTGCGCAGGCTAATCCGAGACAACACTTTACGACTACATATGATTTTTTCATACAGTAGACTTTCGTGAAACAGAAAATGCAGAAAAATGGGAAGTGTTGTCTGGGATTAGTCACAGACTGCACAGGCTGATTTCGGACGATACACTTTTACGCACATGTCCGAAGGCCCCTTTTTGTGTGTTGCACACCATATAGTCTAATTTTTTTATAAGTGAAATAAGTATGAAACACCTTGGAGAGAAAATATATTGGTGTGTGTTAACTCTTACCAGACAACAAAATTTTAGGTTTTACAACCAAAAAAATGTTTAGACTTTACAAACAAAAAAAATTGCAAACAACAAATTAACCTTCTGCTAATGGTGTGCTTTGTCCTTGAGATCTTTACCAAATAAAAAAAGAATGGACAGTTCTGGTCCAAATTTAAAAGCATTTGCACACATCAAATTAAAAGTGGCTGTAATGATAACATTTTTGTTTGAAAAGGAACAAAATATTTTTGGTGGATAAAGAGAAAATGCTGGTTAGCAACATTTTCTTGTTTCCCAGCATTGTTTTCAAAAGCCTTTCTTCCTTAGGGTCACTAAAACACGGGATTGCTTTGTGAAGAGTTAAGGGCTAGAATAGCTGCTCTTTCTCCTTTTCCCATATTGTTTTTCGGAAAGTTTCGTTTGTCAAGGTTGTGAAAACATGGGATTGTTTTTATTTATCACAGGGTATTCCGAAGAAGAAGGAGACATTTTGGGGGGCATTACAGGGGATATGGTGTGTACTGAAGGGCCACTATGGCAGTGTTAGAGTGGACTTTGCTCAGCCATTTTCATTAAGGGTAAGTCATTCATGCTTACAAGTGTTCACTTAATAGCAAATAAAACTTCCCCAGATGTATTTTTTATATGCTTTTTCTTCTATCCCAAAAATTTTTCTACCAGTTCAAGGATAAATCACCTGGCCAGGTAGCTAAGTGGTTAGTGTATCTGACTGGTGACCTGGTGGTTGCTGGTTTGATACCCTTTGCAGCAAACTTTCTTTCTGGCAATTTTTTGCTCTCACCTCTTATGAATGCAGGAAAAGTAGTCAGTGTCTTGGAAAGAAAGTAGTGTCATTCCTGTGTGAGAAAGCCAGGAAACACAAGGAAGGGTGAACTGGCCACTCTGATATGACCTAAGCTGCTAAAACAGCATTATAAATGCCAATAAAAGGCTAGGAAGAATGCATAGATAACTGGCATTTCAAGGCACTTTTGGCCAATAATCCTTTACCAAACAAAGTATTTTGAACTCCACCAAATTGAAGAAAAAATTGCAGACAACAAATTACCAAACAACTAAATTTTAGACTTGTCTAAATTGAAAGCATTTTCAGATGACAAAATCAGATTGACCTAAATTTAAGTATTTTTTTTGGAAGGGTAGAAAACTTTGTGGGAAAAGGAGAAAATGCTGTTACCAGCATTCCTCCCTTTTCCCACAATGTTTTCAAAAGGCTTCTGTCTCAGGGTTGTTAAAAGTTGAGATTGTGTATTTTAGTGCTAAATGTTGCTAAAATGATGATTTCTGTCTTTGATAGAGTCGAAAATTCTGTGGGAAAAGGAGAAAATGCTGGTTACAAGGTTGTCAAAAGCATTCTCTTTTAGGTTGTTAAAACTCAGGATTGAGTGGTAAAGGGTTAAGGTTGTTGATTGCCAGAATGCCTCGAGATGATCAATAGCATAGATACAAGATCAGACTGCCAGTTACATGCAGTCCACATTCTTTGCGTAGTTTGATCTTGGTCTACATAATCTGAAAAAAAAAACAATAGTTGTAAAAGGAACTTTGGGACTAAAAGATTGTCTAGTGTCTGTAAATTTGCAGACTAACCTTTTTCATTGTTATATTTTGCCAGGCTGGTAGCTGAGTGGTTAGCGTATCTGACTTGTGACCTGGTGATTGTGGGTTCGATACCCAGTTGAGGCAAACTTTCTTTCTGCTGATTTTTCACCTCTCACCTCTGATGCATGTGAAAAAAGCAGTCAGTGGCTTGGATAGAAAGTTGTGTCAGTACTGGTGTGAGAAAGCCAGGAAACACATTTTTAGGTGCACTGACAACCTTGATATGGCCTAAAGTGTTAACCCTTAAAGCGCTGGAACCACCTTAACTTGTTTTTGCTGACAGTGTAGATCAAGATCAGACTGCACAGGACGTGCAGTCTGATCTCTGATCTACACTTGTCAGCTACTTCATTACACCTTCTGGCTAAACAACATAAATGACAAAATTTCAGATGTTTTTCTTCACTGAAAAGATTTATTTCATAAATTCAGCACTTTAACCCTTTACCAAACAACAAATTTTGGACTGGTCCAAATTGAAAGAGTTTGCAGACAACAATTTTAAATTCGATGAAAATGGCAGAAAGTTCTCCAAAAGGGTAGAAAAGACTGTGGGAAAAGGAGAAATTGCTCATTACGAGCAATTTCTCCTTTTCCCACAGTGTTTTCAAAAGACTTGTACTGCAGACACGTGAAAACCAGGGCTTGTTTGGGAAAGGGTTAAAACATGGCTAAGTTCCAACAGAAACTAAATTATTGTTATATTACAGGAATACATGCAGTCTATTCAACCACCCAGTCCAGTGGACAGTCCAGATTCTGGTGCATCTGATGTGAGCTCATCCCCTCCACGTGCCATGCTGCGAACAGGCAGTAACTTGTCACTGTTTGGATCAGATGTGATCAGCGAGGACCAGAGACAGCTTGTGGCCAGTCTTGGACAACATATTGTATACAGTAAGTAATGAAGGGATGTGGAGCTGGCATACAGAAACCCTTCAGCAAACTGCTTCAGTGTTTTTATGACTCTGAAGAAGACTACATTCAGCAAGTATTCTAACTTCCAAGACTAGCAAACTATGCCTGTTGGTTTAGGCATTGATTTAGTGGGTCCGTATTCACCAACCATACTTAAAAGCCCAGTAGCTGCCAAAGGTAAACAAGGCAGGTGTTAAAATGCATTTGAATTTGAATCATACCATTCAAAAGTATAGAATTTAGTATGAAGATGACAGTTTGTTATTGTATGCTTGGTCCAAGTGTTAGTCACTGGCAGAAAAATGAATTTCAAAAATAGATCAAAAGTTGCCAGGTTGCTCTATCTTTTGTTTACTTTTTACCTGATTTTATCTTTTTTTTTTTTTTTTTGCTAGCTAAACATTTTAACTGACCACTCAATTACAGACTGTCATTCTCACAATAATTTCCATGCTTTAAATGGAATGGTTTTAATTCAAATGCATTTTAAATTCCGCATTGTTTACTTTTGGCTCCTGCTGGGGCTTTAAGGACATTTTTAGTCTTATTCTCAAGAATTTTCTAAATTTGAAAGAAATGTAAATTCTGATTGGCTAAACCATTTTCTGTTTGGCTAAAGCAAATGGTTTAGCCAATCAGAAGTTGTGTTACTTTTTAAATCTAGAGTACGACCGAGAATGGTTGGTAAATACAGGCCAGGACTTGCAATCCAGAAGTGATTTTGAGTCCCAGCTTTTTCAAACTTTTTTGAGGACTAATGTTATTCCTTCATTACTTGCCTCTGTGATATGTCTAATGTAAGGCTGAAAACGGCATAAAACATCCAGCAAGGAAACAGTCAGAACAAAGCTAGCCTTCTGATTGGCTGAGACAAATTAGTTAACTCTTTACCAAACGACAAAATTTTAGACTGGTCCAAATCGAAAGCATTTGCAGACGACAAAATAAATGTGACTGAAAAATTGAAATTTGTTTTAGGAAGGGGAGAAAACATTGTGGGAAAAGGAGAAAATGCTGGTTACCAGCATTTTCTCCTTTTCCCACAATGTTTTCAAAAGCTCTCTTCTACAGGGTCGTTAAAAGTCGGGATTGTGTGGTAAAGGGTTAATTAGGCTTAATGGCCTAATAATTATGTATTCATTTCGTGTACATTTGAAAGATACATCTGTACTCATTTTCAGCCAGTTTGTAGCCCATATCATCTTTATCTTCTCGAACTATAATCTTTCTTGTATTTTCACGCTAAATGTTGCCTCTGATGGTTACAAGGTTGCATAGATTACAACGTATAGAAAATGGATTTCATTTTCTGGAGGCCATCGAAGAAATCACTGTTGTGATTTTTCTGGTTTTAAATTGAAGATTTCTGAATATGTATATATCCCTTACACCATCATGTATCATTAATTTATATATGTTTACACAGCTGACTACATTCTGAACCATTATACAGTCTATCAAATTTTAATATAGTCTTTTTTTCTCTGGCTTTATGAATAAAAGATACATACATGAAATACATGTACTTAGAAATTAAGTTTTCATCGAACTTTGACACTTTTTTCCCTCATGACCACTCATATTTTGTTTCAATGACTTTCAGGTTGTATCCAAACAACAGCGTTGATGAGCTCCAATCTACTTGCTTTTCTGTTCCTAACTAAACACAGACAGGTAATATTTAGTGTCTTATCTTTTTCTAATACTTAAGTGTCTCAGATCTTTTTCTAATACTTAAGTGTCTCAGATCTTTTTCTAATACTTAAGTGTCTCAGATCTTTTTCTAATACTTAAGTGTCTCAGATCTTTTTCTAATGCTTAAGCCCTTACCGAATAGCAAAATTTTATGTGTCCCAGATTTAAAGCATTTTGCAGACAACAAATCATATTTTACCCAGAACATGAAATTTGTCCATCAAAGGTTAGAAAACATTGTTGGAAAAGGAGAAAATGCTGGTTACCAGCATTTTCTCCTTTTCAAACAATGTTTTCAAAAGCCATCTATCTCAGGGTAGTTTAAATTTGAGATTTTTAGCTCCACTGGCCGAAGGCCAGCGGGCTTATGTCATGGCCCGGTGTCCGTCGTGCGTCCGTCCGTCCGTCCGTCCGGTCGTCCGTCCGTCCGTGCGTTAACTTTTATTTCAAACATCTTCTTCTCTGAAACTACCCATCCGATTTTCAAGAAACTTCACAGAAATGATCCTGACATGGTCCTCTTCAGAATTTCTTGAAAGAATTTGATTCCTTCAAAAACTCTGGTTGCCATGGCAACAAAACTGAAAAATATTGGAAATCTTTAAAAATCTTCTTGTCTGAAACCATAAGGCATAGGGCTACCAAATTTGGCATGTAGCTTTATGTAGTAGACCTCTATCAAGTTTCTTCAAATTATAGCCCTGGGGTCAAAATTGGCTCTGCCCTAGGGGTCACAAGTTTTACATAGGCTTATATAGAGAAAACTTTAAAAATCTTCTTGTCTGAAACCATAAGGCATAGGGCTACCAAATTTGGCATGTAGCTTTATGTAGTAGACCTCTATCATGTTTCTTGAAATTATAGCCCTGGGGTCAAAATTGGCTCTGCCCCAGGGGTCACAAGTTTTACATAGGCTTATATAGAGAAAACTTTAAAAATCTTCTTGTCTGAAACCATAAGGCATAGGGCTACCAAATTTGGCATGTAGCTTTATGTAGTAGACCTCTATCATGTTTCTTGAAATTATAGCCCTGGGGTCAAAATTGGCTCTTCCCCAGGGGTCACAAGTTTTATACATAGGCTTATATAGAGAAAACTTTAAATATCTTCTTGTCTGAAACCATAAGGCCTAGAGCTACCAAATTTGGCATTTAGCTTGATCTAGTTGGAGTCTACCAAAAGTGTCCAGAGTATAGTCCTGGGGTCAATTTGGCCTCATACTTGGAGGGGGGGGTTCACAAGATTTACATAGGCTTACATAGGGAAAACTTTTAAATCTTGGTGTACATAGCCATAAGGCTTAGGCTACCAAATTTTGCATATAATTATAGCATTATTTAGTGGACAGTTACAAAGAGGGCCCAAGTTACAGCTCTAGGATCAAGTTTGGCCCTGCACCAGGGATCACAAGTTTTACATGGGTTTATGGAGTGAAAAGTTCAGAAACCATCTTGTTACCAGCCATAAGGCCAAGAACTCCCACATTTGGCATGTTATTCTTCTAATACAATATTCCCCATTTAGTCAGACTGTAGCCATGAGGTCAAAGTTTTATAAGGGCTTATATAGTGAAGACTTTTCTTCGTGGTTTATATTTATAAGCCAGTGGAGCGATACAGGGCCATCATGGCCCTCTTGTTTGATACATGTTACTTCCTGCCACTTTGTTAGTTTTCCTGGATGGCTTAGTCTGTTAAAGTCCAGACTCAATATTGTCAAGGCTGTAGGTTCAAGCCTTGTGATAGGTAACTTTTGCTGTTCTTTATGTAAAGTCAAATGCAACACTCACCAACCCTCACTCTGACCAAAAATTTGTCTTGGTGATAATACTTACTGTATTAATGATATTATCTTCTTATAAAAGATTTTCTGCCAAAATGTAGCAGCAAGCTATCTGGAGTCGGTTAGATTTTAGTGAAAACTGAATTGTAATGTTTCAGT